>CM068306.1:14010614-14758114 GCA_034768735.1 Schistosoma mekongi
ACCATAAAAATGTCACACCTCACCTTACTCCACGGATTTCCGTGGATTCGAGTTCAAAAAATGTTATTCTTGGTCTCCTGAAACTTCGCGCTAAACTACATATTGGATCTTTTAGTATCTAAACCTTGTGCTTAATAAAGCAACGAGCCTCCTTAGCTATAACTCTAGAATCCTGCGTTTCCGAAACGCGTATACAGGATCTAAGTACAGTCATTCACTCTACCTTTTCTTATCAAAATGAAGGACCGGCCCGGTTCACCCTTCGTGTTTCCGGATACCCAACCGCTACTACCCGACGCCTCGCCAGTGTACGTATAGAATTAAGTTTAGCAGCCGAACAGGCTCTTCATGACTGGATTCCTATAGACAACCACGTATGCTCTGTCCGTCTAAACCGGACGGTAAGAACTTGGAAAGATAGAGACACACTCCGTTGCCCCTATATTGTCTCTGCCTACACTCCCACCGATTGCAGCTCAGATGAAGTAAACGATGAATTTTACAGAAAGCTTTCCGACCTCCTTTGAAGAGCTAAACACACTGATGAAGTAATAGTGGTTGGCGATTTTAATGCCGAAGTAAGTAGACTAAGCGAAACCGAAAGGCACCTAGGTGGATTCTATGGTGTCGAGGTTCAGCGAACAGATAATGGCGATCGTTTACCACAACTATGTTCAGATAATCATCTGTTTCTCGCAAGCACCAACTTTAAACATAAGGAAAAACATCAGTTGACATGACGACCTCCACCACCAACTCAACTCTGGACTCAAATAGACTACATTGCTATCAGCCACCGTTGGCGAGGCTCGATAGAAGGATGCCGCTCATTTCGGAGTACATGTTTAGACTCAGATCATGCTTTAGTGCGAGCACGTATTAATCTGCGTCTCACTGGACGTAAAAGATCCACGGCAAGGAGATACTCCTCAGAGTTCAACGTAATGATGAGAAAGTGAAGAATACATTTCAGGAACAACTAGAAAACCGATTAGTCAACTATGTAAGCAGTACCCATCCTGAGTCAGCTTGGAAAGATATCCAAAAAGCTGTTGAAACAGCAGTAATACCTACTAGTAAACTGAGCCAAAAAGTTAAGAAAACTCAGTGGATTTCAGCTGCATCTACTGAACTGGTAGGTGCTTGGCAACACATCCCGTCTGGTTTTGAACACGATGAGGAGCGAAGGCGACTTAGACACAAGCTGGTTAGAAGCTTACGTAATGCTCGTGAGCAGTGGTGGGTGGCGAAATTTAAAGAGATGGGAAAGGCAACAGCAATAGGTAACAGTAGGCAACTGTTCAGATTTATCCAGGAGACGTGTGTCAGAAGTCCAGCTGTTAGTGAAGCTGTCTCATAAACAGATGGAACTATTATCCACTGTCAATCCAGAAGATAAGTCCGATGGGCAGAACAGTTTAGGGAAAAGTTCGACTGGCTCTCGGCCTCATTTAAGTTACCCACCACCACCAAGCAATCTGAATGGCAAATTAGTACTGGTCCCCCAAGTCTTAGTGAGGTTGAGAAGGCTATAGGGAGTCTAGAGCGAGGGAGAGCAGCAGGACCTGATGGATTAACCCCTGAGATATTTAAGGACGGTGGTCCAGTTTTAGCAACGAGATTAACCGGCATCTTGGCTAGAATCTGGGGACTTGACGTAATCCTATCTGACTGGTCTCGAACACTAATCGTCTCAATCCATAAGAAGGTACAGAAGTCCTCTTGTGACAGTTGTCGAGGTATCAGCTTCACGAATATAGTGTCTGAAATATTGGCTTCAATAATACTTGGACGTCAAACGAAAGCTCGTGAAGAGCAAACTCGAGAGAACCAAGGTGGTTTCAGACCTGGACGTGGTTGTATACAGCAAATATTTACACCTCGGCAGGCTCTGAAACATAGGCACACTTTTAGACGCCCGACAATAGCTGTATTTCTTGACCTTAGGGCGGCGTTTGACTCTATCGACTGTAAGGTTGTGTGGCAATGTCTGTCATTAAAAGACGTGTCGGTGAAGTACATTAACCTTTTACAAGCTCTCTATTCGAACACCACATGTCGAGTCAGGGCTTATGGCGGATTGTCGTTGGAACTGATTACCTCAAGCGGCGTTCGTCAAGGTTGTCCGCTTCCCCCATTTTTATTTAATTCTATCATTGACATACTTTTAGAGATAACATTGTCACCGTTTAATTTTTCTGGAGTTGACCTCCTTCCAGGAGATAAACTTGCTGACTTAGAATATGTAGATGATATAGTTCTGTTAGGCGGAGATGTTGATAAAATGCAGAATCTTTAGACTACCTTAAACATGAATGTAAGCATGTTTGGGATGCGATTCTCCTCATCCAAATGCAAAATGTTGCTTCAGGATTGGTTTGACTCGGTACCGAAATTAGTGATAGCGAGCGAAGTAGTTGGGCGTGTCGACCACTATACTTATTGTGAGTCTCATCAGCCTTGATGATATGGTGTCAAATGAAGTCTCAGCTCATATACAGAGGACTCGATTGGCTTTTGTCAATTTGTGTCACTTGTGGCGTAGGTGAGACATCCGTCTACTGACCAGTTTTACTTTATGGATATGAAACATGACCATTAAGGATAGAGGATACTCATAGGTTCCTAGTGTTCGATCATAGATGTCTTCGAAGCATTGCTCGTGCTTTCTGGGACCACCAAGTAAGCAACACGTGGGTTAATAATAATAGAGTACTAGGTAAGTATGGTAAATCGATTGATGAAGTGGTGAATCTCCATCAGCTGAGGTGGTTAGGACATGTGTTACGCATTCCAAACCACCGCTTACCTCGACGAACAATGCTGTCTGGTGTGAGAGTAGACTGGGGGATAGCTAGGGTCTGCCAAACCAAAACATGACACCAGGCCATGAAGTCATTGACAATTGGGCTGGGCCATGTTAATAGGTGTAGACTACCTGGTTGAGGTCTGCGTGATAATCGTAGGCAATGGTTAGAGACCTTGGGTGATATGGCTCAAAATCGTTCGCAATGGCGCAAATGCATCCACTCCTTGTCTTCCCCCAAATTCTAAGTTCCTGAACTTATCATAATTTTCTTCTTACTTAATCATATTTTCTTGAATCTAATTTATCTCTAATCTCTGTTACTTCCTCCCCTACTCTGGGATTTGATCCGACAATTTAATCTCTATCTGCTAATTGGTGCATGGAAACCAGAACTGATGTACGCATGTACCAAGTTCTACGTTGTAAATGACTGACGGTTTTGCTAAAAGTCAGCTGTATTCGGGGTGCACACTCTCTAAGTTATTTTATACTACATTTATTGATGGTATTGTATATCTTTTAACAAAGTCCAAAATGGGACTGGCGCTTTACTTTAATTCTCACTTAGCATACAATGCTGTGTTGAAAACATTTTTGTCTGTAATACAATAAAGTCGTTTTTGATTTCATATTATATATTCTATGGTTAAAATCTCTTGAATAATTAGGAGATATCTGTCAGTTAAAACTTTATGAAAGCAGACTACTTAAATCATAATTTTCCTTAATTTTTTAGGTAAGTATGTCGGTAATCGTCCAATCAAACTGAAGAAGAGTGAGTGGCGTAATCGCCAGCTGGAAGTTCAAAGAAAGAAGGAGAAAGAAAAACGAAAACTTGGTTTAAAGAACTGATATTTTTTATAGTAACCTGTCAAACTAGTCTTGTGAATATTTCCCTGCTCTCAAAATACGTTTACTAATCTTCAAAATTTTTCTTTTCTTACAATTACTCAGAGCATATGGCGAACTATCATCTGAACTTGTAACCTCAAGTGGTGTCCGTCAAGGCTGTCCACTTTCCCCATTTTTATTTAATTTTCATAGTTGACACACTGTTGAAAGTTACACTTTCATCGTCTGGCATTTCAGGAATCGATCTTCTACCAGGAGATCCACTTACTGACTTAGAATATGCTGACGATATAGTCCTCTTTGGCGAAGACGCTGATACGATGCAGAAACTTTTGACAGCAATAAGCTCCAATGCAAGCATTTTCGGAATGCGTTTCTCCCCCTCCAAATGCAAACCCTAGCTCCAGGACCGGTTTTCGTCAACATCTGAACTAAAGATAAGGAGTGAATTAGTTGAGCACGTCGATCATTCCACTTATCTTGGAGGTCTGATTAACTCTAATGGGTTGGTTTCTGATTAAATTTCAGTACGAATTCGAAAAGCTCGTTTGGCTTTTGCCAACTTACGTCATCTATGGCGTAGACGAGATATTCGTCTCTCGAGAAAGAGAAGAGTGTCCTGTGCAACAGTTTGCTCTGTATTACTGTAGGTTTGTGAAACGTGGCCATCGAAGGTAGATGACACTTGTAGGTTATTAGTTCTCGACCATCGATGTCTTCGAAACATCGCTCGCGTTAGCTGGGATCACTGAGTAAGTAATAGTGAGGTTGGGCAACGGGTGTTAGTCAAATGTGGTAAATCAGTAGATGGAGTTGTGAGTCGACTGACGTGGTTGGGACATGTGTTGTATATGTCCAACCACTGTCTGCCTCGACGATCGATGTTAGCTGATATAGGAGCAGGAAAGGAGACAGTTAGAGGCGGTCAAACCAAAACATGGCATCAGTCCATGAAGTCACTGACTGCCGGTGTGAGTCGTGTCGGTAGCTGCAGACTACCTAAATGGAGTCTTCGCAATTACCGTAACCAGTGGCTAAAAAAACTCTGGGTGACATGGCCCAGAGTCGGTCCCAATGGCGCAGGTGTATTCACTCATTGTCCTCCTTTAAATCGTGAGCTTCAAATTATTTCATAACTTTCCACGATCCCTGAACCATATTCAATATGTTCACACTCCTTGTTATTATTATTTTTATTGAAGTAACTTCTTCTAATGTGGTGTTAATCTTGTGGTGCCATAGAGGTATGGCAACTTGGACCGATGCACACATGTGCCAGGTTCTATGTTGATCATGCTTACATACACTTAGTAAAGACGTTAAAGATCTACATAAATCATACGACTTAGATCGGGAGTATGTGGTGCTACTTGTCTGTTTTACATATTTCGTCTCATCAACTACTAACCTTTTTTGCACTTTAATTGTATGTCGATCAACATAAGTCGACCTAATCGTGTGTTAATAGACTCGCAGACTCATGGCGCTCAGATAAAATGAAAAGATCATCGGTTATAAACTTAAATAAAATTGACAATTAAGTTTGGTCTTCACTCTTTCTTCACGTATTTTTTGTTGGCGACTTGCAAACGTTTGGATCGGACTATTAAACTGTTAATCTGTAAAAAAAGTAGTACCTAAGCGAAAAAGTAGGTAGAAACGATTTGACTTACGATAATTGTTAGGCTGTTTAGAATAACAGGTATGCTCCAAATACATGATATGAAATATCCAAAACTATCAAAATATTGTTCAGTAGCAAACATGCTGGGAAGGTTAAAATTTTTCAGAATGGTTATTACTTCCAATTACTAGCAGCTAATTCGTTGATCCATTGCGAACACCAAACAGTACCGACTAAAGTATGTACAAATGGATACAAAACCTTACGGAAGATGAACAAACTACACAGCAGAAAATTTGTGCGTTTGCGGAAGGCAATTATACCCACAAATGTGAGGATGTGAAATCCTATTAGTGAGACCAACCACAATTCGTTCCTCCACGGTATCTAAATAGAAAATCATAACTTAAAATCTACAGACTGATAATATAGTGCTGTAGATAGAATGTACAGTAGCGTTGCTCGTGTTGTCAAAGTACTGGAGGCTGAGGTTCATCTGTTATAATTGAATGCAATCAACTATGCAATTTCCTAGAGTTTAGGGATAATAAACATTAGGAATCACTATTCATCAGTTGTGATTAGGCAGGAAATTTTTATGCAAAAAGAACTGGGATAAATGCACTCATACTAGTATGAAACCAAAAGGAAAACCAATGGTGGCGTGCAGTATTTAATTCTGTTCAAAGTTTGGTCTGTCATTAGAATAAAGACATTAAACGATGAGGATACTGTGGTAAGATTTTCTCAGTTTCACTTTATCGATATGGAACTCGGCCTTAAGAATTACAGGGTACTTATAAAATTATAGGATTTAATCGAATATGTATTAGAGACACAACTCGCGTTGATTAAAAATAAAGTGAGAAATGTCGATGATAGATGTAAGGTACGAGGAATGACAGTGGGATCAGTTGATGGAGTTATGGACAACTGGCTACTTCAAGGAGTGATGTTGAATGGTGCAATAAGATAGAAGGGGATTAGGGGAAGACAGACAGAAATGTGGCATTAGTTCGTAGGGTTAGTGACTGTTCGTTTAAGCCATGTTGGTGAATATAGATTATCCGCTTAAAGTCCGCGAGATAACCGCAATCAGCTGTTTAGGATGCTTCTTAATGTGATTCGGGATCGATAACAGTATCAATCACAGCGTGGAGGATGGCATTTGTACGTAATAGTTAGCAATGATTGGAAATAATCCCGTAAACACAAAAATTATCTTCGATATATATGATATAAGATTTAATGTTAAGACGGAGAGTGGCATAGATATGTTATCTTGAGGGTTTTGCAGTGGTCGATTAACCATAGGCTGCAGCAGCTTTGGATTAATGTTTCGCTAGTACAGGAGGCGTTGTGATTATGAAGTCTGTCATGAGCACTGTATAGCTTGGTATATATGTACGTTAGCTAAAGTTGCCATATCGCGACAAGATCAAATTAATAATACTAATGAGAGACTATAGTTCAACTAAACGAAATAAAAATTTATGCAGCATAGGGGACTCAAGAAACTTGAAATCTGGAAGATAAAGAATGATTTCAGAAGTGCCACTGAAACTCACTCTTAGCAAAGTTACGCGCACGACAGACATTCAAATTATCGCACGGATTCCATCTAAGTAGTCCGCATCTCTTAATTCTGTTCAGATGACTTGAATGAGTGATCCACGTTTTGGATTGGCCGCCACTATTTTCCACCCACTCTTTATATCAACCAATAGTGATTCCAGGTGGGTGGTAGTTGGCTTACGTAATACCTGTCCCAGCCACCATAGTCAAAGATTCACAACCTTGTCAACTGATTTACATGGTCTACTGAGGGCATTTACATTAACTTTAGCAGCCAGTTTTCTAGCCTTAGTTATATATTGGGTGACCAAAATACCTAAGTTTCTTCTAGTATCAGGTTTTTAGGTGCCGTTGATGTCGACGCTCTAACAGCCTAACTCAGTTGACGAGAGTACACACATTGCCTTGGAAAGCCTTCCGATATCACTATTGTTTTTAAGAAGCTATGCACGGAGTAATGCTTTTTTGAATTAATCGACGACTATTGATGCAGTTTTATTGCTGAACTTCCACATATTTTAAATAGTTTATTTTCAGTGTTTGGTCTGCTGAGGCACATAGTTTTTGTATTTCTTTCTCGTGTCTTCAACGCTTATCCGTTTTATGACTATATATTATCATTTCATAATCAACACTTTTCCTAGCTCATTTAAAAGACTAGTGATATTTTTAACAGCAGTCTTAACGTTGGTATCGCAGGTTTCACAAGCACTGGCAGTTGAGCCTTCAGTAATAACGATGGTAGACCTAGTGACCTGCGTTAATCCTTGCAACATGTATTCAAGTGTAGGTCCAGATTCTACTGAAGAGAGTTTATCAGTGAAGCTGATACTATCTGTTAGGATAGCGCGTTCCAATCGTTGACTACTCGATGTGAAAAATGGATTTCCACTCTGAGTTTGTTCGACCACGGTTTTTGAACTTACTAGAGATAGCCATTATTGTGGCTGATGTACATTAGTGCACTCATACAGTAATTAATCTCTAGCCCCCAACTTTGATATCATCAAGCTGATTCGTCTAAATCAGATCAAGCTGGTCAGAATCACTATATACTGTTATCCAAATTTCTACGTCATCAGTAAACAAATACCGACGATCTTAGCTGCCGTATCAATTCATTAACATAAAGCAGGAATAAAATAAGGACGTAGGATGGTGCTTTTAGGTGCACCGCTTAATACTAGTTCCCATTATTTAACTAGAGCTCCTATCCTTTGTTCGCGTAGAAAGTTCATTATTCGAGTACGAAATAACCATGATATCCCAAAGTTGGATAGTATATGTATAAAGCAGACATGGGACACTTTAGTGAGTGTTTTTCAAAAATCGATAAACATTACATCCACATACAGTCCTTTACCTATAACTTCTGCCAAATTCTCCCACGCAGTTGATAAGTTAGTAAGACAGGAAAGGCACTTACGAAACACATATCGCTCTAGAGTCAGAAAGTTTTGCGACTCTACATGATTAACCAGCCCTACTGCAAACATCGGCTGTGAAATATTTGTATGATTAAGTAAACTGATCATAGTTTAAACTATGAGATTGATCTAGTTAATTTGAGCAAGTTGTTTTAAAAAGATTCACAGACGCACCGTTACTCAGGGCACTTTGCGAAGCTTATAAATTCCCATTACAGCACTAAACCCTACCTACTTTATGTACATTTAGATCAATAGATTCACTACAGATATCATGACATATGATTGTGGAATTACAATTTTATGTAACCACGATATGCAAGACATGGCTATCCATATAAAAACAGTGACTTTACGACTTGCCAGATTAATAAAGCTAGTGGATATTATTGTTAAAGTTATTGAACCAATTGCCGCAAAAAACACGTGTTATCCCATGGTCATCATTCAACTGTGACTTGTTTAAAAAGCGTGAACATATCAAAGTTTACTTACGTAGGTAAAGCATTTAGTGTTTTTCTTCTGCACAGAAATTCCTATACCCCCACTGGTACAATTAACGATTCCGAACGTCGTAAAATAACTAAAGACAGGAACCGTCGAAAGTCGCGCTAAAATTCTATTTGGATTCCTATTGGTTGGCTATTTTAGAGAGTTGGAGACAAATGTAAGGAATGTTCCACTCGGTGGCAAGCTCTGTTGACAAATTACGACACTATGATTCGTTTGGATTGATTAAAATGTGGTTTGCCTTTAATTCTTGTATGTTAAACCGATAGTATGAAACTTTGATATTTTTGGGCAGTTTGAAATGTCATTTCTTTATAACTGCTATACGTAATATGTATTGCTGCGGTTGAATACATTCACACTGTTTGACATGTCCTTCTTATACAACTGTGGGCTGGCAGTAATATTTTTTAGACAGTACATAGCTTTGTCAAACAATCGAATAAAGTGTCTATTTGATGACATCCAGATGATTATTTTTATTTAATTTATAAATGTCATCCCTAAATGTAGCCTTTCTGAACCTCGAATTTCGACCTAACCTTTACATGGACAATGCCAAATGTTGCCCAATATTTTGGTTTACTGGATGAACAGCCAATCAAGATTAAGTGGACCTGACAGCGCTTCGTCTCAGTATGGTATAAATTCAACTGGTTTTTAATAACCCTCATCATTAAGTATTGTTATAATTCGGCCACATGTTGCCTGGAAACAATTTTCTGAGTACAAGCTCTAGTATTGTTGTGGGTGGATCGTCCAACGTAGGCGAACTTTTCCAACGAATTATGCTGGCTCTAACTTTTCCTACTTGGATACCGTTTCATTAGGTACTAGAAGGGTTCATGAGTGTAGGTATCACTAAAATTAAATGACCAATTTCATAGGTCAAACACTTACTATGTTGTCACTTCAAGTCGTTACCTCAACAGGTCCGGTGACATGAAGTACCAGTATACTCTATGCCAATGCATGTACGGTATCTCACGTCCTCCACGGGGTGCTGGACTTCGTAATGTGGAGCAAATTTGCTTGCTTTTATGATACTCATGCTCTATCAGGTGTAAGTATCTAGGTCGCTAGTCAAAAATAAGCGTGCCGCACTCTCCAGCTGTATATGAAATATCACACTTCCAGAGAGAGCACAACCATCAATGCACAACCACCTTTATGCCAACGGATTGCTCGAGACGTAGGTTGTGTGATGCTGGGCGTAGTGTTATCCAACCTTTTTAAGAGGAACATGGATCCTCTGAAAATCATGGATCTGGCGTATGCAGAACTTGGTAAATTCCTCCTTTACAGTGATATTAGAAATATGAGGACGAAGGTTTACGAACGTAAGATTTGTGTATGTGTAAATTGTCCAGGTATTGGTAATGTTAATGGTCTTATATAACGTTCAAGTACAACTGGGAAGGTTGAGGTCCCTCGAGACGGTGGTTCTGATGTTTCAGAAATTGTCTTTGCACAGAATGACATGATAAGTCTTAACGGAACGTTTCCAGAAGTTGTTGGTATATACACCACATATAAAACTAACTAAATGGGACATATCTAATATTTTTTATTAAAACTTGTAGGTGGCCATCGTGCTCTAAGAGTTCCTAAGCGCCTCGGTCATTCTGTGCTTGTTTCACGCATGCCAAATCTTCCGGAAGAAAGTAAGCTCATTATATGGACGGAAGTTATCGTTTAGTTTTTAAACCCACTTGTGAGAAAATGGTTGTATCGAATGGCTCATACGCGTAGTTACGCCACCTATGTAACTTAATGTTAAATTATTGCTTAGATTTTGGCATTGCTTCCGGATTATAGATCTTATTGATCGAGCTGATGGCGTGTATATACGTTCTTATTGGTTGAGGTCACGATCATACTGCGCCTCTTCTCATAATAGATTCACCCTATGAATGGGTAAAAATACCAGCAATCGGGTGGAAAAATCCCATCGACAACTGGAGCGTTACTTATGGAGAAACCATCCTATAAAAAGGACAATCTGGAAGATTTGGAGATGGGTTGATCATGACACACAAAGAAAACATATGCAAGGCACTTTTATGCTTTCCAAATATTACAGATATGATGTAAGTCCTACTCAGATACGTTATTCCGTTTAGGTTCCTGAAAGCCTTAAGGTTATATAAAAGCGCCTGACACCTTTTGCAGAAAGAAAGTTTGTTAAATGCTACAGGCATCGTCGACTTGACGATTTCGTTGTGAATGTAACTATCGCAAGGCTTAGAGAAGGCTACGACATATTTTTTGTCCATCGCCATCTTGTTACTTGCACGTGTTGGTTACATTGTGCATACGGACTTCAGTGCAGACACATTATGACCACGTTTTAATCCTCACTATTACATTCCGGTACTGTGCTATGTTACCATTTTTATATCTATATATACTATGAACGCTGGACCAGAAGCTGCAATATTTTTCATGAGTTACCTCGAGCTGTTTTTCAGGTGCCAGAAGCGAGTGTCAAATTCCACAATAAATATCAGCGTCTTCATGCGTGCATCGTACACCTAAACAAAATAAACCAAACGCGAGCAATCCAAGTGATTGATCAGTCACAGCGAATCGTCGACAGCCTGTTCCATGAAGCTACCAACAGTGTTGTAAGGTTAAGTCATGCACCAACACAACGCTCCTTGCGATAAAACGTACCCTTGCTTATGGAGTTAAAGATCATTAGTTCTAATTTTTTAAGTAACGTATTTTTTTAATTTGTAATATCTTTCGAATAAACCACTTCATTACATAATGTTGTCCTTAAATTCACTAATCTCAGACTGCTATATTGGAAAGCACATCCTCAAAGTTCTGAGGAGTATCTTATTTCAAGTGGTACATAGTGTAGTGGGCTTATACTGTTTAAAAATAATTCACCTGTAGTGTTATACTTTTGTCAATCATTATTTTTCGACTGCAACGCCAAGTAAGTTAAAGTTTAGTTTTCTTCAAGCTACATTTATTACAGGGTCGTAGACTGTTTAGAAAATAGCTGCCAATCACTTATAGCTATTACAACTGAGACGGAAAATATACGTGGTGAACTGTGCAATGAAAAACTAATGAGAGGCCTAGCTTATATCACATCTTTGGAACAATCTCATGTGCATATGGAGTTCCATCACCATATTTTAGGTGCAAAATACCGATAGGGCTTATAGCTAAGTGTCCTTCGCTTTCCAAAAGTTATTGATAGAAAGAATAAGTGGTTTTCATTAAAATTAATAGATTTATTACGGTGAAGCATACGGCAACATATCTTAATTTTCACTGCCTCCCATGAGGCCCACCGCTTCTCTAAATTACTATCTAGATTAACCCTGGCCAGTATTCATTACACAAAGTGTAATTAAATTAACTGAAATTTCAGTTACAATACAACTGTAACTGCATTTTAAGATGGTGGGAATTCTGTGTTTTATTTATAACTTATACTGCGAGTTGTAGTACGAGGATTCTTTACGTCTGTCGTTATAAATTGTAGAATTTTTTTATATCGTCATCAATCACTATAATGGTTTATTTTGTAGTCCTTGAGACAACCTAGTGACGTATGTTTGGTTGAAGCGAACTAATAATCGAATTGTTATCGATAAATACGTTGGTGGCTACATTGGGGGACTCTTGATTTTAGATTCTCGAAGGAATTGGTTGCTTAGCTTTATATGAAAGATGTGGTTATTTTCAAATCAAAGTTTCTGTACATGGAATAACATTTTGCTTCTTGCCTTTAATAAACAAGTAAGGGACTTAATATTTAAATGAGATCTTGAGTTTCCCAGTTGAAACATACTTTTATCACTGGATTTAGAGGTTTTTTAACCAAAAACTCTACGGAAACCTTTAATAATGTTCTTGTACTTGTTACATTTACGGACAAGAAAATATACGACGCGTAATTTCGGTATACCACTGAAAACTATTTGTTTCCAATCTACCAGTTAAAAAGTGCCACTAGCCTCTATTTTGTACAGAGCTTCTTTATCAGTTATCCTTTTTTAAAGGAGAGGCAGTATAGTTATAATCAGCTCAACTCAAAGATTTGTTTGCGTAGTAATCATAATGGCTGAACAAAACATCTAACAGGATTCAAAATAAGCATAAAGAATGATTTGCTTCTAACTAGCTTGTGTTTACGAAGGATAATACTTGTGGAAATCCCTCAGTAGGCTTAACTGCTGAATCCGGTTTTAATGCATCTTTGAAGACCTATTCGGACAGTCAGTACTCACCTTACATAAGCTCATCACCAATCTTATCCATCAACCATCGACTGACATTAGCAAATCTGCGCTACAATACACTCATAACGATATATATAATCATCTTGTAAAGCATCCATAAGTTTAGCTTCCTTTTCTGTTTGTAAAATTTGTACGACAGTTGACAGCAAAATTAATTTTTTGCATTTTGGTGATCTTGGTTCATCGCACTGTGATCGTACTCATGGTTGTTTTGTTTTATTTTTTGATATGCCGAGCACCTAAAGAAGATTGATTATCCTCGAGAGCTATTTATCTGTAGACTATTTCAGTATTGTTGGTTATATTCAAGGTAAACAATTTATCTCTATTACCATTAAGTTCCCCTTTCCCTATCGTACCATTTAGTATTATTATCATTCTGAAATTTAGTACAGAATTCACGCCAGTTTACAGGCATGGTCATTATGATACAGAAAGGTTAACTCATGCACAATGGAATACGAAGTTTTACCGATAGGAGTGCTTCACTAATAATAACATTTACAAGACACTAGATTCATATGCAGGAAGATTAAATGTAAACAAGAGAACCGTCAACCAACAGCTGGAAGAATCTTTTCATTCTTGAGTGTCTAGGGATTCATTAATAGAGAACACTCATTAATATATGTAATCAATTCAAGAAAAAGAGTGTCAAAAACGCGACTTAAGGAAGATTTAGATACTACACAGTTGTTTGAGATAGCCAATTGTGGCGCCAAGTACGAACATGACTTTGTGTGGGGCAGCACCTTGCAGGTGGACGGTGGAGACACATCAACCATTGTTATATCGTTTCTTGTTTATAAACTATGGTTAATTGATTGTATATACGTTATTCCACTTCACATCCACCATTGCCCCTATTTTGTATTGATGCTATTTGCCTAATTGGTTGACCGTGTGCTCAGGCTTTATGTATATATAGAGGGACATGTGAATTATAATACGATTTTGTCCGATTGGTCTATCGTCTTGTGTTCTATCTCCGGGTTGGGACCGAGTGAGCATAGGACAGACGCGCATTTTTCAACTGGACACCTCATTGGCGTCGAGATATCGACGATTTCTCCATGCGTCATAACATTTTTATATTGCAAACTGTTTATCTCCGGCTTAGGTATCATTTCTTGAGCTGCTGACTGAATTTGTTACCTAATCTTATATCGACGAGACCGAACTTCCTAAGTTCTAGTTTGACAAGGAAAAATCCACTGTCTAATAAACAACAGTGATGTTGCTATGTGCAGTGATTTCCCCCTAGAATGTTACCTGACGAAAACAAACTCTGACCTAAAATGACCAGGAATCTCAGCCAACGAAAGTTTAGTATTCGATATATTATTTGAAAGATATAAACTTTGGTGAGTAGTAACTAATAGATGTAAAAGCCAAACTAAGGTTTGGACTGAGGAATAACTGTCCAGGTAGTTTAAATACACGCTATTACCCCGTTAAAACCAAAACAAAGTGATTGCGTAAATGACGGTTCTAATATTCATCATAAATATAAATGTACATCCTTACCTAAAGAAATATTATCACTCAGTTATTCCATTAACAATTGTCCAATTAATCAAATCTAAATTACACCTAATAAACAAGTTGATAAAGAATGTGAGAAAATTACCAATAAACAACAAACAAACGTCATTCTATCCTTTCTGGATAGATCAGAATCTTTCAAAAGATAGTATCTGGTTGCCTTATAACACATAGTGTTTCCGATTCTGGAAGAGTGCTCCAATTCACAATCGGAATGCACAATTCCAGTCAATACAAGACACACAAGCAAAGGAGGAACAATTCACTATGGCTGCTGCCAAGATTAAGTATCAACTAAAACAACGTAAATGCAGTTCAAAAAGAAACATGGAAACGCAGAGAATGAGCGAAAGAAAATTATTTATTTATTTATTTATTACAGAAATCACGCCAGTTTACAGGCATGGTCATTATGATACAGAAAGTTTAACTCTTTTACAATAGAACACAAAGTTTTCGCGAAATGAATGCTTGACTAATAATACCATTTACAAGACAAGCTGGAAGATACATTTCATTCTTGAGTTTTCAGGAATGTATTAGTAGAGAACACTTATTAATATATGTAATCAATTCAAAAAAGTAGTGTCAAAGACGCGACACAAGGAAGATTTAGATACCACACAGTTGTTTGAAATAAAGAACTATAATAAAACGCAGTATTGCCATCTTAAATGGAATTGAATAGACTAAAGGTGAAGGAATCAATAAGAACAAATTACAAATGTATACATCGAGGGATTTTCACCAACTAAAAATTCAAAATGGATCCTACGCAACTGCGTAAGCGAATTGTACTGTGACGCAACTATAAAAAATGTGTAAATGCTGAGCATTTCGTAACATATATTACGATATTACTGCATATTTATGTCATTATGCATCCGACCTGGTCATAAGTTCTAAACAGATGTCGTTTAAGGATAACGACCTGATTAAAAGTGAAACAGAACCAAAATTTAAACATTAATACAAGAGTTTTTGATGCAGTTGATGCTTCCTTGTTTTTAATTACAAAATTCGGCTTCAGAGAGTTGATAATGTAGGATAAACTTTGCCGTCGAACTTGAGAGGACCAATTGAACCAAGTTATCTGTTTCAAGGCCGCACGCTTATTCGAGTTTATAATGCTAACTTTGGATCGGCTGGTTGGAATTTTCAACAAAGACGTCATTATTTCTAACCTACAAGCCCTCGGATTACTTCGTAGACAGCTGATTTGTGATTGTGGGCTCAATATGGCTCAAGTACAATCAACAGGTAGTTGAGATGGAGTAATCTTTCGTTGTAATGGTTGATGGAGAAAGAAATCAATAAGAACAGGCAGTTTCTTACAGCAAGTATGAATTGACGCTGAGGTAAACCTGCATGCTAATCTCCTTGAGGCTGATCGTACTATAGACTATAAGACTAGATGCACTAAGTTAGGACTAGATATCCTATAGAGGTGACGACTAAAATTAAACCTAATCTTCTTTTACAAAATATTGAGCAAATTAGCGTTTTCATCGTCTAATACAACTCAGCTCGAGGAACGTTCTTGCTATAACCTACGCAATTCAGCCTCGAAAATAAAAATATCACATTCTAAATCTGCTCTTTATATGAATTATTTTACAAATAAATTCTCGAGAATTTGAAACCGTTTGCCCCAAGCCATTCAAAAGAGATTCACTTCCTTTATTTGTACGACATATTGGGAATTTCATCTCTTCTAGTATCTCATTAAAAATGTTCATACCAGCTATTGCTCCACTAGCGAAATAATAGGGACTCTGAACTTGTGAGCACCATTTATCTGTCTTGGTCATATGCTAGTGTTCTTCAATTTTAATAAGCCTATAGGCATAATTGATAAGTCTGAAGCATAAATACTATTCCTGCCCATTAGCTTGGTTAACCCCGGAATACCAATGCTGTTATTTTGTGTTCTCTTTTCTTTTTTCCTTCCTCTAGTTGTAGAAGATTATGTGCAAGAGAAGTATAAAACTAACCGGCACAATAAATAAGTGATATATATTTGTGAAATTCCAATGAGTAGAAATTAAAATTTCTGACGTTTCGTGGCTTAGTGTAAATCGCTTCTTCAGCGAAATGAATAACCGAATTTAATTAACACAAGATTAAATAATACAATGAAACAAATCAAAAACAAAATAAACTTGTACAGAAAGGTTTTTCCAGTTATAAGGAAAGACGAATAGCTGAGGCGCTTCATATTTTGTTAAATCTAACTGCATTTAACAGAAGGGTAGGGCTTTCTATCCATTCATAATGGACTTTATATCCAACTAACCACGAAGCTTAATCCCAGGATCCTTAGGGTTTCCTTATTACATACATACACTAAACAACACTCGAAAGTATACATGGCCAACAAACCTTTAAGGACTATCTGATAGATTACTTGAAGCACACATCACCTCTCAGATTTATTAATTACAATCTCAAATATGCTGCATACACCCACTAACCACATAACCTTTGTCGCACATATAGTGACTGATTCCATTTACTAAAATTACAAAACGAAACATTATCCGTCATTCCAATAAATCACATATTATCTCTTTCTTGGATTTATTGATTCAATTCGGTGAGTTACTGTGCTTAACTCGTATATTTGCTTATTATTTGTTTTCTGTTCCACATTTGCCATAAAATAAAAGTATATCCACTCATATTATTATCTAATCGCATCCCTTGTAAAACCTGACTGGTTATAATGTCTACGGAAATCCTCCTAACATCTAGTTCCAAGCGTCCGGCAAAACGCAGAAAAAGGCTTCGGTCCTACACCCCCACCGATCCACAACTAAAAAAATCCAGATTCCCACGCGATGTAAGTCAAATAGAACCTAACGAACATGTTCCCATCGTCATCGTCGAAGACGTGATGAAGTCTTTCCTAACTAGACAAGATGCAGGTCATTGCAAGCATAGTGACGACTTGAAAGGCCTTTATGATAACCTTAAGATACTCAGCCCTCTCAAATGCCTCATCAATCCAGATAATACTGAAACATCATATCATTTCAATGTAATGAACTATATCATCGACTATGTAGCCTCCGAAGTATTTGAACGCATTAAACGCTCTAACAATGTTATAATCTTAAATGCTTCCGATGCCTGTCCTCTAGAAAGTATTAAATGTAACCTTCTTAAAGCTAACAATATGACTAACGCCCCATGCTCATGTACAAGACTGAATAAAGGCCCCCATGGCCTAAGTACACCGGTACTATTCAGATTCAACACACCAACGGAAGCACAAGAATTCCTAAATTTATCCAGTATTATTCGACTAGACCCTGTGTTCAAAAACATAAAGTTAGTACCAGATAGGACTCTCTGTCAACGTATGTCGGGCAAGTCCAGCAGGAAACATCTATTATTTAAGCGTCACGCTAAATCTAACATCGATAGCCCAAAAAGTTTATTTGACAAGAAGATTATAAAACCACACCCCTCAGAAGCATCGGTTGTACCCACTAAAAGTCGAAATACTGTAAAAGCTATTGAGGAAGATATCAACAATACGCCTGGTACCCACGTTATTGACTTGGATTTACCAGTTCCAAAAAGCAGCACTCTGCGTAATTATGTTGGCGGAAAACTCAAGATGAGCTCAGTAACACCAGTTTTACGCTCATCAGATGAAACTACTAATAGCTGGGATGCTGCAAGAAACGTTAAAAATAATAATAGTAGCTGCACACTAAACACCCTAGCAGTTAACTTGGATTCATTGGAAACAATAAACAATGAGTTGCCCCCTGCCATTAGCTACAACACTTATACTAAGCCACAAACCCAGACATCAGACGACGATTTCAGTATCGAACACCTTATTCAACCTGAAGGGCAAACAATAAATGGAAAGCCACAGGCTTCCCAAATATCATCACAACAACCATGGACAAGTAAAGAAAACGCACCCTCTAGAAAAACCTCTATAACACAAAATATACATAAATTCGACTATACAACATTGATAAACTGTCCTCGCAGGTGTGAGGGCATTCTTGAGCCTGCCCCACACATACCTGAAATCTGCTCGGCCGGCCAAAGAAACCGTGTGAGACAGAACCATTATTTTGCAATCACGCCGGTTCCCCAACCGGCAACCACATTCACACTAGGATTCACTACAAATATTATAAAACTGCTTCCACTGCTTGCAACTACCTTACTACTCCAGACGCAACTTTGACAGACGAGACAACCCAAGATACACCATCAAAGATCCACTCTGAGACACAAACATCAGCCAACCTATCAATAAACCGGCTGGCCGTATCGATTAAAACATCAGGTACCCAACCCGACGACAGTTCAAAGTCATTCATCTCAATTAATGCTATGACACCCAACTCGTTCAAAACACGTGTTCTGTTGCAGGACCTTACACATCACGAAAGGTCACAGTTGCTCGTTGTCTCAATTAATGCTAGGTCACTTATAAACAAAATCATCTACCTCAAATCTATTATGATCATTACTAAACCCAGTGTGGTATTGATTACCGAAACTTGGTGTAAACTATATCAGACGATACAATTAACATCGATAATTATACGCTCTTCTGAACTGATAGGCAAAACACTAGTGGAGGTGGCACCATAATCTACACGCGTTCCGATCTGAAGGCCTGTAGGTTCAATAACGAACAACTAGGTGACACAGGGGATTCAACATGGGCAAGCATAGCCATTGGCCATCAAAAGTACCTACTTGTAGGATGTATATACAAACCACCCAACGTAGACAGCATCTATGACAAAAATCTGAGCACTCTGTTCTTCTTGGCCTCACAGCAACCCCACGTATCCAAACTAATCGGTGGAGACTTTAATTTTCCGAACATCGACTGGATGTCGCCACACACTTCACAACGATTCTCAAAATTGATAGAGATGATAGAATTCAGTGGTTGGGCACAACAGGTTCAAATCCCAACTAGGGGCAACAATACCCTTGACCTCCTTTTTACTATTAACCTTAACCCAACCTCAGTTAATGTTAGCTCAGAATTTCACAATAGCGACCATAAAGTAGTAATAAGCACGTTTAATTACCAACCCACAAATAATCTCAACCCGAATGAACTTAAAAAATACAAATATCGAAGGCACACCAATGAAACGTGGAAGCATATCGAGGCACTTATTCGATGCATAAGATGGGACTCTTATCTCACCACTGGAAACATCGACACAGCCATCTCAGTCCTCTATAGCAATCTGATCAGTTGCTTAGACTGTATAGCCCCATACGTAGAACGAGTGTCTGATATTAACAATGCACGCTCACATATCCCGAAATGTCTTAGGAGAAAATTGAGGCACCTGAGGCTTCGATACTACAAGCATCATGACATAACCGCATTATATAATGTATTCAAAATAGTCGAAAATCTCGACAGTGCCCAGCACAAATACTTACTCAATATGGAAACAAAAGCATTGAGTAGTATCAACCCAATTTCATCAATGATCAAGCTATTCAAATCTCGCCTTGATTCAAAATCTAATAAACCTCCCGCACTATTCATCACAAAAGACGGCATCGACGGCGACCCAGCTTCCATTAGCGAACAATTTAGTAGCTACTTCTATCAGCTTCCATAGGAACAATTAGTAGCTACTTCTCCTCATGCTGTTCCACAGAACCTGGAGCCACTGCGAACCCCATATCCATGATGACATCTAAGTGTCTCTACAGTTGAATTTACCAGCACAAATATAAAGAGAGCCATAGACACGCTAAAAAATCTAATGACAATGGGCCTGATGGCATTCCTGCTTCCCTCATGAAATATGGTGGAAAAGATTTACCACTTCTCTGCCTGAAACTTTTTACTTTATCTATGGACAAAGGGGATTATCCAGGCATATAGAAAACATCGTTCATAACTCCGCGATTCAAAAGTGGATCACGCAACGTTATAGAAAACTACAGGCCAATTAATACGACATCCGTGCTGTCCAGAATCATGGAGAAAGTCATTCATAAACAAATGTCATCATTCGTACTTTCGGAAAACCTGATCAATCCATCTCAACATGGGTTCATGGAAAAACGCTCTTGTGCTACATCCCGCTTGGAATTTTTTGATTATATAACACTTGGAAGAGACAAAGGTTTCTCAACTATTGTACTTTATTTTGACTTCAGTAAAGCATTTGGTTGTGTCCCCCACAACCTTCTCCTCTCAAAACTACACTCCTATGGCATACGAAATCCACTATTAAGTGGGTTTAAATCATTCCTCACAGGGCGCCGCCAAATTGTAAGGATCGGCTCTAGCTACTCAAAGCCAGTAAATGTATCCAGCGGAGTTGTACAAGGAAGCGTAATTGGACCATTGCTCTTTCTTCTCTTCATCAACGATGTGTGCCAGCAATTTGTGCATAGTAAAATCTTCCTCTTTGCAGATGATCTAAAGGTTGTCTATTTATTCCCACCCACTACAAATGAAAACACTATTACTAAAATAATACAAAAGGAAATTGATAACTTATCAGAATGGACCAAAATATGGCATTTCCCCCTAAACGTGCACAAAAGTGGATATATTTCCACTGGTCGCAGATGGAACCTCAGTCTCCACCTATGCGAAGTGTAAATAAAACCTCTAAGCGTCGTTCAAGATTTGGGGCTCAGATATACTGATAGCATTAACTTCTCGGAGCATGTTGCATTTCAAGCTTCCAAAGCGCGGAAGTTAGCTGGATTTATAAGAAACAACTTTCTCAATTTAAACTCAAAAATGTTACTATACACAAAGTGTGTTCGTCCAATATTAGAATACGGTTGTCTACTCTACAGCAACTGTAGACGCATAGGTTTGATGAAAATCGAGTGAATTCAACAAGCATTTACTAAGAGCTTATTAGGTGACTACAGCACACAAACTTATCAACAACGATGCGATAAACTAAAGCTAGAACTCCTTTGGTTCCGACGCTTGAAACTAAACCTTACTATCATGTGCCGCCTTATTAGTGGTGCAACTTACGCATCGACATCACAGCCCACCATCTACACCTCCACACATAACCTACGTAATAAGGAAAACACTATTACTGTCCAGCGATGTCGCACACAGCTACGCCAGAGCTTTATCAAAGTGAGATATGCGACTCTATGGAATAAACCTCCCAGGCACATTTGCTGCAGAAAGTCGTTAGCCGTGTTCAAAACACTACTTTAAGAATACCTCTCAGGTGAAGGTCTATGTGACCTCCTCAACTACTCTGAAATAACCGATCATATATATAAACAAGGTCCCAGCTCCGTATAAACAATTTTAAAACATATCAAGTGCATTCATAATACACCATATGCCTAAAGATTCATAATTAATAATGCATATTTTCATATTGTTCCAACCTACACGCATACACCTTAATTCACTTATGCGAAAACTCATAATTTGATTACACTGATAACTAATCTTATCCATCTTCTATCATCAGTTATACACCAATTCACTACTTCGATGACAATTTGACCTTTTAACTATGCTGGGTTCATTAGTTGTCTAATAACCCTATACACATTGAATCCATACTGTAATTATCCATTGATTTTCAACACCATATACTTATTTATGTGCACACACACAAGCACACTTCTTTATTCAAAAATTTCACCCCTTTAATATCACTTGAGTGAAAATTCACAATTTCATCACACTGTTAATAGCACTGTTTGATCTTACCATTACTATAATTCTCTATATATCTTACATGGTTATTAGTGCATATTTTCGCTCTGTTCCAAGTTACTTTATTATTATTATTATTATTATCTGTCTTCTGTCATCATTTATAAATCGATTCTAAATTTTGGCTACAACTTGACCTTTTAATTATATTGGGTTTATTAGTTGGCTAACAAACCTATTTATGCAAAGTCTAAGCTAAGACTACGGATTGAACTCTTTAGAATTATTCTTTCCTTTTTATTTTTTTCTTTTTCTTTTTTATTTACACGTCCTACATTACATTAGCGTTTATACTCTTAATACTACTTCGCTAATTTGATTTATTGAATTATTATACTCAACTGATGAAGCCCAAAATGGTTTCTTCACAACGCTTATTGTAAATGAGTAGTATGTGATTAAAAATAAATAGATTAATTAATTAAAGTACATCGAAATTCATACACATGAACATACATACAATTTTATCTCTCACATATTCACATATTTTCCTCACACATCACACTAACATTTGCATTCATGTCTCATTTCAAACCACCTTGACCTATATGATTTGACATCATAACACGATCAAACTCGCATTTTGATTGTACAAGTTTATTTTGTTTTTGATCTGTTTCATTGTATTATTTAATCTTGTGTTAATTAAATTCGGTTATTCATTTCTCTGAAGAAGCGATTTACACTAAGCCACGAAACGTCAGAAATTTTAATTTCTACTCATTGGAATTTCACAAATATATATCACTTATTTATAAACAATCTATCCAATGCTCAATTTATTTGAAATTATCAAAGTTAACCTTGGTAATGTTATGTATAACTGGCACAATACTATTGCCTTCTCCTCAACACCCAAGTTCCAAGTACTCTTGGTCTTATCCCGCGTCTGGACATGCTCAGTGATCCATTCTTCTAACCCTCAGCCGATTTTTGGAATTGTAACGCATTGGCCAAGAAGCGTGCGGTCCTTTGTCATATATGCACCATGCTACAATACACATATTTAGTGTCTTAGTACTGTAAACCTAGTCGCAGTTGTCTAAGTTCTGAATTCATACCTTTCTTTTTCTTCCTGTCTCATAATGTATGTCACCGTCTTCCCGAGTTTATGGTCTGGACTTGCAGGGAATCGACCTCCTTTGAGCAACTTACTCCAAACTCTGGCTTGGAACGAAATCAATGCACAGACAACTTACCGCTCAAGACAAGCCCACACAAATTGGCTGCCTTAACCAAATCTCGGAATACCAGCCTTAACCTGTCTCTGGATAGTCTCCATGGTTCGTCCTGCTCTCTCGCAACCATTCCCTGAGATTACAGCTCCAGGGACAAAAGGAGCGCGGTTGTTTACTGGAAGTGTTCTGTAATACAAAATATACCTCTAGTACTGCAGTACTGTAAACTGTGAAGCTTGCTACCGTTGACTTCCTAATTAATTAATGTCTTCGTATATCGTTAATTCCACAACAGTAACTCTACTAAAACCCCGTTACAATTAAGCCATATCATTCTGATCATGCCTGTAAACTGATATGGTCTCATGTACAAATTGTTACGTGAGAATAAATTATTATTATTATCAAACAATAAGAAATCAGGTTAGAATGGAATGATATTTTTAATAGAGAAAATTTCTAAAATGATGGATTGTTCAGATGTATACAATGAGTTTGTAAGATTAATAATTTTTTTCGAAACTAAGGGTTGCAGTCATTTAAAATCAGAGTAACTTCCGTATAAATAATCATCCATGTGGCTACGAAGCATGTTTCTACGAGTTCCTTTATATTTATCAAGGTAGATTTTTTAATTTAGACCATACTTATATCCTTTTAAGGTGTCCTTAACTAAAACATCGATCTTAAATACTTAATATCCACTGTAGGTTTTAACGCAAAATTTACCTACACATACTTTATGAATACTATGGCCTTGATTATGTTTGCAACTTATTTATTTATTTATTTATTACAGAAATCACGCCAGTTTACAGGCATGGTCATTATGATACAGAAAGTTTAACTCTTTTACAATAGAACACAAAGTTTTTGCGAAATGAATGCTTGACTAATAATACAATTTACAAGACAAGCTGGAAGATACATTTCATTCTTGAGTTTTCAGGAATGTATTAGTAGAGAACACTTATTAATATATGTAATCAATTTAAAAAAGTAGTGTCAAAGACGCGACACAAGGAAGATTTAGATACCACACAGTTGTTTGAAATAGTCTATTGTGGCGTCAAGTACGAACATGTCCTTGTGTGGGACGGCACCTTGTAGATGGACGATGGAGATTGGAGGTAACACATTAAAGCATCATGAGCAGATCACTAAGATGCAATTTCCTTTTTAGCGTGGACTTTGGGTTATATTTTCAGCGTGCCACGATAGTTGGGAACTGAAAAGATAAAGAAAAGGAACAAGCGAAAACGCGAGGGGGCACAGAATCAGTTAAGTACATCTGATTATAGTGAGACCTAAAGTGTACATATTGGATTAACTAAATCTCATTTGTTACTCGACTTTTTTATTCTGGGAAACGTCAACTGATACTAGAGATAACTATGGTAAATTTCAGATCTACTTTATCCTATAAGATAAAGTATGGGGGAATAAAGACATACTACATCACCTCTAAGAAGTGCATAGACATTACGAGTTTCCAAAGCACTCTCTTCTAGGTAGAAACGTTCTATTGCCTGTAGGTGAATAATTAAAAAGTTTTCAAAGTCTACAAGTGCTTTTTATTGTTTAGTCGAATTATAAGTAGAATTAAATGCCAGGAGGTCCATTGATAAATGTACCATAGTCTATATAAGTTGTGTTAAGTAAGTTACAGATGCCGGCATTGTCCAAGTGTAGGTTTATTGCCAATCTAAACTGTGACAATGAGTTAGATTGTCGTATGCTTTCTGGTAACTTGATGAGACCAGTTCACCAATCTTAACAATTTACCCGATGCCACCCAAAGACTAGTGTTTTCAGTAATATCTTCGAGTAGACGTCTCTGTAGTACTAGCTGATGTAACTGCACCTACATTTGATCCGACTGTAGATGTAGTTATAGGTGTCTCTATTAACCACCTCATTAACGGCACTATCATCTGTTGGAGGGAACTTTGAAAATGCTTAATGAACCGGATTTAAGCGATTTGTTCAGCCATCATTTGTGACACCGAAGTATTAGTTTATGACGCATTCGAAAACATTCAGCAAGGTACACAGATCCACCACAGTCGCATGAAAACGATCTTCTGAGCAGATCTTACTCCCAGGATTAGCTGACAATAAATCTCTTGTCAAAACTAGCTAATATAAGATAAATCGTCAAAATTGTCAACTAAAATATGTGCTATATGTGCTGTGAAATAAGAAGTCGCCAGCTCATTGGCTTGTCCACATTTTTTAATCCTGCCGATGAACTCTATTATCTTGGCATCTAAGTGTTTCTGGTTCGGTTCTGAGTCTTTGGTGCTGTATAGACGTACAACCGCACAAGTCATAGAGCGTGGCGCTCTAATAAAAAAGGACAGTGGCATTTTTAATAGCCTAGTAAAACTCAGTCATATTAAGTGTTGAAGCTTCAAGATTGTCTGTCAGCTGTAAAATAGTTTTTAGAGTCAGATTTTCTCCAGAATAATGACATTAGCTTCAAATTTCACTGTACAAATGCACTTTAATTCGGTACGTTCCGATATCAGTTACCATATATTTCCTTCCGTTACCATAATTAAAGAAAGACATTACGATCTTGTGGTGGAATAAATACTTGATGGAAAAAGGCTCTGATATCTTCTGTGAGACCATCTGGTTTTCGCCGAAATCTAGTGAAAACGTCCACTAGGTTGTTGATTAACCCAGGTTCAGAAGAAGATTTTCGTTCGCGTACTGCGCTGCGCAGTCGAACACTGCCTTCAATTTACCTGGTTTCATTTAGGTAGAAGACTAGGTGGTGCGGCAGATACCAATCGCGACCGTCTGTTTAATCATCCTTAACCCTTTTATTGTAACCCCTTTCAATGTACTGTCTCATAACATGAGCACAATCATTTTGCAAATTTGGGTCTCTAGTAAGCTGCTTTCTTAAAAAATCAAGTCTACAGACGGCTAATGTCCTGTTATCAGGTAAATTCCGTTCTTGGCGCCATGGCAATCCTATTTGATAATGCCAATCTACCAGCTTAATTGACTTCAACATTATGTGAAGTGCAGTACGGCCTTCAACTGACATCGGTTTATAGTGATTTAGTTTTCTTTTGAATTCACTTTGATATGGACGTTCTAATCTAGCTGCTAATTCGTTTCAGGATGAAGCATAGTTTATTACGCCATTGCCTCTAGAATTTTTATCATCAGGACCGGACAGCGTCCATACAAGCGGCGTTCTTATGACGTGCGGTTAGTTGATTTTACCGACTCTCCCCTCTCTAGCTTTGTACACTTCTGGTACATTACGTCAGATTAAAAACTCAGCGTTTTCTTGCCTAATCTTCGGAAACCTTACCCCCTGCAATTGGGACCAGTAGGACATCAGCAGTGCCGTTGGGACTATTCTGCGCAGCGATGGTAGTTTTTCTACCATCAGTACCTTTGGGATTTTAATTGATGACAAAGAATCCAATTCATAAACTTTAATACTAACTTCTTTGCTGTAAAGGACTGGCTGACTATCTAATGTTTTCAAAGAAACAGTTTCGCTTTACATCCAATCCCACTTCATCGACTAGATCACAAGAAATTAGCAAATAATCCGAACCACTATCCATGAAGGCACAAGTATGCATAGTCTTCCCATTAGGCTTTAGTAATACGGGTACTACGGCTAGTGCAACCCTACTAAGTGTAGCTCCCTGCTCGTATTCTCTTTCTATCCCTTCACAAGTTTGGGTATTAACATGAATACCATTGACACCACTAGACTGTTCTTTCTGTTTAGCATGTAATAAAGTGTGGTGCCGTCTGCCTCATCCTTAACTATATACGATCTCATCAATCGACAATCCTTAACGATATGGTTAGCCTTCAAACACAAGTTACATAACTTACTCTTTCGCATAAACTCTGTTCTTTCATCAACATTTTCATTCTTAAACTCCCAACATTGATCAAAAAAATAACTTTCATGGCACAACAAACATGACAGGCTGACATACAAGCGTCTTTGAAGTAACACACTATTGCCTCCACTAGTATTGGAGTACGATATCCTAATCTTATTACGGACTGTGCTAGCATTCGTCCACGGATTTACGAGGTCCTTGTTATCCTGTCTCACTGCAGTTTCGTTGACGAGCAACCTGTATCTGGTGTTCAATATGTCAGCTTGTTCCTTAACAAATTTTGTCAAATCACTAAACAGGGATTCCCGTCCGCTCTCGATAATGAGTAAGTAACTTAAAAACCATGCTCTCAGTGGTTCTTGTGGAGTTTAAATCATAGATATAATTCAACCCCCCATATCTTAAGAAGGATATCATTACATCGGAACGTGTTCAGAGATGAGAAACGAAAATGGAAGCATGATTAAAATTAGATCCTACGAAGTTCAACTCAAACCATTGCATTTGCATTTGGTCGCATAACCAGATCAACTTCTAACGATTGAACCCATTCTTACGAACAAGAATAAATCAGAAGGCAGTGAGGGATGGAGGAGAAGTTATTTTTGATCGTAAGTAGAGCGTCAATAGAATAGAAACGTCTAGGCTCTAAACTAGAGAGAGATGCTTCCCAGGTTATGATGTTGAAGTTACACCCGGTATGTGACCAAGTTACGTTTGGATTATTACCAGAGCAACCTCTAACGATTGAACCCACTCTTACGAATGAGAAGAAATCAGAAGGCAATGAAGGATGGAAGAGAAGTTATATTTGATCGTGAATGGAGCGACAATGGGTTAGCAACGTGTAGGCTGGCAATCTAGAGAGGGTTGCTTGTTTCGGTACGGCGTGACGAGATCTGGTGGTGATGCGTGACCGAGCGCCTTCAACTTAGTAGTGTCCGCTAAAACAAACATGGTCAGCATCAATGTCGAAACCTATGTAACTATTTATTTTGGGGATTATTTACCGCTACAGCTCACTCCCCCCCTAATGGGTTCGTGAGGACCCTATGACGTACCAGCCAAAGGATAAAACCCAATGCGTTAAGCATTGGTAAACGTTCCTTTGATAGCTTGGATGTTGTGCAGCTTCTGGCCGTCAGTGCCTATGCTAAAGTGTCGTTACATAAAAAAAATGTACAAAATGTTATCGTTCTCTTTCGTTTTCTTCTGGTCGTTTCCAGGCGTCCTGGAAAACCAAAAGAAAGAAAAAATTTAAATATATGCATTTCATTAATATATATATATATGTATATATATTTAAAAGCAATTTAGCGGCTAAATACAGCTACAAAAACGCATAATATGTTGACAACGCTAGCATGAATAAAAAAAGGTTTTTTTTGATATATTTTTTTTAAACATACGAAAATGTGTAAAAAAAAGAAAAATGCATACCGTAAAGTTTAAAAAATAAAAGGTATTTTTATTCAATTTTTTTATTTTGTATATATAGATATTAACAATACACACAGTGGAAAATTAGAAAAGAAAATTAATAGACGTAATATTCATTTAAGTGTTCTGGAAATCGTACATTTCAACCAGAACGTGTAGATATCGGCGTTATGGAGCTCTTCTGGATTTCCACTTGCTCGTTGGTTGTTGCTTGAGGCATGGCGACTTTGCTCATGTCGAGTTTCGGCGGTGTTGTGGCGAGTTGGACATCGAAGGGTTTACCTTCTAGGTAAGCTGCTTTGAGGCGGTCAATGCTGACGTTCTCTTCGTGTCCATTCTTATCGATCGTATAGTACTTTATTTCACGTTTCAAAACCTTGTATGGTCCTTCGTAAGTCGCATCAAGAGGTCGGCGTAGAGCGTCACGACGTACAAAAACGTGTGTACTATATTTTAAGGCGGGTTGGATGAAAGTGTCTGTCGATTGTCGTCGAGTTTGAACTGGCTTAACTGAACGCATAGCATTTGTAAGCCGGTTCACGTAAGAATTTATATCCAAGTTTGTCGAGGTGGAAGCGGTTTCCACAAACTCACCTGGCAATCGAAGAGTCGTTCCGTAAACTAGTTCAGACACGCTGCACCCGACATCTTCTTTTACCATGCTTCGGATACCGAGTAAGACTAGTGGCAAAGCCTCTGTCCACTGCGGCATGTTTGTAGCTGAAAGTGATGCTTTCAGCTGTCGATGAAATCTTTCTACCAAACCGTTAGATTGTGGATGGTAGGCTGTTGTTCGGAAGCGCGTCGCTCCAAGAAGTTTTGTCAGAGAGTGGAACAATCCAGATTCAAACTGACGTCCACGGTCTGTCGTTATTGTAGATGGACAACCAAAGTTCGCTATCCATCGTTCGACGAAAGCACGAGCAATCGTTTCAGTAGTGATGTCTTTTAAGGGAATCGCTTCTGGCCAGCGTGTAAAACGGTCCACGCATGTCAAAAGATAAGAAAATCCATTTGATTCAGGTAAGGGTCCTACCAAATCAAGGTGGACGTGGTTGAATCGAGCGTCGGGAGTTGGAAAAGTGCCTAGAGGACATTTATTGTGCTGAATCACTTTGCTCTTTTGACATGCCACACAGGAGCGTGCCCATTCTTTGATGTCTTTATTCATCCTTGGCCAGCAGAATCTCTGAGCAATTAGTTTAGACGTAGCACGAACTCCAGGATGAGAGAAGTTGTGCAATGTGTCGAAGATGATTCGTCGATAACTCTTGGGAACGATTGGATGGGCTGTACCTGTAGAATAATCACAAATTAAAGTGTTCTTACCTTTTCCAATCGTCTTTGTTACGAGTTTAAGCGTTGTTGTGGATAACTCGTGATGAAGATCATTGTCTTCATTTTGAAGTCGAGCTAGTTCAACAAGGTCGATTCCTTGGATACGATTCAAGGCATGTATTCGTGATAAGGCGTCGGCAACTACATTGTTAGCCCCAGATATATGTCGTATATCAGTAGAGAACTGGGAAATGTAGTCTAGATGACGCGACTCTCGCGGAGAGTACTTATCTGAAGATGACTTCGTAGAAAACATCAATGGTTTATGGTCGGTGAATATTGTAAATTCTCGGCCTTCGATGGAATGTTGAAAATGTCGTACAGCACAGTACATGGCTAGCAGTTCACGACCAAAAGTGCTGTATCTTCATTCGGTATCGTTTAGTCGTCTTGAGAAAAATGCTAAAGGTTGCCAAGCTTTGTCAGTTCATTGTTGCAGAACTGCGCCAATCGCTGAGTCAGATGCGTCAACCGCGATGCTGACAGGGGCTTCGGTATTGTGATGTGCCAGCATAGTCACATTGGCTATTGCTTCTTTAGTCGCAGTAAAGGCTTTCTTTGAGTCTACATCCATTGTGACCACTTTTTTATTTCCACGAAGCTGATCCGTTAATGGTTTTATGACAGATGCACAGTTCGGTATAAACCGTCTGTAGAAACCTACCAACCCATTGAAAGCTCGCAACTGCTTGATGGTGGTTGGTTCCGGGTACTCCAGAATAACAGCCACCTTGTGTTTTTGGGGTTGTATACCATTAGCATTAATAGTATGCCCCAGGAAGTCCAACGAGGTTGTTCCAATTTGGCATTTCTGTATATTTATTGTAGCTCCATATTGTTGCAGTCTGCTGAAGACTGTGTCCAAATGTTTCGTATGTGTTACCTCGTCTGGGCTTGCTATCAGGCAGTCGTCGAGGTATGCATGGACATAGTCAGGCCCGCGGAACACATCATCAATGAAACGTTGGAATGTTTGTGCTGCGTTCCTCAACCCAAAAGGCATTCGGAGGAATTCGTAAAGGCCAAATAAAATGACGATAGCGGTTTTCGGGATATCATTTTCAGACATCGGTATTTGGTTGTACGCCTTTACCAAGTCGAGTTTTGAAAATATTGTCATTCCCTTCAGAGTGGCCGTTAAATCGTGGATATGCGGTAAAGGGTAACGATCAGGCGTAGTTTGGGCGTTAAGACGTCGGTAATCACCGGTGGGACGCCAGTCATTGCTATCTTTCTTCGGGACCATATGTAATGGAGATGACCATGGACTACTGGAAGGTCGAATTATTCCCAAGTCAATCATATGATCGAATTCGTTTTTCGCAATCCTTAGTTTTTCAGGCGCGAGTCGGCGTGCTTTGGAGAATACAGGTTGACCTGTAGTCGTGATGTGATGTGTAACATTGCTGGTTACACATGATAATTTCGATGACGTCTTATTCAGATCTGGATACTTGTCGAGTATCGGCTGAAAATAAGGGTTAATTAAATGTTTAAAACGAAGAGGACATAAGCTACAACCTGTAGCCACGGTTCCACTAACGTATAGATTTGTGTTACTATCCACTAATCTCTTTTTACTAGGGTCCACAAGCAAGTTGTGGTGGCTAAGTAAATCCATGCCTATGATGGGTATTTTCACATCGGCGATAGTGAAAATCCAGTGTATGGGTTTTCGTAAACCCACGTTTAAGTAGACGTATCGTTTGCCATACGTAGCTATGTGTTTTCCATCGGCTGCCTGTAAATCGAACGCAGCTTCATGGTGGCGATCAGATGGAGCTGCAGGAAGAACGCTAACTTCTGCGCCAGTATCGACGAGGTAGCGAACCTTCGTTATCACATCAGTGATAAATAACAGGCGGCTGCTTCCACCGGCTACGGTTGCCGCTAACGCGTGCCGGCGGGGTAGTTTCCCGATGCGTCAACAATCGGTTTATGTCTAGGGAAACAACAGGGGTCTCTACACTTCTTGGAATTTTTCCATAGGTGTTGTGGTACCAACACCAATGTGAATTTTCGTTTCGTCGAGGTCGAGACGACGACCTTCTCCGTGACGTACTTCGTCGACGAGAATCGTCCGGTCGGTGTCTTTCCTTCAGGTCAAGAAAACGCGAAAGAGCATTACACAATTTCGTTACGTCGTTTTCGGTGGCCTGAGGTTTTTCGGTAATGGTATAAACCTGATTGTCGCGAGTTCTGGTGATCTCCAGAATTCGATCAGCAGATGAGGCTAGTTCATCTACTGGGTTGTTATTAAACGTTACCAGAACTGCTTGCACTTGTTGTGGCAGTTTTGATAAGAAGAGTTGGCGGAAAAGACCTTCGTCGAAAGTGCGTTGACCAATTACCTCTCGCATGCGCGTCAACATTTCCGTTGCTGAACCACTACCTAGCTTGATGGTGTGGAACAACTCATCAAGCCGTTGTCTATCGGACAAGTCTCCGCGTTTGAGAATCGATCTTTTGAGTTGATCATAAGGTTCTAGGCAGTCAGGGCTGAAAAAGAAAGGGGTGACGTACCTGTTCAATTCACGCGGAAGTGACCTTACGACGGCAAGGAATTGAACACGTGGATCTGTCACAGCGCGGTCTCGAAACTCGGATTCTGCGTAGCAGAACCAAGCTTCTATGTTTTCTGTCCAGAAAGGAATGAGCTGGAAGTTCGGGGGTGTGGGAGTTTTAATCTTAATGAACTTAGGAGTCTGATCAGTCATGCTATATATGCAATATATAAAAATATAAAAATAAATGCGATTAAAATGTGCAAAAAATGATAATCACACCAAAAATACTGTTAAAAACGACAAACAGGAACGAACTCACAGTTATGAACGTGTCCAGATCACGTCGGGCTCACCAATGAAGTTACACCCGGTATATGACCAATTTACGTTTGGATTATTACCAGAGCAACCTCTAACGATTGAACCCACTCTTACGAATGAGAAGAAATCAGAAGGCAATGAAGGATGGAAGAGAAGTTATATTTGATCGTGAATGGAGCGACAATGGGTTAGCAACGTGTAGGCTGGCAAACTAGAGAGGGTTGCTTGTTTCGGTACGGCGTGGCGAGATCTGGTGGTGATGCGTGACCGAGCGCCTTCAACTTAGTAGTGTCCGCTAAAACAAACATGGTCAGCATCAATGTCGTAACCTATGTAACTATTTATTTTGGGGATTATTTACCGCTACAATGTGATCTGGTAGTGCTGTATGATTAAGCAACTTCATATAGTCGTGTCTGCTGAAACAAAAATGGTCAGCATCAATAACGAGAACCTATGTAACTATTCACTTTCGGGATTATTTTCCTCTGCAACTTCCCTACTTAGATACAAATCTGAAGGAATGACATGTCGGAAATTCTGCATTTTATTCACTATAGAGCCTAGACTTTCCACATCGTACTTTACCAATGATTTCGTGTTATACCTATAATCAAGGAGCGGGAGCAAACAAGTCACCGGTCTAAACTAGGCGGTCACTGATATCGGATATTGAAGTTTTTCTTGGGCGTTATTCAAGAATAGCGTTGCAACCCGTCCATTTCTAGTAATATTTCAGCTTTAAAGCTGCGATTTCGAATTGTCTTGGGATTATGCTAAATTATTCTTAAACTTCTGTTCTTTGGGGCTTTATGGCCTTCTCAGTGGCTGGATTATAGGGGCCTAAACTAGAGTGTATGCACTTCACACATCGGCGCACCGTCTGATAATTTTGTTCACTGGTATCATGTTTTGGTTCTACATTCCCTATATTTTTTCCGAGTTACTAATCATTACCATAGTGACTTCACAAATGAACTGCTAGGCTCTTATCCCTTGTCCTTCAGTTTGTAAATCTATGTCATTTTTGAGACTGAAGGGCCTACATCACTGCCCATGCATGTTGTGGCTAAAATTTTATAGCTTAAATGTTCCTGTCACTTTAATCGTCTATTTTGACCTGTTATCTTTGATTACCTGACCATTTTAAAATGCCATTTCCATCTTTATTATTTGATGTGTTAGCTAGGCTGGTACCGAGATCTTTATTTATGGGACAGTAGTTAAAATAAATTAATTCAGTTTCATGTCGACGCTAACTAATGATGTTTCACTACGTATTTCTACTTCTGAATGACTAATTCTCACCTATTAAATAGAATAATTTGCTTCAGTAGGACCGTTTTCAAGCTTATCACTAACTTTAAGCTACCAGCTAGTTGTCATCATAGTACATAAAAATGTTTCAAATGGAGTTGACAGTTTTTCTACATGCCTTGGTTAGCGATAAGTAAAATATTTTCAGGCTTATAAGCTAATGGTAAACCAGATGGGGTGTAACTTATTGTTTCCGCACAAAATTTTAATACTGCAGATGAATTTTAAAGGTCTGAAGATAAGACAATGACTTTTACCTTCCAATTAATTTTTAATTTCTAATATCAGTTTTTGTTTTGAATATATTATTTCTTTATTCCTCTTCCTAAACTTTCAGGTGGAAAGTTGGAGTGACTTTCAATACTGGAAGAAGTACAAAATTCAAAGAAGCACATAATATGCGTGGTAGTTTTCTTGTTTCAAGTGTCACTCACACAATATTTTTTAATTACATCACTTCTAAACCTAGATACCCACCTGTTTACACACGTCCCAAATGTGAACTCACTTAGAAGTCCTATAAATTCCGGACTAGACGAAAGTATATGTTCATACCGTTAAGGTAGATATTTAAGTAATTAGTGATCACAGTGATGAGGATTGTAATGGGCTAGTATTTAAGATATGTCATACTGTTGTATTAGCAATAAGTGGGATAGTTATGAAATTCTCATTATCCTCCTGGACAACACCGGCACCTACTTTACATTGAATTAAACAGTGTATTTACTCCAAGTTTAAAATCAATCTTATTAACCTTTTTTAAAGGATCTCTTTAGTTCAGTTTCCACATATTTTGTTTCCTCTAAACTTCTTATCAACGTCATTTGATGATTCTGTTAAAATGTAAACTAAAGGGTTTTGTGCGGAGTGTACATTGATTATTCACTGTTGATGTCTGTAAATTGTCAATCAGGTGACCAAACATGTTAAAATACATTCCGATATCACCTGTAGGTTTGTGAAATTCTGGGATCTAATTAACCGAATATTCCTTAATTACGTGCCTTAGAACTAATTGTTCAAGTGTTTTTGATGATTAATTGTGGTTCATTTTAACTGGTGACTTTTTGTATTATAAGATGCATAATGTCCTATCACTTCTCCAGTCGATGTAAGATACCTACTCATTTTGTCTTCTTGCCAAACACACTTGTGTAGTTATAGAAGTCATTCACTTATTTCTGCTTACGTTCTCCAACTTTCAGCTTGATGAGTAAACGAGCACATTATTTACACTTTTGGACATTCAGTGTTCAAATATAGGGATCGTGATTGGTCGACTGGGGTTTCTCAGGAATTTCAATTATGCTGTTAAATTACAGTGAAATTGGAGGTTCAAGAAATATGTCACTAGGAGAGGTGATAAGAATGTAATAATAACAATCATTCATCACATTATCTTCATTCAATATTTGGTCGTAATCTTCACTAGGTAGGAATAAAGGTGATTGCACAGTGATTGGAAGTTTGCAACTACTAACTATGTAATGATTGCACGATCGTACTATTTGTTGACGTATTTCTGTAAGAACTTCGTTTAGCTGGTTAATCATAGCTGTCGAGATATAGAAGATAGCACTGAAATGATTTTTAGCTAATTTTTACGAGTATTGACATATTACATATTTGTTTACGCTTATGTGGCCTTTTTATGGTGGTTTCGTACATAGAAAACTATGCCAGGAAAAAATTTTGTTTTCAAGCTAAACATTTATTATTCATTATTTGCCTAGTGGTCACTTTTGTTTTGTCCAGGTGATAGCAGCTGTATCGATACTTTCAAGAGAAATGTTACGGTTCCTCTCGAGTTTTCAAGTAAATTGTTCACTTCTATTTTACGTTTGATATGCCACAAATTCCGATGCCTTTAATAGCCTTCTGTGTATAATAATGAACGTAAAATAATGTCATTGCTTACCTGATTGAAATTTATCACCGGTATTTATGCATGAGCTAGGTATGAATGCCACTACTGCCTAATATCTACGTATTACGATTGTCATTTATTCCTTATATGGCATTTATCAGATTCATCATGTTAGTCAGTCACAACGTGGGACTTGGTACGTACGTACCTCACTTCAAGTTACCATGTCCAAATTAGCAGATTGAGATGGAACTGTAGGACCAGAGTAGTGGAGGTATTAGCATTGTTAGTATTAATGAAAAGCATTAGGGATCAAAGATAAGATAAATGAAAACACATAAACCAGTAAAATTAATTGTGATGAATTCCGGAACTTACAATTTGGAGAATAGTGATAATCCTCTTGACATTCAAACTTAATAAAATTAATCTTTTCCCCTTACTATGTCATTGCATCGCAGTCTTTGATTATAGAGAGATTTTTTAGGTTTGCTAAACAGTGATTCCAACTCGGGGTTGGAAAGTCTTTCCAGGTTGCAGATCGACACCACTAACGCTCACTTTTTCTGGAACTCTTTCTAGTATGCCATCGATGGCAAAGTTGAAGAGAAATGGTGAGATTGAGCCATCCTGCTTATCCCCACCACTGGATTGATACAATGGAGAAAATTGGTCGTATACCCTCCGTCAGCCTTAGGTGTTTGTATGCAAAAATAAGAGTCAGCTGTCTGAGTTTGGTGATTTATTGCCACTCAGAAGTTGTAGTTTCTTGCGGACCATCTCTTCGTTAGGTGAATTAGTCGTCACCGGCCAGGTTGGACAGGGAAATCATATTAAAGTTGCTTGAGCAACATACCAATTGGACTGGCGTCGAAGAAGTCAACCGGTTTGTCTAAGACGATCTTAGATGTTAGTGATTGGCGTACTATTAGCTTCACAGATTATTTTACTGGCACCACTGGCTCGGGCGAGTTTGAGGAGCTTTCAGCAATTAGCAGATGCAGCTGCTACATCCTGATCTTTGGTGCGCTTCGACTACTGAGTTTCATCCTATGACTTTCCGACGTAAGAATCTGCATTTGTTATCAAATTCATGGGTAATCGAAATGGACCGACGTATGTCTAGGAGTTGTAAGAAACCTGCATAAAATCAATGCTTGTAATAGGGACGTTTCGCAAAACCATAAGAGAAGTGACCTGCCATTCTAATGGTGTCGCACAAATGCAACCAGTATTCATCTTTGCTTTTTGGTGAACCAGTATCTCACCTTGAACTTAATTCGGATTGATATTTGGTTACAGAATAAGCTGTAATTGATTTATTAGTATCAATCCGTTTAGGTCAAGACTTTTGCTGGCCACTGAAATGCAAAACAAGCGTTGCGCAAACCAAACAATGATCATAGTCCAGATAGGTGTTTGAGAAGGAATGAGAATTTTGAACACAACTACTCTGGAGGTAACTGATCGCGATGTGGTGAATGTGTGGTGCAGAGAGCGGATGTCCGGTAGCGCATCAGCGATGGCGGTACTGGATGCTAGTGCCTCCGAGAAACAAGTTGTAGCCTGCACAAAGCTGTATGAGACGGTCACCGTTATGTAACCCGCGACTATTGAGTCCTTTGGCCACTCTCCTCCACGCCTATCCCTCCTCAGTTAGTATTGCAATATCTATCGTACTCACTTTCCTGGGTAGATTGTCTAATTGATGGTAGAACTTACCAATGGTTTCATCCGGGCTGCAATCTGTCAGTGCGTAGATGGACACTATGGGACAATATTTCCTACGCTTGTTTCTTCTCTTTGGTAGCCTTTAACCTGACAGGGTACAAACGGTTAACAGGGATTCAGTCGATTAGTACTGTCTCTTTTCTGGTACTTAGTGACATACCGGGTCAGGTGGAACCGGATACCGGTGCTACAGGTTTCTCGTAGAAGCACAAATCAGTATGCTATTCAAATCGACAGGTGTAAAACGATTTTCAAATATATTTGTAGATTTTGGAACCGGGGTCTCTGAAATACAACAATCATCGATGCTTAAACTTAAAGATTCAACCAAACCTATTTGTTATCCGATCTTTAACACTGTGCGAACGTTGAAGGAGGTCAGCTACTGGCTGAATGAATATTTCCTTTATGGTTACTGACGTAACTTTTCACAAAATACGAATTTGTATACTTGACTCTAGGCCACACTTTTACTCTAGTGATTCTTTTCAACTGTCTAAACCAAAGTAGCGAAGTAGGACTTGAGCCTTCGGCCTTGTGGTCAGAAGTCGAACTACTGTACATTTACTAATATAGCAAAACGAATTTATGTATACTCAATATGCATCACTAGTGTGACATTGACTAATAAATAACTAGTGGTCACAATATTTATAAGGGAGTTACTTTTATCTGTTGAGTCATGAGGGATACTGTCCTGTTTTAAATTTATCAAAGTGTTTGCATCGGTTGTAGTTAAGGTGGCAGTGTCATGATTATTATGCAAAATTATTCCATCACTAAAACTTTGTATGCTAAAAACCAGATTAATTTCCTTCTTTTGTCAACCCAAGGACACCTCTTTACGGTCGTTATACTCCAGTTTATCCAGTAGTATAGTTTCATCATTTCGAATTTACTTCCTGGGTGTCCATCTCAATAAGACACTAAATGCTTTTTGCATTCACGAATTTCATATCGCTTCCTAACGGAAAAAAGCTAAATTAATAAGCATTCCAATCAGCTTGATAAGGATCAATTGAATGATGCATTATTTCTCCACGATAATCTTTGATGTAATGTACAATAACTTTACAAATGCAGATATATTTTCATCCCCTTTATTATTATAATTATATTTATATTATAATCATAATATTAATAATGATACTTATTATTATTATTAATATTGTCATAGAACTACCATCTGAGAAACTTGAATATTTGAATAAGAACTATATACGGCCTTATAGAAAGAAATTCGTAAGTTGTTTATACAATGAAATATTTTGACACATTGTGCAGGGTAACAATCAACTTTAACTGTATTTAGTTATTGTAACTACTTTTTGTTGCTGATTTTTTAGACTTAGATTGTTTTCGTTTTTTAGATTTCATTAATTTGAAGGCTGTTTGTTATGAACTGTAATTAGATAGAAAATTGTCAACATACTGAAAGCACTTAGTTAATGATGAATTGTAAACTAAAGTGAAATATGTATCATGCATCTCACTCGTTCTCAAAATTTCACATTTTTTCGGTTGTTCTAAATGTATTATAAAAATTATTTTCAAACTTTGGTTAGTGATTTATTTTTGTATTTAAACGTAGCTAAGTATGAGGGATCTATTTTTTTAAAAATCATTGCTTTAGTGAAGGGCTTTTTATTTAAATGTACTTATACATAATTTTCTTGCATTAAAAATCTGACTGAATATCTTGTCATAAATTCGTATAATGGCATACTTCATATCATTTACAGAATATTAACTGTGAATCACTTCCAATCTAAATTCGTAATGAAAATTTAGTAGAATTAGTATAATATCTTACTATTTATGCAGTAGTGTAAATCGTTAATAAAGTTGATAGGACATTCTCCTTGCATTTAACTCTCTACTTTCTCTTAGAGATCTGGACTTCTATGCCAAGCTTGTGGAACAATATTGTCTACTGTTGGTGCCGCCATGGTTCATACCTCTTCAACTTCTCATAATGCGAACATTATTGTAAGTATTAGGGAATTGATTTGATCTCTTTTTAGTTTCATGATCTTATGCTGACGGATGACTGTCTTTCTTATAATGTGTGTAGTTGGACCATTAATTAGTATCTTTCTAGCTTTCTAGACATGTTAGTGACCGGTGTGTAGATTGCTATCTATCAGTTTAAACTGTAGCATTTTTATAAATGTAAACTAAACATCTATTGTATGTCATGAATTTCAGGCATTGAATCATGCTTCCAAGTTTATTTAGTTTATTTCAGTCTGTAATACTTAATAATATTGTCAGTTCACATGAGAATTCTAATTACAAACCATTTTGGTGCATTCTACTGTGATGCGGTAAAAGATGGTGTTGATTATACTAGTCGAATATCAAAAATTAATAAGTTCGACTTATATTCTACAGGTTTACAAAACATTGCTTTCGTTGATGAACGTTAGCTATCGTTGATTTGTGTACCCGAATTAACTTTGAAGCCAAACTTTACTGTCTGCTTTATATATTGACTTAAACCAAACGGGAGAACAGGTAGCATCAACGGAAAATGCTTAATTGACTAATCTCTCTGGAGTCATCGTTTATCGAATTCGGTTTGTGGAAACAGACACTGTGGGAATTGCGTCATCGCTCATCAAGGTACTAAACTATTTTCCTGCAAGCAAACCAATCTGGTTATTACGATTGATTCTTGTTTCATCGTAGTCCGTTTTCTTTTTAGAAAGTGCTTCTCACCAAGAGATTAAAAAAGGAAATCCAACTACCAAATCAAGTTGCGATTTTGCAACTCAAAGCCGAGTACTCAAACTTGTACTGGGTTAATTCCTCAAAAACTACTAATTATCCACGAGCTCCTCTATTTGTGATATATTTTCTCTAAAATCATTCAAACTAAACATGTTTATTCTTTAAATTTTCTGTCGTAATAATGATTGCTGCAACAATGATACTAATAGTGTTATGTCGCTCTATCAACGCGATGATAAACTACATAATACAACATATGTTTGTAAAACTGTTTTTACCTTAACTTTAGACTGCGGAACTGAAAACCACACTTCTTTATTTGCCTCCGATTACGGATTCTCATAGAATTGCTTTAGATTCAGTGTTAAAGTGTGCTATTCATTCTGTTGTGACAGAGATCAATGAAACGCAGAGACGACAGAATTTCGCGAACGGTCTTATTGCCGCTATTGAAGCTCGGATTCCAAGTAGTTTAAAATATTTTTATTACGTGTTTTTAACATTCTAACTGTCAACGTTAACTCTGTAAATCAATTCATAACTTGATATTTTAACTGGATGCTAACATGTAGGCTAAAATAATGAAAATAATCATTTGTTTTGACTCATTTACCATACACAGATTCATGTTCTTGATTTTGAGATGCGTTCTGCATATGGGTGGGTTAGTAGTGATACTATCAGGTTGTATACACCCTGAAGTGGGTAGAGCAGGGTTCAAGTCTGCGATTTATCCACTGGAATTCGAACACCTTAACGATTGAGCCACACTAATAATAGTTGCTTCATTTAATATTGTTATTAGAACCGTAAGAAGTTTTTAGGTATTGCTCCACGTAATAAATTGGCACGAAATGACTGGCCATTAATGTTTCATATTAATGTAAACAATCTTCCAAATATTTTTTATGGTAACCATTTATTTGTTTCTTGAAAATTAATTATTCCTTAGATACAAAAGTCCGTGGAACTGGTAGCCTATGGTTCGGTTTGGCTTTACCAGATAGTCATTGTTCACTGGATGCAGTCTGTGCAAGTGATTTTGATGAGAATAACTTACCACCAATGCACCCAACAATGAATGATGATTTTGACGGTGATGTTGACGAAGAAGAGAATGTTGAGCAACAGCCTAACTCGCAATCTGTATTTAATCAGTCAACAAATAACAACGAACAGTCATTGAGTATTGGCTATGTTCTTTCTGATATTTTTGAATTATTACAACTAAATGCACATGAATCACCATTCACTAAGTCATTTCAACCTAAAACAACGTTGGACAAAAGTTTGTGCAATTCTGCTGATGACAATGTGAACGCGAATAAATCGTTAGACAAACCTGAATTCCCTAAATTTCACTCGTATGTTTACTAACATTAATTTTTCTCCCTTTAATAGTTTTTCTTTGCTAACTGTGCTTATGATTCCACTTCAGTAAAGCAGGTTATATATATATATATATATACTCATGACTAGATACTTACTTTACTTATGCCCGTTACTCCTCGCTGAGGAGCATAGGCCGCTCACCAGTGTTCTCCATTTAACTCTGTCCTCAGCAATCCTTTCCAGTTGTTTCCAGTTGCTGCTCATCCTTTTAATGTCTGCTTCCAATTCTCGACGCAGCGTGTTCTTTGGCCTTCCTCTTTTCCGTTTCCCAGCAGGATTCCATGTTAATGCTTGTCTCGTGATGCAGTCTGATGGTTTGCGTAGTGTATGTCCTATCCATTTCCACCGTCTTTTCCTAATTTCCTCTTCGGCTGGAAGTTGGTTTGTCCTCTCCCATAGTAAGTTGTTGCTGATGGTTTCCGGCCAACGGACATTCAGTATTTTTCGTAGGCAGTTGTTTATAAATACCTGTATCCGTCTGAGGATGTTTGCAGTAATTCTCCAGGTTTCAGCTCCATACAGCAGGACTGTCTTCACGTTCGAATTGAAGAGTCTGACTTTGAGGTTAGTTGATATTTGTTTTGAGTTCCAGATGTTTTTCAACTGCAGGAATGCTGCCCTTGCCTTGCCAATCCTTGTCTTTACATCTGCATCGGACCGTCCTTTTTCATCGATGATGCTCCCCAGATATGTGAAGGTATCCACCTCTTCCAGAGTTTCCCCATCAAGTTGAATTGGGTTGGTGCTCCCTGTGTTGTATTTGAGAATCTTGCTCTTACCCTTATGTATGTTCAACCCTACTGATGCTGAAGTTGTTGCTACCCTGATTGTCTTCGCTTGCATTTGTTGGTGTGTATGTGCTAAAAGAGCTAGATCATCTGCGAAGTCCAAATCATCGAGTTGCATCCTACTTGTCGATTGAATCCCGTACATTCCCTCTGATGTGGAGGTCTTCATGATCCAGTCGACCACTAGGAGGAAGAGAAAAGGTGACAGCAAGCAACCTTGTCTGACTCCGGTCCTCACTGAAAATGCAGTTGTCAGTTGTCCTCCATGCACAATTTTGCACTGTGTTCCGTCGTAAGAGTTCCGGATGATGTTAACGAGTTTCTCTGGTACACCGTAGTGTCGAAGAAGTTTCCATAGTGTTCTCCTATCTACACTATCAAACGCCTTCTCATAATCAATGAAGTTGATGTACAGGGGCGAGTTCCATTCAATTGATTGTTCAACGATGATCCGTAGTGTTGCGATTTGGTCCGTGCACGACCGATCCTTCCGAAAACCAGCTTGTTGATCTCGAAGTTGAGTCTCCACTGAATCTTTCATTCTGTTCAACAATACTCTGTTAAAGATTTTCCCTGGTATCGACAGTAGCGTGATCCCTCTGTAGTTGTCACATTTGCTCAAATCTCCTTTCTTTGGTATCTTGATAAGATAACCTTCTTTCCAGTCTGCCGGCACTTGTTCTTCTTCCCAGATCTTTTTGAATAAAACGTGGAATATCTTTGCTGTTAGGTCGATATCTGACTTGAGTGCTTCAGCTGGTATATTGTCAGGTCCTGCTGCTTTCCCACTTTTGATTTGCCTGATGGCCATCTTGATTTCTTCCATCGTTGGTGGGGTGACATCTATCGGGAGATCTGTAGGTGCTGCTTCAATGTCCGGTGGGTTCGGTGGAGCTGGCCTATTTAGAAGTTCCTCAAAGTGTTCTACCCACCTATTCTTTTGTTCTTGAATCTCAGTGAGTGTCTTGCCTTCTTTGTTCTTGACCGGTCGCTCTGGTTTACCATGTTTATCTGCCAGTTTCTTCGTTGTGTCGTATAGCTGTTTCATATTTCCTTCTCTTGCAGCCTTCTCCGCTGTCGTTGCAAGGCTTTCGATGTATTTCCGTTTGTCAGCTCTAATGCTCTTCTTTACTTGCTTATTTGCTTCTGAGTATTCAGCTTGAGCCTTGGTTTTTTCTGCTCTTGTTCGGCTGTTGTTGATTTCTATCTTCTTGTTCCTCCTTTGCTGAATTTTGCTCAATGTCTCAGTGGAGATCCATTCCTTATAATGGTGCTTCTTGCGGCCTAGAACCCCCTGACACGTTGACGTTAGTGCTTCTTTGATTTCTTTCCAGTTGCCCTCCATAGTGGTTTCTTCTTCTTTCGGCAGATCTTGTAAGGCTTGGAACCTGTTGTTGAGAGATATTTTGAATTCATTGAGTTTGTCAGTGTCTCGGAGAAAGCCTGTATTGAACCGTTGTACTGCTGCCACTCCAGTTGTCCACTGCTTCTTTAGCTTCAGTTTTATTTTAGAAACCACCAAGTGGTGGTCTGAAGCTATGTCAGCTCCTCTCCTGGTTCTTACATCTTCCATGGATCTTCTAAATTTTTTATTGATACATATATGATCGATTTGATTCTCAGTAGTATGATTCGGTGAGACCCATGTAGCCTTGTGTATGCGTTTGTGGGCGAATATTGTACCACCTATAACCAATTTGTTGAAGGCACATAGGTTTGCAAGTCTTTCACCATTGTCGTTTCTGTCTCCCAGTCCTTGTCGTCCCATGATTTCTTCATATCCAGTGTTGTCCATTCCGACTTTGGCGTTGAGGTCTCCCATCAGTATTGTCAGATCCTTTCCTCGACACTTTGCTATAATTGATTGCAGTCTATCCTAAAACTGATCTTTGTCTTCGTCGTTGCCGTCGTTGGTTGGTGCATAGCATTGGATAATATTCATTGTAATCCCTTTCTTCATTGTTTTGAAAGATGCTTTGATGATCCTGGGTCCATTTGGTTCCCATCCCACAAGTGCATTACGTGCCTCCTTGGACAGCATCAGAGCAACTCCTTGAGTGTGGGGAGCATTTTCCTCTTCGTGGCCGGAGTATAGTAGCGTCTGTCCCGAAGCTAATGTTTTCTGTCCAGCTTGAGTCCAATGAGTTTCGCTGATTCCGAGTATTGTCAAGTTGTATCTCTTCATTTCTGCAGCTATTTGATTTGTCTTCCCGCTCTCCCACATTGTTCGAACATTCCATGTACCTATAAAAATATTTGCTCTGGTTGTTAGAAGGGGGGGGCATCGGCCTCATGACTTCCGAAGAATTTCGGCTTTCATCATGAGGCGTCATATATCCTTCCACTCCCAGGGCAGAGTTTAAATGGTTTAAATGGTTTATCTTGTTTAATCTGGTTTGCGTTTTTTTAGCAAGCTTGGGTTTTTACGGGATGGGGGTGCTAGCCCCATGCCCAACCCTCCTCCTTTACCCGGGCTTGGGACCGGCAGTAACCCTAGGAGGGCTACAGGCGGAGTTCATGACTAGATACACCACCTTTTATTTATCCTTTCATTGATTACTGGTTAGTATTAATAAATATTAGGTGATCGAAGGTAGTTGACAGAAAGTTTTGGTCTAGGTTTTGAGCCAATCAGCACCTGATTGATATAATTCTATCAGTACTAAAGACTAGATAAGCATGACTTTCGTCACTACTTACATATCAATCAGCGTAAATGTGCAAAATTAACACGACAATATAATCCAACAGCTAGGGATAATGCAAACGTATGTTTGAAAAACTAATAGAACTTAATGTCTGGATTAACATAAAGTGCGAATACATTTACGCCATTGTAACCGATTCCCAGCCATGCCAACTAGAGTCTTCAATCATCGCTTACGGCATTCGCACCTGCCCTAACCAGGTAGTTTGTATCTACCAACACATCTCACACCAGTAGTCAGTGACTTCAAGGAATTATGCCACACGTTTATTTTTCCGCACATAGCCTTCTTCCATCCTACTCTAATATAAAAACGCAATGCATGTTGCTTTCGGCGGTAGTTAGGCATGTGTAACATATGTCCCAATCACCTCAGTCAATGAAGATTCACAACCTCACCAACTGATTTGCTTTTTTTCCTAGTACTCTGTGACTAGGTTCGGTATTGCATATTGGCTCATTTTGTGATATACGAGGCTATAATTCGAGGACTTCAGTAATCGAAAACCTGAAGCCTACGCATATAATCTAATCTTATATCCCATGATTCTGGCTCTTTCGTTCGTATTCAGATATCTCGCATACAAAGGTCACAAGTGACAAGCCAGCCCACTGAGTCTGAGCAGAGGTTTTGTCAGACACTGACCCACCAGGGGTGGCTAATAAACCTTCCGAGACAAGTAAAGTGGTCAACGCACTCAACTGCTTCACTCTTTATGACCATTCTAGGTAATTATACAGAACATTTCTGAAGTAACATTCTGCACTTAGAAGGCGAAAAACACATCCCAAGTATATTTGTATTGTCACTCAAGATGTTCACGAGACTTCATACTGCCTGTCTTCACCGAATAAGACTATATCATCTGCATCTTGTAAATCGAAAAGATGGCTTCCTACCAGGAGGTTGATTCGTGAAGTCATATGAAGAAGATGTGACTTCTAAGTGGGCATCTGTAATGAAGTCAAATTAAAAGGGAGATACGGAGCAACCTGATGAACACTACTTGAGGCTGACAATTTTCGCGATAGTTCACTATAAGCTCTAACTATACTCCCGACCGTAGCTGCTACTTTGATGTGGTGGTCAGACTTGCCTCTCGGGATGACCCAGCCGAGCTATAGTGGCTGGAAGGCATGTTCCTCTAGGTCCTTCTATGCCAAACAGGTATGTTGGAGAGCGATAAGACTAAAGGCAGCAACCTAATATCTAAGGGCGAAGTTGTACTGCTGACTGCAGCGGGTTGTGACAGCTGTAGGGTGTTTCCCTCGGCTAACCAGTATAACAGCGATGCAGCCTTCTCACAAAGGAAGGGTGGGGTTAGAAAAGATCGACCCTAAAAATATCACACCTTACCTAACTCCACGGATTTCCGTCTCCGGCAGTAAGGCCTTCTAAAGAACGGAGCCAACACTTCGAAAACTCCCCATAACAAGGTCGTGCGTGATCAGCCTCAAGCAGTTGCCTCTTGGGCTCTGCGATCGCGCTCCCAGGTCACTGTGACCAACGCTAACCCAGTTTCCTTCTCAGGTACCTCAATGAGTAATATCCTCCCATGGTGTGGGCAGCCAGGAAGTGACAACCGCCCTCATACCTCTAACAACACACGAGGTCATCTTGTTTGAGATCAAATCCCACTCTCATCTCTTAATAACTCTCTTATCCCTACGACTAACCCTTGTAGTATAACTTCATCATCTGACGTCTCTGATGCTAATGATTCGGGTTCACGAACTGTTCCTAGTCTCCTGAAACCTCGCACCAAACTATATATCGCAGCTTTTAGCGTTCGAGCCTTATGCCAAATAGGACAACAAGCCTCCTTAGCTATTAGTAGGGAATCCTGCTCCATCGATGTCTGCTGCGTCTCTGAAATGCATATATAGGATCCAAGTACAGACATTCGCTTGACCTCACCTTGCCTAAATAAGGAACCGGCCCGGTTCACCCTTCACGTTTCCGGATACCCCACCGTTACCACTCGAGACCTTGCTGGTGTAGGTATAGAATTAAGTTTAGCAGCCGAACAGGCTCTTCATGACTGGATTCCTATAGACAACCACGTATGCTCTGTCCGTCTAAACCGGACGGTAAGAACTTGGAAAGATAGAGACACACTCCGTTGCCCCTATATTGTCTCTGCCTACACTCCCACCGATTGCAGCTCAGATGAAGTAAACGATGAATTTTACAGAAAGCTTTCCGACCTCCTTTGAAGAGCTAAACACACTGATGAAGTAATAGTGGTTGGCGATTTTAATGCCGAAGTAAGTAGACTAAGCGAAACCGAAAGGCACCTAGGTGGATTCTATGGTGTCGAGGTTCAGCGAACAGATAATGGCGATCGTTTACCACAACTATGTTCAGATAATCATCTGTTTCTCGCAAGCACCAACTTTAAACATAAGGAAAAACATCAGTTGACATGACGACCTCCACCACCAACTCAACTCTGGACTCAAATAGACTACATTGCTATCAGCCACCGTTGGCGAGGCTCGATAGAAGGATGCCGCTCATTTCGGAGTACATGTTTAGACTCAGATCATGCTTTAGTGCGAGCACGTATTAATCTGCGTCTCACTGGACGTAAAAGATCCACGGCAAGGAGATACTCCTCAGAGTTCAACGTAATGATGAGAAAGTGAAGAATACATTTCAGGAACAACTAGAAAACCGATTAGTCAACTATGTAAGCAGTACCCATCCTGAGTCAGCTTGGAAAGATATCCAAAAAGCTGTTGAAACAGCAGTAATACCTACTAGTAAACTGAGCCAAAAAGTTAAGAAAACTCAGTGGATTTCAGCTGCATCTACTGAACTGGTAGGTGCTTGGCAACACATCTCGTCTGGTTTTGAACACGATGAGGAGCGAAGGCGACTTAGACACAAGCTGGTTAGAAGCTTACGTAATGCTCGTGAGCAGTGGTGGGTGGCGAAATTTAAAGAGATGGGAAAGGCAACAGCAATAGGTAACAGTAGGCAACTGTTCAGATTTATCCAGGAGACGTGTGTCAGAAGTCCAGCTGTTAGTGAAGCTGTCTCATAAACAGATGGAACTATTATCCACTGTCAATCCAGAAGATAAGTCCGATGGGCAGAACAGTTTAGGGAAAAGTTCGACTGGCTCTCGGCCTCATTTAAGTTACCCACCACCACCAAGCAATCTGAATGGCAAATTAGTACTGGTCCCCCAAGTCTTAGTGAGGTTGAGAAGGCTATAGGGAGTCTAGAGCGAGGGAGAGCAGCAGGACCTGATGGATTAACCCCTGAGATATTTAAGGACGGTGGTCCAGTTTTAGCAACGAGATTAACCGGCATCTTGGCTAGAATCTGGGAACTTGACGTAATCCTATCTGACTAGTCTCGAACACTAATCGTCTCAATCCATAAGAAGGTACAGAAGTCCTCTTGTGACAGTTGTCGAGGTATCAGCTTCACGAATATAGTGTCTGAAATATTGGCTTCAATAATACTTGAACGTCAAACGAAAGCTCGTGAAGAGCAAACTCGAGAGAACCAAGGTGGTTTCAGACCTGGACGTGGTTGTATACAGCAAATATTTACACCTCGGCAGGTTCTGGAACATACATACATACTTTTGCTGTACCAATTTTAAAGATAAACACCGCTATACTTTTAGTTTTAGTATTTTGGTCGATTGATGTTTTAACTAACGTTTGAGGTCCTGACACAATTCGACCTGACTGGTTGCTAACTCTGATCGGCCTAGAATATAAGAAAGGACCAAAAGCATCATATGATAACTACAGAGGAATTAGTTTGACGTATATAATATTTAATGTACTGGCCTCAATAATCACCAAACGCTCAACTATGGCCTGTGAACTCTAAATGCGAGAAAAGCAGGCTGGTTTTAATCTTGGGGCTGGTTGTATCGACCAAATATTTACCATTTATCAGGTTTCAGAACATAGACATGCATTTCGGTGTCTGATGATAACGGTTTTTCTTTACTTGAAAGCAGCATTCGACGCTTTCGATAGAAATGTTTTATGACAGCGTTTGATTGAAAGGTGTACTTCAGAAGATTCTTTAGTTGAGCATTATTAATCGAGTATGAGCGTTATTTGTTTAAATACATAGAATTTGGTACTAAATGGCATGAATAATACATACACCACGTTGTGGAAAAAATTGAGAAAGAAGACAATGAAGGGGGAAAATCCAAAGTATAGTAGGACAGAAAGAGAATTACAAGTCTGGAAATACAGTTTGGATATAGATACAAACAGATGGATTTGATTTTCATTAAGAGAAGTCATCATACTTCAATGAAGATTGTAATAGGAAACCGTAACAGGATCGCGTTTTTGACCTTTTTCGTTTACAAACTGGAAACCATAAGGTTTTTCCAGTCGTAACCTCTCTATATCCGGTAAAAGTCTTGGAGATGCGTGCTGTCACTAGTGTGTGGATAATCTTCGCGTACAGAAATACATGTATGTTTAGTAACAGTAACTGTTGTAATCATTATTAATTTTACGCATCTACTCCACTTTTATCAACATTCGTTAGCGCACTTTGGTACACAATCGGTTTTATTATTATTGGTTCAGGAAATATTACTGGTTAGTTTTTTGTAAATAACTGATTTTTACTTAAGTGATAAGTTTTTCATTTCTGTAGTAATTTAATAATCAGTTACTATACAATATCTACCATTATTCCTTCTTCTTTCCTTTAAAATAGTGTGCTGCGTACGAGTTCAGACGATTTTTATCTCTCTCTGACGGATTTCTTTGGTGTAAATTATCGTATTAGTACAGGTTATCCATGTGGATACGATTTAGCTAAATTAATTAATGCATATCTCAATGTAAATGATCAAGCCCGACAATTAGCAATTTTATTTCGTAAATTAGCAAGGGTATGTTCTCAAAATTTTTTTCCCTACACATAATCTATCCACGGCTCTTATTTTAAATTTCGTGGGATTTCATATTTTAGATCAAAGTTTATACCGATTGGCTATTCTTAACTTTACCAGGTACAATTCCGTCTACTTTCATGCTAACCACATTAGGTGTATGTGTCTGTATGCGTGGGGCGGGACAACCACTACTATCAGGTAATCCAAACTAAGTAGATGATGTGAAGTTCAAATCTACAACTTTGTAGCTGAAAGTCAAACGCCTTTCTGAGCTACTGCTCATTTTTAGACCGGATGTAATGATAATATCTGTTACTGAATAATGAATTGTGTTGATCTGTGACGCTTTCTTTCAGCCAATGTTCTCAACTACACTGACTGCTGAATTTCGATAATCTTTTCGTAACAATGCATCACATTTCTGGTTATTATTGCTAACAAGTATTTAGTTCACAAAAGCAACACTAAATATTTATGAATTTATGGATATATTTCTAGATTTATGTTATTCAAAATAGTTATGAAATGCATGCGAGTGTAATATGCTTTCGTACTTTCAGTACCTAATAGATTGGTTTCCAAAAATAATTTAATAATTGGTAATAATAAGCCAACAATATTTTACAACTAGTTTATTTTCATTATTTGATAATTGATTTCTCTTCTGTTTTATTATTTTATCCTGGTTTTTCGTATTAGTCACAAATTTAGCAAAACGATTTCATATGATATTGCTTCATACGTTGTAAGTTATAGGTAGTTAGATTACATGTGTTTTGTTTATGAGTTTCACATTTGCCACATGAAATCATACTTTATGAAATTACAAAGTAAATCTGACTTTGTGTTCTAAATAACTGAATTCATTTATAGCTAGTCAGGTGGTCGGCAATTTCATAAAATGATCTGGTCAGCTTCGAAGCTTAATTTCCACTTTATCTTACTTCAGGTAGTGAAACAGTAATTCAGTGGTTAAAACACTAAACTTTCAAGTTGTATTGCCAACACCCCCCTCATAGTGTGGCTCTAAACCCTGTGCATAAATCTGTTTCTAGTGAATAATTTTTGGAAATCGATTGGTCGAAAAGTCAGCTGGTTCCATGTCGAGGTCATTTTCTTACAGATCTCATCGCTTACTTGTCGTTGTATGGAAACGGTCTAATCGTGCCTCGTTGTAACTAGCGTAAATATATTTAGTATGACGAAATGTTTGAACCAATTACGAATAACGATTGACCAGGTATGAAACGACCTTGTGCGAGTCAATTGCAGCGATTAATGAAGAATGTAACTTTCTAGTCGATGCTTTTCGTCTGCCCTGGTACCTACTTGATTCCAGGCCGAAATTAGAAGAACACAAGACCAATGAACTAACCAGCCAAATCAGACTATATTTCAAGCACTCCTTTATATACGTGTAAAATTTAGCCACCCAGTCAACCATTTCGGGAAATAACATCCATACCTAATAAGGGCGATAATCATAGTGAACTGGTGTAACGTATACACAATTAACTGTAGTTCATAAATGAAAAATGGCATACTAACAGGTAATGGATCAAACAGGAAGTTAGGGAGAAAGAGGTGTAATAATGGCAGAAATAAAATGTTCACTTAACATACAACTAAAATGTGTCAAATGGTATTTTAATAGATAGTTCTAGAAAACAGTCAGCCTTCTTTAGGTGCTCGATATAACAATATTCTAAGGATATTCAGTGTCTTTATTCAATATGGCACCCTTTTTGTCTCATTAGTACATTATCATCTACAGACTTGGTTTCAGCTGATTATTATTCTCATATTTTTATTCATATTGATTCTATTTAAGAAGTGACTATTAATTCCAAAATGTCATTCATAGTACATGCTGTTGGTTAATTTTTTACATAGAAAGAAAGCTCAAACAGTCAATTTGTTTTGATCTACTTTTGTTTGTTTTTGTTTTTCCAGTTAGGTCATTTAGATATGCCGGAAAATGGTACATTTGAAGAAACAGTAATACCTCTATTAGTTATATTCTACTTACAACGCTGTAAACCCGCATTACTTCCAAATCTTCACACTTTATATCGCCAACACTATAACTTAATTCCTGAAGGTTCTTATCATCAGGTAAGAAAAAAATGATTGAATAATGTGATTAAACAACCTTTTTTTAGTTAGGATTATTTGTCTAGTTTCCGCTTCATATAACTCACTAAACATTTGTAAAATTAAGTAATATATTTGTTGAATATGTCACAGATTGATGTTGGCAGGGTACTATTCAAAACCAGGGAACACTAGACAACAGTTTCGTTCCAGTGTGGAACTCCTAAGCAGTGCGCTCCCCAGGTTACGTACCAGGTGCTTCAGGTTAGCGCACGCCTTACCCTTTGCATCACTGGGTTGGTATCCAATCGTAGAATTCTCACTTCCATATTTGTAATGATCCATTGAGTAGAAATTGAGATTTCTGGCGTTTCACAACTTAGTATTTTTACTTATTATTCTCTGGGGAAGCCGCTTACATGAAGTCGCGAAACGTCAGGAACCTCAATTTCTACTCATTGGATAATTACAAATATATTACTTTATTTTGCAAACTACATGTCCAATGCTCAATCTATTTGGAGTTATCACTAAATATTTGTATTAATTACTCTTTGAAATCCTTTACTTTTATTGGGTAGCTATTTCTTCAAGTTTGAAGTAGATATGCGTTAGTCAAGTATGAAAATTTTGTCATTGCTAAACAGTGTACAGTGTGGTATACATTCCATTCCATTTTGTTTATAGTACTGTGATATTAAATGTTAGATGAATATTTTTCGTAAGAAATCAGTAGCACCTGAGAAACTTTGATGTTGCCTTATATTCAAAACTTCCTGATGATGTATATCGTCAGCTACAAGTGACTACAATCAAATATTCACTTGTATTGTTATTGAGTGACTAATGTATTGCTAATCAATGACTTTACGATGCGAAATATCAACAGCAAATTTAGAAGAATGAGATTATTTAATGCGTTCGTTAATAGACTTTTTATATAAATTACATTTTTGTTCCAAAATTTCCAGCTGAGGAATGCAACCAAATACTCGATATAAACCTACCATTCTAACAAAGAATTCAAACGACTGTATACTTATGTTACATCTAGTCAACAACATATATCGTATGAGTGTTGTTATGATATCTAGTCAAGAAACTGTGATTGAGTGATTCGTAGCGTTTTTTGTGTGATTCCACCCCTCACTGTTCATGTTTTTTCGCGCCTATCTCTTCTGATAGTACACGTCTATGAATTGGTATTATTAATGTGGTGGAGATTATTGAGATTGTTGAATTTTGTGATTTACGTAATCGATAGATTGTTTCTTGACACACATTGGGAACTAAGTAGCTTTGGACAACCATCTCGTCTTAACATGAAACCTAGCCGCATTGTGTACTCTTGACTCTGGCGATCGAATCTAGGGCTTCACCAAGAATCTTGACCTTTAGGTGTAGACGCGGATTGTTGAGGAGTTTAGTGGTTTTTGATTCTTTGTCATTGTTTAGCTACAATCAATCTATAGTATAAATTACATAAATTATTTCGGTTGGTTTTAGCTTGTTGTACTATTTGCTAATGTTCAGTTTTTGTTTCTTTAAAATTATTTTTAGGTATTATTGTCCAATACAGATTGTTCATTTATTACTGATATTGAATTGGTTCGAAAATTATGCCCTCATGAACCATGTAAACTTTTTCTATTCGGTTTTATTAAAAATGTAGTAATTTGAATTATGAAGTCATTAGACTACAATTTACTATTTCATTATATATTCATACTTTCAAAACTAGTTATCCTTTACTTACTCTCTTTTGGTTGCAAATATTCATCGTTTTTATTAAATTTTATATGCTTCTATCAGTGGAATTCAGGATGCTAGTTTCGTCTTATTTAGCGTTTGCCAGCTGGGTGTAAATTGTAGTCCACACTAAGCCTCTAATCCAGTAACTTTTGATTCAAATATCATTCTGTTTTCGATTGAACTACTTCGTGGTTATTCTTACTCAATTTGTTGGTTAACGTGTTAACGTTTCATGTGCAAGTTACTGGGCTCCAGTTTAATAGCGATTACCAACACGGGGCTACGAGTACGTCCAAGTGGAGAGTCCAAAATAGAATGTGACTCAGATCCTGTATCTCACAACTAGCCACATGCCAAATATAATAACCAAAAGCATCCGTTTAGGATGCACACACAATAAAATTCTTGAACATCAACAATATGAGATTGCTGGCACTTGTGTAACTTTTCTACTGTGTGTAGTTTTCTATCATTCCTAACAAATTTCGTCAAGGATGGGAGGTGCTACAGAAATTGGACATAATTACATGTACTTTATAAACTTGACTACGATAATAAGCTCGCACTCAACTGGAGTAGGTTTCACCGTCTTAAAGTTAGCTCCTACCTATTTTTAATATAATCAACACATATTAACTATAGGGAATACTGCTTTAGTAGTATGAATTTTTAACTCTCAAAATGATATTATAAGAAACTTTATTTCACCATGTTTCGACTGGACTAAATTGGCTATTTCTAAAGACAAAATTACAAGGGAGCATCAGTCTATTCAAGATTGTATGTACACCTTGCTGACGGCAGTTAAAATTATTGCGAAGTTGCACAGAGTAAGTTTTCCTGCCTAGTTTATTCACCAACCTAATATCAAAGCATAGTGCACACGATGTCGATCTACTTAGATTAGTGTTCATGTTACAGCTTCGTCGATAATATTCGAATTACTTTAAAGAGTAGATGAACATGTAAGTCATTTATTAAGTCTTTTAGGGCTATGACACTATTAATCACTACTCAGTGATTAAAGCTTGTGTAATGGAATCATCTTTCTGCCATTGATTAGGTTATAACTTCCTATTTTTTGTTTCATTCTCTAGTCACAGATCCATCTTCATTTACCAACTTACCATGTCTGGCTGATTTATGGCTTGGTTTCCTTCGTTTTTATTTATTTGACTTTAAAATCTCTTCTTATATGGTTGATATTATGCACCCAGAACCAGTGAAAAGTTGTATTAATGGAAAGCGTTATTTTACAGTTATTGGTAAGTTTATGTATATTATACTGAAAAAAAAGAATTAGTTTTGAAATATTTATTTAATAGATTGAATATGTCACGGATTGATGTTGGCAGAGTACCATTGAAAACCAGGGAGTGCTGGATAGCTGTTTCGCTCTTGTGTGGAACCCCGAAACAGTGCACACCCCAGATTACGTACTAGGGGCTTCAGGTTAGCGAATGCCTAACCCTTTGCATCACTGGGTTGGCATCGAATGGTAGAATTACCACTCCCATCAATTTGTGATATATAGCGCTTCAATCGTTAGATCAAAATGGGAAGAGTGATTTATTACGTTTGAATATCTTCTTATATATAATTAATAATAAATTTGATTATGCTACTCGGTTATAAGTAGTGTATTTCATTTACACCATATATTGAACTCGTTATTAATAGTTATATCTATCGGTAACGATTTCATCGACCACCGATTTCAGTCAATTATCTACCGACGTGGATACCTTTAGACCTATTCTGAATTATTGTAAGATCACGTCACTAGACTGTTAGTGGCGTATGAAGTAGTTACTAATGTATCACTGTCGTTTGCGCTATACAAAATGACTGTGCACACAATGTCGATTTACTTAGACTTGTGATCACACTGCAACCTAATCGATAGTATTCGATCAGCACGAATGACTGAAAAAACAGTACACTAATCACTAATCAATAATCACTCAGTGTAAACATTTTTTCTTTATACTAGTGCTTTAATCAGTCATTCAAATGACAACTTTCTTTTATGTTAACAAGTGATACTATCGATACCTTTCCTTAACTCGGTTTTCATTGTCACTGACCGTGCTGCTACCTTGACAAGGTGGTCGGGCTTGTCTATAGTGATGGAGCGATCGGGATATACTGGTTGAAACAATCGTTCCTCAAGGTCCTGCTATGCCAGGCAGATTGGTTGAAGAGCGGTGAGACTAAAAGCAGTAAATATAAAGTCCGAGAGCGAAGTCGTACTGCTGGCTGTACAGAGATGTGCTGGTAGTGAAATTTTTCCTTCGGATAATCTGCATGACAGCTATGCTGCCTTCCCACAGAGGGAGGATTGGGTCAGGAATGGTCACCCCTAAAACTGCTCTTTTTACCTTACTCCACGAAATCCTGTCTTCGACAATAAAGCCTTAACAAGTACGGAGCTACTACAACAAAAATCTCTCGAAAAGCCGCGTGTAATCGGTCTCAAGAAGGAGTCTTGGATGTGAATAAAACAAGTTATCACGTCATTTTAAAAGGAGTAATAAAAATCCAGCGATAGAAATTTTCCCTTCGACTGTCATTTACTGAAGCTTCACATACATAATATATAATAATGAACGGAAGTGACACCACGTCACAGTTTTCAAAAATTTCAAGTTTATCATCCTCTAACCTTCCAGTCATTACTAAATTTCCACTTTATAGATGAGATTTCTGCACATTATGATACACACCTATTCTATTGGGTAACTAAATCCTGAATAACTACAAACAGAGTTGTTTAGCTTCGCAAATTTATATCTTCAAAAAGCCGCTTTTCTTCCCTGAATTGTTTTTGTTTTAGTATACATTATCGTGCAATTGATGTATGTTGTGTCTCCGAAACACTAATATAGGATCCTAGCGTGGTTATTCACTTGACCTCACCTTGTCAGTATGAAGGACTTACGCGACAAATCCATCGTTTATGTGTCGACTCGACAACCATTTCTCGTGTGCTAGCCAGTGTAGGTATTGTATTAAATATGAGGGCAGAACAAGCACTGTTTGAATGAATTCCTGTCGACACTCGCCTATATCCCGTTTGATTAAATGGTCTGGTAAGAACTTGGAAGGTTAGGAACACACGCCGTTGTCTTTTCATCGCTTCTGCCTACACTCACTGACTGCAGGATGGATGAATCGAAGAATGAATTTGACAGTAAGCATTCTGAACTTTTTCATAGGGCTAAACATTCATATTTGGTACTCATAGCAGATGATTTTAAAACCTAAGTAGGTAGCTCGAATCGGTTTGAAAGATATTTAAGTGGATGCTTTGGTGTTCCAGTTCAGAGAACGCATAACGACGAGCAAGCACGGACTTTAGGCATGAGAAGCGACGTAGTCAAACATGGCGACCTGCATCAACTCAACGGTGGGCTTAAATATACCATATCGCCATTCAATACACCTAGATGCTGCTTGACAAGATGTCCAAGTAGAAGCTGCAGTGGTATCTATCAAGGCCTCAAGCCAACAAGTCAAGAAAAATCAGTGGATTTTGGTTACCTCTGTTGCATTGATGGACTCTTGAAAACTTATCCCATCAGGCTTCGAACACTGTAAGGAGAGAATAGAAATAAGATTTAAACTGGGGAAACCAAAGATTTCTTAATACCAGTGTCCCTGAAAAGATGGAACAGCTGTCTACTTATTGCCTGCCGCCGCCGCCGCCGCTGCTTCCATCACTTTTGATATTCTTGCCTACCACTGTTCACGACCTCTACGCAGACTCTTTGTCAGTCTACGTTTCAGTTGTCGTCGCTCTTCGTCATTCTCTGAGCCTAGTAGAATGAGTTTTCGAGATTCCAACAGTTCAGTAGAAGTTCCACAGATCCATTGATCTTTCATAACCTTTGGATTGAGGTTAGATGCAGATAACACTGCTGCGTTTACACCAGCATTAATATCGTTCCAAGATGTTTCAGGATGAACCTGTTGGTTGTAGGCAACTAGATGCTTAGCCTAATCATTCCTAAATGCAATCTAAGCATTTACAGTCTCTAAGTGATATCTAAAGGGTTTGTTTGATGTGATCTTTCTATGACCAGCAAAATGCGCAGAGATACGTGCTCTCACTAGGGCGTGGCCAAAATATAAGCACGTGCCCCAGAATGAGCATCAGTCCACTATACAGCCTCTCCAACAATAGCTGATGCCGATGTGGTCAATTTGCGTCTATCGTTGTGTAGATATTAGAAGTCGCCAGGTTAAACAATGTCACTCTTTATGCCTAAAGTTTGTGATCGGTTAATAATAAACAGTAATCTGAAAATAATTACATCAGACGATCTCAGTTATCCGTTCGCTGGGCTGGAATGCCGAGTGACCCACCTAAGTGTGTTTCAGCCTGATTTAGTCCACCGACTTAGGCATTAAAATCCCCTGCTATAATTACTAAGCCTGAGCGCTTAGCTTTCTGAAGGAGGCTAGAAAACTTTTTATAGAAATCGTCTTTCACTCCATCTGTGCTGCAGTCAGTGGAGGCATAAGCAATGACAAAAAAGACAACAGTGCGTGTCCCTGTCTTTACTAGTTCGTACTGTGCCATTCAGACGGACAGAATATGAAAGACTGTCTACATCAATCAACTCAAGTAGTATCTGTTCTGCCCATAAGTCTAATGCTGTGCCTACACGAGCAAGACCATGTAGACCTGCTGTTGGATCTGCAGAAAAACGAGGAGTGAATTGTGCTGTTCCGCTGTACTGATTAGGTGAGGTCAAACGAATGATCATGCTGAGGTCCTGCATGCGTGTATCGGAAACAGAGCATATATCAATTGTAAGAGATTATGGTGCTTTAGCTAAAGCAGCTTGTTAACCAATTTGACAGACCGTACGCAAATCAAAAGTTCCAAAATGATGTTTAGAGCGTAGCTTCAGGATTTCGGCGACCTCCGCTGCATTGATGAACTCTAGAAAACATACCCCATCAGGCTTCGAACACTGTAAGGAGAGAATAGAAATAAGATTTAAACTGGGGAAACATCTGAGGAACGATCGTGAATAGTGGTGGGTAACGAAAGCAAAGGAGATGGGAAAGGCATCGACGGTAGGTAACACTGGACAACTTTTATAACTAGTAAACGAAACTGGGGTTAAAAGTCAAGTGTTAGTGAAACAACCACCGCAAAGGATGGAACGCTTATCCGCTCTCAGTCTAGACGTTTAGAACGATAGGCAGAACACTTCGAAAAGCAGTTTAGTTGGCCTTCAGCTACTCTGTAATTACCTACTATTTCGAGACAGCCAGAATGGAAAGTCGAGATAGGTACCCCGACTCATGTCGAAGTCGAAAATGCTATAGCCAATCTAAGGCGAGGCAAAGCAGCAGGTGTGGATGGATTATCCCCAGTGATCTTCATGGATGGCGGTTCCACTTTGACAATTAGGCCGATTGATATTTTGACTAGGGTTCGGGAACTTGACATAATTCCGTTTGACTGGTGTCGATCGTTAATCGTCCCAAAATTTAAAAAAAGGTCAAAATCATTCTACGATAACAATAGAGGAATTAGTTTGACTAATATAGTGTCTAAAATACTAGATTCTATAATTATCAAACGTTTAACTACAACTCGTGATCTACAAATGTGAGAAAATCAGGCTGGTTTCAGACCTGGTCGCGATTGTATGGACCAGATACTCACCATTCATCAAGTTTTAGAACACAGACATACTTTTCGGCGCCCTACAATGGTGGTTTTTATCAACCTGAAAGCAGCATTTGACTCTGTAGACCGAGAAGTTCTATGACAGTATCTTTCATTGAAAGGCGTGCCCCAAAAGTACATTACACTTGTTAAGGCTCTTTGCCCAAACACTATTAGTCGTGTTAGAACATACGACTGAACTGTCATCTGAACTTGTAACCTCAAGTGGTGTCTGTCAAGGCTGCCCATTTTGCCCATTTTTGTTTAATTTCATAGTCGACTTACTGTCGGAAACTACACTCTCATCATTTGACTTTTGAGGAATTGGTCACCAGCCAGGAGATCCACTTATTGACTTAGAATATGCTAATGACATAGACCTGTTTGGTGTCGACGCTGATGGGATGCAGAATCTCTAGACAGCAATAAGCTCCAATACGAACAATGTTTCGAATGCGTTCCTCCCCTTCTAAACACAAACTATTGCCCCAGGACTGGTCTTCAGTACCTGAGCCAGAGATAAGGAGTGAATTAGTTGAGCACGTCGATCATTCCACTTATCTTGGAGGTCTGATTAACTCTAATGGGTTGGTTTCTGATTAAATTTCAGTACGAATTCGAAAAGCTCGTTTGGCTTTTGCCAACTTACGTCATCTATGGCGTAGACGAGATATTCGTCTGTCAAGGAAGGGAAGAGTGTACTGTGCAACAGTTTGCTCTGTATTACTGTAGGTTTGTGAAACGTGGCCATCGAAGGTAGATGACACTCGTAGGTTATTAGTTTTCGACCATCGATGTCTTCGAAACATCTCTCGCGTTAGCTGGGATCACTGAGTAAGTAATAGTGAGGTTGGGCAACGGGTGTTAGTCAAATGTGGTAAATCAGTCGATGGGGTTGTGAATCGACTGCGTATGCCCAACCACCGTCTGCCTCGACTCTCGATGTTAGCTGATATAAGAGCAGGAAGGGAGACAGTTAGAGGCGGCTAAACCAATGTATGGCATCAGTCCATGGAGTTGCTGACTGCCGGTTTGGGTCGTGTCGGTAGCTATAAACTAACTGTATGGGGTCCCCGCGACTGCCTTTTTAAATATTTACTTTTTGTTAGTGATGTTTTCTTCGACTGAACTCATCATACAATGCTGATTATAATCATCATATATTGTCGGTAATAATCGTGCATGTGAAACATCTTTGTGTGGCCGGTGGTGGTGATTACAGTCATATTAAGTGATACACATATCAATCAATCAATTACTGCCTGTTTCCCTATGTGGAGCGTAGACCGCCGACCAACATTCTCCAGCAAACCCTGTTCTAAGCTTTTCTTACCAGCTATTCCCAAGTCCTCTTTATTCTCTTCATATCTGTCTCCCATTCCCGACGCAGTGTATTTCTGGGTCTTCCTCTTCTTCTTTGGCCTTTAGTGTCCCAAATTAGTGCTTGTCTTGTGACACAGTTTGATGGTTTCTTAAATGTGTATCCTATCCACCTCCAGCGTCTTTTCCTAATTTCTTCCTCGGCTGAAAGCTGATTAGTTCTCTGTCATAGAATGTTGTTGTTGATGGTATCTAACCAACGGATCTCAAGTATCTCAGGCAGACAGTTGTTTATAAATTCTTGTAGCTTTAGAAGGATGCTTTTCGTAGTTCTCCAAGTTTCAGCTCCATGCAACAGAATCGTCATCATATTTGTATTGGAAATTCCGACTTTAATGTTTACTGACAGTTGGTTTGAGTTCCTGATGTTTTTCAGTTGTAGAAATCCTACCCTTGCCTTTCCAATCCGGCCCTTTACGTCTGTATCACGCCAGACCCTCCTTGTTTATCGATGGTTCTGCCTAAGTATGTAAGGGTTTCTACATCTTCCAGAATTTCCCCGTCAAGTGTAATTGGGTTAGTGTTCGTTGTTTTGTATCGAAGGATCTTGCTTTTCCCTGTATATATGTTGATGCCTACTGCTACTGAGGCTGCTGCTAGATTGTTCGTCTTCATCTTCATTTGTTGCTGTATGTGAGATAGAAGAGCTTGGTCATCTGCAAAGTTTAAGTCATCTAGTTGCATCGATGTTGTCCATTGTGTTCCGAGAGTGTCTTGAGATGTTGCAGTCTTCATGATCTAGTCAACCACCAATAGAAAAGAGGTGGAAGGGCGAGAGTAAGCAGTTTTTTTGTCTGACACCGGTCTTCACTTCGAATGAATCTGTGAACTGACCTACATGCACGATTTCACAATGTATTCCTCTGTAAGAATTCTGTATGATGTTGACTATCTTTTCGGTACTCCATTATGTTGTAGAAGACTCTATAATATTGTACCATCCATGCTGTAGAATGTCTTTTCGTAGTCAAAGAAATTGATTGATTGTTCAACAACAAACCGTAGAGTAGCGATTTGATCAGTACACGATCGGTCTTTACGGAATCTGGCTTGTTGACCTCAAAATTGGGCGTCGACTGGATCCCTCATTCGGTTCAGTAACACTCTGTTGAAGACTTCTCCTGGTACTGAAAGTAGAGTGATGCCTCTGTAATTCTCGCATTTGCTACGATCATTCTTTGGTATCTTGATGAGGTACCTTTCTTTCCAGTCTGGTAGTACTTGTTCTTCCTCCTAAGTTTTCCTGAAGAGAATGTGGAGTATCTTTGCAGTTGCTTCTATATCTGTCTTTAGTGCCTCCGCTGGTATGTTGCCTGGCCCTGCTGACTTGCCACTCTTGATTTAACAATCGGATGGCCATTTTGATTTCTTCGACTGGCGGTGGGTCGGTGTTTATAGGGAGATCTGCGGCTGCCGCTTTGGTGACTGGTGGCTTCAGTGGGGCTAGTCTATTCAAGAGTTCTTCGGAGTGTTCTACCTAACTGTTTCGTTGTTCATGCACATCAGTAATTGGTTTGCCATCCTTGTTTTTGATTGGCCAGCTAGCTTCTTCGTTGCATGTTATAGGAGCCTAATATTTCCTTTTCTTGCAGCTTTTTCCGCTGTCATTACTAGGTCCTCAACGTATTTCCGTTTATCCAACCTGATGCTCCTCTTCACTTGCTTGTTGACTTGGGTGTATTCGGCCTATGCCTCGGCTTTCTCTGTTCCTGTCCGGTTATTAATAATCGCTATCTTTCTGCTCCTCCATTTTTCGATCTTGTCCAGAGTACCAACAGAAATTCATTCTTTATGGTGTTGTTCCTTGCGATCCCAAACCTCCTGACATGTTGAAGTTATTGTTTCTTTAATCTGTTTCTAGTTGTCCTCCATAGTAGTTCCACCTTTTTCTAGTACATCGTGAAATGCCTGGAACTTATTATTTAGAGTTATTTTGAATTTGTTGAGTTTGTTAATATCCTGGAGAAGGGCTAGGTTAAACTTTTGTATTACTGCTGCTCCAGTTGTCCAGTTCTTCTTCAGCTTTAGTTTCATTTTAGCTACCACCGAATGGTGATCTAAAGCTATGTCAACCCCTCTCTCTGCACTTACGTCTTCCATGGTCCTTCTAAACTTCTTTTTAATGCAGATGTGGTCTATTTGGTTCTCCGTTATGTGGTCCGGTGAAACCCATGTAGTTTTGTGCATACATTTGTGAGTGGGGAGAATATGGTGCCACCTATAATTATTTTGTTGAAGGCACATAGGTTTGCAAACCTCTCACCATTTTCGTTCCTTTCCTCCCCCCAGTTCATGTCGTCTCATGATATATTGATATCCAGCGTTGTCTATTCCACTCTTGGCGTTGAAGTCTCTTATCAGAATGGTCAGGTCCTAAGGCTGGACATTTCTCGATGATTGACTGCAGCCCCTAACATAGGACCGGTATTTGTCGTCTTCATGGCTGTCTTTGGTGGGTGCATATCACATGATGACATTTATTGTAATCCCTTCCTTCTTTGTCCTGAAGGATGCTCTGATGATCTTAGGTCTATTAGGTCCCCATCCTTAAAAAAGCTTCTATGCTTCTTGGGACATCATTAATGCTACTCCTTGTGTGTGCCAGGCATTTTCTTCTTCGTGATCGATATATGTAAGAGAACTTCTCCTGAAAATAATCTGTGTTTTCAAGCTTGTAACCAATCGGTCTCACTTATTCCAAGTATCTTCAGGTTGTATCTTTTCATTTCTTCAGCTATTTGTATGCCTCTACCTGTCTTCCACATCGTGTGAACATTCCACGTACCTATATTAATTGTTGCTCTGATTGTCAGAAGGGACATCGGCCTCGTGACTCGTGAAGAAACTCAGCTTTCACCATGAGGCGTCATAACAGACATTCTAACTCCCAGGAGAGAGTTATAAAGGTTTTTACTGGCTAGCGTTTTTTAAGTAAGGTTGTCGTTTTACGGGATGGGGTTGCTAACCCCATGCCCAACCCTCCTTGTTTATCCGGGCTTGGGACCGGCAGCAACCTTAGGGGGGTCTCCAGACGGAGTTTGATACACATATACCTAATGACTATGTCATAAACTCGCTAGTTTTATTACACTTTAGTGGTGCGTCTTAGTAACAAATCTAGGTTGGTTCTCATTGCATTCTTCAAAGTCTACATTTTATGAAGGATAGTCTAAAGGTATGACCGCCTTACAATGTTTATCTTGCTGATTTATCTGAATGGCTTAGCTTGTCGGAGAACATAACAGTTGTAATAAAAATCGTTTAGTGAATACAGGTTGCTCATCTTTCTTATTGTCCCAAATGAATTATTCAATCTTCTTAAAATTTTCCCTTATTTTTAGACCCTTTTAATCCTAAACATAATCTTTGCAGTAATGTAACTGGTGTTAGCCGAGATTACATTAATTCACAATTATTAGCAGCTTATGGTTATTTTGGTGTACCGCGACTAGCCAGCAATGGTCGACATGCTTTCACACAAATTTCAACCGCTAAAGAAACCTTAACGGAGCCACTACTCGTTTGTGACGAGTCGGATCCCAGTAGAAATACGACAACTATATTTAAAGATAAAATAACAACAGCCACAGTTCTTCATTTGACACCAATGATTGACGATTCTGACAATTTCTCATCAAATTTGGATAAAGTATGTTAGAATGCATGTTAAGTGTCTTTCGTTTTGTCACTTTTGTATTTATTTATCACAGATCTTAGTTTTGGTTTACTTGTTTAAGGGTAAACTAATCGATTCCAATCACTCATTTTATCCTCTTTAAATAATAGACGATGAGTTTAATCTTACGTGTTCCATGTATTTATGCATTTATCTTTGATTAACTGTTTAAACCTGGGTGTATTTTCAATTTCGTCTCATCTGTACTGTTTTGAAATTTGTTAGGTATAGATAACATGTGTTTCAGTTGTTTTTAAATTGATATGCTATTTTCACCTTAAGAAAATAGAACAAATATCGTGGATTTTGTGCACCATATGTGTTGCTTATACATGTGGAAACGGTTGTCACTTATCGATTGTCCACATCGTGGGTATATCTTGAAATGAAACTAGTCTTGCTAGTTTGGGTGGGTGTGGGGAGGCATTACCCCACATCTCAGGGGAAGCAGTTGTTTGGAGCCGGTCATACAAGGCTTTTGTCGGTGGTTTTGGTTGTGTTATCAACATACTTTTAAGGCCTTACCTCTGGCGACGAAAATCCGTAAGGCAAGGTATTAGGATTCGCGAACTATGGTGATGTCTCGATACTTGCTAAGGAACATATAACTGGCAACACAACAACAGGTAGAATTAGTCTGTTTCTCGGTACTCTAGCCCAGCTAATTAGAGGAGTAGAGTAGATATAGTCAGGTGTGGTCTAACAAAAATGACCCATAATAACCTGATTTTTTTTAAGTAAACCACAATCCATTTCTTTTGCTTCCTCCATGGTCCCATATGCCTCTTCATCTACTGCCTTAGCTATTCCTACAATCACTGATGCTTCAAAACAAACTACATTGTCTTCGTTATCTACCACCTCCATTTGTCTCATGACCAAAATCTCACCAGCCTCCTGTGCTTCTGTTTCTTCAGCAAATCTGTCACCTCCTTTGGTACAAGGTATTGAATTAACTTCTGCAATTATTGGTATAATTTATCCCTCCCTTGTTATCAGTCATCCACTAATGATAATATACCAAGTAGTGAAGTGGTACCCACTCTTTTAACGACTTGATATGCCTTTACAAATCTTACTGATCCGATTGAAACCTTCTCCTCACTAATGCTAGATCTGTAATGGGCAAGATGCCACTCCATCACTTTATTGTTCAGCCCACCCCTCCTGATAGTCACAGAATCTCAGTGTCATTCCTGTAATTTGGATAATAAATTAGACATTGTATGTATTGTTAGTATAGTCAACATAGAACCTGGCACATGTGTGCATCGGTTCAAATTGCCATACCTCTATGGCACCGCAAGATTAACACTACCACCATTAGTAGGAGTTACTTCAATAAAATAGAATAATAATAGTAACAAGGAGTGTGAATATATATAAAATGTTTTAGGAAGCGTAGGAAGAAAGCTATGGAATAATTTAAAGCACATGATTTGAGGGGGGGGAGACAATGAGTGAATACATCTGCGCTATTGGGAGCGATTCTGAGCCATATCTCTCAGTGTTTCTAGCCACTGATTACGGTATTCGCGAGGACCCTATCCAGGTGGTTTGTATCTACCGGTACGACTCATATCAGCAGTCAGTGACTTCATGGACTGATGCCATGTTTTAGTTTGACCGCCTTCAACTCTCTTCCATCCTATTCCTATATCAGCCAGCATTGCGCGTCGAGGCAGACGGTGGTTGGGCATACGCAACACATGTCCCAACCACCTCAATTGATCAAGATTCACAACTCCATCGACTGATTTACCACATTTGCCTAACACCCATGGTCGAACCTCATTATTACACCGGCTAGCCCACGAGAAGTTGCTGTTTAGTCGCCAGATAAACAAGGAGTGTTTAGCGAAGGTTGTTCATTCTGACTAGGTGAGGTCAAGTGAATGACCACGCTAGGATCCTGTATGCGTGTTTCGGAGACACAACATACATCAATGACACGGGATTCTAATGTCCTAGCTAGGGAGGCTTGTTGCCCTACATATTGTTAGAGGTATGAGGGCGGTTATCTCTTCCCGGTTGCCCACACTATGAAAGGGTTCTTCTTGATGTACCTGAAAAGCAAAATGAATTAGGGTTGGTCTGAAAGACCTGGGAGCGTGACCGCAGTGGTCAAGGAACAACTGCTTGAGGCCAGTTACACACGGTTTTTCGAGAGAGGTTTTTCGTTGTTGTAGCTCTGTAGTTGTTAGAGCCTTACTGCCGGAGACGAAAATGCGTGGAGTAAGGTGAGGTGTTCATTTTTAGGGTCGACCGTTTCTAACCCCGCCCTTTTTCTGTTGGATGGCAGCATCACTATTATGCTGGTTGTCTGAGGCAAACACCTTACTGCCGTCACACCTCTGTACAGCCAACAGTACAACTTCGTCCTCGGACCTTATATTTACTGATTCTGTTCTCTTCGCTATCAAACCGACCTGCCTGGAATGGTAAGACCTTGAGGTACGATTGCTCCGGCCAGTTTAGCCCGATTGAGTCATCACGTAGGCAAGCCCTACAATCACGTCAAGGTTGTTATGTCGGACCACTAAAGAAGGGTGAAAGTCTTTCAGAACTGTGTTTTAGAGAACTAATTAATTTATTCTGGACGTGCGTTGTGCAAACGTTACATTTCTATTTTTGTTACGTTCCTCTTATTCTATCCTCTCGTTTAGTATATTTGCTGTTATTATATTGTCTCTTATTATGGACTACAGTTAATTAGTTTGGTACAAATCACTCCCATTCACTGTCAAAATCTCTTCTGTTTCGTATTAATGTAAGATTCCTATTTGGTTTGCTGTGTGTTCTGAATTTGTGTATATATAAAGGCATGATTGAAATACACTACGACCGGAACTGGACTTGATTGGATTGTGTGTGTTTGGCTTATAAATCGTTGTTTTTTCTGTTCTGGTTTTGGGGACTGGTTGTCGCGGGGCAAAGTGTACGTATTCTTATTGGCAGTTATCAAGGCCACTGTGTATTTTTCCTCAATACATAACAACGGTAGCAGTACGGTCGGGAAAATTAGACATGGACTCATACATTCATTACTGTTGTGGTCGAGAGAACAAGAGAGGAAGTGGTTGCTTAATTTACTTTCTACGCTTACTCTCTCCCATACATCTCAGTAACTCAATTCTCAATAATGTGAACGAGTCTATACGGGCCACCATTAATCTGTCAAACACCATATTACTTGTTAGCTGTATGTACAGATTCCCCGGAGTCGATCTGTCTTTTCTAACTCTGTCCTTCTATCGGGGAATGTAATATTGGTTTAAGTTAAACTCGTTAATTCTGTTAAACCTCGTTATGATCGGTTGTATTGCTTAGTCCTGGGACTTTTACTTTTATTGTTTTTAGTCTTACTGCTATCCAATCGACCTGCCTAGTATATGATCTGCATAAATGAGTGTTATTGCCGACATAGTTCATCATGGTCCATACGATATGCACATTTATTCACAATGTCAGGTAGTTGCTACGATCACTGAGTTGTATGCAGATGTTGTTAGTTTTATATAAAAAGACAGAGCTAGCTAATCCGTGGAACATTATTTAGAGGTGTAATTTTCCGTTACAATTAGAAATATTTTTGAATAAAAGAACGACAATATTCATAGAATAAATACAAATTTATTAGGTTCAACCGGGCTAAAGTTGTAAATAGTAATATTATTGTGCACAACATTCTACACATCCCAAACAATGATATGGAGCTCAAAAATCAACAGGTAGTCATAAAGACATCGAGATTTAACCAAATATTTTAGCAAGGTAATTACAATCGAAGGGTACTTGTGTTAAGTAATGGAACGAAATAAACAGAGAATGACATAATACTAACATGACATAAATAAATAATGACATAAATACTAAATAAGAGACAAGATTATTAATACATGTGTGCAACCAAGCCAAACAGTTTGTATAACATTGAAATTAAAGTCAGGAATAAATGTGAATTAAATGAAATCAAATATTTATGCAATAAGCACATTTCTTCATACTGACTACTTTTATGAGAGGTTAATCATGCTTTCATTCGGTGTAGTGGCAAGGTCGAAAGCGCTCAATGACAATGGTTTCCATGATGTGTAGTAATAGTGATGGGAAGGTTACTTCATTTTTCAGACGAAGATTTTACGTAATATGAAGAAAGGAGAAAGTTCAGAGAAGAAATAACCGGATTACGCTGATAATGGGCATGTGGTGGATGCTACAAGTGTTTAAAATTATCAACGAACAAAAAACGACTTCTACTACACATTGCAGAGATCATTGCCATTGAGCGCTTTCGATCTCACCATTATGCAGAAAGAAAGCATGATTAACCTCTCATAAAAGTAGTCAGTATGAAGAAATGTGCTTATTGCATAAACATTTGATTTCATTTAATTCACATTTATTCCTGACTTTAATTTCAATGTTATACAAACTGTTTGGCTTGGTTGCACACATGTATTAATAATATTGTCTCTTATTTAGTATTTATGTCATTATTTATTTATGTCATGTTAGTATTATGTCATTCTCTGTTTATTTCGTTCCATTACTTAACACAAGTACCCTTCGATTGTAATTACCTTGCTAAAATATTTGGTTAAATCTCGATGTCTTTATGACTACCTGTTGATTTTTGAGCTCCATATCATTGTTTGGGATGTGTAGAATGTTGTTCACAATAATATTACAATTTGTATTTCTAGCCCGGTCGCAACTGATGGGAGGGCATGGGATATACTGAATCTATATTATTCTGCTAACATTATGATTCTTGGTTTGTTCATGCTTATAAACGGACCATGTTATTTGAAATATTTTTCATGTTTAACTTCCTTAGGTGACATATTTAGTTACGGAAAAGTTTCAGTCAATTTTATCTACTACCGTTATGCATGACACTGTCCAATCATCAGTGGCGGATGACACTATGAATAATTCATCAAATAGCAGTCTTAGAAAATTGTTGTTTAATTCAAACTCAGGACAGAAAACTCTTTCGTTTTCGAAGATGTTGTCACATATTCTTACTTATGTTATGAATGAATTATTTGAGTCAAACATTATTTCAGGTTTGTTTTTATTACTTTTCATGTTTCCAGTACGTATCTTAACATAATTATTGATTTCATATTTTTCTAAAAATGTAAAGTGATTACGTTGATGTTTGTTGAAGGCGTAGTAGTCGTTGCACAATCTTTATCGTAATTGCATATAATGATGTATCAATAAACATAAAAAATCCTCAGTATTTGAATATTTTTTTGAAGATTGACGTACTAATCTAAGCTTTAGTAAATCCTGCTGATAACGTTAAACCGTCTAACGTGATGTTTGGTTCACTTAACTTTACGATCATACTACTTTCTTCAATAGTCTGGAAAAAACTGAATACTCAACTTGGTTACTTTTATCTGGCAGACCTGTGAGATAGTTGTGTTTAGAATGATAAGTCTCCTGTTGTTTAAGTTGTCATTAAGCGCTCAAATTTATCATACGGAGTTCCATGTGGCAATATTCGTATTCTTCAACGCCTCTCCATCTAATTCTAGATGTTGGCAAAATCTATTCAGGAAATTTGATTTTCATAGATTTCACATTTAATAATTTTTTGAAATCTCACTTCTTTTCGAGGTTTTGAGATAAATAAGTAATGCTTTTTACTTATTAAGTACTGATATATGGAATTCATTTTAGGCCATACCCTTGTTATAAAAGATTGTGATACTATCAAGCTTCGCAATTTGAAACAAATGAGACTGTCCTCAGTTCTATGCTTTGGGAGCAATTTTTTCATCCATGAATCGACATTGCTTGTACTTTCCTGTCAACATGAGTTCGGTTGGATATAGTCTAGGGGGAGGGGAAGAGGGGACCTAGTTATGTTTTTCTTATTTCAGTCAATTGAATTATAATGCATAACTTTATCTGATTGATTGTTTTTTCTAATTCGTAAAGACCTTGTTAACGCATGCCTGAAGATACCAGAAAAGAAATTTTTTGCCCCTTTATCATCTTCAGACGAGCTTACTTTGAATGACTTTATTGAGATTACACGAAATTTCGCTTATTCCTATTGGTTATCCTTCTTCGAAACATCAATTAGTAAAGGTAAATTTTCTGTGTTAAGGAGATTTATCATCAGAACCACTTCGTCGTTATTTCGTAAGGTACGTACTTCAATTAATATGTAAGTATCATCTTAGTCACTATATTACCTTATATATATATATATATATATATATATATATATATATATATCGCACAATTGGTATTCAATCTCTACCCTCTGCCTTACTTGTAATCACTTCGATATGTGTTACGCATGTCTGGCTATCGTCTTCCTTGATGCACGATACTTACTGATATTCGAGTAGGATGCAAGAAAGTTAGATGTGGCCAAACCAAAACATGACATCATTCTACGAAGTCACTGACTACTGGTCTGAGCCTTGTTGGTAGCTACAAACTACCTGGTTAGAGTGAACGCAAATGGCATAAGCTATGGTTGGAGACTCTGGTCGACATGACCTGGAGTGAGTCACAGGAGCTAAGGTGTATTCATTCTTATTCCTCCCTTAAATCATGAGATTAAAAATATTTCATACCTTTTTTTCCAGGATCTCATATATTTTGATTGGACCACATTGTATATATCCACTCGTTTTTATTATTTTTGAGGTGACTACTACTACTACTTCTACTATTTTGATTTTAATCTTGATGTGCTGGTGAGGTGTCGAAACTTGAATTGATGCACATTTGCCAAATTCTATGTTGTTCATGCATACAAGCACATATAATTAAATATATAGCAACAAAGGCTAATAAATTTCATTTGTTGACAACAACGGGAAGTCTCAAATACATTCTAATAGTGTATTTATACTTCTCGTTCAACCGTGGCTATCCGAACACAGTAGCTTAGAGAATAACTCGGTAGAGTGTTCTGAAAATGAAATAAGTTCGAGTCCAGATGTTAATATTACTGGGATGCAGTACATTTAGATGACAAACCCCAAGTAGAACGAGTCACTGGTCTTGAATTCCAATTACCAGCCATAATCCCACTCTGATTACTTTTCTAGGTTGCTCTTAATTTATGAGATCTTATGCGTTTGTAGATGTACTTCATTTCATACCATCATGCCACTAGTTATTAATTTTCTATTTCTTTCTGTCTAGAAACAAATATAGTTTAAAAATGACTGTTTTATAAATTACTGCATTTCTACATATAGCTCTAAGGAAAAGCTAATTGTAGAAGAATGTTTCTTTGCTTCATCTTACTGTAATTCTCTCCTATTCATCTTATATTATACCTTCACATTAATCATACTTCTTTTTCTAATCATGTGATTATATCAGAAATTTGGTATTTACTATCATGCCTTACTGTTGCAATTAAGAGTAGACGAACTTATTTGTTTTTTGAAATGTTTAGATTTGAAAACTAACTGATTTCGGTGATCTGAGTGATCATTAATACGTGATTAGAAAGTTCAAGTTCAACCAAGTTCTTCGTTTTTACATGTAGTTGTTTTTATCAGGCCTAGTATATATTTTGAACATCTTGTTCATAGAAGTATAACTCTGCAACGTATTTGCATTTCCTCGAAAAACAAATATGTTTTTAACTCCCTACATATGATTGAATCAATTTTAAAGCCTCATGCTTATATTGGAATAATCGTAATATGTAGGTAGCAATTCTATGAGCTCAATGTGTTTTGAATATAGGTTTATTTGATAGTCACTTTTTATCGACAATTTATAGAAATTTATTTTTTCATAATACAGGGAATCGGAATGCTTATTTGTGTTATGGATCTCCGAGTATAATACAAGAATGTAACTTACAATACTCAATCTCTATTAATTGCGTCCGGGTTTAAACCTCTCCCTGTATACTTGGGTTTAACCGGCCAAATATTATCACTGACTAAAAAGTCAAGTATACCGACATGTACACAGATACCGAGTACCGTCATTAATTACCTTTGTATAGCATACTATTGAGTTATTGGTTTTCACAGTTCTCATAGATATTTAACTATCTACTTCAATTGTAATATCTTTCTCTATCGTAGAGCGTTCGGTCGTGGTTGGATCGTTTGAAAATACAAGGCAATAGTGATGACGCATCACCTAATTCAGTTCATAATCAGTCACAAGTAAATTTTTAATACTTGTTTTGTTGTATTTTTGTTGTGTTACTCAGCTAAGTCACCGATTATCTGTTGCACCACACTGACTAGCAGAGGAATTTGAGGTCTACAAAGTAATTGTAATTTATGGTTAGTGACAGTCGGGACGGCCAAACTTGCCCTGACGTATGCATTCTTAATATATCTTCAAATCTTTAGCTGGGGTATAATTTCACATTATTACTCCTTGATTGCATTCTTTTCAAGAAATTCGATTCCCTACGCTGTTTTTATTAGTATTACATCTTTGAATTTGTCTGGGAAGTGATAACCGCCCTCATACCGCTAACAACACGCAAGATCACTGTCATTTTAATCAAACTTTTTCTATTCCTAATATATTTATCCTGCCCCCACCTTCAAGCCTAAATCCTTATCTCCAACTTCCTCCTGTGTCATTAGTGCTCCGGCCCACGAAATAACATCCCGAGGATACTAAAACCACGCTCCAAACTTCACATCGGTGCATTCAACGTACGAACCCTGTGTCAAATAGGACAACAAACCTCCCTAGCTAAGACATTAGAATCCCGTGCCATTGATGTATGTTGTGTCTCCGAAACACGCATACAGGATCCTAGCGTGGTCATTCACTTGACCTTACCTAGTCAGAATGAACAACCTTCGCGATACACTCTTCGTTTATCTGGCGATTCAACAGCAACTTCTAGTGGGCTCGTCGGTGTAGGTATTGCGTTAAGTATGAAAGCAGAACAGGGGCTTCTTGAGTGGATTCCTATCGACAGTCGCCTGTGTGCCGTCCGACTAAATAATTCAGTAAGAACTCGGAAAGATAGGGACACACGCCGTTGTCTTTTCGTTGTTTCTGCCTACGCTCCCACCGACTGCAGGCTGGATGAAGTGAAGGGTGAATTTTACAGAAAACTTTCTGAACTACTTCATAGGGCCAAACACTCAGATTTGGTAATCTTGGCTGGTGACTTTAACGCCCAAATAGGTAGCTTGAACCAATCTGAAAGTCATTTAGGTGGATGCTTTAGTGTTCCAGCTCAGAAAACGGATAACGGCGATCGTCTGCCGCAGCTTTGCTCAGATAATCGGTTATTTCTAGCCAACACGAACTTTAAGCATAAGGAGCGACATCGTGTAACATGGCGACCTCCTGGCCCTACTCAACCGTGGACTCAAATAGACCATATTGCAATTAGTCACCGTTGGAGAGGTTTGGTAGAAGATTGCCGATCTTTCTGGAGTACATGTTTGGATTCCGACCACGCTCTAGTGAGAGCACGCGTTTGCTTGTGTCTTACTGGTCGAAGAAAAATTTCCACAGGAAAACCTGTTAGAATTCAGTTTAGTAATGAAACAGTCAGGATTAAATTCCGGGAACAACTGAGGAATCACTTAGGCAATTATAAAGATGCGACCCGACTAGATACTGCTTGGCAACATGTCCAAACAGTTGTGGCATCTACAGTGATACCTATCAAGGACTTAAATCAACATGTCAAGAAAAATCAATGGATCTCAATCGCTTCTGTTGAATTGATAGACTCCCGAAAACTTATCTCGTCAGGCTCTGAACATGACGAGGAGCGAAAAGTAATCAGGTATAAACTGACGAAAAGTCTTCGAAACGACCGTGAGGAGTGGTGGGTAACGAAAGCAAACGAAATGGAAAAGGCAGTGGTGATAGTTAACACTAGACAACTTTTCAAGTTGATAAAAGAAACTGGGGTTAAAAAATCTAGCGTTAGTGAGACGATTTCCGAAAAAGATGGAACGCTTATTAGCTCTCAGTCTAGACGTTTAGAACGATAGGCAGAACACTTCAAGGAACAGTTTAGTTGGCCTTCAGCTACTCTAAAACTTCCCATTATTTCGAGACAGCCAGAATGGAAAGTCGGCTTATGTCCTCGACTCTTATCGAGGTCGAAAATGCTATAGCCAATCTAAGGCAAGGCAAGGCAGCAGGTGCCAATGGATTATCCCCAGAGGTGTTTAAGGATGGTGGTCCCACATTGACAACCAGGCTGACTGATATTTTGACTAAGGTTTGGGAACTTGACATAATTCCGTTTGACTGGTGTCGATCGTTAATCGTCCCAGTATATAAAACAGGGTCAAAGTCGTCCTGCAATAACCATAGAGGAATTAGTTTGACTTATATAGTGTCTAAAATACTAGCTTCTATAATTATCAAACGTTTAACTGCAACTAGTGATCTCCAAATGTAAGAAAGATAGGCTGGTTTCAGACCTGGTCGCTGTTGTATAGATTAGATATTCACCGTTCGTCAGATTTTAGAACAAAGGCATACTTTTTCGGCGCCCGACAATAGGGGTTTTCTTTGACTTGAAAGCAGCATTTGACTCTGTAGACCGAGAAGTTCTATGACAGTATCTTTCATTGAAGGGCGTGCCCCAAAAGCACATTACACTTGTTAAGGCTCTTTGCTCAAACACTATTAGTCGTGTTAGAACATATGACTGAACTGTCATCTGAACTTGTAAACTCAAGTGGTGTCTGTCAAGGCTGCCCATTTTGCCCATTTTTATTTAATTTCATAGTCGACATACTGTTGGAAATTACACTGTCATCGTCTGACTTTTCAGGAGTTGGTTTCCTACCAGGAAATCCACTTATTGACTTAGAATATGCTGATGACATAGTCCTGTTTGGTGTCGACGCTAATAAGATGCAGAATCTTTTAACAGCAATAAGCTCGTATGCAAGCATTTTCGGAATGCGTTTCTCTACCTCTAAATGCAAACTATTGCTCCAGGACTGGTTTTCGTCAACCCCTGAACTAAAGATAGTGCATTAGTTGAGCACGTCAACCACTTCACTTATCTTGGAGTTCTGGTTAGCCCTAATGGGTTAGTCTCTGACGAAATCTCAGTACTAATTCAAAAAGCTCGTTTGCCAACTTACGTCACCTATGACATAGAAGAGATATTCATCTCTCAACGAAAGGGAGAATGTACTGCCCAACAGTTCACTGTCTTACTGTATGGATGTGAGATATGGCCATTAAGAGTAGACGACGCTCGAAGGTTATTAGTTTTTGACCATCGATGTCTTTGAAACATCGCTCGCGTTAGCTGGGGTCACCGAGTAAGTAATAGTGAGGTTAGACGACGGGTGTTAAGCAAATGTGGTAAATCAGTCGATGGAGTTGTGAATCTTCATCGATTGAGGTGGTTGGGACATGTGTTGCGTATACCCAACCACCGTTTGCCTTGACGCGCAATGCTGGCTGATATAGGAATAGGATGGACGAGAGTTGGAGGCAGCCAAACTAAAACATGGCATCAGTCCATGAAGTCACTGACTGCCGGTTTGAGTCGTGTCGGTAGCTGCAGACTACCTGGATAGGGTCCTCGCGATTACCGTAATCAGTGGCTAGAAACACTGAGTGATATGGCCCAGAATCGGTCACAATGGCGCAGATGTATTCACTCATTTTCCCCCTCCTCAAATCATGAGCTTTAAATTATTCCATAACTTTCTTTATACGCTTCCTGAACCATATTCTATATATTCACACTCCTTGTTACTTTTATTATTTTTATTGAAGTAACTTCTACTAATGGTGGTGGTGTTAATCTTGCAGGGCCATGGTGGTATGGGAACTTGATCCGATGCACACATGTGCCAGGTTCTATGTTGATTGTACATACATACGAGGAGCTTTCAGCAATTAGCAGATGCAGCTGCTACATCTTGATCTTTGGTGCGCTTCGACTACCGAGTTTCATCTTATGACTTTCCGACGTAAGAGTCTGCATTTGTTATCAAATTCATGGGTAATCGAAGTGGACCGACGTATGTCTAGGAGTTGTAAGAAACCTGCATAAACTCAATGCTTGTAATAGGGACGTTTCGCAAAACCATAAGAGAAGTGACCTGCCATTCTAATGGTGTCGCACAAATGCAACCAGTATTCATCTTTGCTTTTTGGTGAACCAGTATCTCACCTTGAACTTAATTCGGATTGATATTTGGTTACAGAATAAGCTGTAATTGATTTATTAGTATCAATCCGTTTAGGTCAAGACTTTTGCTGGCCACTGAAATGCAAAACAAGCGTTGCGCAAACCAAACAATGATCATAGTCCAGATAGGTGTTTGAGAAGGAATGAGAATTTTGAACACAACTACTCTGGAGGTAACTGATCGCGATGTGGTGAATGTGTGTTGCAGAGAGTGGATGTCCGGTAGCACATCAGCGACGGCGGTACTGGATACTAGTGCTGCCGAGAAACAAGTTGTAGCCTGCACAAAGCTGTATGAGACGGTCACCGTTATCTAACCTTCGACCGTTGATTTCTCATTGACCTCTGAAGCGATTTTCCTCTGATCCTAGAGGCTCTGCTTGGGAATTTAGACCATTTATTCCTGTTATATTATTAGTTGATTGCGCTTTTTGAGCATATCGTCTGTATGATCATCGAACTGATACCTGATTCTTTTACGGCTATTTCTGCTCATTTTTCTGCGATGATTAGGATGCAGTTTATATTTTTTTTTACATGTTTTCTGTTTTCTTCGTAGTGTGAATAAATTTTCAAGCATATTGATTCATTAGCATTTGGGTAACCCCTAATGATACTGACTTAAGTAACTGTTCATAAGTGATGTATATTCTTAACCCTTTAATTCATAAATGTAGCATGGTACCAATTAAGATATCAGAAAACTACTTTAATATTTTGATTGCAACCACAATTAATGACAGATTATCTTAATTCATTATATGAATGTGTAATTATCAATTTTTATTCTTTTTGTGGTCATTTTCTTGTGTACGATTCAGTATGTTGTATTTTTACTTTTCTAATTGACTCATAGTTTGAAATAGACTTATATCAGGCTTTTGAAGTTAATCACTATATTTCACTAAGTACAATATTATCCATTTGTAGTTTGTTTTCTGTAAGATTTAGAATTTTATACGAATTGTGCTTCACAAATTTCTTCATTCTTTGCTTTTAGTCAAGTAATATACATTTTATCATACTGTATTGTTCCTTGTATTAAATTTTGATTCTTTATCATTGTTTATATAGTACTGTCTTTTCTTTTTGATTTCCACCGTGTCATCATGTCTTTGTAGCTTAGAAATCATCATATGCAACAAAATCACGAATTACTTCAGTTTTCTCCTTCTATTTTAGATATATTTTCTACCATTTTGTTTACAGTTACTTATCTATATCTTATAATTGTGGAATAGTTCCTCTAAAGTATCTAAATGTCTTTTCACTAAATCCCAAACGTCATATTTTTTTTATATCTTTAATTTTTTTATTAAAAATATGTTTAGGAAACGGACTGTTCAATTGAATATGTTCGTGAAGATTTAAATGATCATCAATTGTCTTCTGCTGATATAGTCCAGGATTTCAATTCATTAGTTAACGATAGTGAGGACAATTATCCAGAAGATGTAATTACACAGATTTCAAATAATTTTGACGAAGGGGGTCATTTACTAGATGTGAATAATTCAGATGATGCATTTATGGCTGATTTTAATGTTTCTCTATGTGATACTTTGGAAGGTGATTGTAATAACGACAACTTACTTGAGGATTTAGAGTGTGCTCTTGATTTACAAGATTATGACGTCAGTGATAATTTATTTAGTCCAGATGTAACTTATTCATCTGTTGTTGTCGAAAACGCTAAATCATCAAAATCTTCTAATTTTCAAGGAAGTGTTGAAAATAAAGTTGAAGTAAGCTTTTTTTTACATTAAAACATTATTCTACTAACACTATTTCTTTTCTATTCATTTTCATAGTTTATAACAGTAAAGTTCAGGGTTCATGGTTCATGCTATGTATGACTCGAACTTTGAAGACTTATCACAGAAAACTACAGAATGTCATTTACTAGGTTACCAATTCAGAATAGTTATATCCTTACAACTGAAATAATAAATTTTTTGAAAATTGGTTTGAGACTGTAGATCCGATCTAAGATTTAACATTGGATTTTAGCGCATGTGCTATGCAATTCTCACTCTTATCATCTATCGGAGTACTTCTTTAGTTATTTATTGCACTAAAACTCAAGACTTATAGTCTATTTTACTTGTAACCTTTTTTTAGGAAACCTATATTTTACAAGTGTTTGCAATGACGTGCTTACTAGGTCACAATGAGACTACTTAAACAAGTTACCCTTTGTATCTGAATTTATATGCGTAATTTCATCTAACTTCCACTTAGTTCATATTTATGCAATCATCTCAGAGGTATATTTTCGGTGTTATAGTAATCGATATTACTTAATTTCTCAAACGGAAGTAAGTGACGAAGAGCCACTGGTTGAGAGGTACTTAATTACCATTAGTTGTTAAACAATTGTTTTGTGTTTAGATTAATTCAATCGTTCATTTTCTAAATTACTGTCTTCCACACAGTGTTTTTTTGTTCAAATTGTTTTTTGAGTTTACTTTGTAACAAGTATGGGTATTTCTCAACAATAAAATCAAACCTTAAATTCAGTCATATTTGTTATTATTTTTTCTCACCTTCTTTAAAAGTACCTTCTCTCTCGACGCCGTCATTTGAGGATGGTTAAACAAAGCTCCGTATTTATTCTCAAGTTATTGAGTTTCAATGGTAGTTACACAATGATGATTTACATTTGATAAATAGAATCCGATTAGCACTAGATAAACATCTAATTAGTCTCTACTCAATAATCTGTCAATATATAAATCTCAGTCCCACAGGAGGTCAATTGCATAACATATTGCTGATCATACACCATGTACAGATTAGTGTACCTTAAACATATACCAATTGTGAAGGATAAAACTACTTTTCCTCAATTAGAAAATGTTCTCGGCTTTCCACCGATTTGTATATCCTATGTAGTTTTCTTGTTATGTCATTGACAATTGGGCTAAACCATATTAATAGGTGTAGACTACCTGGTTGGGGTTCTCGTGATAATCGTAACCAGTGGTTAGAGACTTTCAGTGACATGGCTCAAATTCGTTGTCAATGAAGCAGGTGCATACATTCTTTGTCTTCCTCCAGAGTCTTTGCTTCGTAATTCATCCCAATTTTCTTTTTACTGAATCATATTTTCTTAAGTCTTATCTTCGACCTCTAACTCTCTCCATTAATAGTGACTTTGTTTTTACCTCCACTACTCTGGGATTTGGTCTGATAATTCGATAACTATCTGCTATTTGCGGCTTGTCAACTTGAACTGATATACACATGTACTTATTTCTACGTTGTAACTGTCTTACTGATTGACTTTATTGTTATGTTTTTACTTTTTGATTATGACTGTCTACCCTCTCTCATTTATTTTACATTTCATGTTTCTATTTAGTGACATATACATACTTAGTGCACTTTTGTACCAAATTTTGTGTTTAAATGAGTGAATAATACTGCAATGATTTTGTGATTGATATATTATCATTTCTTCTGTTTTCCTACCTAACATTAATAATTTAACACCAAAGGATCCACTTTCGGTTAACAGTCCGTCTACAAGTTCTACGCCAAATAAATTGATTGCTGCCTCAAATGAAACTATTAAACCATGTGATAATGATGTCACATCACGACCTAAGAAATCACACAAAGCTGCGAAAAAAAGACAGGGTAATGCAAACACTTTAAATTATTTAGATAACACAAATGCATGCAAGTCGAATTTTTCTGAAGCACAGCAAAAGATAACTAAGAAACCTAAGTGGGAAGATGTTATTACACCACGTTCTGCGATCGCGCCTGTAAGTTTGTATGTTTAACATTTTTTTAAATAAATAGAAACTCTCCGCATATGACAAAAAGGGGTTCAAGGAAGATTTTTATTTTCAGTGAAATCACTATTAAAACTTTGGAGTTGCTAATGCTTGCATTTCGTTCCACGATTATGTTTATTATTAATTGTAATTTAGTGAATATAATAACCGAAATAATCATCAAAACAAAATTTAGCCAGTTAGAAGTGTAAAGTCAATAATGAGTTTTGGAAATCTTGAGAATTGTGCTATGATAGAAAAAAGTGTTAGATAAGTTGCTTACAAGTTAATAGTTCTGACTTTTCTGAATTGATGTAAAGTAAACGATTCCAAAAGGATGTTTTTTGACAGATTTTTATTTGCTTTGTAAATGACATCGGCCAACAAATGCGTTTTAAACAAATGGTTCCTGTTTTTAAGGTGCTCGAATATGGAGCTTACTATAAATTTATCGCAACCTCTTTTCAACATACTGGATAATTGTGTTGAGCTCTTATCAATCATCTACTACATCTATAGTAGACTACTAGAGTGTCAACTTTGATTTGTCTAAATCCTGTGTATTTCGACAATTAGTTTTCGTCATCTAGTTACATACTCCTAAATCCTTCTATGCCCTTATTATCTTATATTGTTTACTAGATAGAAAACAAGTGAATATTAGTTTTTTAAATGTTCTCTATTTAGCCTTAGCTCTGTACACTAAAATGGTAATTTCCAACTTCAACTTTAGTTATAATGAATTAGACTGCATACTTTCTACTTCTTTAATGTCCGCTAACTAGTGATAGTAATTCAAACTTTTCTTCATCGAAGATAGGCCTACCTGAAGTAAAACTATCGTGTTTAAATACATTCATAGCGCCTTTTGGGCTTACGGTATAAAGCTTGTGATATATGTGGCCTGCGCTAGTGGTGGTTGGTTAATAAAAGAGTAGGCAGTTAGGTAACGAATCACATTTGCGTGGATGGATAACTATGACTTGTATACACACCTTTTCATTTTTTAGCGAAATTCCTCACTTGGTGTTGCTTTTGCCTAACCTATCTGGTTCTTGATTTTTCTGTCAGATTATCATATTTTTGTAACAAGTTAAGGTAGCAGATATTGCCTTGTATAAGAATCACAATTGATAGAATCGGCCATCCCACATATGAGATAACTAGTTCTTTGAAAACAACTCAATGAACTTGGTGACAACGTCCTTCTACTCTATAATGGTGAAAACTAATAACATGAGAGAATTTAGTACCAAATAAGCTAACTTTGAGTTTTTTGGGCATCCTCAATATTTCACTATTCTATCAGCCATTTTACTCAAAGAAAATGATTTCCGGCAGTATTTTACAAAGTAGCGATCAATTTTCTTATATCTTTTAGTTTCTAGGTAATTTAAATTTGTCGTTAAAGAAGAAAGAGAAATTAGTTTCTAAATGTATCAGTAGTTTTATTATACATGGTGCCCTCGTTTCTTTTCCTTTTCAGGCTGTTGATGATGATCGTCCGAACTTTTATAATTCAAATCTTTTAAAAGATTTAAAACCAGAAGATTTTGATTTTAAATTTGTCTTACATAGTCATTTATCTTCTAAAGGACGCCATAATCAGTCATCAGTGTTAGGTTTGGCTTCACGAAATCAACCGTCTACACTGTTAGCTCATTTTGATGCACCGCAACCTCAATGTCAAGCATGCAAATTAACTGGTCATCGGCAATCTCAATGTCATGCTGCAAATGACAAATCGGTTTCATTTTCAGCTTGGCGTAAATTGATCAATAAAACTCCTTGGCCACCTAGTGCTGGACAAATTAAAGATATAAGTTATTGCTTAAAGCGTTTAGAAGAACACAATGAAACGGACAATAAAGTTAAAGCTCGTGAAGTATGCTATTTCGTCTGGGTTGTCACTATTAGTTTTCCGTTTTGATTTTTTTAATTCTATTTCACCAGAGGTTGTATTGTGGGTTAACTGACCTATTTTAAAAACGTTGACTGGTTTGAATCAGTGTTTGCAAACTAAAATCAATTACATTTTCTGTGCCTTATAGTTTTATATTACGAATTGATCTTAGACAAACATTGGAACCAAGGAAACATTGTCTTCAGCAGTGCACACCCGCGACCTCACATGAGAATCATGCCTAGGACCTAATTTCTGGGCGAACCTTTAACCGTTAGACAACTAAGCCGTTATACACCAGCTGATATTTCTAAGTTATTTCACTGTAATATATGCACGACCTTATCCATCACTATCGGTCAGTTACCGTCTCACACCATACATGGTTGAATTTCATTAGTCACTTCTCACTATCGCTCCAAGAATTACCTGCTGGTGTCAGTCACGAGTGAGCTGATATGTTATTTATTAGTTGGAGTCTTCACATATCATATCACATGATGTTTGATGAATCTCCAGGAAAGACAGTAGAGTAGAAATAGTGAAAATAAGCAAATAAAGTGACGAAAACGGTAATGAATGTCAGAGATTTGTCGGTTTACTCAAATGAGGGCTCGCACCAATAAAAGCGTTTCTCACACGAGCAAGCACCACCTGTTTAGTGGTATATTGCTTGGTGTTCTCTTCGTACATTTTTTACGTAGGTGATTCTCTTTATTTTTTTATCCGGAACAATATCGTGTTTCTTTCTTTACAATATAATAACTTCATACCTCCTATGACAGAGCGACATACTCTACATTCGACAATATCCTACGCATCTTCAAGTGTTGTTGTCACTGATGGCGCGTTTTTGATAGTGTGACCTTTCATCTTTCAGAAAATTACCATCCGCCCTCCTCGGTTCTTGTTTGCATCCTAGTTCATTCTAGTGCGGCCTTGGAATTATAACCTGGAATGCAATATATATATATATATATATATATATATATATATATATATATATATATATATATATATATATAATACGGTAAATTGTGGTTGCTTTGTAGATATCAAATAAAGATACTGACAGAACATTACGTGACGTATGTATGTATGAACCTGACACATGTATGCATCGGTCCAAGTTGCCAAACCTCTAAAGCACAGCAACATTAACATCATGCAGTAAAAATTGAAGTTACTTCAATAATAATAATAATGTAAACAAAGAGTGAACACATGGAATATGGTTCGAGAAGGAATTGGTGCGTGGAAACGAATTTACGAAAAAATTTTGAGCTCAAAATTTAAGGAGGACAAAGAGTGGATACATCTGTGCAACTGTTACTAATTCCGAGCCATGTCATCCAGTGTTTCTAGCCACCGGTTACGGTATTCACTAGGACTCCATCCTGGTGGTTTGCAGCTACCGACACGACTAAAACTAGCAGTCAGCAACTCCATGGACTGATGCCATACATTGGTTTGGCCGCCTCTAACTGTCTCCTTTCCTGCTCCTATATCAGCTAACATCGAGCGTCGAGGCAGACGGTGGTTGGGCATACGCAGTCGATTCACAACCCCATCGACTGATTTACCACATTTGACTAACACCCGTTGCCCAACCTCACTATTACTTACTCAGTGATCCCAGCTAACGCGAGCGATGTTTCGAAGACATCGATGGTCGAAAACTAATAACCTACGAGTGTCATCTACCTTCGATGGCCACGTTTCACAAACCTACAGTAATACAGAGCAAACTGTTGCACAGTACACTCTTCCCTTCCTTGACAGACGAATATCTCGTCTACGCCATAGATGACGTAAGTTGGCAAAAGCCAAACGAGCTTTTCGAATTCGTACTGAAATTTAATCAGAAACCAACCCATTAGAGTTAATCAGACCTCCAAGATAAGTGGAATGATCGACGTGCTCAACTAATTCACTCCTTATCTCTGGCTCAGGTACTGAAGACCAGTCCTGGGGCAATAGTTTGTGTTTAGAAGGGGAGGAACGCATTCGAAACATTGTTCGTATTGGAGCTTATTGCTGTCTAGAGATTCTGCATCCCATCAGCGTCGACACCAAACAGGTCTATGTCATTAGCATATTCTAAGTCAATAAGTGGATCTCCTGGCTGGTGACCAATTCCTCAAAAGTCAAATGATGAGAGTGTAGTTTCCGACAGTAAGTCGACTATGAAATTAAACAAAAATGGGCAAAATGGGCAGCCTTGACAGACACCACTTGAGGTTACAAGTTCAGATGACAGTTCAGTCGTATGTTCTAACACGACTAATAGTGTTTGGGCAAAGAGCCTTAACAAGTGTAATGTACTTTTGGGGCACGCCTTTCAATGAAAGATACTGTCATAGAACTTCTCGGTCTACAGAGTCAAATGCTGCTTTCAGGTTGATAAAAACCACCATTGTAGGGCAGGGCGCCGAAAAGTATGTCTGTGTTCTAAAACTTGATGAATGGTGAGTATCTGGTCCATACAATCGCGACCAGGTCTGAAACCAGCCTGATTTTCTCACATTTGTAGATCACGAGTTGTAGTTAAACGTTTGATAATTATAGAATCTAGTATTTTAGACACTATATTAGTCAAACTAATTCCTCTATTGTTATCGTAGAATGATTTTGACCTTTTTTTAAATTTTGGGACGATTAACGATCGACACCAGTCAAACGGAATTATGTCAAGTTCCCGAACCCTAGTCAAAATATCAATCGGCCTAATTGTCAAAGTGGAACCGCCATCCATGAAGATCACTGGGGATAATCCATCCACACCTGCTGCTTTGCCTCGCCTTAGATTGGCTATAGCATTTTCGACTTCGACATGAGTCGGGGTACCTATCTCGACTTTCCATTCTGGCTGTCTCGAAATAGTAGGTAATTACAGAGTAGCTGAAGGCCAACTAAACTGCTTTTCGAAGTGTTCTGCCTATCGTTCTAAACGTCTAGACTGAGAGCGGATAAGCGTTCCATCCTTTGCGGTGGTTGTTTCACTAACACTTGACTTTTAACCCCAGTTTCGTTTACTAGTTATAAAAGTTGTCCAGTGTTACCTACCGTCGATGCCTTTCCCATCTCCTTTGCTTTCGTTACCCACCACTATTCACGATCGTTCCTCAGATGTTTCCCCAGTTTAAATCTTATTTCTATTCTCTCCTTACAGTGTTCGAAGCCTGATGGGGTATGTTTTCTAGAGTTCATCAATGCAGCGGAGGTCGCCGAAATCCTGAAGCTACGCTCTAAACATCATTTTGGAACTTTTGATTTGCGTACGGTCTGTCAAATTGGTTAACAAGCTGCTTTAGCTAAAGCACCATAATCTCTTACAATTGATATATGCTCTGTTTCCGATACACGCATGCAGGACCTCAGCATGATCATTCGTTTGACCTCACCTAATCAGTACAGCGGAACAGCACAATTCACTCCTCGTTTTTCTGCAGATCCAACAGCAGGTCTACATGGTCTTGCTCGTGTAGGCACAGCATTAGACTTATGGGCAGAACAGATACTACTTGAGTTGATTGATGTAGACAGTCTTTCATATTCTGTCCGTCTGAATGGCACAGTACGAACTAGTAAAGACAGGGACACGCACTGTTGTCTTTTTTGTCATTGCTTATGCCTCCACTGACTGCAGCACAGATGGAGTGAAAGACGATTTCTATAAAAAGTTTTCTAGCCTCCTTCAGAAAGCTAAGCGCTCAGGCTTAGTAATTATAGCAGGGGATTTTAATGCCTAAGTCGGTGGACTAAATCAGGCTGAAACACACTTAGGTGGGTCACTCGGCATTCCAGCCCAGCGAACGGATAACTGAGATCGTCTGATGTAATTATTTTCAGATTACTGTTTATTATTAACCGATCACAAACTTTAGGCATAAAGAGTGACATTGTTTAACCTGGCGACTTCTAATATCTACACAACGATAGACGCAAATTGACCACATCGGCATCAGCTATTGTTGGAGAGGCTGTATAGTGGACTGATGCTCATTCTGGGGCACGTGCTTATATTTTGGCCACGCCCTAGTGAGAGCACGTATCTCTGCGCATTTTGCTGGTCATAGAAAGATCACATCAAACAAACCCTTTAGATATCACTTAGAGACTGTAAATGCTTAGATTGCATTTAGGAATGATTAGGCTAAGCATCTAGTTGCCTACAACCAACAGGTTCATCCTGAAACATCTTGGAACGATATTAATGCTGGTGTAAACGCAGCAGTGTTATCTGCATCTAACCTCAATCCAAAGGTTATGAAAGATCAATGGATCTGTGGAACTTCTACTGAACTGTTGGAATCTCGAAAACTCATTCTACTAGGCTCAGAGAATGACGAAGAGCGACGACAACTGAAACGTAGACTGACAAAGAGTCTGCGTAGAGGTCGTGAACAGTGGTAGGCAAGAATATCAAAAGTGATGGAAGCAGCGGCGGCGGCGGCGGCAGGCAATAAGTAGACAGCTGTTCCATTTTTTCAGGGACACTGGTATTAAGAAATCTTTGGTTAGTGAAACCATCTCTGAAAAAGATATGTCTCTAAATCACTCTCAGTCTAGAAGATCAGATCGATGGGCGGAACACTTTCAGGAACAGTTTAACTGGCCCCCTGCTACTCTTAGCTTACCTACTATCCCCAACCTACCTGAATAGAAAACTGACACAGGTCCCGCAAATCTCAGTGGCGTTAAAAAGGATATAAGTAACCTAATGCGAGGGCAAACAGGAAGACCTGATAGGTTGTCTACAGATATCTTTAAGGATGGTAGTTCAGTTTTAGCTGGCAGGTTGACTGATCGATTAGTTAAAGTCTGGGAACTAATTATCATCCCATCTGACTGATCTCGTCCGCTGATCGTTCCAGTTTACAAAAAGGGACAGAAATCCTCTTGTGATAACTACAGAGGAATCAGTTTGACCAATATAGTACCTAAAATATTATCCCCTATAATAATTCATCATTTATCCAACACTAGAGAATAGCAGACTCTGGAAAACCAGGCTGGTTTCAGACCTAGAGATGGTAGCATTGGTCAAATATTCACCCTGCGCCAGATTCTTGAACATAGACATATGTACCAACGCCCAACTTTAGTTGTACTTCCTCACTTGTAAGCAGCGTTCGACTCTGTAGGCCGTGAAGTCTTGTGGCAGTGTTTGCCATTAAAAGGCGTACCTCAAAATTACATGAACCTTATAAAAGCTCTGTGCTCGGTCATCACCGGTCGAGTCATAGCGAGCCTATGGCGAAATGTCACGAGAAACGTCATCTTCAAGTGGGGGGGGGGTCATCAGGGTTGCCTCTTATCCACGTTTTTATTTTATTTCGTCATAGATGTACTGTTATAAGTCTCACTCACTTCTTTTGACTCTTCAAGAATTAACCTTCTTCCAAAATGTCGCAGACGATATAGTCTTATTCGCCGAAGACACTAACAATATACAGTCTTCTAAACTCCTTGAGTAACAATGTAAGCATATTCGGGATGCGCTTCTCTCCTTCTAAGAGCAAAATGTTACTCCAGGACTAGTCTGCTTTTGGAAATTTTCGTCACTTTTGGTGTAGGCAAGACATCCATTTCTTAACAAAGGACATGTTTACTGCTGAACATTTCTACCCGTTTTACTTTATGGATGTGAAACATGGCCATTAAGGATAAAGAATATTCGCAGGCTCTTAGTATTCGATCATAGATGTCTTCGGAGCATTGTTCGTGTTTGCTGGGACCACCGAGTAAGCAACACATGGATAAATAATAGAGTACTAGGTAAGTATGATAAATCGATTGATGAAGTAATAAATCTTCATCAAATGAGGTGGTTGGAACATGTGTTACGTATGCCTGCCCACAGCCTACCTTGACGAGCAATGCTGTCTGGTGTGAGAGTGGGCTGGAAGAAAGCTAGGGTCGGGCAAACCAAACATGGCATCAGTCAATGAAGTCTTTCACTGTTGGTCTAAGCCAAGTTAGTAGTTGCAGATTACCTGGTTGGGGTCCGCGTAATAATCGCAATGAATGGCTGGAGACACTGGGTGACATGGTTCAGAATCGTTCACAGTAGCACATGTGTATTCACTATCTACCTTCACCTAGATCTTAAATTCTATTATTCTTTTCTGCACACCTTTACTTTACTCTCCCCTCTTGTATTCTGTTGGTGTGTTACCTATGTAATCTAGTAGTAGTAATGTGGTATGGCAACTTAACCTATGAGTTCTAGGTTGTTGATGAATGAAAATGGAATAACCACTTTAAAATAGCACCTCCTACCTCACATAGTACAGTCTATGTTGTCTAGTCTTTTCACTAACGCGTGTAATTAACAAAACTCATGGTTACTTGTATGTGATTACCGAATTAGTTGTTGGAATGACATATTATTCTCTTTAGACTGATTGGTTTCTACTCTATTGAACGGTGAATAAATAATAATAGTAAATCAGTTGCAGTTTCGTAGGTCTTCACATTTCTAGACACTTGAGGGCAGTTAGTAGATAACTTTTAACTTATTACTTGTATATATTAACTATCAACAGAAAATTTAATTGTTGCTTCAAAGAAACTTCTATTTCCCGAATAACTGAACTCATATTCTGGACACTAAGGATAGTAGCATTTTTTTGAACTGTTCATGGATAGATTATTCTATAGACGCATATTTTACAATGGTAAGTTACTATATTAAGATATGTTGAACATAATCAACTTAGTGTGTACCTATTTAAGCTTCCAGGCTTTTAGCCAGTAATAACCCAAATGTTAGAAGTAACATATGAGAATAGTATTAAGCTTTTCGATATTTGCCTTATCATTTTGAAACGTATTTTGAGTTTTTCACCCATTTATGATCTCTTTATCTCTCTTTAATTTGTACATATCGTTTTTAGGAACTTGTTGAAAAAATCCGTCAATGCTTCTCATTACGTTTCCCTTCGGTTCAACTTGAGTTGTTTGGTTCTTGCGCAAATGGTTTCGATCTACAATCAAGTGATTTAGACGTTTGTGTATTTTTTCCCTCTGGATCGCCTGAATGGAATGATTTACAAAAAGGGAACACAGTAATTTCGGTGTGTATTTCTTATATAGCTTACTTACCAAGTTAACATTGATGTAACCGACTTTAAACCATACTTTGTGAAGGCTCTGATATTACCCATCTACTTTAAATGAAATAGGTAAATCAAGACTAAAACTGATGAACTAGTGGTTAGAAGTTACACGCTTTAACTATTAAGCTGCCACGTTATTCGTATATAAACCAATTATTGTAATGTCTTTACTGACTACTCAGTTTTAACTCGCTGTGTTTGTGTAAAGGTTAATGATACTACACAGTTCTTCAACTCATAGTAACCTTAGAGAGGTTTGAGAATTTAAACCTAACAGTTTAAGTTAAAGTCTTTTAACTTTATTAACTTAAATTGTCATATGAATACGTGAATTACAGCAATACTTTGGCTTTAATTAGAATGTTTTTATCTTTGTTGTATAGTTGGTCTTTCCATATGCAATATATACAGCATAATGTCATAGTGATTGGCAGTTATAACTTAAGCTATCCGCAGTGTTTTCAATGTTATCCTAGTGCGTTGTATTTAGCTATTTTTCTGATAATTTAGTGGATTAGAGCTGATCACTAGAGTGTAATTTTCATCATAGATTTGATCTGAAGTATCTCAGGTTATCCGCATCAAAATTTTAATGCTAGTTTACTTTCAAGCTTTTTTAAATGTTAACGTAAATCACTGTATCATGCTTTTTTTCATATACTCAGTAACCTCATGTGATTTCAAAATGATGGAAATCTGATGTTATGTTTTCTGGTCTGAATAACTTGATCTTAGAGCTTTGATTATTATAGACAACATCAACAGCGAAAATTAAGCATAATCCTGTCTGACGTGTCAAGCGCTTCTGAAATCACAAATTCTTGAGATCACTAGGAACAGATATATTCCATAAGTCCACCAAATCATCACATTCAATGTTATGCAATCCTATTTCATCTTGGAATATACCAATTATGTTTTTTCGAAAGTCTATAAAAACTCCCTGAACAAACCGCCCAGTTTTGGAAACATAACGCAACACTTAAAATATTCATCGACTTTTTCATTCATGTATGTTTATTTTTTTCATTCCAGTTAATCAAAAAGTTCAGAAAACAATTGTCGAGCTGTACCAATCGATTAAATATTGTTAAAATTCAGCCAATTCTCACTGCTCGTGTTCCAATATTGAAAGTGTCTTTTAGTAATTCATTTGAAGTAGATATAAGCTTTTCTAATTATCTAGTAAGTGTCTTTTACTGACTACAAATAGCATTTTGATAGTTTGCGGAAATTAATGCTACTTTGTGATTTAGCTAATCTTAATCCTAAGAAATATCGTTTGCTATTATGAATCTGATTTGACATATATAACACATTCTATTCACACTGACAATGCACACTAATCTGAACACTTCGATCGATGGTAGTAAGCTCTCAATATACAACTTGAGATAATCAGAACTTAATATCACAGGTTGACTTAGGTCAGACAGTTGGTGAAAATAAGGCACTGAACAGCCTTTTCTTCCTAATGTGAAACTTCAGTAGTAGACATCAATGTCTCCATAGAGGATTGAGCTCAATACCTTCAGGCTTATGCTTTAGACCATTGTTTCTACACCCAATGTATTTGTATCCATAGTCTTTTACGCATTATTATCAGTTATTTTCACCGCATTACTTTACGATTTTAAGTATATTTTCGATGTTTGGACGTTTCGTCACTACGATAAAAAAAAGCTTAATCAAAACTGAAGTATCACAAATCACGTGTTTCTTAGGTTTTGAAGAGATGCATGCAGAACCTATTTTGGTTACATAAGTGTCTATTATAAGTCCTTAAGTTACAGTTTGATTACTGAATCTTGGTTAGCCATAGGATATGCGACTGCTTTAAGTTCCTAAGTAACGTTGAATTCATAGGACATTCTGTTAAAGTCGCTAGAATAACGCACTTGAGATCGACTAAGTCAAATGATTGTCTTCGGTCCTCGAAATATATATATAGTTAAACAATTATATATTAAAAAATTAGCGATGCCACAATCAAATCTGATTTGTTACTTACTGTTCATGCTGATTAAGCTCTTTAAACACATTCGTAAATATGACAACCAAGATGGCTACTCAGCTAAATTATTATTCAACCAATAGGGAACAAAATACAAACAGTTGAGTTGTGAGATGCGAGGAGAAAACTATATGTGATACATTTATTTCCTTATTAGTAATATGATCATCATGACTAAATTCAGCAAACTATACATGAGTTAGAAGTAACCAACGCTTCTGAAAGAGTTTTCAATCTTCCACGATCTACTAATCACAAGTGCAGCAATGAAAATTTGCTTCACTAATCAATCAATACCTGTTACTCATGGTGGAGCATATGCCACCTACCGGCATTCTGCAACCAACCCTGTCCCTAGCTCTTCTTTCCAGTTCTTCCCAAGTGCTATTCATTCTTTTCATGTCTGCCTCCAATTCCCGGCGCAATGCATTATTTGGTCTTCTTTTCATTTGGCCTTGGGGATTTCATGTTAATGCTTGTCTCAATGATTTCCTTAATGTGTGTGTTATATCAATCTCCAGCGTCCTTTCCTAATTTCTTATGTGGCTGCCACAAAAGACTGTTTGTGCTGGTATCTGGCCAACGGATCTGAAGTACCTTACACAAATAGCTGTTTATAAATTCTTATATCTTTTGAATAATGTTTTTCGTAGTTCAAGTTTCAACATCATACAATAGGACTGTCTTCACATTTGTGTTGGCTTTAATGCTGACTCTAATGTTGGTTGACAGTTGGTTTGAGTTCCAAATGTTTTTTAATTGTAGAAATGCTTCCCTTGCCTTGTTAATCCGTGCCTTCACATCTACATCAGACCCTTCCCACTTATCGATGATGCTGCCTAGTTATGCCAAAGTTTCTACATCTTCCGGAGCTTCTACATCAAGTATAATTAGGTTGGTGCTCGTTATTTTGTATCTAAGGTTCTTACCTTTCCACGCATGTTGAGGCCTACTGCTGGCTTCAGAGGCTGCTGCTACACCATACGTCTTCGCCTGTATTTCTTGTGGTATGCGAGATAGAAGAGCTAGGCGAAGTTCAGATCGTCTAATTACATCCATGTTTTACACTGTATTCCATACTTGCCTCTAAATATTACAGTTTTTATAAACCAGTCAACCACCAACGGAAAGAGGAAGAGCGAGAGTTGACAGCCCTTCCCGCCGCTAGTCTTCGCTTGTGATGAATCTGTAAACTGTCTTCCATGCACGATTTTGTAGTGTAGTACTTATTATGTTGACTGTCTTCTTGGGCGCACCATAATGTCGAAAAAAGATTCCATAATGTTTTCCTATCTACACTGTCAAATACTTTCCCGTAGTCGAGGAAATTGATGTGAAGTGGGGAGTCCCATTCAATTGATTGTCCGGTAATGATCTATAATGTCGCAATTTGGTCGGTACACGATCGATCCTTACGGTAACCGATCTGTTTCGAAGTAAGTTGTCGATTGGATCTTCCATTTGGTTTACTGGCACTCTGTTGGAAACTTTTCCTGATACGGAAAGTAGTGTGGTGCCTCTGTATTTGCCACACTAGCTAAGATCTCATTTCCTTGGTATATTGCTGGGGTGCCCTTCCAGTCTGTTGGCACCTGTCCTTTCCTTCATATCTTTCCGTAGAGGACGTGAAATATCCTTTCACTGTCTGACTTTAGTGCCTTACCTGGCATGTTATCTAGCCCTGCCGACCTACCACTCTTTATTTTTCGGATGTCCATGTTGATTTCTTCGGTTGTTTGGGGTCGACATTTATTAAGAGATTCGTAGATGTTACTTTGATGACCGGCGGGTTTATTGGGGCTAGTCTATTCACGATTTCGTCAAAGTGCTCCATCTACCTGTTTCATAGCAGTCCTAGGAGTGTTCCAGGCGTAGTTACTTCATGAAGTTTCCTAAATAATGCAGTCGAAGCTACCCCAGTTATAATAATGACATTATTATAAGACAAATATTTTAATGATAGCAAACCAGGGTAGTTGGTACATAATTTATAGTATTAGTTAATGCGTGAAAAATGTGACAGCTACTGGTTTACATTAGTGTTTAGAATTAGGTGACTATGAAATTAATGGAAACAGATTGCTTACTGTAGATGCAATAAAAATGTGTAAAATAATCTCCAGATAAATAGTTCTTAGAGTTTAATAATTCTTCTTATCTATTCCCTTATGATAGTCCTGTTATATGAATCAGTACAGTTCTTTTTTTCTATTCAAGACTTCACTAGGTATTCCTTTTGAGCTCGTAAGTGTAGGATTTCTATTAGGTTTTAGGGCGATTCTTTTCATTCATTAACCTGTGTGTCGCGTCATTAAGTGTGAATTTATAAAACTTGTTAATCATAATGGTATGTTTTAATGCACTTGCTGACTGCAATTTATGTGAAATTAATAGCAAATGTAATAAGATATAAATTTTAGATATGGTCGAACGAATTCAATGTATAATAATAAAAGCAATTAAGCTTATTATTGAGTATCTTCGGGATCTAGTTTCTACCTTTTCAACGTCATTTAGTGTAATTTATCGTAATATTTGCATATACGTTGTAATTATTCCTAATTTTGAGAGATTTAATCGCCTTTTTTGTCAAAGATTGCATGAGTTGTGTTTTATGTACTTTTGAAGTTACCTATTGAACATACTCTTAGTGCTTATTATGAATAAATATATAGGATAAAATTCATTTGATGCATTTATTAGTGTTCGCCTATTCCTCAAACTGTATGTTAATTATAATTTGACCTATAATTGGTAAAAAATTCTGTTAAACTTAAAACAATTTTCAGTACTAATATATCAGTAAGCACTGTCGCGAATGTTTATGTAAAATTTAGGCTATTCATAATATTGGTATCACCCAGTATCTCGGTTCTGTCGTCTTCATAGTACCAACTAAACTCATATTTACTTACCACTAATATCTAATAGTAGTCTCGTAACATTAAAACTTAACTAAAATCCGGGATGCGGTCGATCAAATTCTGACCTACTAATCTGAATGTTAGGCACTCGATGTGATGCCTGGAGGTTCTGTGTTTGATACCTTATGGGGCTGTGAATTCACACTGCTGAGGACTAAGCATCTATTCTGTTTTCTGGTTTTCAATGGTTTTCTGGCTATGCTCAGTCCGTGATGCAAAAAATAAAATATAAATTGGATCTAAAATTAATAATTGTCTAATCATAGTCAGATGTTCAGTTTGATTTCTAATGTTGTTGTAAGTATAATTATTCAAATTGATATCCAGTCTCCACATACCACCTAGATCTATAGTCTGGATTCTCTTAATCGTTCTAGTTATTATAAAACGAAAGGTTGATAATAATAAATTGTACTTGTTATTATTATATGATTATTGCTGTGCAGTCTTGTTTCTTTTGTATTTTATCACTTCTAATTTATGTAGGCTTTGTCAAATACACAAATGCTTGCACTTTATACTAAAATCCAGCCAAAACTTCGTACTCTGGGAATCGCTTTAAAAACTATCACAAAGGTAATCCATTTTTAATGTTTTTATTTGCTGACTTGTTCAACAATACATTTTTGTGAGATTACTGCGGTTTCCAATTTATTTTTTTTTTTAGGGTATTATCATATATACATAACTTGCAAAATTTTAAACTATTATTTTAAAGAACTCTCTGTGTCTTGTAGACGTTTATAAAAAGACAAATTTGTTTAAAGATAATATCCACTTTCATATTTGTAAATGCAACTGTGCCATTTTCACTTTTTGAGCAACAGTTGGGCAAAAATCCAACCAGTGTCTCTTGTTATTTAGATATGTCGGGTACCTGACCGCAATATGCACATATTTTAGCAGACCGGTCACCTGCAGTTTTGAACATCAACAACTGTAAAGCACGAGCTCCTATCAATACCACCATGTTTGCTGAACAAGTGGGTAGCTCAGTGAATAGCGTGTTGATATTGACAGTAAAAAGTACTGAGTTGGAGTCTCACTGTAATCATGAATACTGGGATGTTGACACATCAAACTGGCGAGTCCTAAGTGAGACGAAACTTGCATCATGAATTCCACCGCTAGCCACAGCTTTATCGAGATATCAAGTAACATATCCCATAGTCATTCAAGTCACATTATCATATTATATACTCTACATACTATACACTTCACTTGGAAGTTTGGTCAACCCTGATGTTATTATATCTTGCTAAATCCTCGAACGTATTCGGACAGTTATTTTGGATTCTGCCAAGTTACATCAACCATGGTGTTTACAAGACTTCTGTTTTAACCGAAAAATTAGTATACTAAGCATCAGTCCGTTCTTTCTTACTACATAATTGTGAAACATGGCCTTTAAAAGTTTAAGACGTACGTAAGTTACTAGTAGTTGATCATATGTATCTCCAAAACAGTGCTCATATTTGCTGAGACGCATTGTTTTATGAAATCAACTGATGTAGTTATGCTAGCTGACTGAGGCTGTTGCGACATGTATTAAGTATGCTCAGTCATCACCTACCTGTACTTGTGTTGATGACTGGCATAAGCGTAGGCTGTAAGAAAGCTAACGAGAGTCAAACCACATTATGACACCAGTCCATTAAGTTATTGATTTTCGCTTGAGTTGTGTTGGTAGAGATGCCCACTACCTGTATACATATATATCTCTCACACATGAATATCTCACTGATTGTTTTCCATAAATCTTTTGTATTATTTTTTTTGGAAATTCTGCTCTCTAATTTCTTTTTTTTCGATTGAATTACCTAAACTTTGTCTTCACTTTGGATATATTATTTTCTTATTAGTTCGATTTCGTTTATTTCTCTCAATTGTGCTCTACTATTTTAAATGCAACAAAATAAATTAATGTTCTGCGTTTTACTATTTTTAAGCGACCAATTTATCTGAATTTGGGATATTAGTGTTCCATTGTTGATTTCGGCTAACGGTTGTTTTTAGGATCCATGAAGAGGCTGATAACATAATATCTAATCACTATTCATTAGAATTTCCTTATTTGACATGTCATAACTCTGTTTTTCAGTTACACAGCCTCTTGCCTTGAGGCTGAATGAGTTGCTGTGATGATTTCTAGCCACTATTAATCTTAACTAGTTAATCTATATGACATTCTGAGTACAGTCTTCATTTTCCACCTCTATTTTTTGATATGTGGCTTAAGAAGTTTCGGTGTATACAGTTTGGGACAATTGTACTGATATACCAAGTCTGTAGCCTAATTTAAAGTAAATGATTCGCTGGTATGCGGTTTTTAGCATGGCTTAAAGTATTTGTTTGATATAGTTTTCCTCAAATTTGTTTGATTTTCATGAATTTTCACCCTAAATCGTTTTCCGAAATATCCCTTTTTTTACTGAATTATAGATAACTAAAATTGGACAGGCATCAGCTGGCGGTATTTCTTCTTATGCATGCATCATCATGTTAATCCATTACCTTCAACAAATTGACCAACTCCCTGTTCTGCAAGAAGTAAATCTATATTTCTTTATGTTAATTATAGTAATAGCAGCGGCTGCCACAGTGACCTTAATGCACATACTCCATATCTTGCTCTAAATCTTGAATCCCAGTTTTCTTTTATCATACTGTTTCACTTCTTTCTTGACTCGAATTCTCATTGTTTATTCGTTGTCATCATTATTGATATTACTTTACTTCTACTTCTATATCATTCGTATTGTTACTTTCATTTAGATGTTATGTTGCTATGGTATGGAAATTTGAGTTACTCACATTTGCAATAGGCTTTACTCCCTCATGACTGAGCTTGATCCTGTTTGGTCTTCTCTTCATTTTATAATTTAGCTTTATGAAGAATCAACAAAACCGACTAATCTTGTCAATGGTTGGAATGTCTGGTATCAGGATAACCTATCGATTATAGTAAGTATTATAGTTAATCCTAAATTTAGAGAATTTTTGTTTTTAATAACAGTTGTGTTTTTAATAAAATTTTCATTAGTTTAATGGTAAACTGAGAAAGAACAAGATTAAAAGTACATTTAAAAAAGATTAGTAAAACTTATTAGAGGTTATGAATATATTTAACAACCTGTTATGTGAGGACTCAACAACTTAATTTAAAAACCCGACACTATAACACAACACCTATAATAGAATTACGCACGATTTAACCAATAACTTCCTAACTCAACGTCGAAATGGCGGCTTTTAATTACAATGATGCAGTTAGAAATACATGAATACGTATAAGTAATTTGGAAATATCTTGGGGAATCATCCATAACAATTGTCTTATGGCATTTAATTCAAATTTACACTCATCATTTAGAAATTCCGACTGGTTGTTTGGAGCATTTTCGCTGCTCAATAAGTATGTTCGTTCGAGTTTTTTCGTTCATTTTTCGTCTCATTTAACGGTTTTAGCCTATATCGTAGACCCCGTTTCTATCATCTGGTAACGGGGAGGGGGTATTCGTAACCGTCTCCTATAAACTGTCGGCACAGTGTAGACGATATGGTAGATATATAAGCTTGGAATCCTAACTAAAACCCTTGATGGAAATTAAACACTAATATTCAGTAATAACTCACTGAATGGGTGAAAAAATGTCTGAAAATACCTAGTACGACGAGTTTTACAAGTTACGGGTGAAACCAGTCATTATGCACACTAGGGGTTTGCATATTTTGTTTGCTTGTATATTGGTTTATAATCTGTATTCTCTGGTGTATCACAGTTGATAGGTGAAACTTTGTGTGGTTCTTTTCAAGGTGAAAATTCAGAAACAAATATATAAACTTTTATAGGTTGGTCTCTTTGAGCTAAACATTACCCTATTTGGGATGTACTAGTTGATTGACAGTTTAATTTTAGAACATATCGTTAATTCTGGTTATGTCGCTTCGCCATAATCTTTTAAAGTTATACTCAGAGTCATATGTGGTTGTCAAAAGGGATTTTCAACCAAAAGTTACATACAGACAAAGCGTTGTGACCTAGGGTTTATCGGTTTGTTAATTGATGAAACCCCGGCTAACCGATGCACACTTAACCTTGTTAGGTGTTCAAGTAATTTGCACAATCTTTATCAGCGACGATGTATTTTTAGTCTATTACCAGCCTACTCGATATCCTTATCCCTTGACCAGAGAAGAAAAAGTAATTAATCAACAGTTTGGCAACAACGATCATTTTTTCACACACCCATTTACATATAATGCATGCAATCTCAAACAGCGCCAACTATTTGGAATATTATCAATACAAAACGAAAACACTAGTAATGTAAAACCGGGACGACACGTACACAGTTAATTAGTCCTAGTTCGTAAGTTGAAAATGATGGAATAAAGCTCATTAGGTCAAATGGGTGGTTAGGGTAAACAAAATATAAAAATAGTATGATCATAATGTTCAATCAACATTCGATCAAAATCTGTAAAATAATCTTCTGAGAATTTGTTCTCGGAATTTAGTCATTCTCACTCACCTGTTACAGCACAGGATTTATCAATCCAATTAATTATTCCTAATCTCTGTGTTCCAAAGTAATATGCTCAATCCATGATTCCATCATGGTATTACCCCCCCCCTCTATGCTCAACAATTGATTAGTATCACGCCGTTATTCTTTCTTTTTTCCATTATTATTAATTATTCATTATTATGACATTTAACTATCCGGTTCTTCTTATTTAATGTCTATCCTAACATATTTTTATCTGACAGTTTTGTCATTACATAACCTCTTGATAATTAACCCAATACCACTTAGTTATTACCTGTGTCATACTAACTCTGATAACTTTGACTAAACTTGATATATTACTCAATAGGGCTATTGTATGATTGACTGTTAATGTGAAATTCAACTATAAATTACGATTGTAAATAGTGTCGTTTGAATAAAAATTTTCTTTGCTGGATACTCTTAATTTTTGTTCCAGTGACGTAATTTTTTTTAGTCTCCTGCTTATAAGGACTTATAATTGATCATAATTGGCTTTAAAAAGTAAATACTTAACTTTAAAAGGCATTTCCTTAGTTTTGATCTAGCATATCTCACACAGTTATCAGATAACTGAAACTCTAAATTTGCTAATTCGAGTTAATTAGTACTACGAATTGTTCTGAGATCGTGTTAAATTTGATATCAATCTTGTTTTCTCCTAATTTACAGATAACTTAACGATTTCCTTATAAATTGAACTGTTTTTATTTCTTTATATATGTATAAGGATCGTTTATGGAAACCAGCTAATCCGGAACAGTCAGTTGGTGAAATATGGTTGGGCTTCTTCCGTTACTACCTATTTGAATTCGATCATGATACATACGTTGTAACAATTAGACAGAAAAAATTATTAGTACGATTTGTAAAAATGTGGAGATCTTTATTCGCCGTTGAAGGTGAGTTACACGTGAACAGTGACAGAAGCTTAGATACTAACTACTGGATTTTGTACTAGCTCTTGATCTGGCGCTAATGGTATCATCTGACTACCCTAACTAAAATAGGTGAAACGGGGTTGCAATATGAGTTTTTTATTTGCTTAACAAACTAGCACAATTTCGGAAATTTATATAAATAACTCACTGAATTAATATCCTACCGTAGCTGCTAACTTAATACAGTGGTCACACTTGCGATGACGACACTGGTTTAAAAATTGTTTTCTTTGTATCCTACCATCCCAGGCAAGTAAGTTGAAGTATGATAAAACTAAAAGCACTAAATCTCAGGTCTAAAAGAGAAGTTGTTCTGTCGACTCTTCAGAACCAAAGACTTAAAGTTTCGATTTATTCCTTTAGCTACTTCCCATCATGTAGGTATTTAGTTACGAGAAAGTGGTGAAATAGTCATATATTTATCCAATTGAATCTACCAAAAATAATCTTTATGTTCGTCTTATCTAATATGTACAATTACTCAGAAGCATAAAGCGCAAGAAATACAGTTAATAATTTGAAGGATAATCGCATATATGTTAATTCACTTTAATATATGCAGTTATTAGAAAACTGTTTGTTGACTTGATATTTTCTCGCTTTTCCATATTACTTTGTTTTCTACCAATATATTTGTTTCTCATTTTGTTGACTATTAGTATAATATATACTATACTTAGTCCTATTTTATTTGAAATAAATATGTTATATTCATTAGTTTCAGTTATTTCTTTTTATTTAGTGCTTATAAGTTGCATATTGGAGTGAAATTCTCATTTAAGATTTCACTTAAATTACCTTGAGTTATTTATACCCGTCTGCTAATGTGGATACATCATTGTAGCCCCAAGCCAACATTCTGGTTGGAAAACACTAATATATTGAAAGTTAGGCCTTAAAATGAATCCGTGAACATTGGAAATCTTATGGATAATCTCAGACTCTCTTTACAGTTGAATTGATTTGCTTCTTTATTCAGTGTTCTAATAATTATCTCGTTTCTTTATTCTTTTATTCATTTTTCAGATCCTTTTAATTTGAACCACAACCTTACTGCGGGTTTACGTCATTCTAGTAAGTTATCACTCCGTTTATAATGTATCGATGAGGATAATATAATTTGGCAATGTTTTAAGGTTCTTAAATTTTCTTATAGTAAACCACAGTCTTCATTTAAAAAACAGACGGGAATAGTTTCTTCATAAATACAGTAAATTCATAAAATGTATTTTGTCCACAACTGTTATAAAATTTCTGAATATTATTTTGGTTTACAACTTGATATTTTTATTGATAGGGTTGTTAGAAGACTGCTTTATTTTATATCAGTTTTTAAGCAAATATAGCTGTAAATATTCAAAGATGAGATCTAGTTCCTGATGGATGATCTCAGGTCACTTATTCGGTTGACAAATCAAACACAACACTGATATTATACCTGGTTTGGAATTAATATATATGCTATTAGTTATCTAATATTTAATTTATCATTTTTGAAAAAATCCTGCTCATTAACAAGTGATAAACATATCTTTTTGAAGTTGATTCTATGTGTATGTGGTTTTTTGTGAGACACTTTTGATTTCATTTTATTGGATTTGTATTTAATTTTCCTAGTGCTTCTGTATACATTCAACATCTTCCATACCGTTCTTGTTCATCATACTACATTTTTGCCGAAACAAATGTCCATGGATCAATGGTGCTAGTAAGACTCGTTTTATTTTACGTGATTACAATTTCTCAGTTCTTACTCTAGCTACCACATAATTAGTTAGTCATGTACATCGTCGAACTTGGCACATATGTGAATCAGTTCAAGGTTCTATACCCCATCAGCACAACAAGATAAATACAAAGTAGTAGGAGTCGTAGCAACATCATTTATGGTAAAAAAAAAAAAGATTATAAAAATGAGAATATGACTTGAGAAGAAAGATTTATTTAGTAAAGTGAAGCTCAGGATTTAAATGGGCAAAGGAGATTATGCACCTGTACCATTGCGACCTATCCTGAGTCATTTCACTCACTCTCCAACCATCGGTTATGACAACCGCGTATACTTTAGCCAGATAGTCTACACCTATTAGCACAGCTCACACCAATCGTCAACTATTTTATGGGTTGATGCCCCCTAACTTCTATCCATCGTACGCCTGCACCAATCATCACTACACATACAGGTAGGCGATGATTAACCATACATTATGCATGTCCAATCACATCTACTAATGAAAATGCTCAACTTCAACATCTAGTTTGTCAACTTTCCCTGTATCTAACTTCAACTTTACTCTTTTGATGGCCTGAACAACATGAGCGATGTTTCGAAGGCACCTGCTATTAATTTACAAATGACATTCACAAATATATAGTAATACAGAGCGTATTGGAAATGAAATTATTATTGTCTTAACTTTAGTAGGTTTAAGTATATATTCAGTTTAAAGTAATTTCGTCGATATTCGTTTTTAATGTTGTTCGTGCTAGTCACAAACTAATTTTACGTAGGTATGGTTGAGAGATTCATCACCAGCTCACACCTTCTACGCGACCATTGACTCGAAATTATGACTATCTGGTTTCATGGCGAATGCTTAACGATCATCATCACCGTACCGATGTCCAGTTGTTTGATTCCTGCTACTATCAATTTGTGATATGGTGCTACATTCATTCGTGTTATATTCAATTTAGTCACACCTCTATTCGGCCTTCAAATAAGTAACAGATAATGATTATTATCATAATAAAAGCTTTTACTAATAACGTATTCTTTACTATAGATTACCAGTTTGATACACTGATGAAAATAGGGACATATTTTATTCCTAGTATTAATAACACATACTTTTCCAAATCCACCTAATTGACTAATTTTTTCAAAAGGAATAAATAGAATATTACAGCTCAAAGTCGTCAGTTAAGTTTACATTCCCTCTTTATCTTTCCCTAGATTCTAAATTCTAATATCCGTTCATATATACTTTATCATTCCTTCCTCTCGAGTCATATTCTCAATATTTTACTACTACATTATTTAGACTCCTGCTTTTTTCCTATTAGTTTCATCTTGATATGCTGATTTGGCATAGCGAGTTGAGCTACAAAGTACTTTTGTCTGATGCTTGGCATTGAGTGTGACTGACTAAGTCTGTAAATGTTTATGATGTAAATTTCTAAAAAATTATTGCTTAGATGAATCCATTTTAACAAAGCTGGAATATCGTTTTTGTATTTATGTATGCCTTGCTTTAACATTAGAATAATTATTTTTAATGAATGTTTCTTTGTTATTTTAGATAGCCAGTTTCCATTGCGTTTTTAGTAACAGTTCGTTAGTCGATAATTTTTACTGATCTAATGGTATTACTATCAGTTGAATATAGTCTTAAGCGCAGATTTTTAGTTGAAATGCTATCATGAAGAAAATTGTATGTCTAGTATTAAATCTAATAGAAGACTAAAGACGAATTCAACTTTGCTACCGTGACCAACTCTGAGTTATTCCGCAGTAACTCTAACCATCAATCGTGACTATCGTAGTAGCCACCTGCCAACACGGGCCAATCTTATAAACTGATACTGCATCTTGATTCAGTTACTCATAACTTTCTCCCCACTCCCCATTACAGCTAGCGTCTGGATATAGGGCTTTTGACGTACATAACATATATCTCAGTCATCCTAGTCGATCAGCTGACACAGTTGTCCCAATGCTTTACTCTGTTTATGACTAACACTTCAGTTAGTGAAGATCGTCAGCGTCAGTAAACCAATATACTATTTTCGCATAGTATTTTACTTCTAACCTTATCATCACTCACTCGTTTCCGCTAATATATTGACAATAAATCAAAGATCCATCGGTCTATTTTTATGTTTCGCATGTATATTTCCTTTTCGCTATAATGTCCATAGCTTTGTGTTTGTATGCCATTCTGTTTTTTGCAACAAAAATCCCTGATAGTAATTTTTAAACACTAATTCTCTTTTTAGCCAATTGTTTTCACCCGAACATATTGTTGTTGATACAAGTTGTTTACGAGGTGGTACACTTTGTTTCATTTGTAATCAATCAGGACATTGGGCATCACAGTGTTCGAAAAATAAAAAAATAAAATCTAAACAAAATGATGATATAGTTGTAGTAAATTCATTGATTGGTCATTTTTTATCTACAACTCAAACATCAAATAAGTCATCAATAGATCAGTGTAACAATTTATATCAAAATCGTCAGTCGAATCTGAATTGCATAACTTCAAGAAACTTCAAAAAGCATTATAGCACTTCAACTAATGTCCCATCACAGACATATAGAAATCCTTTCAAACCACAATATAATCATCAAAGTCAACCTGTACAAAAGAATCCTTTTCAACAACTGGTTGTCGCTTCATATAATTATCGACAACCCTATCATGCAACTAATACTATGTATGCTAATTCTAATTTCATGTACTCATCAGCATTATATCCACCTCCTTTACTCCAGGATAATACTGTTGCTTTTATGCCTAAATGTGGTTTATTATCCAACGGACTGTTAGATTATCCACAATCTAATATGTATTTTCAACAGCAACAACAGTTCTATCAGTACTCCCATCACCCATCGCCTAATAATACTAGTGGTAGTATAAGCCATGGAAAACAGACTGGAATCGTTCTGCAAGCAAATAGTCCTGTAAATTACCAGCCACATAAACGGCAAAATAATAATGACAGTAACAATACAAAGCATCAAAAATTCAACCGGATATCCAGTTCAAGTGTTTCTCAAGAAGAATTTTCATTTACATCATCAAACAAGAAAATAATTAAGTCTTCGTATAAAGCAGAGTACAATGATAATAATAATACTCCTGATTCTCACCAAACTATTACTGTATCACGAACATCCTGTAATCATGGTTAGTTTGGTTTTCTATACAGTGAATTTGTATCATTTTGTTAAGTATTGAATTCATTAAAAGAAAATAAATTGGATTAACCTAAGATAATTGTTCATATATTTCCCATTATCGCCATCATAGTAATACGTCGAGTTAGCTTTAATCTGCCATTGTTTTACACAAACAATTGTGTGATGGTGAGAAAAAAACTTGATCAAAATTTCAAACCTAATGCATTCTTGTATTTAACAGATCAGTTTCTAAAACGAATCATTTAGAAGTACGGCTTTTTCAAAAAACTTCTAGTTTGCTGTAATTGATTTAACCATACAGATTTGTGTACTCAGCTTTCAGTCACAATTAATACATGAGAGATAGTGATGCACCTTAGTTTTCCAAACCATCATTAGTGGGACGAGAAGCGTACCTACAACCTCGTGACTGGAAGTCGAACACATTGAGCATTAATAACAGAGCGGAGTGTATACATTTGCTTACAGACCTCGTTGATTCTTGCTCATAACACTAAATGCCTCGGCGGTGAAGGTGTTTAAGCTTCAGTCATTATGTTTCAGGTTCGAAATACGCTTCGGCTACTTCAAGTTGGACTTCAAGTTGGGTCGTATCACTGATCCCGAACATGAAGTGTGGTTGGAAAACAAGTACATGAATATTTGCCTGTTATATAAATTAGTCTCACGTCCATTGTAGAACCTGAGATATATGTGCATCAGCCCAAGTCAATATACCTCATTAACACAGCATGACGAATACGTTAGTAGTAAAGGTAGCAATAACATCAATCGTAGTAAAACAAGTGAGCATAGAAAATACGATTCCGAAAGAATTAATTCGTCAAGCGGAAGGTAATTTCAATCTCAAGACATAAAGGAAAATGGCCGATTGCGAGCTATGTCACTAATAGTCTCCAGGTATTGGTTACAACAGTCGCACAGACTCCAACTAAGTAGCTTTCATTTACCAAGACGGTATAGATTAATATTTAATGGCCTTATGGACTTGTGCTATGTTTTGATTCAGCCGCCTCTAGCTTTCTTCCATCCTTCTCCATCAGTTGGCATTGCGCGTCGAGTTAAGCTATGGTTAGGCTTAAGATAAGTGAATTAGTGATTGATTTGTTGGAAATATTCTTAGGAAGCTAATTTTTTAGTCAGTACGTTCAGTCGTAATTAGTGTAGAATCCAACACGATTGTACATTAGTCCAAGTTGTCATGCAATACTAATATGAGATAAAGTTTGCAAAAACTAGTGACAAAATGTCAAAATAATTAAATAGCACTGATAATCAGAGGGATTAGACAGCGATAATATGGTTGGATACACACAAGTGTAAAGGTATGTGTGGAGGAATACTGGAACTCAAGATTTAACTAACAGTAGAGAGTGATTACGCCTGCTCCTATGATTTTTCGACGTTAAAAAATATACTTATACTTCATGATTGTTACTATAGGGACATCTGGAGACTTCTGATTTTGAAGTTGATGCAGAAATGTAAACCACCAAATTTCCATTCAGTGATCCAAAAGTTGAGTGCTCACATCGAGATTTAAATGTCCTGGATTCGATGCTTATAGAGATCATGGGCACTCACTCAAGGACAGTACAGGTATTCAGTTCTTGGTGGTTGTCAATACTTCCTAGTATGAGAAGTCCATAATTATGACAATAAACAATGACCTAAAACAGTTGTTAAATGTGTATGTATATAGAACATATTTTATCCATTCATTATTATTAGGATCTGAACCTCATATTTCCAAAAATACAAAATGCAACAATTATTTTGCCAATGGTGATTCTGCATTTGAAGGTAATTGTTCACCACCTTCACAGACGAAAAATACTACATCACAACGACGGAATCAATGTATTAATATTTCTCCAGTGAAGCCAAAATCAGATTTTCAGCGAACCCCACAAAAGACAAAATTCCCAAAGTATAATGATGAGTCTATAAATTCACAAACACGGTCTCCATTAAAATCAAATTCAGGTTCTAAAAGTAATCGAAATTCGACAAATACACATGATTCATCACAATCAACTACTGATCATAATTTAATAGATAAAAATTTAAGCGAACGTTTTCACAGCATGTCCACTTCGTTTTCATCTTCACAGCGTAACAGTAATAAACGCCAATACCATCGTTTTTCTGCTAATTCATGATTATTTTCTTTTTGTTTGTAATTTTTAAATAATCCTCATAATGAATATTTTCAGGTGGTATAATTGTGAACACATTCATATTTATATTAGACTATTCAATCAATTGAAATTTGTTACTATTATTTTTGATGTTAGCAACAAAAAATGTTTGTGAAGTAACTGTAATATTATGTAGTATAATAATTATCTGGTGTGCTTTAAATCTTTCGGATATGCAAACATTTTGCAAATAAAATGTTTTATACATTAAGTTTATTGTGTAGCATGTCTTAAGTAATTTGTTTACTGGCGAAAAATATCAATTCATGATTTTCATGTAAGTTACTTAATAAATAGCTTTTTAAAAACATTTTGACGGAATTAATACGCATATAAAATTCATTGAGTATCCAAAAATTTCACTTCACAGTATACGTTTTTTGTTTTTCGCTTATAACAATTTATTAATGGAATTGTCTATATTAAGTAGCACTTGTTGAACTGAGGTTAACTTACTTACCATTGGTACATAGAATTTTGTGACTGGCAAAATTACTGTTGATAAGATCAAATACGTTAAATATGCTATTTGCAGCTGGATCATACTATAAGTTTCTAATCTCAACATTTCTATAAAGTGAGATCTACATGTAAAAGGTGGTATGCTGATGGGTTTAAACTGTCGGTGTGTATATACATTACATTTAACAGCTATTTGATAATAGAACTGATATTGTCAGGGGAATATTCAGTCACGTACAACGTAGAACCTGGTGCGTATTTTTATCGGTCTAGGTTGTCATACTACAGTAGCACAACAAGATAATACTAACAAAAAGTTAATACCATAATATGGTTAAACAATAAGGAACACAAAAAATATATTTACTAAAGGATAACTGAAAATTATAATAATATTCAATAGTATGTTTAGTGCAATATGAATTTTCACCATGCAATGTCTCAACAAGTTACTCTTTTACATCTGAAAAAAATGATATATATATAGTGCTAGTGGACTTGCACCACTGACTGATTTTGAGCCATCACCCGATGTATCCAACCACTATGATTATTTTGCGCACTTTACATCTACCAACATGGCTCAGACCACTAGTCAACGACTTCGTGGACCGATGCAAAGTTTTGGTCTAGTCATCTCTAGATTTCCTCCCTCCAAGGCCGGCGGTGTTTGGATATAGGTAATGCATGTTCTAACCACCTCGGTCAATGAAAGTCCATAAGCTTATCGACTGACTTGTCAAATTTATCTAACCTCGTAACTGCTTACTTGGTCGCTACATTTTTTACGAGTGAGGCTTTGAAGATATATGTGATTAAATATCTTCAGCCTACGCGTGTCTTCTATTTATGTATCCCATATTTCACACCAGCAGATTATTGAGAAGCGGAGTGATGCTCAAATGGGCTTTCCGAATCCGTGTCGGGATTTCATCAGATACGGACCCACTAAAACTTACTAATGAAACTTCAAAGTCAAGTGGTCAAAGCACCTTATTACTTTTCTTATGATCAAACTAGGCGATAACTCGTACCAGTCTGAAGTATTTTAAATTTAGAAGAAAGCATCTAAAATATGCTTTTTTTATTAATCGAGTCGTCCAGGAGAACAGGCATGTTGTTGGCGTTTTCATCGAGCAGGACAGTATCAATTGCATATTCTAGTAAGACATTTGTGGGGGAGACAGATAAGCGATAACTACAACCTACTTTACTTGATGACAATTCGTCATAAGCTCTTAAATAAGCAACAACCTTCACATTTGACATACCACTTTTAGTGACAAAAATAGCCACATAACCTCGATCTCCGTAGCCGAAAGCTGGTTTTAAGTCAAGGATTGACACAATTGTTTAACGTCAGTGGCTAGGCGTATTTTCCAGGATATGACAAGTTGGATATTTGACCAATGTGTCCTCATCTGAAACTAGTCTGGCTTTCCTGAGATTGTCGCTGCCTATTTCCAAACAAACATTAAGTGATTGTAGGGATTAAGATTATAGATATTGTTGGTCAAACGGATCACAGGGGAATTCTTGAACTTCCATGTAAACTGGGGTGGTCAGCGAGAGGGTAGTTGGTTCGGAGTGTCCAGCTCTCAAACTCTGGCTAATTTATCGCTAAACCCACCTGCTAGAACCGGACCGTCATCCTTACATCTGGGGGGTCAGAATATCATGTCCGGGTTTTCTCCGCTCCTAATTACTTATGGCCTTTCGACCTGAGTTAGGGGGCAAATGCAATATTACTAATACGAAACGTGATGGGATAGGCTTTGTGAAACAACACAGCAAACGGGGGTTTACGACATTACTGATCGATAATACTTTCCCAACCTAATACTCTGCGCCTAATATTTAATAAGCCTATTTTGATGCCAGTAAACGTGTTTTCTATTGATATCACTTAGATAAAATTACTTTTAGGTTATAAAGCGTGACTAATATCTCTGTCGATGTAACTAAGATACCTGAGGAACTGTCTTTGAAGACCTGTAGAACTAGCTTTATATTGGCTGCCGAGCACCCCTGCTTCGTTTTAGTCTCATTCACTTGCGTCGAGTTATATGAGCTTGTGTGGTACTTGGATTGACTTGGAATGAGAGAAATCAAAACTCTTATTAACTGACAGTCAATGGTCTGCAAAAAGATCATTCACGCCAAATATTAGATTTAAAATGTATTATGTAAGTAGCAAAGGTACAAACCAGTGACTGTATTTACACTATTCATAGAAAGATAAGTGGTACATCTAATACAACAAGCTTCTCCGGCTTCTTTATTCAGAACAGCCTACCACTAGTTCCCAATATCATTTTTTTAAACCAGGAAGCATATGATGAAGTTTTTTAAGGATCCATTTCAGCAATGAGGGACAGTATGATTAATTTACAATGACATCTGTTGGTTTCTCGAAAACGAAGTGACTACCTAAATCATAAGTGAAAGGTAATTTTTGGTGATAAAGCTGTATATTTTTACTTAATAGATGATTGTATTCCAGTTTTCCTAAAATTACATTGATGAACAACAAACTTTATCCAATTTTAACAGATGAACTTAGAGAAAAAGTAGCATTATTATGGAAATCAAACACATCTGACACTTTAAGGTTGGGATATTGTGTTTTTATCCGGCATATCAAGCTGCACTACATTATCTATGTTCATAATACAGGTGTAGATAACTCCCGAAGATTGAAATGAAATTACTATTCAAAACTGCACTCTATTACACAACGTTCACTGATTAAATAGATGAAAAAATAACCGGACATGATAAACGAAACACATTTATTCGACACTAAAATCGTTACCGATATAGCTAGTTGGAATTTTCAGACCATGACATATAGGTCAACAGAAGTGATGAAACAGATACTTCTCTACGTGAAAGCCTGTGTGTAGGCTTTAATAACACTAAGTGGGAAATCCACATTCTGAACTATAGGTTAAGAAAAACTAGGAAGTGAACATTATTTCTCTAGGTATATTGTTACAGACAGTATTAATAGTAGTAAGGAGTTTAATATTTTCAACGAATGCGGGAATCGACTACTATGAACAGCCTTGAAGAACAAATAAAAAGATCAAAAAGTTGAGAATCAACAATGTATTTTATAAATAAAATGCTCAGAATGTGTAGTGTTTATTCTGTTTAGGCCCGACGCTTTTTCACCTAAGAGAAAAGCAATAAAATACAATTATCGTTTATACAGAAATTTTCCAAACTATGAATTACCCTTAGGATAAAAAATAGAAAAAGAAGTTATCACATTAGCGTAAGAAAATGTGGCGCAAACTAATCAACGTTTAGGAAACTGTGGTCTACTGCTTTATTTTCAGAACCGCAACTTTTAATAAGTAAGTTATACACAATAGAACTGCTTCACTTAATCTTGCTTCGATAGAGGAACGATCATTAATCTCCATATAACCAGTATGAGAGATTAAAATTACAATGATTGTCATGAACAGTAAAAAAATAGGAAGAGGCAGCACAGGCAACATTTTCTATACACTTAACGGTCCACATAACAGAAAATACAAACGCATGTTAAGCACTAATACAACACAAGCACATACCATTTAACTTATTAGGCAGTGAAAAACTTTAAAGGTTACAGGAACTGGATCGCTCAGACAATGGTAAAATGAGTGAACTTTACAGTCACAGCTTCAGAACGTCAAAAAATGTCTGGTCTAGTAACTGATTGAGTTTCTGTTTATGATTTTACGTTTATAATTGGCTCAGGTAACATTTGTTAGGTGAAGAAATAAACTGTTAATACTTGGATTCCTTTTAATAAATTCAGGTAAATGGAGGGGAATAAAATTACTAATTAATGTTTAAGTAAAAGAACAGGATCTCTGAACAAAGCAGTCTAGCATTTATACATTTATTCCAGTCAGAAATTCAATTACAAGGATTTAGAGTATCAATGGTTATTTAGTGAGTTTGCTGCTTGATTATAGACTGAAGACTGTGCACTAAATGAGTTACAGAGAGCTTAGAAACACATGATCCTTACTTAACATTAAAAAATATATACCTACAGATTATTTGCAACTTCTGAAAAGATTAAGAAGCCATTTGTATATGAATCTAAAAATTTCTATTAGCTGATCTGCAAAAATCAAGTAGGTAATTTGCAAAACTTCTATGGAAAATAACTTACAATCCGATCGAAGGCAGCATCAAATAATCCAGAAGCTTGATCTTGAGCTTGATTAGCGCCCTTGCCATCATATTCACCAGGAGAATTTTTACGCTTTAAGCGATGTTGTGGAAAAGATGGCATCATATCAGGTTCACATGCTGTCATCGATAATTAAACGAAAATTGAAAAAACGTCAGCTTTTTTCGAAAATAATGTATTGATTTAGGTGATTAAATACTACATACTAATTAAGCACAGTTTATCTTGTTTAATCTGGTTTGCGTTTTTTTAGCAAGTTTGGGTTTTTACGGGATGGGCGGTGCTAGCCCCATGCCCAACCCTCCTCCTTTACCCGGGCTTGGGACCGGCAGTAACCCTAGGAGGGCTACAGGCGGAGAAGGCGTTTGATAGTGTAGATAGGAGAACACTATGGAAACTTCTTCGACACTACGGCATACCAGAGAAACTCGTCAACATCATCCGAAACTCTTACGACGGGACACAGTGCAAAATTGTGCATGGAGGACAACTGACAAATGCATTTTCAGTGAGGACCGGAGTCAGACAAGGTTGCTTACTCTCACCGTTTCTCTTCCTCCTAGTGGTCGACTGGATCATGAAAACCTCCACATCTGAGGGAATGTACGGGATTCAATGGACAAGTAGGATGCAACTCGACGATTTGGACTTCGCAGATGATCTAGCTCTTTTAGCACATACACACCAACAAATGCAGGCGAAGACAATCAGTGTAGCAGCAATTTCAGCATCAGTAGGCTTGAATATACATAAGGGTAAGAGCAAGATTCTCAAATACAACACAGGGAGCACCAACCCAATTCAACTTGATGGCGAGACTCTGGAAGAAGTGAACACTTTCACATATCTGGGGAGCATCATCGATGAAGAAGGAGGGTCCGATGCAGATGTAAAGACAAGGATTGGCAAAGCAAGGGCAGCATTCCTACAGTTGAAAAACATCTGGAACTCAAAACAACTGTCAATTAACCTCAAAGTCAGACTCTTCAATTCGAACGTGAAGACAGTCCTGCTGTATGGAGCTGAAACTTGGAGAATTACTGCAAACATCCTCAGACGGATACAAGTATTTATAAACAACTGCCTACGAAAGATACTGAATGTCCGTTGGCCGGAAACCATCAGCAACAACTTACTATGGGAGAGGACAAAGCAACTTCCAGCCGAAGAGGAAATTAGAAAAAGACGTTGGAAATGGATAGGACATACATTAAGCAAACCATCAGACTGCATCACAAGACAAGCATTAACATGGAATCCTGCTGGGAAACGGAAAAGAGGAAGGCCAAAGAACACGCTGCGGCGAGAATTGGAAGCAGACATTAAAAGGATGAGCAGCAACTGGAAACAATTGAAAAGGATTGCTCAGGACAGAGTTAAATGGAGAACACTGGTGAGCGGCCTATGCTCCTCAGCGAGGAGTAACGGGCATAAGTAAGTAAGTAAGTAATTAAGCACAGTGGTCAATGAACCTTGAAATGTGAGTAAGCTTTAAACAGTTATACTAAACTAAACGACTAATAGAAAGTAATAGAACTTAGTGACCAAGTCTAAGACTACACACTATTTTGAGTAACATTTAACGTATGGGGGCTAGAAATAAGCCTCCCAAACTAGAGTATATAAGGTGGGTTTTTAAAGAGCAACCTGAAACTTAAAATAGAGACAAGGAACAAATGAGTTATCGCTGTACCTTATAAATGAGAGACTAAGAAACATACATTTGGAATACTATCAATTAGAGTATGAAAATAAACATCTGTTGGTAACAGGATTGTAGAAAATCACTTACGTAGGGGATGTTCGCGGAAGTAAGAACTCTGACAACATTCACGGGCTCGAGCGCGTTTGGAAGGATCGTACATGAACAGGAAGTTCAGCAAGCGTAACCCAGCGTCCGACAACCAAGGGAAAGTGTGTCGTAGATTATTATATCTGAAGAACAGGAATCATAAAATCACTCAGATAGAATCTCGCTAATTTACATACAAAAGAAAAGTGCGTTGATTAAATGAGTTCTGCTTTCTCAAAAGAATCAAAGTGAAATGGCTTCTCATTAGCAGAGAATTCAACCCAATTACTACATTTGAGCTATAAAGAATACTCGATGCGAGATGTTGAAACTATGTCGAAAGTAGTATATCAATTGAACGATAACCAACATCACTAACTCCACAAACCAAATAACCTAACCGGAACTCTATTTGAATACTGATAAATAAAAATTTAAACTTACGGTTGTTTTTTCAGACTGATCTTTTCCAATGCTGGCAATTTAGACAAATTCTAGGACGAAGATAACTAAATGTATATTTTGAACATACTGGCCAAATCTGGTCATTTGGAGTGCCTAGTAGATCAATTATTAACTCCAACTGATGCACCTCCGTCTTTCCAGGGAGAAGCGGTTTGTGTAGTAGGAGTTCACCCATAATACACCCAGCTGACCTAATATTTTAGAACTATAGTGAAACGGAGTTACCATATGTCAACAGCTTTAGTTTGGTTTTTATCTCCAAGCAAAATTTCTGGTGCTCGATACCTGTGGATAAAAAAAAATATAAATAGAGAACTGCAGATTAGAGAGAGTCATAGGCGACATTATTAGAAGTGAATGGCAAAGTACTAGTCACTATTAATTCAGCTTCAAATTTTAAGCTTAGTAGCATTTCAGACTTCAAGATTTCGATCTATTTTTCAATGGCAGTTACCAGTATTCTCCTTGGTCTGATAATCATATGTATGTACAACATAGAACCTGGTGAATATGGATTGGTCCAAGTTGCGACACTTTAGCAGCACGCCACACTGGCAGTAGTTAATCCAATCATAATAATAAAAAAGTATGCACACAGGATATAGTCCAGAAAGACATATTGTTCGTGGAAGGAAAAGTATGAAGTTGTTTTAAGCTCACAATCTAAGAGAGGATTAAGAGTAGGTGCACTTCTGCCACTGTGACCCACTCCCAGTCAAGTCAACCAGTCACTAACACTGGTTACGGCATCTGCGCCCACATCAATCACGGAGTCTGCAACTAACAACATAGTTCGAACCAACAGTCAGTGACTTTACTGATTGACCTCATTTTTTGGTTTTGCCGCACATAACCTTCTTTCGCCCTATTCTAATATCACTGTGCATCGCCATCGGTGATGGTTAGGCATGCGTAACATATGTCCCGACCACTTGAGTCAATGAAGACTCACAACATCATCGACACCCTGAGACTAACCTCATTATTCAAGTCACGTCAAGTCAGTCTCAACGTAGAACCTGGTACATGCGTACATTAGTTCAAGTTGCCATGCCTCAATTAGCAGATAGAGATTAAATTGTCGGACCGAATCCCAGAGTAGGGGAGGTAGTAATAAAGTTAGTATTAATGGAAAGGAATAGAGATCAGAGATAAATAAGATTTAAGAAAATATGATTAAGTAAGAAGAAAATTATGATAAGTTCAGAAACTTAGAGTTTGGAGGAAGACAAGGAGTGGATGCATTTGCGCCATTGCGAACGATTTTGAGCCATATCACCTAAAGTCTCTATCTCTTACGATTATCACGCTGACCCCAACCAGGCAGCCTACACCTACTAACATGGCTCAGCCCAATTGTCAATGACTTCATGGCCTGGTGTCATGTTTTGGTTTGGCCGACCCTAGCTATCCCCCAGTCTACTCCCACACCAGACAGCATTGTTCGTCGAGGTGGGCGGTGGTTTGGAATGCGTAACACATGTCCTAACCGCCTCATTTGATGGAGATTCACCACTTCATCAATCGATTTACCATACTTACCTAGTACTCTATTATTATTAACCCACGTGTTGCTTACTTGGTGGTCCCAGAAAGCACGAGCAATGCTCCGAAGATATCTATGATCGAATACTAGGAGCCAACACCTTATTATTACTCACCCGATGATCCAAGCTAAGAAGAGTGATGTTTCGAAGACAATAACGACCAAATACCAATAACCTACGAATCCCATCTACTCTAAACGGCCACGTTTCACACCCATACCATAAGAGAGAAGTGACAGTTGCGCAGAATACATATCCTTTAATTGATAGACTGATAACTCGCCTATACCACAGGTCGGCAAAAGCAAAACGACATTTATGAATCCATGCCAATATTTCGTTAGACACTAACCCATCAGGAATGACTAGATTCCCAAGATACGTAAAGCGGTCGGTTTGCTCATTTACTTTACTCCCTATCTTTAGTCTTAGTGTTGATGTAGACCAGTTTTAGACCAAAAGTACGCTAGGAGGGAAGAGACGTATCCTAAACATACACAGGTTAATGCTCAAAGCTATCAAAAGGTCGCACTTTATTAGTGACTTTACTGATCAGGGCTATCACCTGTATATTTTTTGGTCAATTGACAGACCTCCTAGAAAAAGAACAACTAAAAATTTAGACAATAGCAATGCTCTTTCCGGGAGCAAACCTATGGTGAAATGAAACAAATAGTGAGCAGTCTTGACGGATACCACTTGAGGTTACAAGTTTAAATGACAGTTTGTCTAGTGAATTACCTCTCTTCCTCAAAAGTGAGCGACCAACAAACTAGTGTTAGGTCCCAGGTAGTCTACCACTCGTTGACTGCAGAGAAAGAAACAATAATAAATGTTTGTGTTGGTGTAAAAGGCGTTAGAACATGACTAAAACTCAATAAATACAAGGTGAGGTAATAACTTTTATCTACATATAAACCAATGAAAGACAATAAATGGAAATCACTCATTTTAACGACTAGTCGTTTATTCGTAAATTACAGCAGTCTGTAGAACACACAAGTTTAAACCTCTAAACTACATACATAATCATATGTATCTATGACCAACATAGAACCTAGCACATGTGTGCATCGGTTCAAGTTGCCATACCACCATGGCACCGCAAGATTAACATCATCACCATTAATAGAAGTTACTTCAATAAAATAAAACAATAATAGTAACAAGGAGTGTGAACATATAGAATATGGTTCAGGAAGCGTATAAAGAAAGTTATGGAATAATTTAAAGCTCAAGATTTAAGGAAGGACAATGAGTGAATACATCTGCGCGATTGTGACCGATTCTGGGCCATATCACTGTTTTTAGCAACTGGTTACAATAATCGCAAGGACCCTATCCAGGTAGTCTGCAGCTACCGACACGACTCAAACCGGCAGTCAGTGACTTCATGGACTGATGGCATGTTTTAGTTTGGCAGCCTCTAATTCTGTTCCGTCCTATTCCTATATCAGCCAGCATTGCGGGTCGAGGCAGACGGTGGTTGGGCATACGCAACACATGTCCCAACCTCAATCGATGAAGATTCACAACCTCATCGACTGATTTACTACATTTGCCTAACACCCGTCTTCCAACCTCGTTATTACTTACTCGGTGACCCCAGCTAACGGGACATCGATGGTTGAAAACTAATAACCTACATGTGTCGTCTACCTTCAATGGCCGCGTCTCACAAACCTACAGTAATACAGAGCAAACTATTGCACAGTGCACTTCCCTTCCTTGACAGACGAATATCTCGTCTACGCCATAGACGACGTAAGTTGGCAAAAGCCAAACGAGCTTTTCGAATTCGTACTGAAATTTAATCAGAAACCAACCCATTAGAGTTAATCAGACCTCCAAGAGAAGTGAAATGATCGACGTGCTCAACTAATTCACTCCTTATCTCTGGCTCAGGTACTGAAGACCAGTCCTGGGGCAATAGTTTGTGTTTAGAAGGGGAGAAACGCATTCGAAACATTGTTCGTATTGGAGCTTATTGCTGTCTAGAGATTCTGCATCCCATCAGCGTCGACACCAAACAGGTCTATGTTATTAGCATATTCTAAGTCAATAAGTGGATCTCCTGGCTGGTGACCAATTCCTCAAAAGTCAAATGATGAGAGTGTAGTTTCCGACAGTAAGTTGACTATGAAATTAAACAAAAATGGGCAAAATGGGCAGCCTTGACAGACACCACTTGAGGTTACAAGTTCAGATGACAGTTCAGTCATATGCTCTAACACGACTAATAGTGTTTGGGCAAAGAGCCTTAACAAGTGTAATGTGCTTTTGGGGCACGCCTTTCAATGAAGGATACTGTCATAGAACTTCTCGGTCTACAGAGTCAAATGCTGCTTTCAGGTTGATAAAAACCACCATTGTAGGGCGCCGAAAAGTATGCCTGTGTTCTAAAACTTGATGAATGGTGAGTATCTGGTCCATACAATCGCGACCAGGTCAGAAACCAGTCTGATTTTCTTACATTTGTAGATCACGAGTTGTAGTTAAACGTTTGATAATTATAGAAGCTAGTATTTTAGACACTATATTAGTTAAACTAACTCCTGTATGGTTATCGCAGGACGATTTTGACCCTGTTTTATATACTGGGACGATTAACGATCGACACCAATCAGATGGAATTATGTCAAGTTCCCAAACCTTAGTCAAAATATCAGTCAGCCTGGTTGTCAAAGTGGGACCACCATCCTTAAAGACCTCTGGGGATAATCCGTCTGGACCCGCTGCTTTGCCTCGCCTTAGATTGGCTATAGCATTTTCGACTTCGACAAGAGTCGGGGACCTAAGCCAACTTTCCATTCTGGCTGTCTCGAAATAATGGGAAGTTTTAGAGTAGCTGAAGGCCAACTAAACTGTTCCTTGAAGTGTTTAGCCCATCGTTCTAAACGTCTAGACTGAGAGCTAATAAGCGTTCCATCTTTTTCGGAAATCGTTTCACTAACGCTAGATTTTTTTAACCCCGGTTTCTTTTATCAACTTGAAAAGGTGTCTAGTGTTACCTATCGCCGCTGCCTTTTCCATTTCGTTTGCTTTCGTTACCCACCACTACTCACGGTCGTTTCGCAGACTTTTCGTCAGTTTATACCTGATTACTTTTCGCTCCTCATCATGTTCAGAGCCTGACGAGATAAGTTTTTGGGAGTCTTTCAAATCAACAGAAGTCATTGAGATTCATTGATTTTTCTTGACATGTTGATTTAAGTCCTTGATAGGTATCACTGTAGATGCCACAACTGTTTGGACATGTTGCCAAGCAGTATCTAGTCGGGTCGCATCTTTATAATTGTCTAAGTGATTCCTCAGTTGTTCCAGGAATTTAATCTTTGCTGTTTCATTGCTGAGCTGAATTCTAAAAGGTTTTCCTGCGGTAGTTTTTCTTCGCTTAGTAAGGTGCAAGCAAATGCGTGCTCATACTAAGGCGTGATCGGAATCCAAACATGTACTCCAGAAAGATCGGCAATCTTCTATCGAGCCCTTCCAGAGGTGACTAATGGCGATATGGTCTATTTGAGTCCACCGTTGAGTAGGGCCAGGAAGTCGTCATGCTAAACGGTATCACCTCTTCTGCTGGTAACTTGAACCGATACGCTTAGCGCACGTTTTCACATCATACTCAGCCAAAATGGCTTTTAATAAAATTGATGATCAATCTAAATCGATAGTTGCCAGTAATGTAATAAATTTATTTGTCATATATGGCTTACGATATCATTAAATGTCGTCTATTTTCATCCATCTGGCATCAACAAACTATTGTAAGTACATAGACTACTTTATGCCCGCACCCTAGCATTCGCATGAACTTGAAAGTAAACCAGCTATTTAATTCTAAGTAGTTTCATTAAAAAAGTTAGAAATGTGTCAGATTCTGAAATAAAATTACTCACCATAATGTAACGACACAGGGAGTCATAGGATTATGGGAGTGAGTAGGCCGCGATAATCCAAAGTCAGCTATTTTGACAAGACCTTTGTCATTCATCAACAAGTTAGAGACTTTGAGATCCCTGTGGATTATGAAATTTTCGTGAAGGTATCTCAGGCCTTTAAAAATCTGTAGCATTATGCATTTAACCTTTTTAAGAGGGGCATAAATTCGAATCACACGTTACTTGGGACTCAGTGAAGGGATTTGGCATATTATCAAGCAGACTTGCCATATCCTGTTCACAATACTCCATTACAAGAAAAATGCTGAAAATGATCTGTAACATAATAACATACCTATCCAGACTCCTGCCAACAACAACTTCTCTCAGATGAACAACATTTGGATGTTTGATGCTAAGCAACAATGTAATTTCTCGTAAGCTACTGATAGGAATACCTACAGCAATTAAATACAAAATCGTGAAAACTTGCCATCTCTAACATTTTCCATTCGAACCTTCTTAAGAGCCACTACCTCTTTCGAAACAGTATCACGAGCACGGTCTGAATGATTAGCTAAATTTTTATACTTACAGACAATACCGTATGTCCCTTCACCGATGCGATTAAGCTTTTCGAATTCAGCAACACTGCGACATCTACCCTCCTAGAAAATTATATATATATTTCAAAGGCTTACTCTAAATTCTGGTGGTATTTTAAAATAAGAAAGCCTCTTAACGCTGAAAATTCTGAATTCCCTTGAATCAGGGTCCGGGTCTCGAGCAGCAGACCGCGTAGCGCACATGTTACAATTAGCGCTTCCCCAATTTCCATTGTCTTAGATCTTATATAGTAATTATAGGAGGCCAAATGGTTGATATTAATCATCAAAGCCTATATTACCATAAAGTTGAAAAATTGCCTGATTCAACAAGTTCATACAGCAATATTACGGGCGTTGTACTCTTTACAACCATTAATAGTCCCAACACTTAGACGCACATCTCAAGGAACTTCAGTCCATTAATTTAACCAGTGAAAGTTGAAGTTGAACTGTGAGGTGCAATGTTTAAAAATGCAAGTCGCGTTTTTGTTCCCTTAGTATGATTCATTGTTTTTTTTAGCTATTCTAGCTTCAAGATTGTCTTATCCCTTAACTACGATATTTTCATCCAAAGCATCTTGGGGATATAAACCTTATCACCGATTCTCGCTCTCTTTGCAAGTGCGTACACCATTTCTTGAGCTATTTCTCACATCGAATCCTCTGGTCCTCTGTAAAACCAGCTATATGTGACCTTTAAGAATATTTTATTGACATGAATATTGTCTATTTAGGTGTCACATTTTCTGCTCACTTTGTGATGCTACTTTAATTTTCAGTGGTAACAGATTTGTTGGTTTTTTCAAAGTTTATCTTGGACCGTCACTGCTTTCAATGACCAACTGATGACATTTGCTTAATCTGTCTTCTGAGTACCGACAAATGTTCAGAGCAATAAAGTAAAGTGTGTACTGTAGATGAACTCACTAATCCTGTGGGAAAGGTAATGGGTCAAAGTTGATGCTGCTACAGGTGATTCAGAGCCAGTGGGAGGTCTGAGGTCAGTTTGGATTTGATGAGGTCAAACTCAGAGAACAAATAGGTTCATTCAGCCATTCAGTCAACCAAAACAAGACACTTATCAAAAAGCACTAAGACTCCAACGGCTTAACAGGTACACGAAATGAACTACTTTCAGATCAAGTCGACCTCCCTTTCTTTATCGAAAATGGGCTTTTTGAATACGGCAATTTACCAGAGTAATTTTTCGACTGGTTATTTACAATACTTAGTATACATTAAGGTTACAGACGTTTTTCCTTATGTAATTTCAGAATACCTGTGCCATCATGCCAACGTTGCAATTTTAGTGTTATATTACATCTGTTACTCTGGCTCAAACACATAACCTCAAGTTTTTCCTGCCTTTCTAACAAGATATCATGCTACAAAGAAGACCAGACTTCTGAGCCGCAAATTATGATGTTGGCACTTAGTTGATGAGTCTAAAGTACCGTTCCGACTCCGGTTAACACAAGCGTCTTATGCGAGTACCATAGTGATAACAGTGACTTTCGGAATTTAGATTTCATGAAATAACTACTCATTACATACTTAGCTAAGTAACTTCCAGTGATCAATGATGTCCGGCCAAAGTTACTTTCATGATCATAATCTCTACCCCTTTAAGAACGACACTTCAGAGTACTTGAACACGGACCTGTTTAAGATTATGCTTATCAGTAGCTGCTCGTCTCTTAAAGAAATACCCTGTCCTAGAGCCACAGTTCTAACCACTAGGCCATCAGCCATATTAGTAACAGAAGCGATTACCTAAGTCTAGTGCAAGCATAGATAGCTATTCCTTGCAACGTACTAACTGAGATAATCAAGGACATGGAGGGTGTATGATATACATCTACATCCACGCTAATGCGATAAAAAGAAAATCGCACAATATACAATCACCGACTCTTGGTGCCTCATGGAATATGGCACCAGTTAATAAGATGCTTATAATCTGTGTGTACAGACCATCATACGCATGATCAGAAATAGACGCAGCGCTATGCAGTCTGTTATTAAACGGCCCAGCCCTAAACGCTGATTACAAACGATATTTTGTGATTTTAACTTCTGCCATTGATTGGAAGACAGGTAATACCTCACAACAAGATGATGGTATAATTGAGGCCTCAGATTCTGTAGCCATAAGCATTACGTCGAACAGCCCACACGCGTGAACGTTATTCTAGATTTGGTATTTAAAAATAACAATATAATCTGACCTTCCCTTACGGAATTCACGCCAGTTTACACACATGGTCGTACTGATATATTGATAAGCACACATGGACATAAACAGCAAGGGAGTAAATGCGTAAACAAAGGCAAAATTTATAATAATAAGGCTTGCGTGTCAGTGCCTTGTACCCTTTCCAAAATAATGATGTGTTCTGACAATTTTACAAATAACACATTAGTATAATAACAGTAAATTCTAGGTTTAATTATTATATACACATCAGTTTTCAGGCTGCATGTTTAAATAGGGTCGTTGTACATAATTCATGCATACGAAAGTCCAAATAATTTCACTGGAATGTTAAATTCGTGGTTTCTGAAAGTTACGGAGGATAAGAAGGTTGGTCAAGTAAACGAACTTCAGATAACGCAATAATTTCCGAAATTATTTCCAATAATATCATATAAGTTCATAGTTATCCATAATAAATAAAGTTTAGGGATGTTAGCGTTCACATTTAGAGAAGTTGCAAAAATATGCCATGAGGGAGGTTTCTTCCTCTTAACACACAAAAGTCAGGGTACCTATATTTCGGAGAATCTAACCCGAAATCAACCTACACCTAAACGAACATGAATTTCGTCATCTAAATAGTGTCTGTGATTTAGGAGTAAGATACTCAAAAAGTCTATCCTTTGTCGAGCATGCTTCATCACAGGTCTCTAAAGCTCGTAGACTTATTGGTTTTATTCATCGTAACTATCGTCTTAACGAATCTAAAGTTATTCTTTATAAAACCTGTGTTAGACCTCTTCTTGAGTACTGCCCAATTATATATAGTTGCATGCGTTCTCTAGATCGGAAAAATATAGAGAAGGTTTAAGGACATCTTACTAGACTACTAACCCCTGGCCGACCCTATAATGCTAGATGCTGTGTTTGGAAATTAGACCATTTATGGGTCAGAAAGATTAAACTTAATCCTACGATACCCTATAAAATTTTTCCTAAAGAAATTATAACAGATTGTACTGCCTTGACATTTGCTGGAAAACATAAGTATGACTTGCGGAACCGAAACTCCCTGGTAACATTACAGTGAGCCACTAGTAAGCTGAAATCCTCCTTCTTTGTTGCACGTTATGCTAACCTCTGGAACCGGTTACCAGAAAGCACACGACAATCTAGCTCCTTGTTACAGTTTCGATTGGCAATAAACCTACACTTAGACAATGCCGGTATCTGCAACTTACGTAACACAACTTATATAGATTATGGCACATTTATCAATGGACCTCCTGACATTTAATTCTTCTTATAACATTACTAAAAATAAAACGTACCTGTAAACTTTAAAAGCTTCTTGATTATCCACCTACAGGCAATAGAACGTTTTCCTATCCAGCACACAGTGCTTTGGAATCTCGTAATGTCTATGCACTTCTTAGAGGTGATGTAGTATGTCTTTATTCCCCCACACTTTATCTTATAGGATAAAGTAGATCTGAAATTTACCATAGTTATCTCTAGTATCAGTTGACGTTCCCCAGAATAAAAAAGTCGAATAACAAATGAGCTTTGGTTAATCGAATATGTACACTTTAGGTCTCACGGGAATCAGATGTACTTAATTGGTTATTTCTGTCCTCTCGCCCTGCTGCTTGTTCCCTTTCTTTATCTTTTCAGTTCCCAATTATTGTGTGACGTTGAGAATATCACCCAGAATCCACGCTGGAAAGGAAATTGCATCTTTGTGATCTACTCATGATGCTTTAATGTGTTACCTCCAATCTCCATCGTGCACCTACAAGGTGCCGTCCCACACAAGGACATGTTCGTACTTGACGCCACAATAGACTATTTCAAACAACTGTGTGGTACCTAAATCTTCCTTGTGTCGCGTCTTTGACACTCCTTTTTTGAATTGATTATAATAATAATTTATTCTCAAGTAACAATTTGTACATGAGAGCATGCCAGTTATATTAATAAGTGTTCTCTACTAATGCATCCCTGAACACTCAAGAATGAAAAGTATCTTCCAGCTGTTGGTTAACGGTTTTCCTCTTTACATTTAATCTTCCTGCATACGAATCTAGTGTCTTGTAAATGTTATTATTAGTCAAGCACTCGTTTCTGTAAAGCTTTGTGTTCCACTGTGCAAGAGTTAACCTTTCTGTATCATAATAAATAATGTTTTTATTCTCAAGTATGACCATGCCTGTAAACTGGCGTGAATTCTGTACTAAATTTCAGAATGATCATAATATGCTACGAAATGCCTTACAAAAATAGCATCAGTTTACAGGCGTGGTAGTATTAAATGAAGTTAATACCGATCTTCGGTAAATAAGTCCATTGGTAAAAATAAAATTTATAATAATGGGGTATACTCGAGTGTATCACAGATAATTCTATCAGTAATGCGTCCCGACATCTTTGCAAAACACACGCAAGTTTGATAAATATACCGTGTGTAAAGGTAAACTTAAATAATGCCACCTACAACTAGGGAGAGGACGAAAGCTGAGAGCATAGAATATCAGGAAAACTATTCTAGAGCTAAAGAAACTAATCAGAAGAGTTACTCGGGCACTGTAGAAGACTACTCATCACATGAGCTTCTAGTAGGACTAAGACGACAGAACATCAGTACATAGCTAGATTATGTGGGCGCACTGTATGGCTTGTTCGTACGTTCGGAGTTTGTGCTATTTCGCCAATGAGTCAAGAAATTGTCGTTGGCCTAAATGTTTTCAATACTGCACTGGAGGGGAAAAAATTACTAAAATGTTGCACAAATAGAGGTAGCGAGTCTGTTTCGCGAATAGTTTGTTGTAAGTTGTTAAGGATTCATGGACATTTGTTTATAAAGTAATTTGGACAAAACAAATTACTTACAGGGATATATATTCACTTTTCAAATGTAGTTGCGGAAGCTGTGATAAGAAGGGTTCGTGAATTGAATTGCGTCCTATGGCTAAGTGGCTTCTTTACGCTATGTCCTGTAAAATAGATTTAATTTGGCTCCTCATCTCCATCAAGTATCTAGTCCTTACTTAGCGAATATAGTTTTATAGTGCAATATACGATAAGTCCTGAGAATATAAAATATAGGGTGAAATTGGGCAGATTTTACTCTGGGGTTATCCTTTACGTAAATATTGCTGAGAATGGATGCAAAGTATTCTAGTCGTGACAGGACACACATTTTAAAGTAGTATAGGTTAATCATTACTACTAATATTACGCAGTATGCAACCAAAATGTGGTTGTAGCTTCAGTGTTCTCAGATTAACCTGCTCTGAGGATGAAAGATTGCAGGAATCCTAGAGTTGTTAGTCGATCGCTGAGCATCTAGGGTTGCTTTTGTGTTGCCTTAGAACAAACAAAACGAAGTGCTGCATAGAAAGCATAAACCACTATCTGAGGAACGATCAAAATTAGCAGTTAGTTCAGCTCTTTTCGAAGTTGGTGGATATGAAGTCTGACCGGTTTCTTATTACTGGCGACTCAGTTACTTAGTACTTTGTCTTTATAAAAGCCTCCTGTAGATGAGTAGTTGCCCACAAACTTATGAAGCACCACCAAAGCATAGGCATGCACAAATACATAAGGAGAGACGCATGATGGGAAAAGAATGGGAGGTCACCCAAGATATGCCACTAGTATATCAAACGATCCACTTTTATCATAACACATCTAGGTGCGGATCGCACTAAGTAGAAGTCGCCACTCAGAGGTCATATTTAACTTAGTCATTAAGAAACAGTATCACTAGGCGAAGATGCATCTAATCATCACAGTAGCTGGCAAAACTAATCAGGTATCAGCGAATAACTGCACAAAACTCGTCTACACTGAGGGCTTAGGGGAGGAGAATTAATCTTTGACAAGCCCTTGGGGTCTATTAGTCAATAATGCGTGGAGCTGTACCCAACTGAGTCCTCTTAATACGAAACGACTGAGCTAAGGTGCAACCCGGCAAAAGAGCGGCAGTAAGTGCCTCTCCAGGTTCAGAAGAGCAGCTCGGTTTAAATGAGAGCACCACAGAATACTCGCTTATACTTTCGGCAAAGAAAAGTGCGTAGCTGCTTTTGTTTGCCGTAGCACCAACACGAAGGTGAAGGTAGACAAGTGGTCTTTTCAAAACCCAGCTGGTAAATAAAAAAAGCCGGCTCGAAAAATCTTTACAGGTCTATGGCTCAAGGGGTTTGTGCCACTAAAAACCAGGAGACGATAAGAATTAACTATTAAGCAATTAGTTGAAACCTCTAGTCGCAAAGATAAGGCTATTCAGGCGAAGATAACCATATTGTAGTGACTAACCTTATTGTAGTGACACCATTTATAGTTTTGGGCGAAACAATACTATCTGCTAGGATAGTATTTCATAAGTCTAAGCACTTGATGCCAGAAAAATCCCACAGATGCGACGGTAATCTCCAAACAACGCGCAGAAGCCATTTGCAAACCAGTGTGTAATCTATTCAAGCACTCACTACAATACCACTAAATCTCCATGGAATCGGTTGAAGAGACTGTTTTTTCCAAATATTTGGAAGTGAGGATAGAAAAACGGCAGCTTAGAGGCCTACCGACTGTGAAAAGCATACAGACCAGAAGACGTGCCATACGATGATAGATTCGGAGGGCATGGTCTTTTTTCTCATAGACAGACGAATAAATGCGGGTTTTACTGAACATCCAAAGTTCCCAAAGACCTACACCATTCCAACACAGAAATCCTTCTACAAGAGATTCTTATTGAGCTGGTAGAAAAACCAGTGAGAACCACCTGTAGCGGTAAATAATCCCCAAAATAAATAGTTACATAGGTCCTCGACATTGATGCTGACCATGTTTGTTTTGGCAGATACTACTAAGTTGAAGGCGCCCGGTCACGCATCACTACCAGATCACGTCACGCCGCATCGTGGAAAGCCTCTCTCTCTAGTTTGCCAGCCTAGACGTTGCTATTCCACCTCCGTCATATTCACGATCAAATATAACTTCCTTTCCATCCTTTATTGCCTTCTAATTTATTCTCATTCGTATGAGTGGGTTCGAACGTTAGAAGTTGTCCTAGTAATACCACAAACGTAACTTGGTCATATACCAGGTGCACTTCATTTGTGAGCACGACGTGTTCTGGACACGTTCATAACTGTGAGTTCGTTCCTGTTAATAGTTTTTAACAGTATTTTTGGTGTGATTATCATTTTTTTGCACATTTTGATTGCATTTATTTTTGTATTTGCATATATTGCATATATATGATGACTGATCAGACTCCTAAGTATATAAGGATTAAAACTCCCACACCCTCAAACTTTCAGCTCATTCCGTTCTGGACAGATAACATAGAAGCTTGGTTCTGCTACGCAGAAGCCAAGTTTCTAAACCACTGCGTGACAGATCCACCCGTTCAGTTCCTTCCCATTGTAAGGTTACTTCCACGTGAATTGAACATGTACGTCACCTCCTTCTTTTTCAGCCCTGACTGCCTAGAACCTTATGACCAGCTCAATAGATCAATTCTCAAACGCGGAGATTTATCCGACAGACGACGTCTTGATGAGTTGTTTCACACCATCGAGCTAGGTAGTGGTTCAGCAATGGAAATGTTGTCGCACATGCGAGAGGTAATTGGTCAACGCACCTTCGACGAAGGTCTTTTCCGCCAACTCTTCTTATCAAAATTGCCACAACAAGTGCAAGCAGTTCTAGTAACGTTCAATAACAACCCAGTAGATGAACTAGCTTCATCTGCTGAGCGAATTCTGGAGATCACCAGAACTCGCGATAATCAGGTTTATTCCATTACTGTAAAACCTCATGCCACCAAAAACGACGTGACGAAATTGTGTAACGCTCTTTCTCGTTTTCTTGACCTGAAAGACACCAACTGAACAATTTTCGTCGACGAAGTACATCACGGAGAAGGTCGTCGTCCCGACCTCGACGAAACTCTGTAAGGGGTACTTAAGAGTGAGGTTGAGTTAGAAAGTTTTCTTGGTGTTTCAGGAAGCTGGCAATAGTCATTTGCACACTTTTTTACTAAAAACAGTCCACTTATAGGGATGATCAGCAACTTTAACCAGCATAAATTAACTGGCTTGAAGTTTACAGTTACCAATGTTAGAAATGCTTTAAGATCACTAAAACCTTCATTTAATTGCGGGGAGGATGGAATAACGGTTAATTTGATTAAATATGGTAGCTCAGCCTTCCCAATACTGCTCACAAAAATATTTAATCTCTCCTTGGAAGATGGAATTTTTCCTAGTTCCTGGAAAACCACGTATATAATCCCCCACTTCAAAAAAGGCACCAGACTTAGCATTGAAAATTACCGTTCAATTAATCACTCTTCCGTTTTATCTGGAGTCATGGAGAAAGTTATTAAAGAGGAGATTTACACTCACATAGTTAAGCACAAGCTAATTAAATCTTCCTAGCACGGCTTCATGTCTAAGAAATCCTGCATAACTTGCCACCTAGAATACTTCAACTATATAATAAACAATAGAGATGATGGAAAATTAATTGTTACCCTATACTTTGACTTCACTAAAGCGTTTGACAAAGTACATCACTCATCTCTCTTATATAAATTACAAGCTTTCGGGATAACGGGCAAATTACATGATTGGTTAGCTTCGTTTTTGAAAGATCGCATTCAATTAGTGAAACTAGGATGATATCTCTCACGTCCTCAAAATATCACCAGTGGTGTCTTCCAGGGTTCAGCCATTGGACCATTGTTATTTATTTTGTATGTTAATGACATATCCCACTGTTTTCAAGAGGGTAAGACCTTTATGTTTGCGGACGACCTCAAAGTTGTCTATACATTCAACCCAGATGAAGGTCGAAATATTAACGACATAATACAGAGAGATCGCAATAAACTAAGCAAATGGTGTGGTAAATGGTTTCTTCCCCTTAACACACAAAAGTCAGGGTACCTATATTTCGGAGAATCTAACCCGAAATCAACCTACACCTAAACGAACATGAATTTCGTCATCTAAATAGTGTCTGTGATTTAGGAGTAAGATACTCAAAAAGTCTATCCTTTGTCGAGCATGCTTCATCACAGGTCTCTAAAGCTCGTAGACTTATTGGTTTTATTCATCGTAACTATCGTCTTAACGAATCTAAAGTTATTCTTTATAAAACCTGTGTTAGACCTCTTCTTGAGTACTGCCCAATTATATATAGTTGCATGCGTTCTCTAGATCGGAAAAATATAGAGAAGGTTTAAGGACATCTTACTAGACTACTAACCCCTGGCCGACCCTATAATGCTAGATGCTGTGTTTGGAAATTAGACCATTTATGGGCTCACAAAAATATTTAATCTCTCCTTGGAAGATGGAATTTTTCCTAGTTCCTGGAAAACCACGTATATAATCCCCCACTTCAAAAAAGGCACCAGACTTAGCATTGAAAATTACCGTTCAATTAATCACTCTTCCGTTTTATCTGGAGTCATGGAGAAAGTTATTAAAGAGGAGATTTACACTCACATAGTTAAGCACAAGCTAATTAAATCTTCCTAGCACGGCTTCATGTCTAAGAAATCCTGCATAACTTGCCACCTAGAATACTTCAACTATATAATAAACAATAGAGATGATGGAAAATTAATTGTTACCCTATACTTTGACTTCACTAAAGCGTTTGACAAAGTACATCACTCATCTCTCTTATATAAATTACAAGCTTTCGGGATAACGGGCAAATTACATGATTGGTTAGCTTCGTTTTTGAAAGATCGCATTCAATTAGTGAAACTAGGATGATATCTCTCACGTCCTCAAAATATCACCAGTGGTGTCTTCCAGGGTTCAGCCATTGGACCATTGTTATTTATTTTGTATGTTAATGACATATCCCACTGTTTTCAAGAGGGTAAGACCTTTATGTTTGCGGACGACCTCAAAGTTGTCTATACATTCAACCCAGATGAAGGTCGAAATATTAACGACATAATACAGAGAGATCGCAATAAACTAAGCAAATGGTGTGGTAAATGGTTTCTTCCCCTTAACACACAAAAGTCAGGGTACCTATATTTCGGAGAATCTAACCCGAAATCAACCTACACCTAAACGAACATGAATTTCGTCATCTAAATAGTGTCTGTGATTTAGGAGTAAGATACTCAAAAAGTCTATCCTTTGTCGAGCATGCTTCATCACAGGTCTCTAAAGCTCGTAGACTTATTGGTTTTATTCATCGTAACTATCGTCTTAACGAATCTAAAGTTATTCTTTATAAAACCTGTGTTAGACCTCTTCTTGAGTACTGCCCAATTATATATAGTTGCATGCGTTCTCTAGATCGGAAAAATATAGAGAAGGTTTAAGGACATCTTACTAGACTACTAACCCCTGGCCGACCCTATAATGCTAGATGCTGTGTTTGGAAATTAGACCATTTATGGGTCAGAAAGATTAAACTTAATCCTACGATACCCTATAAAATTTTTCCTAAAGAAATTATAACAGATTGTACTGCCTTGACATTTGCTGGAAAACATAAGTATGACTTGCGGAACCGAAACTCCCTGGTAACATTACAGTGAGCCACTAGTAAGCTGAAATCCTCCTTCTTTGTTGCACGTTATGCTAACCTCTGGAACCGGTTACCAGAAAGCACACGACAATCTAGCTCCTTGTTACAGTTTCGATTGGCAATAAACCTACACTTAGACAATGCCGGTATCTGCAACTTACGTAACACAACTTATATAGATTATGGCACATTTATCAATGGACCTCCTGACATTTAATTCTTCTTATAACATTACTAAAAATAAAACGTACCTGTAAACTTTAAAAGCTTCTTGATTATCCACCTACAGGCAATAGAACGTTTTCCTATCCAGCACACAGTGCTTTGGAATCTCGTAATGTCTATGCACTTCTTAGAGGTGATGTAGTATGTCTTTATTCCCCCACACTTTATCTTATAGGATAAAGTAGATCTGAAATTTACCATAGTTATCTCTAGTATCAGTTGACGTTCCCCAGAATAAAAAAGTCGAATAACAAATGAGCTTTGGTTAATCGAATATGTACACTTTAGGTCTCACGGGAATCAGATGTACTTAATTGGTTATTTCTGTCCTCTCGCCCTGCTGCTTGTTCCCTTTCTTTATCTTTTCAGTTCCCAATTATTGTGTGACGTTGAGAATATCACCCAGAATCCACGCTGGAAAGGAAATTGCATCTTTGTGATCTACTCATGATGCTTTAATGTGTTACCTCCAATCTCCATCGTGCACCTACAAGGTGCCGTCCCACACAAGGACATGTTCGTACTTGACGCCACAATAGACTATTTCAAACAACTGTGTGGTACCTAAATCTTCCTTGTGTCGCGTCTTTGACACTCCTTTTTTGAATTGATTACATATATTAATAAGTGTTCTCTACTAATACATTCCTGAAAACTCAAGAATGAAAAGTATCTTCCAGCTTGTCTTGTAAATGGTATTATTAGTCAAGAATTCATTTCGCAAAAACTTTGTGTTCCATTTTAAAAGAGTTAAACTTTCTGTATCATAATGACCATGCCTGTAAACTGGAGTGGTTTCTGTAATAAATAAAAAAAATAAATAGTTCAAAACTCCCACACCCTCAAGCTTTCAGCTCATTCCGTTCTGGACAGATAACATAGAAGCTTGGTTCTGCTACGCAGAAGCCAAGTTTCTAAACCACTGCGTGACAGATCCACCCGTTCAGTTCCTTCCCATTGTAAGGTTACTTCCACGTGAATTGAACATGTACGTCACCTCCTTCTTTTTCAGCCCTGACTGCCTAGAACCTTATGACCAGCTCAATAGATCAATTCTCAAACGCGGAGATTTATCCGACAGACGACGTCTTGATGAGTTGTTTCACACCATCGAGCTAGGTAGTGGTTCAGCAATGGAAATGTTGTCGCACATGCGAGAGGTAATTGGTCAACGCACCTTCGACGAAGGTCTTTTCCGCCAACTCTTCTTATCAAAATTGCCACAACAAGTGCAAGCAGTTCTAGTAACGTTCAATAACAACCCAGTAGATGAACTAGCTTCATCTGCTGAGCGAATTCTGGAGATCACCAGAACTCGCGATAATCAGGTTTATTCCATTACTGTAAAACCTCATGCCACCAAAAACGACGTGACGAAATTGTGTAACGCTCTTTCTCGTTTTCTTGACCTGAAAGACACCAACTGAACAATTTTCGTCGACGAAGTACATCACGGAGAAGGTCGTCGTCCCGACCTCGACGAAACTCTGTAAGGGGTACTTAAGAGTGAGGTTGAGTTAGAAAGTTTTCTTGGTGTTTCAGGAAGCTGGCAATAGTCATTGCTACCTGACATGGCCGTCCATTGTAGTAGTTCCTTTATAGGCATTATGTAATATAGGCTGGTAGGCCATTCATCATAAAACATGCTCTTCGAGCAAAAAATAGTGTACTCGCTAATAATAAAGCTCTTTAGTAGAAGTGAAGTTCACCTGGTGTATGACCAAGTTACGTTTGCGATAGTCTATCATCGCCTAAACCAATTACCAGCGGGGTTATACAGGGAAGTGTACTGGGTCCCTTATTGTTCGTTATTTACATAAATGACATAAATAACGTTATAAAACATGGCCGACCGTATTTATATGCGGACGATCTCAAGATTGTTTATAGCTTTAAACCGGACTCTTTAGAAGAAGGCATGACTCTAATTCAAAAGGACCTCGATAACCTAACTTCCTGGAGCCAAAAATGGCAACTACCACTTAACTACAGTAAATGTGGAATCATGCACATAGGCAACTATAACCCACAGTCCACGTTTTATTTAATGGTCAAAGGTCCAAATACTCCAATCAACTGGCGACTTGGGTATTAGATATTCCGGCAACCTAAAGTTCATGGAACATGCCTCCTCTATTATTTCTAAAACTAGAAGATTAACAGGCTTCCTTCTTAAAAACTTCCATACAACGGAGGCTAAACTTACTCTGTTTAAGATATGTGTAAGACCTATACTGGAGTACTGCTCATTCATCTTTTCGAGTATGAACAGTATAGATAGAAAACGCGTCGAAAGTGTACAAAGATGTTTCACACGTCGAATTCTGGCAACTAACGGAAACATGGACTACACGACTAGATGTGAAAAACTCTCTTTAGAACCCCTGTGTCGTCGCCGACTACGACATAACTTAATATTCTTCTATAAAGTAATCAACGGAATATCATTCTCGGCTTTCTCTCCCATGTGGAACCAAATGCCTAGAAACGAACTTCGGAACTACGAAGCAACATTACTTATCGACAAATACCAAACACAACATCGCGGTAAGTTCTTTATCGTCTACTACAGCAAACTCTGGAACAAACTACCACAAAATATCCGCACTACCAAATCTATCCTAATATTCAAACGCCTGATCTCCCAATATCTAAAATCAAAAGACTTGTACCAAATCTTCGACGACTTACCACTAAACCTCGGATCAATAAGCGACGGCTTATTAGGGTACTAAAACTGCTAACACTAAAATCGTGTACGTTGTAGTAAATAAAAAAAACATAAAAACGGAAGAAGACTCTAGTTTGAAACTGATTATTTTGATACCACTAATCAAATTTATTTATTTCTTTTTATCGCATAATCTATGTCACCGTCTTCCCGAGTCTATGGTCTGAATTGGCAAAGAACTGATCTCCTTCAAGTAACTTACTCCAAACGCTGGCCTGGAACGCAATCAATGCACTAACAACTCACCGCTCAAGACCAGTCCACACAAACTGGCTGCCTTATCCAAACTTCAAAATACCAGCCTTATCCTGTCTCTGGATAGTCTCCATGGTTCGTCCTGCTCTCTCGCAGCTATTCTCTGAGATTACAGCACCAAGGACAAAAAGCGCGCGGTTGCTTACTGGAAGTGTTCTGTAATACAAAATATACCTCTGTTACTGCAGTACTGTAAACTGTGAAGCTAGTTACCGTTGGCTTCCTAATTAATTAATACCTTTGTATATCATCAACTCCATAACAATAACTCCACTAAAACTCTGTTACGATTATGCCATATTATTCTGATCATGCCTGTAAACTGGTATGCTCTCAGGTACAAATTGTTACTTGAGAATAAATTATTATTATTATTATTATTATTATTATTATTACAGCTCACTTCCCCCCCAATGGGTTAGTGAGGGCTCTTTGACGTACCAGCCAAAGGATAAAACCCAATGGGTTAAATATTGGTAAACGTTCCTTTGATAGCTTGGATGTTGTGCAGCTACTGGCCGTGAGTGCCTATGCTAAAGTATTGTTACATAAAAAAAAATTGTACAAAATGTATTCGTTCTCTTTCGTTTTCTTCTGGTCGTTTCCAGGCGTCCTGGGAATCTAAAAAAATTTTTAAATATGTGAATTACATTTATATATAAATGCAACTTGGCAGTTAAATACAGCTACAAAAACACATAAAATATCAACAACGCTAAAATGAATAGTAAAAAGTAGTCTTTTTAATACATTTTTTAAACATAGGAAAATGTGTATAATGCATACCGTCATGTAAAAAAAATATTTTTATTCAATTTTTTTTATTTTATATACATAAACTTCACAATACGCAGAGTGGAAAATTAGAAAAAAAAATTAATAGACGTAATATTCATTTAATTGTTCTGGAGATCGTACATTTCTACCTGGACGTGTAGCTCTCGGCGATACGGAGCTCTTCTGAATTTCCACTTGCTTGTTGGTCGTTGCTTGAGGCATGGAGACTTCGTTCATGTTAAGTTTCGGAGGTGTTGTGACGAGCTCGACGTCGAAAGGTTTACCTTCTAGGTAGGCTGCCTTGAGGCGGTCAATGCTGACGTTCTCCTCGTGGCCATTTCTGTCGATCGTATAGTACTTTGTTTCTCGTTTTAAGACCTGGTATGGTCCTTCGTAAGTCGCGTCAAGAGGTCGGCGTAGTGCATCACGACGTACAAAAACGGGTGTACTATATTTTAGAGTGGGTTGTATGAAAGTGTCTGTCTAATGTTGTCGAGTCTGGACTGGCTTAACTGAACGCATAGCATTTGTAAGCCGGTTCACGTAAGAATCGAGATCCAGGTTTGTCGAGGTAGAAGCGGTTTCCATAAACTCGCCTGGTAATCAAAGAGTCGTTCCGTAAACTAATTCAGACACACTGCACCCGACATCTTCTTTTACCATGCTTCGAATTCCGAGTAAGACTAATGGCAAAGCCCCTGTCCACTGCGGCATGTTTGTAGCTGAAAGTGATGCTTCCAGCTGTCGATGAAATCTTTCTACCAAACCGTTAGATTGTGGGTGGTAGGCAGTTGTTCGGAAGCGCGTTGCTCCAAGAAGTTTTGTCAGAGAGTGGAACAATCCAGAAACAAACTGACGTCCACGGTCTGTCGTTATTGTAGATGGACAACCAAAATTCGCTATCCATCGTTCGACGAGAGCGCGAGCAATCGTTTCACTAGTGATGTCTTTCAGTGGAATCGCTTCTGGCCAGCGTGTAAAACGGTCCACACATGTCAAAAGATAAGAAAATTATTTGATTCTGGTAAGGGTTTTACCAAATCAAGGTGGACATGGTCAAATCGAGCGTCGGGAATTGGGAAAGTGCCAAGAGGGCATTTATTGTGCTGAATTACTTTGCTCTTTTGGCATGCCACACAGGAGCGTGCCCATTCTTTGATGTCTTTATTCATCCTTGGCCAGCAGAATCTCTGAGCAATCAGTTTAGACGTAGCACAAACTCCAGGATGAGAGAGGTTGTGCAATGTGTCGAAGATGATTCGTCGATAACTCTTGGGAACGATTGGACGGGCTGTACCTGTAGAATAATCACAAATTAAAGTGTTCTTACCTTTTCCAATCGTCTTTGTTTGGAGTTTAAGCGTTGTTGTGGATAACTCGTGATGAAGATCATTGTCTTCATTTTGAAGTCGAGCTAGTTCAACAAGGTCGATGCCTTGGATACGATTCAAGGCATGTATTCGTGATAAGGCGTCGGCAACTACATTGTTAGCTCCAGATATATGTCGTATATCAGTAGAGAACTGAGAAATGTAGTCTAGATGACGCGACTCTCGCGGAGAGTACTTATCTGAAGATGACTTCATAGAAAACGTCAGTGGTTTATGGTCGGTGAATATTGTAAATTCCCGGCCTTCGATGGAATGTTGAAAATGTCGTACAGCACAGTACATGGCTAGCAGTTCACGACCAAAAGTGCTGTATCTTCATTCGGTATCGTTTAGTCGTCTTGAGAAGAATGCTAAAGGTTGACAAGCTTTGTCAGTCCATTGTTGCAGAACTGCGCTAATCGCTGAGTCAGATGCGTCAACCGCGATGCTGACAGGAACTTCGGTATTATGATGTGCCAGCATAGTCACATTGGCTATTGCTTCTTTAGTCGCAGTAAAGGCTTTCTTTGAGTCTACATCCATTGTGACCACTTTTTTATTTCCACGAAGCTGATCCGTTAGTGGTTTCATGATAGATGCACAGTTCGGTATAAACCGTCTTTAGAAACTTACCAACCCATTGAAAGCTCGCAACTGCGTGATGGTGGTTGGTTCCAGGTACTCCAGAATAACCGCCACCTTGTGTTTTTGGGGTTGTATACCATTCGCATTAAAAGTATGCCCCCCGGAAGTCCAACGAGGTTGTTCCGATTTGGCATTTCTATATATGTTTATGGTTACTCCATATTGTTGCAGTCTACTAAAGACTGTGTCCAAATGTTTCATGTGTTACCTCGTCTTGGCTTGTTATCAAGCAGTCGTCGACGTATGCATGGATACAGTCAATCCCGTAGAACATGCCATCGATGAAACGTTGAAATGTTTGTGCCGCATTTTTCAACCCAAAACCATTCGAAGGAATTCGTAGAGGCCAAAAGGAGTTACAATTGCGGTTTTAGGTATGTCATTTTCAGACACTGGTATTTGGTTGTACGCCTTTGCTAAGTCGATTTTCGAAAATATTGTCATTCACTTCAGGGTGGCCGTTAAATCGTGGATGTGAGGTAACGGGTAACGATCAGGCGTAGTTTGGGCGTTAAGACGTCGGTAATCACCTGTGGGACGCCAGTCATTGCTATCTTTCTTCGGGACCATTTGTAATGGAGATGACCATGGACTACTGGAAGGTCGAATTATCCCCCAAGTCAATCATATGATCGAATTCGTTTTTCGCAATCCTCAGTTTTTCAGGCGCCAGTCGGCGTGCTTTGGAGAATACAGGTTGACCTGTAGTCGTGATGTGATGTGTAACATAGCTGGTTACACATGATAATTTCGATGACGCCTTATTCAGATCTGGATACTTGTCGCATATCGGCTGAAAATAAGGGTTGATTAAATGTTTAAAACAAATAGGACATAAGCTACAACCTATTGCAGCGGTTCCACGAACGTATAGATTTGTGTTAATATCTGCTAGTCTCTTTTTACTAGGGTCCACAAGCAAGTTGTGATGGCTCAGTAAATCTATGCCTATGATAGGCATTTTCACGTCGGCGATGGTGAAAATCCAGTGTATGGGTTTTCGTAAACCCACGTTTAAGTAGACAAATCGTTTACCATACGTAGCTATGCATTTTCCATCGGCTGCCTGTAGATCGAACGCAGTTTCATGTTGGCGATCAGATGGAGCTGCAGGAAGAACGCTAACTTCTGCGCCAGTATCGACGAGGTAGCAACACTTCGTCATCACGTCAGTGATAAATAACAGGCGGCTGTTTCAACCGGCTACGGTTGCCGCTAACGCGTGCCGACGGGATAGTTTCCAGGTGCGCCGATAGTGAGTTTTTGTCTAGTAAAACAACAGGGGTCTCTTCATTTCTTGGAATTTTTCCATAGGAATTGTGGTACGAACACCAATGTGAGTTTTCGCTTCGTCGAAGACGAGACAACGATCTTCTCCGTGATGTACTTCGTCGACGAAAATTGTTCAGTTGGTGTCTTTCAGGTCAAGAAAACGAGAAAGAGCGTTACACAATTTCGTCACGTCGTTTTTGGTGGCATGAGGTTTTACAGTAATGGAATAAACCTGATTATCGCGAGTTCTGGTGATCTCCAGAATTCGCTCAGCAGATGAAGCTAGTTCATCTACTGGGTTGTTATTGAACGTTACTAGAACTGCTTGCACTTGTTGTGGCAATTTTGATAAGAAGAGTTGGCGGAAAAGACCTTCGTCGAAGGTGCGTTGACCAATTACCTCTCGCATGTGCGACAACATTTCCATTGCTGAACCACTACCTAGCTCGATGGTGTGAAACAACTCATCAAGACGTCGTCTGTCGGATAAATCTCCGCGTTTGAGAATTGATCTATTGAGCTGGTCATAAGGTTCTAGGCAGTCAGGGCTGAAAAAGAAGGAGGTGACGTACATGTTCAATTCACGTGGAAGTAACCTTACAATGGGAAGGAACTGAACGGGTGGATCTGTCACGCAGTGGTTTAGAAACTTGGCTTCTGCGTAGCAGAACCAAGCTTCTATGTTATCTGTCCAGAACGGAATGAGCTGAAAGTTTGAGGGTGTGGGAGTTTTAATCCTTATATACTTAGGAGTCTGATCAGTCATCATATATATGCAATATATGCAAATACAAAAATAAATGCAATCAAAATGTGCAAAAAAATGATAATCACACCAAAAATACTGTTAAAAACTATTAACAGGAACGAACTCACAGTTATGAACGTGTCCAGAACACGTCGTGCTCACAAATGAAGTGCACCTGGTATATGACCAAGTTACGTTTGTGGTATTACTAGGACAACTTCTAACGTTCGAACCCACTCATACGAATGAGAATAAATTAGAAGGCAATAAAGGATGGAAAGGAAGTTATATTTGATCGTGAATATGACGGAGGTGGAATAGCAACGTCTAGGCTGGCAAACTAGAGAGAGAGGCTTTCCACGATGCAACGTGACGTGATCTGGTAGTGATGCGTGACCGGGTGCCTTCAACTTAGTAGTATCTGCCAAAACAAACATGGTCAGCATCAATGTCGAGGACCTATGTAACTATTTATTTTGGGGATTATTTTCCGCTACACCTGAAACATCAAGAAAACTTTCTAACCCAAACTCACCCTTAAGTACCATTTCCAGAGTTCTGAAATTCTGGTTTTATACTACCTAACTTATTTTAACGTTCTTCAATTTCTGGCCTATCTCGTTGTTCATTCTACAATACCCATTCGAACTTCTACAATGAACCTAACTGCTAGGGCTGCTAAAAACTGGATTCCAACTAGCACGTGTATATATATACACGGAGAAAAGGAAAAAAATATATAAAAATGATAAAAAATAAGTATTTGATTGCCATTACTTCGAAAAAACTTTCTCTTTCCAAAGAAAGGGGAGGGAAATAGATTACATTTGTAAAATTTAACAGGGACTGGGACAACCCATACGCCAGGCGGATTTTACTGCTTTCCCCTCACACAATCAAATCAGCTGGTTTTCACTAGATCATCACAAAGATACTGGACTTCAGAAATATTTGGAACCATTTCAAACCATCCAGATATTTTGGACATTGAATTATTTACATGTGCCTATTTGATCTTAGAAGCTCTTCTGGTTGTTCTTTATGGTGTTTATGTAACAAATTCGGGCTTGAATCGTCGTGAGCACATTTTATATTGTGAGTAAACTTTATGTTTTACGTAATATCGCTTAATGACCCACACTTCAGACTTTCAGTGGCACATCGCAAAAACTCAACCATTTGTTTATGTAGGTTATGGTACTTTCGGCAGCCTGACCCACCAAATGAGGTCATTACTAATTGCCTTTATTATGTAGAAATAGCTTGTTTTGGCTGATGTATTCTCCTAAGGCAACTAGCTTTCTCTAAATTTTGCTTGCCATTAAAATAAAATAAGTCCTAACTGCCTGTCAAACCTACTTTGCTTATATTACATAGTAGTATGACTTGATTTACCTTCTTGCTCGTAAACACATTAGTTTGACAGACGGGAGGCTTATATATCAAACCAAAAGTGCTAGGCGTCTATAAGCCTATTTTCCGCTGCATATATATATATATATATTATATATATATATTCTTAGATTTCACATAGGCTCATAAGACTTCTTCCTCTGTATCGAATGGAAGTCATTCATTACATATATAGGCCCACATTTTCTCACTAAAACTAAGGATAAAGGCATTATGACTTCGCTTAGAGCTTGTCGGAGCACCGTATTATAAACTTACCCTTCAGAAGCGTGCATCATCAATCACTTTTTTGAGTATTCTAATGAATTTGTAAACCGCCTACTTTTTCATCCGACGTTCTAGGAATGTTCTGCAGAATTATAAGTCAATGTTTTCAGTAATGCTGACGGACCTCTTCTATCACAACTGCATAAGTCAAGCCTTTATCCAAAGGCCCACCAAAAATCTTTGACAACATCAAACCTCCAGACAGCTGGTATGAGTATTATGCTGGGTGGAAGTCATTTTTATTAGGTTTCAAATATGCGATGAACTTATGAAGCCAGAAATTTCCAATAAAATTTGTTTGAAAATTATGTGCAGCGAAACTATTTTAGTTTCAGAATACAATCGTTAGTATATTGTGTAAGATAAGTCTGCAGACATGACATTTAGTTCTGATGGCACAAGTGGTATGATAAATACTGTTTGATTTTGTAATAGCATACTTAAAGATTGGTATATTCAAATGTAGTTACCATTATACTAACTGCGAAACCCGGAGATTTGAAGGATTGTATTTGGTTAAAAATTTCACCTAGTTTTTGATAGAGTAAGTTGGAAAATGTGTTTGTATTTTCCTTGATTGAAGATCTATAGTTTTACATTTACGAAGACCATTAGACACAAAAATGTGTTTATGTTATTAAGCCATTGTTTATTTTCGTGAAAGCTTTTATCAACGGTAGCTAGGCTGCTCCACTTAGAACCTTAAGTGATGATTTCCCAAAAATTTTTATGGCTACTTACAAAACAGCTTCATTTTCAAATGCTGAGATTTTAGAGATTCGATTGCTCTAGTACTAAGCATCAGCTATCGAACTTCTTAATAACATATATAAAGCAAACATTTTTCACTTTGTTTGGCTGCAACGCCTGTAGAACTCTAGCCCAATTGTTTTAGCATTCTTAACCATTTAGTGATATGCTTAAATGAAAATTAATTTAACTTAGGCGTAATAGTCCCCGTTATTTTCATACGGTGTTTATTGAGTCTTCTAATTAAACTTTCCTTTACGCATTCAAATTTCATGTTTACAGATATTTTAGCCAGCAAAAACTCTTATACCATTATCAACCAAAAGTCATCAAAGGACGTCGCGTGACTAATTCAAACATGATCGAAACTGGAGATGACGTAGATCTCAAAAATTACAAAAGGCTAAAAAATACGTACAAATTGTTTTGTGTGGGATTCGTTGTTTTTCTTACTGGGTTCCTGTTTATATTTTTTGGTCGTCCATACACTTTCGATCGGACAAATAAAGATTTATTTTTTGTTTTCGGGCTAGTTTTTATTTTCCCTGGATTATTTATGGCACTATTGGCAGCCTACTTACTTTTTCGTTTATGGAAGTCTTCAAATGACTTTACGAAACTTAATAAAATGCCGGTTTATCCTGAAGATACAATTGACGATCTCGCTCCCCTCGAAAAACCATGGGTAACACCCACAGAAAATTCTCCCAACTTTTCTAAATTTGGTTTAGATTTAAATGAACCCATATAAGTTGTCTACATTTGCTGCATCAGTTATTTTTACCTCACCAAGTATTTTTTATGATTTTTAGACGTGTGAAGTTGCAACATACGTATTTCACAGAAAATAAATTATGTTTACGTTTGCATGCATTTTATTATTTTTTGTCTAAACATAAAACGTTATATATATATACATTATATATATATGGTTGAAGCTACTCAAAATTCCCGTTCTAATCCTTATATGTCCTAAGAGAATTACTAATGAGCTTACATATTTAAAAATACATAAGCCTAAACAAAATCATTCTGTACTTCCAGTTGTAAAGTTTAAATCGGTTCTTTTATTTAAAGAACACAAGCTTCCACAATTGTCTGTAATACATACTTATTGTAAGAGACTTAATGGTACTGTCTCCTTACTCAATGTTGTGACGTTCTATTTTTTGGTCTATCGATTTAGAGATAGGCATCTAATACAGTCATCCGTAGTCACGATATCACTCATTAAGTACGCGTTAACGTACATATTTTTCTATCTACTCCGCCTATGCATTCATTTAAAATTTCTTGTACACGTTAAAAATGAGGTATAAAACCTCACTAGACTAATTACTTCATTTTGTCACAAAATATTAAGACTAAAGTTACCAACGTGCTTTTGTGCTAGATCTCAATAATAAATCAAACCACGCACCTAGAAATCCCCAAAGCTGCTCATTTTAAAGCTCTGGATAGTTGTCTCCAGTTTTTTGGGTTGTGATCTGAAGAGGGCTGTTACCGAGTATTGATTTATGAGTTTTTTTTGCTAGTCTGTTTGACATGATCTGAGTGGCGTACGTACGTTCAGATATTTCTCAACCTATGGTAAGTCTGCACTGATTCTTTGCCCCAAATTGGTGAAAGGAAGAACGCTTGTATGATAAGCCAGCAACACCAAACAGCCTTTATTTAACACATTCATATATCAATTTCAATACGGTGGTTAGGAATCACCAACTAAATATAATACGTGTACAAAAATAGAGTATTTTATTTGATACAATTTAAAATCATAGAGTGTAGTCTGGAGCATGACTCGTATTGAATGAAATTAATATGAAGGAAGTTCACAAATCAGGTTCACAAAATTCACTCCTCGTTTTATGTTCGATTTCTTAATAGTTATATTATTGGGGAATTGAATTCCCTAACATTAATAATGTTTGGTGTTGGACTAACATTAATTATCTATAATCTAAATTGCTGACTAGGAACCAAGTAGTTGTAGTGAAGACTTATCAATTTTATGTTCTGAGTGATTTGCATGTAAGGCTTTCATTATCATTCTAGATCTGGTCATGGATAACAGCAAATCTCAGGATTTCGTATTTTTCATGTCCCAAGATGCTTGAATATGATCGTGTTTCGTTATATTTGATGGATTGTATATGCATCTAAGTCCACAAATTTTGTTGTTTGGTTACTGACATCGCTTCTTATTTTCTATCTGATCGTGTGACATTAGTTTTGCCTAACTACATTACGTAGATACAAAGGCTTTTGAGATTTTTTGGAATTACCGAAGGGTTTCTTACCTATGGTTTCACACATTTACTAATGTGATTACTAAAAAAGTTCTATTCCAACGGATTAATAATAAACTGGTACAGTAATAACAGGCAAAAAGCTACTGAGATATTTAATCTTACATAAAAATTCGATGTATATGCGTAGACGGTAAATATGCAACTGATGAACAAATTTAAATTACTAATCACTTTGACTTTTAAGCTTCCTTGTTGAGAAATTAGTTATTTGTTCTTTCCTTGCATCAGTATGATTACTACACTGGAATAAATACATTTCTCAATGAAAATACCAAGTGTCATTAATGCACTAAACGACTTTGTTCTCTCTTTGACTATATATCAAGTTCTTGTATAGAAGATTGGTAAAGCGAAAGTTCAATAAACATGAGCAACATAACTTTCGGACCTCACTCACGTGCTGTTAAAGACTTCAATTTAGTCCGAGTACATTACTCTAGTCACTCGCGTTAATTTAGCTTTGAACCTTTAATCCTATACAATTTATTAGGCTAAGGATTAATGCCGCATTGCTTACTCATCAATTCCGACTAAATTACTTACCGGGTTAACTGTATTCGGTTGTTTGGTGGCTAAATGGTGCTAGGTTGAATCTCTACAGAGACTTTATTTTCATTTTTCTCTACTTCTAAATCCTTGAATATCTGCTCGTTGATTCTAAATATCCGTCTTTTGAATTTTACTAACTTACGTTGGAATTGAAGCGTTATCCTTTCTAGGTGATTAGACGTTTAACTTTTTACTTTGAATAAAAGTGGCCTGTTAGCTAACAAGTAGTACTTAGGTCTATAACTCAATCTACCACTTGTATTGTGTCGAGACAATAATTATTATTAACCACGCATATGCAACGAATATTGTCTGTATTTTAATCTTCAGAAAGTCTAAGTTCTCAGTGTCATAATATTGTCAACACTTAATAAGGAAAACTCGAGGACTTATCGTGGAAAACTTGGGTTTCAACCGTGATAGTAAAAAATGGACGAGTAAATACATTTCTAATCAATTTATACTTCATTCTGCGAACAATTAGTGATACCTCAAGAATATTAGGCGGGACTTTTAACAGTTCATACGATCAGAAATAGGTGCTTTGGTGACGAGGGGGTTCTTTATCATTGAATCAACAACCATAGGTTGAAAATTTATTTTCCTTAGGGTTATAACTGGTAAATCCTCAGAATTTTGTAGTGCCATATTAGGTAGTAAGATCATATACACAATAAAGTTAAAAAGCCTTTATATTACATGTGAATAGGTTTCATTTTGTATAGTGGTGCACAAGTTTAGTACACTATATCCAAAGACCTATCAAACAAAATACCTGATCTAGAAGCGGCAACATGGATATGTCTTCGTTTAATCATTCAGTTTGTGATTTAATGTTGATTGGAGTGCAAATCTACCAGTTCACGTGATCTACTGTAGGTCATAAATAAAATGTTCATTATTTGATCCAACAGGATTAGTAAAACTAATTAATCAATATCCGATTATTAAGAGGTTAAGAGCTTGGTTTAGTCATGCAGCACACACCAACAGATTATACATATGCTTAAACACACAATTTGACACAAACAGATATCTGAAGCGTAAACGCCCTACAATTAGGAAGAAAATATTGTGAGAGGATAGAACAATGAAGGCAATCATAATCAGAATAGAGGATATGCAACAAAAAGACATGAAAGTTACGCTAGATACATTTTGATGGAAACTGTGACCAGAGAAAACTGTTGGTTGGCGGCTACACATTTTTATGCCTAACAGAAAGCCGCAGTAGGTTTACTACTGGCTTCTTTCTGTGCTATGTCCGACGAGGTTTCGGCCAGTTGGGTTACACCATTTATAGGACTCCAACCAAAAGATGGGGTAGACCACCATTAATCTGTCTTATGAACCTTTCGAACCAATTCACGGGGTTATTTTCTCCATAATTGTCAGTTATCGTAACTACCTGCAAACTGGGACACTGCGCAGACTCCCAGACCAATAGGATGTGATCTTCTTAGGCCTAATTCACAGGAATATGGCAACTGTTAACCAGAAGAGCTCCACACCAATTATCACCTCACGGTTGTTATTTTTATATACACAATTGGTTTGCAATCAGGCTTTTATAGTCTTCAGTGAACCCTCATTATCCACTAATTTAGTCGCTGTTGTCCTCTCACTTTTGCAAACGACACCACGTGCAGACAATGAGTAGGACATCTGCAGCAGAGGCTATAATCGCTTGGCCGTATGAGAGCGTTTTGTCGGAAAGAGCTAACTTTTGCCATCCTCTGTAGTACCGCAGTATATCAAAAGCAACAAAGGCTGATAAATTTCAGCTGTAAGTAACGACAACTAAAGAATACAAATACTTACTATGACCATTATGCTCTAACAATATTAATTTACCAATATAATTCTAGATTTTAATAAATAGAAGCAACCTTATTTAGACCCTTTACATAACCTAAGGTTTTGACCACTCAATCTTGATTGTTAGTACCTCAAAAATACATGCCAAATGCTAATATTAACTAAAATGTCATATATGCCTATTATACGGATAATTCAAGTTTCCTGGCAAATTGTTGAAATTTATTTATTTGAGTTTTGAGCCCAAAAGTTTTCCAAATACAGTTTAGTTTTAGTTTCTACAATATCGTTGAAGTAATCATCACCATGGCTTGCTGACTTAGTGGGTATCGTGTTGTTGCTAGATATTGAGTTCGAATCTCAGAATGAATATCAACACTAGTATACAGGTACACCCAACTGGTGTGTTCCAAATACGGTATATACCAAATACAATAATAATAATGAACAACCTATGTAAATTGGCTGGTTTGTTAACACTGATCTTTTTTACCAATTTTTTCAACAATTTATAAATGAGACTTCGTATAATGAGACTTCGTTATATGTATACCAGAATTAATATGGTTGTTAACAGTTTTATAAGAAACATGATTGTGTTTAAATTTGTCAAAATTGCGAAATACAACAAATTCAACTTTCAATAAATAATTTATGTTCAAGATTATATTGATTGGCCTATGAATTACTACTTAAGGTGTAAATTTCTACGTATACTTCTAATATCAAGATTAATTAATTCAAACAACATTCAAATTTTCAGAGAAATAATAACTTATTTCTGTTGTATTTATTATTTAAAGCTTCTTTTACAACGGATATAAATTATTTAGGATAAATAAAATATGGATAAGTAATTATTCATGTTTTTCTCTTAGTTATATGATCATAAATAACAACTTGAAGATATTTATCAGTTTCAATTGTTATTCTCTTGGAGTTGTCACCAGGAGATGCAGACTAGAATTTAAAATAGAATTCAAATACAAGGAATATGGTTTACGAAAATAATTTCTTTTGATTGTAAATCAATATATATATATATATATATATATATATATATATATATATATATATATATAGTGTATAAAAGCACACGAGTAGTTAGACAAACATTATAGTGATCAGGTTTGTGAAATACATTAGGTATGCATTATAATTGTACATAAACTTCATGAAAGTTAAACGTAATCGATTAATACGTGGCTGATGTAAACAAGTCCTTAATTATGTTGTAATCTGTATGTAAGAATGTATATAGAGCATAGAACATAACATCTGTGTGCATCGGTTCAAGTTGTTACAGCCTAGCAGCAATGCAAGATGAATACCAAATTAGTGGGAGGAGTAGTCATTTCAATGATAGAAAGAAAAAAAGAGTATATATATATATATATATATATATATATATATATGCTGTATCCAGTGTGTAGAAATAATCAAACAAATCTGTAAGTTCGAGGACAACAACAGAATATTTTAAGTTGTATGTAACTATATCCATATCCCTAAACCATAATATCTTGGTTTAAGGATGTACAGTTTAAAAGATCCCACTGCTTTTTTTAACTTACAGATTTATCTTAATTATTTATTTCATAGATTGGATATAATAAGTCAAAGAATAAATTTCTGAATAATTTACAAGCAGTTCAATAACCTTATTTCTATTACATATACCGGGTGGAGTCAGCTAGGTATAATTACCTATTTTAAACAACATATCATTGTTATGAATGATTTCTGAGTACATTTACGAGAAGACTGTCGTTTAATGTTCAGATAATCTTTATTCGTTGATTGAAATCTGCAGATCGCTAATGTGAAGTGCCTAACAATTGTTTATATAAGATAAAGGAAATTATAGTTTCAGAAAACAGTAGTGAAAATACAAGTACTGCCTAATTTTTCACTACTAGTAACCTTAGAACATTTTAAAAATGATATATTTTTAAATGTAAACTGTGTTATAACTTTCTGATCACCCTTATAAATGTATTGTTATTGACTAATACACAGATCCTGGATTAACTTATTCAGATTCTACATAGTTTCATATTTTGGACGAGATTTTTTTTATTTTCCAAAAACATTATACATTGATATTCATAGTTGCTATAAGATTTAAAAATAGTAGTTGTTGTTTAAGTATCAAAATAGAAATTAAATATAAAATGATAAATAGATGAACTTAGAGAACTTCTCTAAAATCTCTTTGTTAAAAAGGAATCGTCACATTATGTCAAAATATCATTAAATAAATGAGATAATACAAGTTACTGACTAAACTTGAATTCGAAAAACAACCACAGGACAAGTATATATATATATATATATATATATATACAATTGTTATAAAGGCCAGACAGTACAAAATTTCCTTTTCAATTCAAATTTGTTTAGCGAAACAAAAATGGCTATTTGACAGATTCCTCAATGGCTTGACAATTAATTTAATTCTCTATTACCATTACATATAAATAAAAACACCTAGTAAATGTAAATAAATGCATTAGAAATTCTCTTGATTGTTTAACTAAATTAAATCGTAAATGTGTAATAAATATTGGAAGGAAGTAAAATTTGAAAAAATTTCAACTTCTTACTTGTACTACATATATATTACTAATAAACATATTTATATCAGCCTTAAAGTCAGAACATTTTTATGATATTGGATTGTTGCATCATTTGATATTATTTGAAACGAAAGTGAGTAATATACACATCGGATTTATAGTAGATGATAGTGGCAGACCGCTTACTTAGATGCACTAGTAGGATAGTACAAAGGTAAGGACAGTCATAGCAAAATGTGGCATTACTCTCAGAAGTCACTGATTGTTGGCCAGAGAGAAATTAGTAGGCAAAGACCATTTGGATGGAAACAGTGTGATATTTGTAAACATTGTTTGGAGACGTTCGTCTACGTAGCTCATAATCAGTCTGTTTGGTGTAGATACATCCACACTTTCCCTTTCTTTATAAGCTATTGGACATAGAAGTTCAGATTGTACACATGCAGAAAAGGTCGAAAAAATATTTTATCATATACGAAATAATGGTATGCATTAATTCGTTCGCTTTATAGTGTCGTGTTAAGTTAAAAGAAGGGTTTTTTTTAGCTATAGTTTATCGTTTTCTCTTATTTCACCGTTTTTATAATTAAGTGTTGAATCAGCTCAATAATCTCACTTTTACGTTCCAGTAAACTATTATTGTGGTGTTGTGTAGTTGTAGTTGCCCTAAATTTTTATGATATTGGATTGTTGCATCATTTGATATTATTTGAAACGAAAGTGAGTAATATACACATCGGATTTATAGTAGATGATAGTGGCAGACCGCTTACTTAGATGCACTAGTAGGATAGTACAAAGGTAAGGACAGTCATAGCAAAATGTGGCATTACTCTCAGAAGTCACTGATTGTTGGCCAGAGAGAAATTAGTAGGCAAAGACCATTTGGATGGAAACAGTGTGATATTTGTAAACATTGTTTGGAGACGTTCGTCTACGTAGCTCATAATCAGTCTGTTTGGTGTAGATACATCCACACTTTCCCTTTCTTTATAAGCTATTGGACATAGAAGTTCAGATTGTACACATGCAGAAAAGGTCGAAAAAATATTTTATCATATACGAAATAATGGTATGCATTAATTCGTTCGCTTTATAGTGTCGTGTTAAGTTAAAAGAAGGGTTTTTTTTAGCTATAGTTTATCGTTTTCTCTTATTTCACCGTTTTTATAATTAAGTGTTGAATCAGCTCAATAATCTCACTTTTACGTTCCAGTAAACTATTATTGTGGTGTTGTGTAGTTGTAGTTGCCCTAAATTTTTATGAGCTTATGGCAACAACTGTCTTATTATGCTTTATGCATTGTCACTAAACCGAATGTTTTTTGAATATTTTATCAAAACTATCAGTATTTTTGAAGATGACACAAATCATTCATGAACTTAACTAAATTACTTGTACTATTTACTGGTGCTATTTATTTGTAATGTTAGTGGAAATTGACACCGGAGGATTGTTATATTACAGTATACAGTAAATGAAGGTATTTTTAGAGGTAGATAACTTTACTTGAAGCATACTTCAAATACTCACAGTCGAAAAACATCCAACTTGATGGAAACAACTCTTCTGCTTCAATAATCTTCGTGTGGTTTCTATCATATAGTGATAAAGGTTATCTTTAAATCACTCATGTCTTCGAAACAAGGACTTGAGTGACATTGTAAGTTCAAACACTCTCAATGAATCGAACATACTTCAATAATATATTTTACCATACGTAAATACTACTTGGACAAAATAACCTACAGTTGGATCAACATTTATGATTTTCCGATCACGTTTATTCTTGAAAAGAATTCCATTGGCATTTTCTGTTATCACAGTATAATTTGGTGATGAGGTGGCTACAGCATACTGAGTTTCCCAATTGTAGAAACTGTAATTAAATACATATATGTATAGAGGAGTAGAGGTCAGAAAGAGGCCATAATGTAAACAATAATTTTATCGTTCAATTTAGATGTTTATTTCTGTGGATATTAATTATTTAGTTGATTGAATACGTCACAGATTGATGTTGGCAGGGTAACATTGAAAACCAGGGAACACAGGACAGCTGTTTCGTTCTAGTATGGAATTCCTCAGCAGTGCAAACCCCAGATTCCGCAACAGAGGCTTCAGTTTGATGGCAAACGCCTAACCTTGTGCACCACTGGGTCGGCATCCAATGGTAAAATTCTCACTTCCATCAATTTGTGATGGCGTTCGAACTTATCGGGAGTGAGACAGTTATCACGAATGATGATCATCGCGCTATATATCACAAATTGATGGGATTGAGAATCCTACCATTGGATGCCGACCCAGTGGTGCAGATGGTTAGGCGTTCGCGTCAACCTGAAGCCCCTGGTCGGAATCTGGGGTGCGCACCGCTGAGGAGTTCCATACTAAAACGAAACAGCTGTCCAGTGTTCCCTGGTTTTCAATGGTGCCCTACCAGCGTGAATCTGTAACATATTCAATCAACTAAATAGTATTATCATTGTTTATACATGGGATCACTTTCATATAAGATACCTTTAGTGTCGTTTTAAACAAAATGAGCACTTGTTTGTACATGTGTCTGCTTGTCAAGAGATTGCACATGTATAAGGTGCTTTTTGGATAATTATTTTACGACTATATATCATATAGCTGCATCTGATGCATACTTAACCAGTCGAGTAGTATACAAATTATGGTACTACCAGAAGCTTACAGTTACTGTGCTTTTCAAAGAGAGCAGTTCCACGGCATTTTATTGAAACAGTTTCTAGCATATATTATGAATATGATGTATGTATCTAAAATGAAAATGTTTCCGAATAATCAATGCCAGTAATTTGAATTTTGAAAAACATTTTATTTTTACTAACGTATCGGTTACTTCATTTATTTAAGAAAAAACAGAAATGGGACAACATTTATCGTGTAGTTTTAACTCATGTAATTATTTAAATCTATAATTTCTTCGTATTTCTTAACTATGATCTTGATACTTCTTTGTAGTCACTAGGTAACTTGGATTACTTTAGCTGATCATTTAGCTATAAATATTTTCATTCTTTTAAAAAACCAATAATGAATAATTAAATAAACTGGAAAAACATTGAAGCAGTACTAAATACATCCTTATCAACAGTTTTAAATATTTGAATAAGGATAAAGTAATGGATGCAGCAGGATAAGATAAACTCATTCGTTTTATAGTTTTTCTTTAGCTACTTTACAATCTAGAAACAATAATAACAATCATTATTTAAAATCATTGTATGTAGTATAATTAACGTATACATATGCAATTATTTTGAGCGCATTTTTATGATGCTTTCATAATCATTACCTTCTTTCCGATTCTTTATGATAAACCTAAAATAAAGTATATTCAGTTATTTTAAATAATGTTTATCAATGTTGTTTTTAGGTTGTAAAGTAGTTGCTGAACGTGGATCACAAATATAAAGGTTAATCCATCTTATTCTACTACACTTGTTATTTTTTGTTCAAAAGATGTGTGATAAATTTAAGATAACTGGCAATTTTATTTATCATCTATACAGGAAAACTCAGTTGATTTACTGTAGAGTTGTTGCTATAAAGATAATACGCTTAATTTTCATTTCAACCTACAATGTTTAAATGGTTTAAATGGTTTATCTTGTTTAATCTGGTTTGCGTTTTTTAGCAAGTTTGGGTTTTTACGGGATGGGGGTGCTAGCCCCATGCCCAACCCTCCTCCTTTACCCGGGCTTGGGACCGGCAGTAACCCTAGGAGGGCTACAGGCGGAGTTAACCTACAATGTAGCATGACTTATATCCATGTCCACTTATCATTAATTGAGTCGGCAATAAACATTATAATTAATTAACGTACTATTAAAGATGTGCTTTAATTAGTTTGTGAGGATTCTGTTAATAAAACTTGAAAGAAACCAAATGTTGTTAATTTAAATTGATTTCATTAAACTATCATTTAAAGAAAATAAAACAATTTTATTTTGCTTATGTACCTTAGATCTCCTGGTCTTGGCTGTAATTTTTTCTTATCTGTAAAATATGCTTGAAACTCTTCAGTTTTCAATCGATGTGCATAATCTATGTAACCAGAAATTTCTTGACCTCGTGAATTCTTATTACGAATAAAAATGATGGTCTATAGACATTAAGAATTTAAAATGTAATTCAGAAAGTAGGCATAAATTTCAAAAACATTAAAAATACTGCTGAAGTAAACAAACTGGAGTTTGGTAAGTTGAGTCTTAAGTTTACAGTTTCGTCAACGGTAGTAAAAAGCATAAACTACTGAGATGACTTATACTAAAGGATCTTGTTGCTGCTGAAGTTAGATCACTATATATCATTGTGGTTCTCTATGATGGACCATAAGTTTGACACACCTCCTCTCCTACCGTGCACATTAGTAAAACTCTTTAGAAGAGAATCCTTGAACTTTTTAAAGTTTTGGCTCTTTTTGTGTTTGCATAAGGTGCTTTTAAATGCCCTAAAGTTCCCGCAATATATACTTATTAAAAAATGATAATATGGTTCAGCAAAGAAATCTATTTTTGGCGACCTCATATTTAAGGTGCACAGTTGCATATACACCTATGATTTTAATAGTATAATTGCATTTGTATACATATGGTATCCAAAGGAAGTGTGCCAAAAGTGTCATTAACTAACAAAATTGTGACCAAAGCTGGATAATAGATGTCATGGAAACTAGAGAAAAAATATGTAGCTTAGTTGAGCTAAACATTTCTCAGTGTGATAAGATTAATTATGAAAACGAACTAAACTCATTAAAGACATGGAAAAAAACTAAGTCATTCGGCGCAAATAATGTAGAGAGGTAAGAATGAATAATCGTAATTAATAAAATTAGCAGGAAAATTTGCAGAGCATAAAGATAACAATTATGTGACAATTAAATAAGAAAACTAATTTCAGCTGGGTCCATAGCAAAACTAGTGGATATATTTTTATTCATACATATTTCTGACTAGGCTATGTACATGGTAGCATTCTCAGCGATGAGTGAGAGAAAATAACACTTTGCTTTCAATAGGTTTGTGATCATTTTACAAATTACTTTGAATAGTGCGTCTCCTCTAGTCAAGTACTATGTAATGACAATATGTTTTACTTAGTTTCTACTGCAACCGCAGTTTGGGAAATCAAATCTTAAGAAACACAAATTTTTGCGTAACTAACTTATCACTTCTTAATTTTAAATGAATATTTTCCATTTATTATGGACTAATCTATTTATAGTTCTAGAATTATATGCCCAGTATATAGTTTAATATTGTCCTTTGACTTAATGACTTTATTTATCCCTATATATTTTGTATCATATTTAATAGAATATTTCTGGACATTTAATGTATGATCACACAAATAAACTAAGTGAACTATGTAGTCGGTATGTTTTATTACTATTTCGTATTTAATGCTTCCACTTTAACAAGCTAATATATAAAACTTACAAATAATTTACCACTTCGATTAGAATCTTCGCGTTCAGCTAAAGCTTGATTAAACGGACATGTTATCTTCAAGCCAAAAGAAGACAGAACACTGAAATAAAAAAAATATAATTACGGTTTTGTGTCATGTGCCTCCTAGATACATACACCTTTTGAGATATTCCGACTATAAAACGTTATCAAATAACTATAAAGTTTTGGCTAAAATAATGGTAAATATATCTTGGAAATTCATGCAAGTAAAAGACAAAACAAAGGCAAGTTTAACTGTTTGATATTCCCCACAAATTGACCTTGGTCGAGCACCAATGAAAATCAGGGATCCCTGGAAGATTTGATCACTCTCTTTAAGTCCATTAAATCAACCAAATGTATGGAATGTTTTTATTAATGGTCTTTTATTGGAATATAGTTTCAAATAGTTTTAACTCGTCTCGCATTTGATCGTGCACACCTAGAGTGCATCAACGACCACGACAGTTTAAATTGTTTGTGGATGACTTTTCCTGAATGTCACTAAAACCATAGGCTAGGATATCTTGTAATACTGACTTAGTGTATACGGTGCGATGAGTTTGATATTAATCTGTTGTATATTTTTGTTCCAACTAAAACAACTAATTTACAATGACATCGTAAGAAACTTCAAAAATCAATATTAAATCTTTTCAAGAGAGCAATAACAAATATTTGTGCTGAATAAGATGTATTTACTTTATTTTACTGGTTTCTCATCAGATGCATACAACCTAGAATAATATTTTACAAAATTAATATTCTAAACAAAGTTTAACATACTCATGAGAATGTTTGAACTTGGTTGAAATCAACAATATTAGACATGTGAACATAACTAAAATGTTGGGAATAATGCTGTAAATATATATTCAATACAAAAGAAGGTACGAGAAGGCAAAATGGAGATCGGAGTTCAAATGATTACATAATAAAAGGTAGTTGAAAATATTTGGTAATAATGTAAAGTAAGTTCAGTTATTAAGCTTGAAATGACATAATTAAATACATAGGTTGAACTGAACCATATATGAACAGCATTGCAACGAGAAACGTTAAATCTGACCTAAAGAGAAATAAAGTAATGTTGAAGTAATAAATCAACTTTGGCGAGAGAAAAAACAACGATGAAGACATTGATACAGAATTTAGGTTGCCAGGGTAAGGAAAAGCTTATAACTTTCTTTTTGGACATACAAGTTTAGTATTAATCGTTTGATGGCAATCACTTCACAGTATTTTAGAAGATTTGAAGTTTTTCATCTGTTGGACACTTTGAATGATCCATTGATATCAATCTGGTGTCCTGTGCCAATCAAGTGTCTAGCGATTGCACTGTTAAATGTTTTTATTCCTTTAAATCGTAGATTTCCTGGAACATATTCATTAAAACCTAAGTAGGCCCTCATTCTATTCTGACAGAGTAACTGTTTCTACAAATACACGTAAATTTATACAAACAGTCGAGGTAATATAAGAAGGATACCTGCCGATTTTTGACTGTTTCAGTGAACATAATGTTATGTACGGTACAACCAAATTTGTAGTATAATAAGTCCTCTTGAATTCTTAGCTGTCTTCTAATTGTTTCAACAATATTGTCACCCTTGAAATCAAGTTGAATGAAACTGCTTTTTTTGGACTGTGATTTCATTTGGTTTATCAGGTTTTGCTTTACTGTATTTGTCACTGAATTTTTCTCGGTAGCCAATCTTTTTTAGATACTTTTTGATGTTAGTGAATCTATTGTATCTGAAGTACATGTCTTTTTGGCCCTAATAACCAATGTTTTTACTTAAACTCTGATCTCTATTTTGCCTTTTGGTAATTTTTTGCATCAGATATATACGGTTACAGTATTTTCTTCAACATTCTAGTTATACTCACTTGTCTAACATATTAAGATAATTTTTGATTTAAACCAAGTTTAATATTATCATGAGTATGTTAAACTTTGTTTAGAATATTAATTTTGTAAAATATTATTCTAGGTTGTATGCAGCTGATGAAAAACCAGTGAAATAAAATGAATTTATCTTATTCAGCACAAATATTTGTTATTGCTCTCTTGAAACTAATAAAGAAAACAAAGTGTATGCAATATTAAATCGTTAATGTTTGAAGTTTTGTTTCTTGTACTGAATTGTAAATAACTAGAGTTACTTCCATAAACATCATGTATCCGCAGATTCTATCAACGTATTTAAAGTAAGGTTAGATATTTTTAGTACTGTAATTTGCAAGAATCATCAAAGTTCACTTTATCGATCAACGTTATTCATTTGACTAAGGATTTATTAATTGTTAAGACGTGATGATTTCAAAAGTAAAATAATTGTTATCAAGTACAAAATGATAATTTCGTAGGTAAGTATGACATATTTAAACGATCTTGGAGACTTCAAGAGGTGGCTTACAGGTGTTTTGATTTACAAAAGCTGGAAGGGATACAGTATAACCAGAATGAATGCTTTTTTCTAGGAATTTTAGTTAGCATTTTAAGAGTGTTAGGTAATGACTCATTAAAACATGCCTCAACCAGAGGAAAAATTGTCACATGTAAAGAAGTAGACGCAGATAAGTGAAAAACACTATAGTTCTAGTCCTTAACTAGATATTTTTAACAGTAAATTTCGTTTTATTAAAGGATCCCATGGAGAAGACATAGTATGGTGAGTCTTATTTCTTAGATGGCACAAAGCCTATGACCAGACATAGTCTTTAATACGAATGTAAACTTTCATTTCTAACTTTTGTTACCATATGTATCAGGTTAAAGGCTCAATTCTAACTTTAAGTTCTTACCTTACAGCAAATTCTTTTCCCAAAGTACCGATTTTCAACCATACTGCCAAAGTAACAGCTTGGTTCCAATTAAAATTACAAAATTTTTCTTATTGCTAATTTTAATTTATGCGGTTAGTGCCATTTCTATGCATAAATTCTAATCGAATTGTTGAACGTAGTGCTTATTCCAACTTTAAATCCTATTTCTCTCCATAAATCATAGTACTATATCACATTCCTAGAATAACGTTCTAGTTTCAACAATTGTTATTAATATTTAACCTAAATGTTAATTCTAGGCGTTGAGGTCCTGATTTTCATTAGAACATAGCGACTTTCACATTTCTCATATTTCTCCGTGGTACGCCTCAAAAAACGAAAAAGAGGAAACAAAGTAGATAGAGGAGAAAATAATGGGTAAATGTCAATGGTTGTCAAAGGGTAAATAAAAAGGAATTCGCTACAGTTAAGCGCCTTTCTTCTCTCGGCGGATTTCGCTCGTTATGACATGCATGCATGTACAAGGTATAAGTGAACCTTTTTTCTCGAAACACCTCTTTCCTACTTCTCGCCGAACAACTGGAATCAATATATTGGTCCTAAATAACTCAACAGTATGCATTATGTACACTGCTCAATAAAATAAGAAACAAACCAATATTTGTTTAAATTAGTTTACTTCATCTGGTGCTCTTTAGCTAACATCGCTTCTGCGAGTGCCTTCTTTCGGTTGTTAAACTCTTCACGTTTGACAGTTTCGCCTGTTCCTCTGTAACCTAGTTCGACAAGTTTTCGAGCCAATTCTTCATCCTGAAAATTATCGTATAACAAAATAGGAATGTACCCAACCTCCAAATAAAAAAGATCAGTTGATGTTATCTGAGAATCCAGGAAATCCTCGTATGTTTCGAACTGTGTGACAGCATCATCTAATCCAACAGATAAGGGGTTTTGGTTATCCATGCTCAGAAGATTTTCCAACGTTGAAATTTATATTTCCGCGTTACATCACTATGCCTACACAGCGATGTACTTCATCTGTTAGTGACCTTAGTGTTATACGAACTTAACCAATATGCTCTTCATGAACTAGTCTTAATCAACTGTTTTCTTTGTTCGTCTCTTGAGTTTAAGGTGGGGTTCCTAGTATTTGGAAGTCTCTAGTGTAGGTGTTCTGGCTACTAGACTGTACGGTACCATCCTATAGTAGCAGTTGGTTTGAAGTCATTCGAAAATGGATAAATGTATAATTCAAAGAGGTGAGACCAGTAGGTACCATGTTACCCAACAGTCGGTTAGGGAACGAATTAATATAAGCCGAAACAATGAAGAATGAGGAAGAAAGGTAGGAAAAAAATGAGAAAAGAGGAGATAAACATAATAAAATTGTGGCATATGAATTAGGTGACCTTGCAGTAGTGGTGTATGTGTCTGTGATAGATAAAAGGTACGTGTCGTAAAAAGCTGACAAAAATGCAGCCAGCTTCAACTTTAAAAGATGGACAGGATTCCTTGTGAACATACATATCAGTTCGACCGGTCCATAAAGGTGAGTGATCAATCAATAAATCAATGCCTGTTATCCAGTGTAGACCCTAGGCCGTCCACCAGCATTCTCCAGCCCTATCTGTCCTGGGTATTTCTTTTCAGCCCTTTCCAAGTGCTCTTCATCCTCTTCATGTCTGTCTCCAGTTCCTGAGCCTTTCTCCTTTTCTTTGACCTTGAGAATTCCAAGCTAGAGCTTGTGACACAGTTTGATGGTTTCCTCAATCTGTGTCCAATCCACCTCCAGCGTCTTTTCCTAATCTCTTCCTCAACTGGAAGTTGATTAGTTCTCTGCCATAGAATGTTGTTGTTGATGGTATCTGGCCAACTGATCCGAAGTATCTTACGCAGACAGTTGTTAATAAATACTTGTATCTTCTGAAGGATACTTTTCGTAGTTTTCCAAGTTTCAGCTTCATACAATAGAACAAACTGTCTATACAGTTGTATTGAAAATTTTGACTATAATGTTTTCTGAAAGTTGGTTTGACTTCTAGATGATTTTAGTTGTAGAAATGCTGCCCGTGCCTTACCCTTCCTTGCCTTCACATCCGAATCAGACCCTGCTTGTTTGTCGATTGTACTGCCCAAATATGTAAAGGACTCAACGTCTTCCAGAATTTCTCCATCAAGTCAAGTGTAATTGGGTTAGTGTTTGTTGTTTTGTATCAAAGGATCTTGCTTCTCCCTTTGTGTATCTTGAGGCCTAATGCTGCTGAGACTGCTGCTACATTGTTCGTCTTGATCAGCATTTGATCCTGTGTGTGGGATAGAAGAGCTATGTTATTTGCAAAGTCTAAGTCATCAAGTTTTATCGATGTTGTTCATTGAATCCCGAGAGTATCTTGTGACGTTGCAGTCTTCATGATCCAGTCGATTACTAGTAGAATGAGGAAGGGCGCGAGTAAGCAGCCTCGTCTGACACAGGTCTATACTTCAAATGAATCTGCGAACAGACCTCCATGCACGATTTTACAATGTAGTCCGTCGTAAGAATTCTGTATGATGTTGACTATCTTCTCGGGTGCGCCATAATGTCGTAGAAGGCTCCATAATGTTCTCCTATCCACGATGTCATGTACTTTCTCATAGTCGAGGAAGTTGATGTAAAGTGGTAAGTTCCGTTCAACTGATTGTTCAACAATGAACCTTGAAGTCGCAAATGATCGGTACACGATCGATCCTTACGGAATCCTATCTGCTGATCTTGAAGCTAAGCGCCGGTTTGATTTTTCATTTGGCCTAAAAGCACGCGGTTGAAGATTTCTCCTGGTACTGAAAATAGAGTGATACCTATCTCGTTCTAGCAATTGCTAAGGTCTCCATTATTTGGCATCTTGATGAGGTACCCTTCTTTCCAGTCTGCTGGCATTTGTTCCTCTTCCCAGATCTTCCGCAAGAGAATGTGGTGTATGTTTGCAGTTGTTTCTATATCTGTATTCAGCACCTTCGTTGGTACGTTGCCTGGTCCTGCTGACTTGCCACTCTTGATTTGACATTCGATGGCCATTTCTATTTCTTCGACTGGTGATGGGTCGGTGTTTAAAGGGATATCTGTGTCTGCTGCTTCGATGGCTAGTGGCTTCAGTGGGACTAGTCTATTTGAATGTTCTTCGGAGTGTTCTACCCACCTGTATCGTTGTTTATGCACATCAGTGATTGGTTTGCCAGCCTTGTTCTTGATTGGCCGTTCTTGCATAATGAATTTCCCAGCAAACTTCTTAATTGTGTCGTATATGGGCCTAATATTTCTTTCTCTTGCAGCTTTATCCGCCGTCATTACTAGGTCCTCAACATATTTCCGTTTATCCAACCTGACGCTTCTCTTCACTTGCTTGTTGAAGTCGGTGTATACGGCCTGTGCCTTGGTTTTCTCTATTCTTGTCCGACTGTTATTAATCGCCATCTTTCCGCCCCTCCGTTCCTCGAGCTTGTCCAGAGTACCAACAAAAATCCATTCTTTAATGTGATGCTCTTTGCTACCCGAAACCTCCTGACATTGTTGAAGTTATTGTTTCCTTAATTCCTTCCATATTAGTTCCACTTTTTAATTGCTGTAGATCGTGAAATGTCTGAAACTTATTATTTAGAGTTATTTTGAATTCATTGAGTTTGTTAGTATCCCGGAGAATAGCAGGATTAAACTTTTGTAATACTACTGCTAATGTTGTCCAGTGTTTCTTAGGCTACAGTTTCATTTTAGCCACTATTGAATGGTGATCTGAAGCCATGTCAACCCCTCTCCTTGCACTTACGTCTTCCATGGTCCTTTTAATCTTCTTATTGATGCAGATGCGGTCGAGTTGGTTCTTCGTCATGTGGTCCGGTGAAACCCATGTAGCTTTGCGTATACATTTGTGAGTGGGGAGAATATGGTGCCACCTATAATTATTTTGTTGAAGGCACATAGGTTTGCAAACCTCTCACCATTTTCGTTCCTTTCTCCCCCCAGTCCATGTCGTTTCATGATGTCTTGATATCCAGCGTTGTCCTTTCCACCCTTGGTGTTGAAGTCTCCTATTAGAATGGTCAGGTCCCTGGCTGAGCATTTGTCGATGGTTGGTTGCAGCCTCGCATAAACTGGTCTTTGTTGTCTTCATGGCTGTCTTTGGTGGGTGCATATCACTGGATGACATTTATTGTAATCCCTTCCTTCTTTGTCCTGAAGGATGCTTTGATGATCTTAGGTTTACTAGGTCCCCATCCTTAAAAAAGTTTCTATGCTTCTTGGGACATCTTTAATGCTACTCCTTGTGTGTGCCAGGCATTTTATTCTTCGTGACCGATATATGTAAGAGAACTTCTCCTGAAAATAATCTGTATTGTCAAGCTTGTAACCAATCGGTCTCACTTATTCCAAGTATCTTCAGGTTGTATCTTTTCATTTCTTCAGCTATTTGTATGCTTCTGCCTGTCTTCCACATCGTGTGAACATTCCACGTACCTATATTAATTGTTGCTCTGATTGTTGGGAGGGACATCGGCCTCGTGACTCGTGAAGAAACTCAGCTTTCACCATGAGGCGTCATAACAGACCTTCTAACTCCCAGGAGAGAGTTATAAAGGTTTTTACCGGTTAGCGTTTTTTTTTTTAGCAAGTTCGTTGTTTTACAGAATGGCGTTTCTAACCCATGGCCAACCCTTCTTCTTTATCAGGGATTGGGACCGTCAGCAACCCTAGGGTGTTTCCGGGCGGAGTTCGATGTGGATGACATGAAAACGAAATGAATAGAAACGAAATATTAAAAAATTGATGGATACAAATTGCTGATGCAATAAGTAATTACAGTAAACCACGGAATATTGATAAGGAAACAATTTTTTACTGAAGTTTAGCATAGCTGATAAATAGGATAATTTTTGCTAAATAGAGACAGTTCTCCATTTTTCCGTAAAGCAGTTGATAATTATCAGACTTGAGTTTGTTGATATATCTGTTGTATATTTTTTAAGATACTTGACATTAAATGGCCAAACATATAAGAGTCAAATTATAACTCACATTCTCATAAAGTCAGTAAAGAAGTGGCTGCAAAATCTGGATTTCTGGAATTCGATATAAGTCTTCGGTACTGCTGCTTTTAGTCGCAAAGACAGTCTATGGCTTTATTTATGCCTAAGTGCGTCAATTCCATGCACGACAATTGGTCACTAAATAATTGGCAATTTGTCATTGTTAGATAGCTAATACAAAGAATTTTTCAAGTTAAATCGCTGGGTGGTAGATCGCCGTCACAATGATTGCGCCATTTAAAGATTTTTATTGGCCGCATACAAAGTAGGAGTGGAGGTTCTTGAGAAAACAAGCCATTTTGAGCTATGGTTAACACTGTTTCGACGTAAACGATCCAGGCAATGCCACACTTCGGTTAGTCACAAAAGTAAATGGTATCATCGAGTCACTGCAAAAATTACACAGCATTATTTATACAATAAGTGGAGTGGTAACTAACAACCAAACCATGATTAGTGTGAAAAAGCCCACAATGACTGTTCCATAAATGCAAACTAGAAAATAGATGGTGAAATGAGTCATCTTAGATATTAAGATCATCAGACACTACAAACCCAGATAAATTTGCTGGTACCACGAGAGGTTTGATGCCTAATCAACCAGGTGCGTCAGACGCCTAATAACACGGACAACGAGTGACCCCTCACACTCGGGATGCAGCGACAGAGAAGAGGCACATAAAGAGGTGCTTGCAGGTCAGACAAATCAGTGGCTTGAAACTAATGATGATGTAAGTACGAAATCAAAAGACTGTCCTGCGTGTTTATATAATTTATCGTACAATGAACCAAAATAAAATCCTTATTCTGCAGCTTGTGACTCGTGGAGACAAATCTATGCTGATTTTTGTAGCTTCATTCTAAGTTTGCACCATACCTTGATTATTGGTGGAGTGTAGTTTAGTAGGCCAGTTTCAGTAATAAAGAGTAATCCGAGTGGGAATTTTATTTGGTGGGCAATAAAAAAAAGATATTTAATCATGAAAGACTAGTCGTGTACTGGTAACCTACAAGTGAACACATTTTACTAAAAGACACTTTAACATTTAGGTGAAAGACATTGCTTTCCACAACGTTTTTACATTTAAGAACTCACAGTCTCACTTTCTCAATCTCTTCTCTCTTTTGGAAGACCGCATGTCAATATAGCCTAAGGAATCTGACTCGAACGCTGTATACCGAAAAACGCAAACACCAATCACTAAATAACTTTTATGTAACCCTATACAGTTAACTATCAAATTGGTTACCCCTTTCTATCCGCTCCTCTGCTAATTAACCAAAATTTAAACTCATGATAAACTTGTTTTTTGATACCGATGGGACCTAGCTACTCTTACCTTAACTACCTGAAAATCCAGACATGATAAGGCACGGACCACCTCATATCTATCATGCGAGTTGACGGTTCGTACCACAAGCCTGTATGCGATTAACCTTATTAAACTTTCTTTTTCACCGAGACCTTTCCTAAACACTACTACTGTACTCTTCTGTAATTACCAACTTATCATGGATAACAAATTGACTCATACCAAATGAACTTTAATACCCAAGTCTTTACCAATTTAAATTGTTACGCTTTTATGATTGCTTGAATAAACAGAAAAGTACAGCTGTTATAATGATGTTGTTCTATTCTGCCTTTTTGTTTTCCTTCTTTCCATTCATCACTTTGCGATCGCCTTATATAACGCAAAAGGTTGGACGTCTACATTTCCCGTCATAATATAACCCCCCGTAATGGTAGCATAAATCCATCCTACCATTCTCCGGCATTACAAGGTCGTCCCAAGACCATGTTTGTAGTAAACGCTATACACATGTCAATTTAAAACAAGCCTTACTATTCCACTTTCTCTGTGTATCATAGTATAATAATTTTGCCCGACAATTTAACCAATTTTTACCACCCAATGTGTTATTGATGATCTTTCCCGTAAAAATGACTTGTTTCTGATATCAGGAAATAAATTATGATCACTTGTTTACAGCACCACAACATTCACGGTCAAATGATTTGGTAGAAGATTTTATTAGGACATTAAATAGTGCCATTGCATCAGTTAATATGAGTAATTTTGGAAAACTAAAAGAATGCATTGATAATTTTTTGTTACATTATCGTGGCACAGAACATTCGAGAACTCATGAAAGTCCACTTAAAATTTCCAGATCTTGTATCCGTTGGACAAATCCTGTTAACAGGATTTCATTAGAGGAGCAATATTACAAAAGAAATGACTACCGACTTTCTATTGGAATAATACTTTAGAAAGTGTGAGGTCAAATGATAAGAGCCCTTGATTTGGATAACCGATTGGCTCGTGATAGACGCATGAATTAGGTAAGGACTAGTGAAGTAGGTAGTTAGGATTTTATGCATGATAACTCTTATTTTTATTCCGTTTGACTTCTGTTATGTCGAACCACTAAGAAAGGGTGAAAAAACTTTCAGAACTGTGTTTTGGAGGACTAATTCATTTATTCTGGTCGTGTGTTATGTAAACATTACATTTCTACTATGGTTATGTTCCTCTTACTATATCCTCTCGTTTAGTATATTTGCTATCATTATATTGTCCCTTACTATGGACTACAGTTAATTAGTTATGTTCAAGTCACCCCCCATTCACTGTCACAATCTCTTCTGTTTAGTATTAATGTAAAATCCCTAATTGGTTTGCTGAGTGGTCTGAATTTGTGTATATATAAAGGCATGATTGAAATACAATACGACTGAATTGGGTTGGATTGGACTGTGCCTAGTTGGCTAATAAGTCGTCGTTTTCTTTATTCCGGCTTTGGGAACGTGTCCGTATACTGATTGGCAGTTATCAAGTCACAGTGGAATATTTCCACAATACATAACAACTCCGTAGTTCTGAATGGCAGATAAGCCGGGTGAACGAGAGAGAAAATACCGAAATATCGGACTCAGAAATATAGCTCGGGGAATGTGAATTTTCCGTGATAATTAATACTAGATTAGGATATTATTATGTACAGTAACGAGAAAATTTCTAGCAAATTATAAGTCACGGTATGTTTAATTGGCTAATATACATACACTAACAATCGGATAAGTGTATATATATCAGAAGTCACTAACGATGAATCTATGAGAATTATATTAGAACACAGTATAAATCCAGGAAGTAATGAATCGAGGCAATCGCAAGTCAAATGTAACCTTAAAATTGCGTTCAATTACACACTGTGAATACATACGAAAGTAAAATGTATAATGTACAAAATGTTGCATAAAGTTTCATTGGCTTCTACAAGCTCATTAGGCAAAAGCAAATTATAAACACGTGAAAAGACTGAGCTGTTGGCGTCCATCACAGACTGATGATGGAAGGGCACAACTAAACATTAATCAGCAGTAAACAGTTGTCTCGTCCCTGTACGAGACTCATCAGCAGCGCGCGTCTAGTATTTCGTCCCGATGGCTTAATGTCGGCTAACGCTTAACCCTATGCACCACCAGATCATCATCCAATGGTAAAAAATTTAACATCAACTTGCTAGGGAGAGACAGGACTGGTTATTTTCCATGTAATTATTCTTATTTTTGCTATTTTTTTATCAATTGTAAAATGTGCGATACTCGATATCGCCGTCTATATTCTCTGCATTGACCTTGTATCTTGTGATTGGTTGTAGTGTTTTTTAGTGTGCTAATATTTCTAATTGTTACAAGGTCGTTATTGTAACTATATATACGGAGTGGGGACAAAATAGAATCGAATCTTCTTAGCGCTGCTTTCGTATCTTCTTGATTTTGGCTTGGGCGAGTAACCGTTGTTCGAGGGTTCGAGTATCTGTTCGCGTAGAGAATCCAGCTAGTTGAAGTTGCGGTTAGTGTTGCCGAGGTATAGGGTTGGCGTTGTTATATTAGTAGACGTCATATCAGTTGGCGACGGGTGATGGTGACAATGGATCTTATCAAGATGGAGATGTTGTTAGATGAGCAACTTAAGCCAATGAAGCTAGTCACAAGCTCGAAATCTACTACTGAAACGTCTTCAACTGCTCCTACTCCCAACTCTACACTGTCAGTTGATGGAATTATTAATAGCATTGCTGAATTCAACTATGATCCAGAAGCTAATGTCACTATTGATACATGGTTTCGGAGGTATGGAGATCTGTTCATGTTTGATTTAGCTTCTCAGGATGATTCATGGAAAGTTCGCCTACTACTCAGAAAGCTTGGTGCAGCAGAACGTGACAAGTACTGCAACTTAATTTTACCTCAAAATCCGCGCGACAGAACATTTACTGAGACTTGCACAACTCTTAGCCAGCATTTTGGTGATAATTCTTCTCTGTTTATTAATAGATATCGTTGCTTAAAGTTGAAAATGAATGAGTCAGACGACTTTCTTACGCATGCTGGCATTGTAAACAGAGAATGTGAACGTTTTAAATTGAAAGACTTGTCGGAGGGCCGATTTAAGTCTTTAATCCTTATCTGCAGCTTACAGTCAGAAAAATTTGCTGATATTCGCACGCCATTGCTACACCGTCTTGATCAGCAACCCACATTGTTTCTCAAAGACATTGCTGCAGAATATCAACGGTTGACCAACTTAAAGCATGATACTGCACTCGTCCAATCTGGTGGTCATAGTGAAATTGAAGTTCATGCAGTTTATCGGAAACCAAGTTCTCGTCAACTCACTCCTGCAACCACCACTCCAACTTCCTGTGCCAAACCAGCTGATTAGAAGAGAACTATTCCCCCATCCAGATGCTGGAACTGTGGTGCATGGCATTTTGCTAAGTTCTGCCCACTTAAGAACTATCGCTGCAGAAAATGTGACATGCTGGGACACAAAGAAACGTTTTGCAAGCAGAAACAACCACGTACTCGGTCACGTTCTAGAAGAAGATTCCGTTCATTCAGTAAGCCGGCCGAGTCACTTTCAGTATCCACCGTAAATCACATTCACCAGAGACCAACTAGAAAGTATGTTTCCGTCCAGATAAATGGTCAGGAGGTAAGCCTTCAGGTTGACACAGCCTCTGACATTACAATTATTTCTAGAAAAACGTGGATTGAAATTAGGAAACCTGTACTATGCTCTACAGGACAGCTCGCAGTAAGCGCAACAGGCAATCGCCTGGAGATCGTCGGCAAGATTGTTTGCTCAGTGACATTCAACGATATAACCATGAACGGAGTATGTTATGTGGTTAATAGTAGTCTTAACTTGTTGGGTTTAGATTGGTTTGCAGATCTGAAGCTAGGTGATGTTCCACTGAGCACCATATGCCACCGCATCGTAAATATGAAAGACAGCAAGGACTTCATGAAGATTCTAAGAGAATTCGACAAGGTTTTTGAAAAAGGTTTAGGGTGTTGTACTACGATGAAAATCTCTCTTCGTCTGGTGCCGAATGCTTTCCCAGTTTTCCGCCCTAAGAGACCCATTCCATATGCTTTGTTACCGGAAGTCGACGCGGAACTTCAACGCATAGAAAAGCAAGGTGTTCTTACACCGGTATCATTTTCGGCCTAGGCAGCCCCAATAGTCGTTGTAAAGAAACCTAACGGTACACTACGCATCTACGCCGATTTTTCGACCGGACTGAATGCTGCCCTAGAGCAACACCACTATCCTCTACCGGTTCCGGAAGATTTATTCACCACCCTAAACGGCGGTAGCTGTTTCACCAAACTAGACCTGGTAGATGCTTATTTTGCAAGTTGAAGTTGAACCAGCATGCCGTGAATTGCTCACAATAAATACACATCGGGGGCTTTTTCAGTACACAAGACCACCGTTTGGAGTTAAAACCGCGCCAGCAGTTTTCCAACAATTGATGGATACGATTTTAACCGGCATCACTAGAGTGGCCGTATATTTAGATGATATACGTGTCGTCGCATTGTCACCTAACGAACTGTACGATCGACTTGGAATGCTACTGAAACGAATCCAGGACAATGAATTTCGCCTACGCCCCGAGAAATGTTAATTCTACTTTACATCCGTGAAGTAATTGGAATTCATATTCGACAAATCAGGTCGTCATCCCGATCCCGAAAACACTGAAGCCATTCGAAAAATGCCTGCACCCAGTGATGTATCTACTCTGCGGTCCTTTATCGGACTCATAAGTTACTACTCAGCTTTCTTACCATCCTTGCATGAGAAGCGAGCGCCATTAAACCATTTGCTGGGGAAGAATGTCAAATGGAACTGGACAAAGCCGTGCCAAGCAGCATTCGATGCCGTGAAAAAGCTCCTTACATCCGACCTGCTATTGACAGATTATGATCCGAAGTTGCCAATTATTGTTGCTGCTGACGCGTCATCATATGGTGTTGGTGCAGTTATCTCGCACAAATTTCCAAATGGGAAGGAGAAAGCCATAATGCATGTTTCTAGGACGCTGACACCGACTGAGAAGCGTTACAGTCAAATAGAAAAGGAAGCTTTGGCTATGGTTTTTGCTGTACGGCGTTTCCATAAGATGGTGTATGGACGACACTTTACAATACTAACTGATCACAAGCCACTGCTGGCAGTTTTTGGTTCAAAGTCTGGAATAACAGCACATTCGGCAAATCGTTTACAACGTTGGGCACTAACCCTGCTCGGATACGACTTCGATATACAGTACAAGAAGAGTGAGGATTTCGGTCAGGCAGATGCTCTGTCTCGGCTTATAAGCTCCTATCCCACGATCAGTGAAAAGTCAGTGATCGCTGCCATCGATACGAGAGATTATGCTAAAGAAAGTTTCATTGATGCTGTGCGAGCACTCCCTATTACTGCTCAGCAAGTCTTTGAATTTTCAAAAAGAGACAAAACGATTCAACGAGCAATCTACTATATGCAGCACAAATGGCCATCTTCCTTAGATGAAGAACTGTGGCAGCTATATCAACGCCGACAAGCTCTGTGCATAGTAGAAGGATGTCTTATGTTTGGGGAACGAGTAGTGATACAACGTGAGTTACGCCGAGCAGTGCTCAAACAATTCCACACTAGGCATCCTGGAACAGCCCGAATGAAATTAGTGGCACGAAGCTACGCGTACTGGCCTAAAATGGACGCTCAGATCGAAGATGTAGTTAGAAATTGCGACCGCTGTCAGCGGGCGTCGAAAAATCTATCGAAAGTTGAACCAGTAAGCTGGCCAGACCCCTCAAGTCCATGGAGCAGAGTGCATTTATATCTTGCTGGACCCATGTCAGGAACCTACGACTTGGTGCTGGTAGACGCTTACTCAAAATGGCCAGAGATCCACCCGGTAGTTCCTCCGACTACGGAGAAAACTTTGGAAATACTGATGAAGTTATTCGCATGCCATGGGTTTCCAGAGACACTCGTCACCGATAACGGTTCTCAATTGACATCACAATCTTTCAGTGATTTCTGTCGGAAAATTGCCATCACTCATATTCGCTCCCCGCCGTACCATCCACAGTCAAATGGACAAGCGGAAAGGGTCGTGGATACCTTCAAAAGAGCTGCATTAAAGGCAGAGAAGGAGGGAACCCTGTCAGAAGTCATCCAGCGTTTCCTACTTGTATACAGAAGCACCCCTAACAGCAGTGTTCCACAACATAAATCACCGGCAGAAGCACTTATGGGCCGGAAAATAAGAACAATAAATGAGGTGATGAGACCAGCAAAAGTAGAAAACAACGAAGATGACATCTATAAGAATGGGACAGAGGTGTATGTAAGAAATTACTGACCCAGAAGTGAGACGTGGAAAACGGGGTTCATTAAAGGAAGACGGAGGAAGGTGATGTATGAAGTTGCAGTAGAAGGACAAATATGGGTTCGACATCGCAATCAGTTACGTAGAAGGTTCAGCAGGAAAAAGGCAGATAAACCCAACCTAGCACTTGAATTTCTCCTTGATACTCTCAAGCTTCCCACTGAGAAACCGACAGTAATTGCAGCAAGCAACGAGAAACCCACACTTGCTGAAGAACAGTCTCTACGACGCAGAGAAAGAAAACGAAGACCAAGAAAGCGAACATCTTTCAAAAAGGGGAGGTGCTAGGAAGAGACAGGACTAGTTATTTTCCATGTAATTATTCTTATTTTTGCTATTTTTTTATCAATTGTAAAATGTGCGATACTCGATATCGCCGTCTATATTCTCTGCATTGACCTTGTATCTTGTGATTGGTTGTAGTGTTTTTTAGTGTGCTAATATTTCTAATTGTTACAAGGTCGTTATTGTAACTATATATACGGAGTGGGGACAAAATAGAATCGAATCTTCTTAGTGCTGCTTTCGTATCTTCTTGATTTTGGCTTGGGCGAGTAACCGTTGTTCGAGGGTTCGAGTATCTGTTCGCGTAGAGAATCCAGCTAGTTGAAGTTGCGGTTAGTGTTGCCGAGGTATAGGGTTGGCGTTGTTATATTAATAGGCGTCATATCACAACTTATTTTTATTTATCCGTGTATATTCGTGTTTTACTCTTAATTTTCTATCTTCTAATTTCATATATGATTATTTATAACTACGCTTAAATACCCACTATTTACACATACTATCTCCATTTTATATATTCTGTATACGCTTTGTTAAGCCTTCATTAAGCCCATGTATATAAATGGCTATACGATGAAATTTAAAGTGGTCTCATCGCAACACACATTCCTATATAAGTCGTTCGTAATCAAACATAAGTATGTGAATTAAGAAGACTATAATTCCTTCACTTCAACTTTTGGATTTCTGTGAGTGCACTCTGGTTCTAAAAACGCCATGCTAACTTTACGAATACATATCGGATGTGAAACAAGAGAGTTGTCATGTTTTTGCTCATAAGGATGAACCTTTGATTGCTATAGACAACAAGATTAAACATGTACAACAATACTCAGCATTCCGGCCTTTCCAGAATTACAGTGCAGTTATTTATTCACTAAACAAAATTTTTGAAGCTTCTGATATCGACATTTTGAATCATCACACCATCAGGCATCGTGTTACACAGCTAACAGGTCAAATACTTGCATGATTATTATACATCTGTTTGTATTGAATGATAGCATACGCAAAATGTGTATAATTATACGCTCAATTATAACAGCTAGTAATATAATGAACGGTCTTAATTCACGTGGACCACGTAAACAACTTTTCGGGCGATAGAAGAAGCCATGGAGTGGATATTTTTATTGTCTTTATCCTAATCCATATCACAAATCCTATCTGGCTTTCTGTATTAAGGACTCTTGTCCAATCAGCCGACTGAATTGCTACGATTGAGCGCTTAATGGAGTTCAGAACACTACTGTCTTGCTTCTACTGATCAAGAGTTTCTAATTAATCGAGTATCGATCTTGTTTGTTATCCCCAAAACCCAAAGGAATAACAATAAGTCGTCGGAAAACGATTAATTACTCTATGTACAATAGCAGCGATGGCAACAACGATATCAATAGCAACAATAATAGCAATAACAAGTCTAAAATAGGGCAATAAATATACAAAGTAATTAGAAGTGTACTTCTGAATAGTATTGACACCAACAGTAACTCCAACGTTCGCTCAATCGTTCCAGAACAAATGGCTAATAACAACGGAACTCGATGCAGCCAAACAACATTCCAATGTTAAACTTCCTTGACAACTCTAAAATATGAGTTAGAGCTGCTTTAAAATGACAGCAAAATAAATTTGCGCTGGTGGCATGCTGTTGTGAGAATCTGGAGCTAAGCATTTAAGCTGGCTTTTGTCCAGTTTTATGATTTCACCATAGTGTTTGATGTATCCGAGGGAAACAACCAAACTTCCTCTCATTGAGCATGTAGATGAAATTTAATTAACCACTTATGCTTTCCTTGACACCACAGAATACTAGCAACCGTTATACTCATTACCTAACGTGTTGTTTGGTCACGTATGAATTCCGACATCTGAGCTTTTTTCTACAATGACAACGCCGTCAAATCCACTGAAACGCTTCCAAATTTTCAGTTCCTTCTGTCAGTTTATATAGTCGATTTCAACGCCCGCACATGAACATCGTCAGGCATTTTCCATTATCAGAACTCTTTTTACCCATCCACACTGTTATTGATCAGCTTCACCAACACTCAACCCATATCCTGTTGCGGCATGTCATCCAACAATCTAGACATCGTGTTTCTGGAAGGATGGGTTTCAATCGTCGACGTGCCTCCAACCACCACAGCAGCCTCGACCTAGATTATTCCATTAGTTTGCCTCTGTACTTAGCGTTTGCCACATAAGTGCAACTGGTTTTCAATCGTAGTAAGCTCATCTGTGGCACATTAGTATAACGCCACAATAGGCAATGCACTTTAATTCGTACTACTCAGCAAATTTTACACAGTAAAATCAGACATCAGTTATGAAACGGTTAAGTTGATATGCGAGACATCAATTTAGTCACCATAACAACTGGTCACTTGTTAAGGTAACACCATTTAGTTATACAACGCACTACTGAGAACAATTTGTGATTTAAAACCCGCTGAGTTATCGGTTACCAGTACACGACTAGTCTTCTCATGATTAAATATCTTTTTTATTGTCTTTAAGGAAAAAATAATCGAACTTGGGACCTAGCAAAATATAAAGAGTAAATAAATTTACACCGCTGTGACTGGTTTTGAACCATGCCACCCAGCGTCTCCAACCACTGATTACAAGGACCCCAACTAGATAGTCTGCATCTATCAGTATTACTTAGACCGTCCGATGCGATCACTATACAACAAAAAAGTGGACTCGTTTTGTGTTATTGCTGCCGCGATTATCACGTGTTCTAGTACCACAGTTATAAGATGCAACAAGGACATCATAGGTTTATAACACAGTGGATCAAATACAGCTTCAAAAATAATTGCATATCATGAAAGACCACATGTGGATGACTGTATCATCAGGAGAACGTATTCGGACTGTGCCCGCAGTACACCTACACATTACACTAACTTCCCTTTTATTGTTGTCAATACTTTCATTAGTGACTCTTAAACCATTGTCGAGAATTCGTAATTTTTGAGTAAGGATTGGGGGCGGTGGTTATTTCAATCGGTGAATACGCGTATTCATTTGGAAGGCAATTGTATGATAACCAAAAATGTAATATTATAGGGGAGACAAAAATTAGCAAAGTGAATGAGTCAAAATAATCACAACATTTATAAAGCTTAGATTCAACACCACACAAATTGTTACATTTTATGTCAATATTTAAGCTTCACATTAATAAAATAAATTAACGCTTAGCTGTTGAATTTACACTAGTCTTGTGACGGGAAAATCAAGAACAAAATTGTATTATTATTTATCACCAGAAAAGTGAGGTAACTAAGACCTATTAAATCGACATCATGGTAAGGATTGGAATCAAACAGCAATACTGACGGCAGTTGAAAAAAAACAGGAATGACAATCAACATTTACGTTGATGATACGGTATAAAAGATAAACAGCAAATCAAAAACATTTTCTTTAATGATAGTAATAAGGATCAAGCAACAATCTTATATACTAATCCCAATCAAAAGGATTTGATGATTGGATCTTTGAGTCAATTAGTTGTTTGTGTTGACTAGTTAGAGATTCATTGAAACCAACATCAAGAGATTCATGATATGCAGGCTTTATAACAGATGATTGAGATGTCACATTTTCGTTGCTATCGTCGCTAGTTTCATCAAATGGAGTTGGTAGTTTATAAACAGACAAACTAGACTGAACTGGGTCGGTGGATGAAAAATAACCACCAGATGTAGATGATTCCAGTTGAAAAGGGTTGGTTGATGAACCGTGATTAGCGCCAATAGTACCAGAATTTTTAACATTTGTCGATGAAACGTTATTCTGACTTGAAAGTGAGTGTCTAACCAACGTAGGAGACCTAAAGATAAGAAGTTAAATATTTGCACAAAAATGAGTTTGATGTGAAAAAAAGTAGAACAAAAATTTGATTACTGTAAACTTAAAGTTTATTGACTTTTACATATGAAAATTACATCTGAAGTTTGTCAGTTAAAACTCGATTGTAATGAATCAAAGCTGGTTTATAGAAAAAGGGTTTATGTACTACCCACTTTCAACTGTTGTTTGAATTATTGGGTGGCAGATGTTAAGCTTAGATAGGAATCGCAAATTCACACACCTGAATATTCACTACAAACTAGAAAATATTCGGTACGATAAATTTTGTAAATTGAATCGTTCAAGTAACATAAATATTCATTTGTATTGACAGCAAAAGTCATGCCAAGTTACAATCTTCATGATGAGTATTAAACATCCAGGAAACGGAAATCGATATTACTATAATTTATCAAAATATAAATAAATTCTAAAAGTGATTTCATAAAATTTAGTCTCTTCTTCAGTAGAGGAAGCTGGAGTGATTTTGTAGATTAGCAAACTTATCACAAAAAATGACTCATATTAAAACTCAAAAGTTTCCGTACTATGAAACAGGGGAACACAGAAATGAGCTGGCTATATATATCCATACAGATTAAATCAAATGAAAAGTAGGTTTAGAACAAAAGTATTTTGTTAATAGCCTGTGGAGCATCTAAATATACGACGTCTACATTTCTATGTAAATAAAAACACAAAAATTAGATCTAAAGAAACAAGAATTTTGTTCTCAACCTACATCGACATTTAAAGTGACTTGAAAACATTAATTTTTGAAACATTATTTCGCATGTTTAATTATTGCTTCAAGTATTTCAGTATAGACAGTCGAGTATTTAGCCCTTATACATATCGAGTGAATCTAAAACTTAGATCATTAACGTGTGCTTGGTTATCGAATCAATTTACTAATATCACCCGTAAACAGTAACATGTGACAAAATGCATGTGATAAATTTACTCGAAGAGTTGTTTTGAAGATTGTTAATATAATCAAGTAAATGAAAAAAGGAGAAAGTTAACTAGATCAATTCACATACATGACGAAAACTGAAGGTTATCTTTTTTCTATAACCATGATAAGCTGCATATCTGTAAGTAGGCTTTTGAAAAGTCCTAATAAGTCCTTGCACATTGTTGATTATTACACATGATGAATGTATTGTCAACATACTAGGGATAGTGATACATTTCATCAGCAGCTTTTAAGGCTTTGTATTTCTAAAATCAGCTATAACTGTGAGGCTGAGACTTTATGGACTGCCGACTAAGGCATCATTAACTTGACGGAACATTTTGCTGTGGCAGTACAATATAATGTAATCCCTATATATAAATATCAGTCGTTTAAAATCTATTGGCAGTGAAAGTAGATTAAAATATTGGCACATAGTGTCAGTGATTTCAATAAGAAATATTTTGCCAAATAAAGAAATTACATAGAAGAAAACTATGACCTTATCAGGGATGTTTATATTATTCAACAAACTGGAAAAAATCTCCAAAAAATAATTCAGCCAACAGTTAGTGAACAACGGATTTACTCAACCCTTTTACTAGATACAGGTTTATGTTTATGATTTTGACCACACTCTAGAGGTGAATGTTAGTGACACCACCCAGTTGTTCAAACTAAAGTAAGTGGAGCTAAGCTTGAACTTGTAAGTTAGTGACCAAAAGTAGAACTCCTTAATCACTGAGCCATAGTTCCATGTAACCAAGTGCCTTGTAAATCTTCTTAAATCTGCAAACAATTTTTGCAGATAACTAAGAACAATCACTTTCTTCAATGAACAAAACTTTGGCAACAATTTTTACAATTAACTTACTTATAAGAACTTGAGACTTTTATTGATCCAGTGGACTGCTTGTCTAAAGACATAACATCTTCATCAACATTACTTGCATGTTTAAGATTTTGACTGCCAACTGACTTACTACGATTAGATAATAAACCCGAATTATAGGCCAAAACATTGGATAATGCTCTACTTAAAAGTGGTGAGTGAGTGGTAATCGGAGTTGTAGTGGATGAGTTGTTTACTAAAGAAGATGCATTACTATGATGCTGTCCTTTGGAAACACTTGTATCTTTCACTAGGTCCAAAGCATTTTTCAATTGAATTATTAGTTGGTCAGATGAGTCTTTCAAATTTCCAGATAATGACTTACTAGTTGGTAAGGTATTATGGATTTCAGCCAATAACATCCTGAAAAGGAGTAGACATAAGTTATAAATTTATTAATAATTTAACGATGTTTGCGTTAATTAATTCGCCCGTTATCAGCATTACATGATTTAAAGCATATCTCAGTAGATGAAGAGTAAGGTAAATAAGCAAACAGCAAAATAAGTATGATGCTGAAAGTTGACAGTTCGCCTAGAAACTGCAATAACACCCATTAAAATAAAAAAAGATTTGAAGATCTATATGTAGTTCACAAACCCACTGGGACTAACACCCAAACTTCACGGTAAAAATAGTTTACTGATCCGAACAATCTCACATATGATAAATTTACCTTATTACGCACCGGTATAGTGGCCCATAGAACTGTAAAGTCACTCCATACAGAAGACTTTATATGTATAGTACTGCTTGGAAGCAAACAATAGATTTGTGTTACAACTTGATGTGTTACCTCTTTTTATGAATGGAACACAAATAAAAAAAGGTGATTTTATATTCAATCAACAACGAAGCCTAAGAATGAAAGTTGGTACTCACCATATTATTAGATGAACTAATCCTATGGTGTGTAGTGAATGTAGGTTTAATGTTTAATAGAGTGTTCTGTAGATAGTATGGTGTTATTATGGGATCACTGCAAGGTACAAGAATAATGAGTTTCTTTTTGGTGAAATCAGAGCTCATTTATGAAAATTATGATAAATAATAGGGACGAAGCACAGAATTATCAATAAAGCTGATTGAATAATTACCTCCACAAAGGAGGACAATTGAAATAGCATCCACTTTCCAGACATCGTAGTGGCAAGAAAAACTGATGAAACAATAAAAAGAAATGTCTAAGGCAAGTTGACTACATCAAATCAAATATACGCGCTTCGGAGCTTCATTCCACTGCAACAGAAATGGAATCTGTCAAATTCTCGGTTTACATAGAGAGGACTATTTGCTTTGGTAACATCTTGAATAGAGTTTGAAACCTACTTAATACATATACTTCGAAATCCGTACGAAGGAATGGTCTTGGATAATGTACGTCAAAGTTGACGTCATCATCAGCGTGCTCCAACTCTATAATCACAATAGTGATTCGATCCAGTTGCACGTGAAGTCATTACGTTAAGAACGTAATTCACTCTTAGGTTTTGTTTCTTAGTTCTATTCGTCTTTATTATTCATTTATTATAAAATCAAGACATATTCAATTTATTGTACACCAGTGATTCATAAGTCGAACTTTAATCTATTTATTTTAGTAAGTCATAGTCATAATAAGCAACTAAATTATTACTGTTTAGCTATCTATCTGTTTAGATTAGTAAACCTCTTTTCGTATTACGTTATCAATCCACTTCAAATAATTTCTAGAACTTAAACTCTAGTCATCTATAAATACTCGATTGAAAACTCTTTATTTTATCTTCCTTTATTCCAATATTGTATATCTCCTGATAAACAATGTATAAAGCTTGATTCACAATGATATTTAAACACTAAAGTAACTACAATTAATTGCTTGTATGTAGTTGAAGTGAATACAACGAAGTACAGTGAATTCAATATAATCTACAAATATTGTCGTTGTCTGTAATTAAATTTGTGGAGAGAAAAAACTGTTTGAGAAATAAAATATTCACTGCAAAGAGATTATGCTCTACAATGGCCAACCAATAGTGAATTCACAAAATAACCACAAACTATCTAATTCAGACTCCTTCTAGTGTAGTTATCGGTTCAACTGTAATATAGAATCAGCTATATTGGGCACTTTACGAGGCTAATGAAATGCCATATCTCTGATAGCTGAGAAAAGGATAAAAGAAGACTGTAAGAACGCCCATTTTAGCATATTCATCCATCAGTTTGATAAGAATCTAGAATTGTAGCAAACTTATAGTCTCCTACATACAGTAGAAGTCATAGGAATACATCTAAATAACTCGAATTTTTGAATATATGATCAGTTTTTATGACCACTCAATACGTCTAAGCCTTTTATAAAAGCTACAAACTAATCCAACACTTCGCAAAGCCTTTTTCAATCTTAACCCCTAACTTAAGTAATCGCGAATTCATTACAGTTTCTCATTTTACGTTTACATAAACTGTTTTGGTAATTTGATTATCTAATTTTATTTGCAGCACTTCATCTATAACTTATCATTTTATGAACAATACCAAACTTCATTTCCAATTTTTCAGTTTCAAAATTACGCGACTACTATTTTATTCTTACAAAACTTGCTACGATATTTTCTTCCAAGTTTAGATTCCATGGAATTAATAAGTGATTAAGTATATATATATATATATATATATATATATATATATATATATATATATATATATATATATATATATAAAGAGAGAGAGAGCCTTAAAGAGGCACTAATTGAAAGAGAATAATACTTCACTCATCTTGTATTCTTAATATCATGGTAGGAATATATAGTAAAAAGTGCTGCTTATTTTGTACATGCCGAGTATATTTGTAATTGGTTGAGTGACATCATTTTAAAGTGCTCAGCAAACATAAGCTAACTCTAATAACGTAACTTAGAATGACTGCCTTAAAATGTTCACATGGACAATTTTATTTCATTCCGCTTATGAAATTATATGGCTTCTACATGTGCTGACACTGTTATCCACCAGATTTTATAACAAGCATATCGTACAACCATCCCGCTGAAGTAATGAATTCATAAACTTAAACTTTCCCCTACTCATATTTTTCACTTCAATAACCCTAGTATATTTTCATTATTGTCCTGTGCTTCTTGTTTTGTTTTCCCTCTATTTGTAAATGACTATATACGTACCGTAAAACGCGATCGGAATTCCCTTGTGCTGTATAGTTTATTATTCAACAGTTACCCCTCGTCAGGTTCTGAAACATAGGCATACTTACCGATGTTCAGTAGTAATGGTATCCCTTGACTCATATGCAGCTTTCGACTCGTTAGACTGAGAGGTCATGTTACAGAGTTGTCACTGGAAGGTTTGCCTCAGAAGTACATAAACCTAATGAGGGTTCTTTACTCGGATATGACTGGTAGGATCAGAGCTTATAGACAACTAACATCAGAATTACCAACCTAAAGCGCTGTTTGTCAGAGGTACTCACTTTTCCCTCCCCGCATTTTTTATTCAATATCGTCATAAACGTTCCTCTAGATATTATGCAATCTTCTTTTGACCTTCGTAGGATGATTTCTTACCATGAGACTCAATAATAAACTTCGAATATGCAGATAATGTAGTTCTACTTGCTGTAGATGCTGAAAATGTACCGAGTCTCTTAAACATCTTACCGTATTAGTGTGGTATGGTAACTTGAGCTAACACACGTATGTTTAAAACTCTACGTTGTTTATGATTTCATGATTACACAATCATGACCTCTTAATTCCCCTACTAACGGAACACTGGTTCAAAACCGCTTCATCCTATGAGACATCAACGATTCTAAAACGCTTGTGACCATGCACGTTTTCCACTTTCCATGTAAACGTCGACTTCCTTACACTATTTTTTATAGACAACTACATAGATAACAGGATTATTTACCATAAAAACCAATTAATGTATTGTTACTGATGATTATGTAGTCCTCCAACGGCTTATTCCTCACAGTCTTAACATTGTAATAAAATTAAAATAATTTATGAATCGATTTTTTTTAATACTTACGCCAGTTACTCCTCACTGAGGAGCAATCCTTTCCAATTGTTTCCAGTTGCTGTTTACCTTTTTAGTGTCTGCTTCCAATTCACGACGCAGCGTGTTCTTTGGCCATCCTCTTTTACACTTCCCAACAGGATTCCACGTTAATGCTTGTCTCGTGATGCAGTCTGATGGTTTCCGCAATGCATGTCCTATCCATTCCCAACGTATTTTCCTAATTTCCTCTTCGGATGGAAGTTGATTTGTCCTCTCCCACAGTAGACTGTTGCTGATGGTTTCTGGCCAAAGGACATTTAGTATCTTGCGTAGACAGTTGTTTATAAATACTTGTATCCGTCTGAGGATGTTTGCAGTAATTCTCCAAGTTTCAGCTTCATACAGCAGGACTGTCTATACGTTCGAATTGAAGAGTCTGACTTTGAGGTTAGTTGATATTTGTTTTGAGTCCCATATGTTTTTCAACTGTAGGAATGCTGCCCTGGCTTTGCCAATCCTTGTATTTACATCTGCATCGGACCGTCCTTTTTCATCGATGATGCTCCCCAGATATGTGAAAGTATTCACTTGTTCCAAAGTTTCTCCATCAAGTTGAATTGGGTTGGTGCTCCCTGTGTTGTATTTGAGGATCGTGCTCTTTCCCTTATGTATGTTCAGGACTACTGATGCTGAAGTTGCTGCCACACTGGCTGTCTTTGCTTGCATCTGTTGGTGTGTATGTGCTAAAAGAGCTAGATCATCTGCGAAGTCCAAATCATCGAGTTGCATCCCGCTTGCCCATTGAATTCCGTGCATCTCCTCAGATGTGGAGGTCTTCATGATCCATCCAGTCAACCACTAAGAGGAAGAAAAAAGGTGAGAGCAGTCAACCTTGTCTGACTCCGGTCCTCACTGGGAATGAATTTGTCAGTTGTCCTCCATGCACAATTTTGCACTGTGTTCCGTCGTAAGAGTTCCGGATGATGTTGACGAGTTTCCCTGGTACACCGTAGTGTCGAGGAAGTTTCCATGGTGTTCTCCTATCTACACTGTCAAACGCCTTCTCATAATCAATGAAGTTGATGTACAGTGGCAAGTTCCATTCAATTCATTGTTCAACGATGATTCGTAGTGTTACGATTTGGTCTGTGCACGACCGATCCTTACGAAAACCAGCTTGTTGATCTCGAAGTTGAGCATCCACTGAATTTTTTATTCTGTTCAACAATACTCTGTTAAAGACTTTCTCTGGTATCAACAATAGCGTGATCCCTCTGTAGTTGTCACATTTGCTCAAATCTCCTTTCTTTGGTATCTTGATAAGATGTTCTTCTTTCCAGAATGCCGGCACTTGTTCTTCCTCCCAGATCTTTTTGAATAAAACGTGGAGTATCCTTGCTGTTAGATCGATATCTGACTTGAGTGCTTCAGCTGGTATATTGTCAGGTCCTGCTGCTTTCCCACTTTTGACTTGTCTGATGGCCATCTTGATTTCTTCCATTATTGGTGAAGTAACATCTATAGGGAGATCTGTAGGTGCTGCTTCGATGTCTGGTGGGTGGGTTCAGTAGAGCTGGCCTATTCAAAGTGTTCTACCCACCTATTCTTTTGTTCTTGAATCTCAGTGAGTGTCTTGCCTTCTTTGTTCCTGACCGGTCGCTCTGGTTTACCATGTTTATCTGCCAGATTCTTCGTTGTGTCGTATAGCTGTTTCATATTTCCTTCTCTTGCAGCCTTCTCCTCTGTCGTTGCAAGGCCTTCGATGTATTTCCGTTTGTCGGCTCTAATGCTCTTCTTTACCTACTTATTTGCTTCTGTGTATTCAGTTTGTGCCTTGATTTTTTCTGCTCTTGTTCGGCTGTTGTTGATTTCTATCTTTTTGTTTCTCCTTTGTTGAATTTTGCTCAATGTCTCAGTGGAGATCCATTCCTTATAATGATGCTTCTTGCGGCCCAGAACCTCCTGACACATTGACGTTAGTACTTCATTGATTCCTTTCCAGTTGTCCTCCATAGTGGTTTCTTCTTCTTTCGGTAGATCTTGTAAGGCTTGGAACCTGTTGGTGAGAGATATTTTGAATTCGTTGAGTTTGTTAGTGTCTCGGAGAAGGCCTGTATTGAACCGTTGTACTGCTGTAACTCCAGTTGTCCACTGCTTCTTTAGCTTCAGTTTCATTTTAGAAACCACCAGGTGGTGGTCTGAAGCTATGTCAGCTCCTCTCCTGGTTCTTACATCTTCCATGGATCTTCTAAATTTTTTATTGATACATATATGATCGATTTGATTCTCTGTAGTATGATTCGGTGAGACCCATGTAGCCTTGTGTATGCGTTTGTGAGGGAATATTGTACCACCTATAACTAATTTGTTGAAGGTACATAGGTTTGTAAATCTTTCACCATTGTCATTTCTTTCTCCCAGCCCCTGTTGTCCCATGATTTATTCATATCCAGTGTTGTCCATTCCGACTTTGGCGTTTAGGTTCCCCATCAGTATTGTCAGATTCTTTCCTCGACACTTTGCTATAATTGATTGCAATCTATCATAAAACTGATCTTTGTCCTCGTTGTTGCCGTCGTTGGTTGGTGCATAACATTGGATAATATTCATTGTAATTCCTTTCTTCATTGTTTTAAAAGATGCTTTGATTATCCTGGGTCCATGTGATTCCCATCCCACAAGTGCATTGTGAGCTTTTTCGGACAGCATCAGAGCAACTCCTTGCGTGTAAGGAGCATTTTCCTCTTCGTGGCCGGAGTATAGCAGCAACTCTTCAGTAGCCAATGTTTTCTGTCCAGCTTGAGTCCAATGGGTTTCGCTGATTCCGAGCATTGTCAAGTTGTATCTCTTCATTTCTGCAGCTATTTGATTTGTCTTCCCGCTCTCCCACATTGTTCGAACATTCCATGTACCTATAAAAATATTTGCTCTGGTTGTTAGAAGGGGCATCGGTTTCATGATTTCCGAAGAATTTCGGCTTTCATCATGAGGCGTCATGAATCCTTCTACTTCCGGGGCAGAGTTTAAATGGTTTATTTTGTTTAATCTGGTTAGCGTCTTTTTTAGCAAGCTTGGGTTTTACGGGATGGGGATGCTAGACTTATGTCCAACCCTCCTCCTTTACCCGGGCTTAGGACCGGCAGTAACCCTAGGAGAGCTACAACAAAGCTAGCCATGTAAGTTAGTGTAAATTCCTCAATAAATTACTGAGTATTTGATATAGATTTCATGTAAGCTAGTAACACTGTCAATAAAAAAGATGTAACTAAGGAAAAGTGATGATTCTCATGTATTTGTTTTCACAATGTAAACTACATGTACTGTAAGGCAGTGAGCTGGGGCCCAATAGTAAATGGACTTGGATTAGTTCTAAACATTCAACTAAGCCTATTTGTGCAAATCTTATGCAAAATACTAGATGAAGAATGTCTTTCATACTACGTTTAAAAAACAAAGGCGTTATCGTTACGTGGTTACAATAGGTACACTTCAAGAAATAATGAAGAGAAAATATTCAACTACAATGAATACAAAAGAGCTTACTTATTTCGAGGTGCACATTGAGGACATTGTTGGTCACCATAAGCATAGTTATCGAAGCAACTATAAAACAATAATAAAATTCAAGCGGAAAAATAAGCTATAAAGTAGGTAAGCAAATATTCAGTAGATTGTAAAAGGTTCTAGAATGAGAAACTATGCATCATGAAGCGCATTAAGGCGAACACCAAAGTAGTAGAAGCTTCAGTATTATCAGCGATTTTGAAAAAGAGTACGATTTGAGAACAAAGAATCAATTAGTAGCAAAAAGCTTTGTAGCAATTTAAAAAACCCATGCTTTATGGGAAGACGTAGAGTAAATGTATTAGACCCATTACAATTAATTCGGAACTATATCAAACAACGTCTCTAAATATTGATTGAGGTCAACGCGCGAACCCTAATCATGTACTTTGCCTTTATCTACATGGTTCAGACCGACAGTGAATGATTTTGTCAACAGATTATATGTAATGGTTTAGTCAACCGTAGCTTTACTCCTTCCCACTCCTACGTCAGCCAACATTTTGCGTTAATATAGGCAGTAGTTGTAGATACTTAGTACATGCCCTAGTCACTCAAACCAATGAAGATCTGAAACCTTACCTTCATTCTCTAGCACCATGTGTGCAACCACAGTGATCTCAACAAACACGATCAATGCTTCGAAGGTACCGATGAACACTTTTAAGAGCCACGTTTTACATCTATACATTAAAACAGAGCAGATTACTGTGAGGTATACTCGTCCTTTGGTTGGCAGATAGCCATATTTTCCAGCCATAGATAAAGTAAGCTATCAAATCTAAGCAAATTTTCCGGATTTATCCAAGAAGGGTGATGAGACTTCAAGGATAAGTGGATTGACTGATGCGCTCAACAATATTCCTGTTGTAGAAACGCATAGAATATTCGTTTTCATTTTTCTAAACAGTGAGCCAAATCTATTATGTAAGATTAGCTGTTATAACGAGGTAAAAACACAAAATCCACTCATTTACATCACAGTTCTGATACAGCAAAAGTTTGTGGAATCTACTAATTTAAGCATATCAAGTAAGACAAATATATAATGTAAATTAGATTCACAACTGCGTACTGAAATTTGTTACTAAGCTACTTTTAATCTTCAAGGTAATGGTATGTATCGTTGATCAGAATCCAAGTTTTCCAGGGTGTTAGAAACGTTATCAGTGAGAGATTAAGATCACAACTAACGTTCTTTAGAACTGAGACATTTACACTGAGTAGTAACCATCTTCGTGTCTACTGAATTTTATCGACGATACATACAGTAATTTCATCGCTTTACAATACAACAAAGATCAAATAGAAACATTTCACTTACGCCTTATGATAAGAATGATCACATAAGAAGTGAATAGATGGAGGGTCCAAACTCTGATGACACAGAGCACACTTTTGCTGCTGAAATATTTTCACTCTATGGTTTAAAAAGCCACAAAACAACTAATATATAAGTTAATTCTTAATAAGAAGAGTAAAAAATAACATTAATTTTATGCCTTTCGAAGAATAAAACCACACAAAAGAAACGCTAATGTAGGTAAAAAACATTGTAATTGATATGATGTGAGAGAGGGAGGGTTTCGGTTAGTAGCAAACACCGATGAAGTGTGCCTAGTTGATAATGCGAGACTGAACTAAGCCCACTCACCCCCCCCAGTCCGACAATAGAAGAAGCAGAAGTGAGAACCGGAGAACTGAGAACAACGGAAACGTATTATATTTTAATCATGCCTTTATATATATACATAAAACTAGACCACACAGTGAACCAATCAAGAATCTAACATTTGTACAGAACAAAGGAAAGAGTGGCAGTGAATGAGTACAACTTGTACACAATTAAGTAAATGTAGTTTATAGTAATAAACAAAATACTAAGAGTAAATATATCAAACGAGAGGACCGGGCAAAGGGAACGTAACAGTCATGGAAATGAAAAGGTTACATTATCCACAGTTATAATAATTGAAATAATGTTCTTAAGCACAGTTCCCGAAGATAGTCAATCTTCGTTAGGTGCCCGGTATATCAGTAATCAAGCAGTGTTGTAAACAGTTATCTGCTTGAGACAGAGATACATATTACTTGGAAGAATTCGTTTCAAAAAGATGATTTCATTTCAGGTATATACGAAAACCGATAATTAAGGTGAGATGGTTTTGTGGAGATTGGTTTTACCTTGTTGCTTGAATTGTTCACAGACTCATCTCAGTTGGATATTACAGGAAAATCCAGAACACTGGACAACTGTACGGGATTTCTCAAAAGTCTGGACCCGCGACCGCATCAGAGGTCACACCAACGACATTTAGGTCTCAAGGAGAAAGCTAAAACACCAGTGTAATTAGGATGGGATCCAACGATAAAATTTCCACTACAATCAATTTCTGACGTACAGTTACGATTAACAACTGTCTTAATCCCACCTTGTTTCACCTCTATCAACACAACTTACTAGGAGAGTTTTAAGGCAGGTTACTAGTGAGCTGATTATTATAATTAGACTGGGGTGCTTTCGGTTATCAATGTTACCCGACTGAAAACAATCTGGAGCGAATACAAACAATGAAGAGAAATAATAGTCTGTATCTCTTTGCAATATCGTCATATCATAAGATTTTTCAATAGCATACAAAACAATCAAAGTGTTAGCTGAAGCACACTGAGCAGGAGGAAATGAGAATATACAACCCAGTAGGTTTTAAGTTCGTTTTTTAGGAAGGGAATGATTTTTTATACACTGAGAAATTACACTAAATAAAAGTGCTTTGAGGAAGATTGACAGAAGGACTTAACACTGGTAAGCTAGATAATATGAATATGGAGAAGAGAAATTAACGAGATGTGTAAAGAGGGAGTCAAATCAAGAAGATTGAAAAGGAAATTAAACGTTGGTAATATAGTTCAGAAAGAAAGAATGAAGAAGTAGAAATTAATGATGAAGTCAAGGAGAGACAATGAATAAATCCATGCGACGGTAAGAAACAGTGAACCATGTAAACTAAGGTCTGTGATCATAAATCATAACCCCAACTAAGAGGTTTGTAATTCCTACGAGGCTCAGATAATTAGTAAATGATTTTATGTGCTGGTATTACGTCTTAGTTTAGCAACCTCCTCTCCCCCTTCCCAGATTCTTCCCAATTTACTTCTACTTTATCTAGCGAAGCACATTCGAGTAAACAGGTGTCAGATAAGCGTAGCATATGTTTCACCCACCTCAGCTGATGGATGCTCGCAGTATTATCAATCTACTTAATGCTATTACCTAGGACCTTACGCTTAACTTTAACATTACTTTCCAAGTTTTTTCCACTATATGCGAGTAATGCATACATGGCATTTATAATCGAATACTAGCAAAATATTTGCGTTTTCTACATCCAAAAGCCATGAATCATAGCCACAAAGTAGTGCAGAGAGGAGAGCTGTGTACTATAGTCGTACCGATATTGGTAGATTGGTATCTCGTCAACACTATAAGTACTCATGTTAAGATTCTGTTACTCAGATTAGCTCTCTAACGTATTTATAACACGAAGACATGGTAATACACGGACTGCCAGAAAAAATTGGAATATGTTCAAAAGTAATGAAACGTATTGGCAGTCGACATAGCGTAGTCATAGCTTCTAAACGCCAAAAACGAAAAATGAAAAAGAACTTACTGATTATTTAATTTACGCACCACTTCACGATTACGCATGGTTTCTTTACGAAGACGATCTACTTCATCCTTCATAGTATTAATTCGATTACTACCAGCTTCTAGGTGGTTTAAAAGATAATCCTACACAAGAGGTAAAACAATGTAAGCAAACAGATAATAACCTATAAAACAAATGCTAAGTGCAATATATATATATATATATATATATATATATATAGTGAAAACACAAACTGATTTTTTTATTATAATAACTTACACGTATTGTTCCAACGTTACAACAATGTTCTGGGTCACTATCAGACAATAGGTGCAGAACAAAAAGAGGTGACGCCAGATTTAATCTATCCACATCTATAAATTTTAAGAGAAAAACAAAGCAAAGTTAAATTTATAGTTGGGATGTGCTTGTACATTACCATTTTTGCTGTTAAGGGTTGAAATTTACCAGTCTCTATTACAACATGAGCATCGTAAGTGGACCACTAATGCATAAGAATGATTAAAATTGGATTGTGGAAAGCAAGTGAAATCCAAAGAGAGCATTCTGTCCTATTTGACAGTAATAGATTGTGTTAAAGTCCCACTGTAAATATTAACACAAGGAATCAGGCATATTCAGGCGCATGTCCCGAAGTGGACGAAATATACACCCTAAATTCCACTTGCCAGTAACAATCCAACTCTAATTAAAGTTAAATATAACAGTCAATAGTAAATGGTGATTTTTTTATTATAAAATAGATCTTATAAAATATTTCGACACTACAAAATGTTTGGAGAAATATTCAGACATGAACTATTTAAAGTAGAAGTTGCATGTGATAAAATAAACTAATTACTATATAACGATTATTAAGTCAAAATACTAAAAACATGCAGCATGAAATGCCCGGAGAATAACTTTTAGTTTTTTTGAGGGTTTAATCTTTGTTAGTTACCACTTGGATATCCATAAATAGCTATAAAAACCCTTTGGTATTAATAAGTAACTTTGAGACTCTTCACAAAAGCTTGAAATAGATTTAAGCAATCATGAGGTAAGGGAACCTCAGCAGAGTTAACACTCTACCAGTTTGAAGGAAGCTTCTTGAAGTGATAAAATCTGACAAGAGGTCACTATCAAGTTATTAGTGTCTTTAATCAACAATAGCTTTGACAGTGTTTAAAGCATTTCCCGCAGCCAAAATATGTCTGACTGGTACTACAGTTCATACATGAATATATTTTACCAAGGAGTGCTTACCAATTTCGAGTACTAAGTAGTGAACATATGTACTGCATAAGCGTTAACGTTTCATATGCGACTAATCAAGCAGAACGTAATGCGTCAGTTCCAATTGAATAATTTGAAGATCGTCACCAACACTATTGGTATAAAACTCAAATTCAGTTACGAAAACTAATCGTCAAAATACTCCTTAATAGATCAGCAAATAGAATTGAATAGCTGTTGTATGTATATTTCCTTGTTTCGAGGGTTATTTTCTTGCTGTGCACGAGACGACGGCAACTGATGGGCTACATAACTAACCACGTTGATTAAGTGTGAAGTCAGACAGAACAGTTAAACTATTTATTGCAAACCAGATATAGGATTTTCAATGGTTTGTTGATACACAAACGAAATAGTGAAACCATAGAATACAACATAGAAAGTGGGCATTATAATTCTCTATTCATTCGAATGCGCTTTGGTTATCTGGCATACTGCCAAGTAAAATAAACATAGTAAAATTGCACGTGAACTGAAGTCTAGATACTCACCGCCCGATATATTTGGATAGCCTAGAAACATGCCTAATAACTAAAGCCAATCAGAAGTGATACGTCACCAGTCTATCCATATTCTCACTAACAAATAACAGCTCACATGTGCCGAATGTTTCAATAACTTAATTGAAATAAACTATGCTTAGATAAATTATAGATGCAGAGTAATAACAGTGAAGTAGGAAGTATAAGCATAGGACTTACGATTAACGACTCGCTTGAGAATATCTGAATGTTCTGGTTTACGTGCGTAATATACCAAAGCGGTAAGCCATAAATTAGGCATTTGATTACTAGGAGGATAATGATAAGTAAACACTAAAAAGTTTTAGTACTTTATTACGGTAAGATAAGTGAGATTATTTTGCAGTTTTCATCGTGAAATGATTGTAGATAGATGATCAGTAAAAACTAGGATGTGTTAGACAATTGTCATGTTCAGTAATAAGAATTTCATGGAAATTGAACGTCCACAATACTGTTAACGATCGAACCCATGACCCTCAACCCACATAATGAGTGCTCAACTTCCCGTTATGGCGTAGAATGAACTGTAGTTGTAATGTCAAACGCCGATTGGTGCCTAGTCGATCACCGCACGTCTGCCCTATGCCCACTCGGTCCCAAGCCGGAAATGAGAGAACACGAGGTTGACGAACTAGCCAGACAGAATCATATTGTATTTCATACAATCCTTTATATATACATAGAATCAGACCACACCGTCAACCAATTAGAGAACCAACATTTATACAAAATGAGGGTAATAGTGAATGTGAACTAAAGTAATGTATCCAAAATTGATTAACTATAGTCCATCAACGAGAAATGATATACTGACAGTTAATGTGTCAAATGGAAGGATAGGCCATAAAGTTACTGAATAATAATAGAAATAAAGTGTTCACCTTGAATACAACCAGAAAAATAGTTCTCGAAGATAATCAATCTTCTTTAGACACCCGGCTTGTCACTTTCGAGAACTGAGTTAGTATCTAATAATTTACGCTTTTATCTACAGTTACTCAGTGTTCATCGTTAAACGCCATTAGCAAGTAACTGCTTCACTAATGACATGGTTGAGCTCCACAGGTAAAGGTCATTGAAGATTAGTTGTGTTTCTGTTTCGGTAGTAAAAACAGCGAAAGCAACTAACAACCTATGCAGAAAAGCAAGGAATTTTTACCAATATACTAAAAAAATCGAATAATTAAGACTTATTTAAAAGCACTGTTTCGCATAAGCTACCCAACATGAATTTGGCAGACGAGTCAATGAAGTCGTTCAAGTATTGACGAATGAGAGTAAAAGAAGTATATGTATCAAACTCATAAAAAAGAGCTAAAAGATGTGTATCCATATCCGCATACCCATATTTTTCACACACAGCCATTATATCTTCGTTCATATCTCGAGATACGTAATATCGAAGCATTTGGTCATATCTAATAAAAGGAATAAAGTGAAATATCAAACTTAGAAATATTTGAAGATAAAGAGGGGGAAACACTATCTTTTATTCAAAGAACAAAAAACTTACAGTTTTTGTTTTTCCCATAAATAAATACAACCTTCATAGAACTGTCGTTGATAGCAAAGAACCAAAGCTTTCTTCTCATCATAATTCAACTGAATAAATGATAATAAACATGTAATTTGGTAGAATAATGTCCGATTAATTACATTTTCTATATACGATAATTTTTAAATACAAATGAAACGGTTAAAGCATTTAATTTTCAACTAGTATGTTGCAGTTTTCCCTAACTGTAAATAAATATGGCTCAAAAACTAAATACATAAAACTGTACTTAGTACATGAGTAAATGAAGCAACTCCAAATAACTTTAGTTAATCTAAAACAAGAAGTAATAGGTAACTGCTTACTTCATTAAGAGGATTCATATATATCAAATCCTTTGATGAATACTTCCGGAGTAAAAATAATAGAATCTGACTGAACCATGTACATTAGACATAAAACAAATAAAATCACTTTATTGGTAAAAAAACAACTACATAGTTTGTCAGTACCTTTATTAATTAAATTGCATTCCAACAGTTGAAAAGAGTTAATTGTCTTAATATTACTGTAACATTATTTGCTTGATGACTGCTCTTATTCTGTTGTTCTTATATATGGGCTTATGATGTCGATAAAAGCCTCACGAATCAGCCAGCCAGCTAGGAGAAAGGAACTCTACTGACGGTATACAACACTGGTTAATGCTATCTCGAGTATACTAACAAGTAAGCACTATGTAAAATAAAATGTCGCATTTATTATTTTAATCTTTTGAGCAATATAGTTGAATTCTTTTATTGTGGCAATTAAGAATTAGCAATTTAATTCATTAAACCAAACCAACAACAATAAAACACTTTATCACAGGGAAAAAATTATGTCGATATAATTGAACTGAACTAACTTCATTATTCGATAATAATTGCATTGCCATTTGAAGTAACTGTGTTGAGTCTTCAGTGGACGATTTATCAGTCATCAATCGATTCGCTTCATATAATAATAATTCTAAAAATGTGTCCGCAACTCCAGTAACCAATTTAGAAGGTGGAGCCATCTTAAAAAAACAAACAAACATAATGGAACTGATTTGTATAAAATAAAGTAATTCATGGGCACTTGGAAATAGCTGAATAAAAGTAAAGTAAATAAATTAAGTGATATCCATGTGCTTGAAGTTCAGTGTAATATGAACCAAATATGTACCAACATGCCCACTTGACTGATCAGCATTTAAATTCAAAGCGATTAAAATGGGAGTCCAAGGAAACGGTGTTTATTAGTATGCAAACAACTTGTAACCACCAAATTTTGAGTTGCAGCTCGAGCATTTAGCACTTACTCCTGGGGTTTAAAGTAGAAAAATTTCCTCGATTATGAATAATAAGGAAGTGTAGATAAAACTAAGTACAGAAGTAAACACTGAATTAGTAAGTAGCATATTAACGTGATTTATATTTTAGTGACTGCATCGCATGAACTACTCATATTTTAAATAAACGAATAGATAGTTTCCTTTATGAACTTCGCACTGGACAACTGGAGCAGCAGTATTACACAAGTTTAATACAGCCCTTCTCCGTGATACTAACAAACGCAACGAATTCAAATTAATTCTCAGCAACAAGTTTCAGGCATTTCATAATCTACTAGAAAAAGGTGGAACTAATATGGAAGACAACTGGAAAGAGATTAAGGGAACAATAACCTCAACATGTCAGGAGGTTTTGGGTCTCAAGAAACAACACCAAAAAGAGTGGATTTCTGTTAGAACTCTGGACAAGATCCAAGAAAGGAGGAACAGAAAGACAGCGATCAATAACAGTCGGACAAGAGCAGAGAAAGCCAAGGCACAGGCCGAATACACCGAAGCCAACAAGCAAGTGAAGAGGAGCATCAGGTTGGATAAACGGAAGTTTGTTGAGGACCTAGCAATGACAGCGGAAAAAGCTGCAAGAGAAGGAAATAAGAGGTTCTTATATGATACAACGAAGAAGTTAGCTGGGAAATTCAACAAGCCAGAACGGCCAATCAAGAACAAGGCTGGCAAACCAATCACTGAAGTGCATGAACAACGGAACAGGTGGGTAGAGCACTTCCAAGAACTCTTGAATAGACCAGCCCCACTGAACCCACCAGTCATCGAAGCAGCAGCCACGGATCTCCCTATAAGCACAGACCCACCAACAGTCGAAGAAATCAAAATGGCCATCAGACAGCTCAAGAGTGGCAAGTCAGCAGGACCAGACAACATACCAGCAGAGGCACTGAAGACAGATATAGAAGCAACTTCAAAGATACTCCACATTCTCTTCAGGAAGATTTGGGAGGAAGAACAAGTTCCAGCAGACTGGAAAGAAGGGTACCTCATCAAGATACCAAAGAAAGGCGATCTCAGCAATTGTGAGAACTACAGAGGCATTACTCTACTTTCAGTACCAGGAAAGGTCTTCAACAGAGTGTTATTGAACAGATTAAAGGGCCCAGTCGACGGCCAACTCCGAGATCAACAGGCTGGATTCCGTAAAGATCGATCATGTACCGATCAAATCGCCACTCTACGGTTCATTGTTGAACAATCAATTGAATGGAATTCACCACTTTACATCAACTTCATCGACTATGAAAAGGCATTCGACAGCGTGGATAGGAGAATATTATGGAGCCTTCTACGACATTACGGCGTACCCGAGAAGATAGTCAACATCATACGAAATTCTTACGACGGACTACATTGTAAAATCGTGCATGGAGGTCAGCTCACAGATTCATTCGAAGTGAAGACCGGTGTTAGACAAGGCTGCTTACTCTCGCCCTTCCTCTTCCTACTGGTCATCGACTGGATCATGAAGACTGCAACATCTGAAGGCACTCTCGGAATACAATGGACAACATCGACGAAACTAGATGACTTGGACTTTGCAGATGACCTAGCTCTTCTTTCTCACACACATCATCAAATGCAGAAGAAGACCAACAATATAGCAGCAGCCTCAGCAGCAGTAGGCCTCAACATACACAAAGGGAAAAGCAAGATCCTCCGATACAAAACAACAAACTCTAACCCAATTACACTTGACGGAGAAATTCTGGAAGACGTTGAAACCTTTACATATTTGGGCAGCATCATCGACAAACACGGAGGGTCTGATTCGGATGTGAAGGCGCGGATTGGTAAGGCACGGGCAGCATTTTTACAGCTGAAAAACATCTGGAACTCAAACCAACTGTCAGTCAATATAAAAGTCAAAATTTTCAACACAAATGTGAAGACAGTCCTGTTGTATGGAGCTGAAACTTGGAGAACTACAAAAAGTACCCTACAGAAGTTACAAGTATTTATAAACAACTGCCTGCGTAGGATTCTTCGGATCTGTTGGCCAGATACCATCAACAACAACCTGTTGTGGCAGAGAACTAATCAACTTCCAGTTGAGGAAGAAATTAGGAAAAGACGCTGGAGATGGATTGGACACACACTGAGGAAACCATCAAATTGTGTCACAAGACAAGCACTGACTTGGAATCCTAAAGGCCACAGAAACAGAGGAAGGCCCAAGAACACATTGCGTCGGGAATTGGAAACAGACATGAAGAGAATGAACAGCACTTGGGAAGAGCTAGAACGGAAAGCCCAGGACAGAGTTGGCTGGAGAATGCTGGTGGGCGGTCTATGCTCCACTTGGAGTAACAGGCATTGATTGATTGATTGATTTATGAACTTCAATAAAGCAAGGACGAAGTGGAAAAATACTAACTGATTTCTAACTTGTTGGACATCATCAGCTGCATTACGACTGTAATTTGGATTAAATCACAACATCTCATTGAAAAAATAATAAGAACTGGTAATTGTAGATAGAAGCTAGGGTGGCGTAGATTAGTCGTATATATATATATATATATATATATATATATATATATATATATATATATATATGACGGAGAGGATAGAATATGACAGTCCGAACACTATTTGACAACATATAGATCGGCTTCTCTCCAGAACCTTATACCACCAGGAGGTAGAATATTAGAAAATATAGCCTACAAGGTAGGCGTGAAGGATTAATATTTAGAGAAAAATACCGTACTATAGACAATGTAAAAGTACAATGTAAATATAGCGAGATGGTTTGTGCCGATTAGTTCAATAACAGTAAACACTGTACAAATAAAATAATTTTGGCAGTACAGCAGTATGAATTAAAATATAGAGAGAAGAAATTCTTACCTCATTAAATATACACCTAAATACTGATTTATACTTAGTCAATTGCTACCATGAATCATTCATTAAACAGGTAATTGTTAGGAAAACATAAAAAAGTGTCGTCACAACACTATTCTGAATGTAAGTATTCCAATTAAGATAAAGGGAATAAACGGTTTAAGCATTCACAAGTGAACAACATTGTAGATAACAATACTAACAATAAAATCAGAGGAACTTACACTAATATAACGACTAAGGAATTGCATTAGTCCTTTAGGATTGTTGACAAATACTTTCAAGAGGTGCTGTACATTTATCCGACAAGCATCTACAAAATTCCGAAGAGTTATAAAGAGCATGTACAAAACTTGCAAAAATAATGAAAAGTAAGCTAACTTAGTAAACAATAATAACATTATTAATATAGTAAATCATAATGATAATAAATGGCAACAGTCATTCTAACCTGCTTAGTCAGAGAATAATAATGATAAACTGATCGCATTTATATTGTGGTGAATACTACTCATAAGGTCGTCCATAAGTAACAGGTAGTGGAACGTCGCATGAAAGTGAAAACGATAAATGACATATGAGGTGAGATCTGAAGTGACAAAAAACGAAGTCTGATCACAATACGTAGGAGAAATGAAGACAACCAAAGGAAGCAGGCCTACAGTCAATATTGATCGAGGAACGCAAAGGACGTGGAAATAGTTAATTAAAAGAAATGTATATATTATTTATGACGTTCTCTATCTCACCAAACACTCTATTCGCCTTGGCTGCGCCGACTTCTCACAATACGATTTAGACATGGGGCAATAACTTAGTGGTTGAAACAATTAACCATCAGACAATGAATTGTAAGTCATTGGTAAGTCATTACCGACGTAGAACCTGGCATATATGCCCGTAGGTTTAAGTTGCCATACCACATTGGAATGGTGAGATTATATCTACAAAAATAAATCAATATAATATAAAAAGAAAGTATAGAATAAAGGTGCGTATGAAAGAAGCATACAGCTTAAGATTTAGATGAAGACAGGGAGTGAATACACTTGCGCCACTGTGACCGATTCTGAGTCATGTCGCTGGTATGACTCCGAATGGGACAAATGCGGAGATTTGCATACATCATTACGAAGGATAAATTTGATAATTTCAAATAAATTGAGCATTGGATAGGTTCTTATTGGTTTAGTACGGTTCGCGATAAGATACGACTGACAGATAGTCAACGCGCTTGACTACTTCACATTCTATAATAAATCTAGGCTACGATGCAAACCAGTTCTGGAGTAACATTTTGCATTTAGAGGGAGAGTAGCACATTCTGAATATGTTTGCACTGTTACATAAGGTATTCAGAGGACTCTGCATATTATCAGCGTCTTCAATGAGTAGGACTATATCGTCTGCGTTTTCTGAGTCGATGAGTGGGTTTCTTGGGAACAGATCAGTTTCTGCGAAGTAAGATGAAGAAAGTGAAACTTCTAGGATAACGTCCGTGACAAAATCAAATAAAAAGGAGGATAAAGGGGCAACCCTGACAAACCCCACTTGAACCTTTATGGAAGTTTAAGCACTTTTGAGGTACATCTTATAATGACAAACATTTCCACAGAGCTTCTTGATGTACATAGTCGAAACGTGTTAATAGGTGCAGATTACCTGGTTGGGATCCGCGTGATGAAACGTAACAAATGGTTAGAGACTTTGGGTGACATGGTTTAAAATCGTTGGCAATGGCACAGGTTCATCCATTCCTTGTCTACCTCCAAATCCTAAGCTTCTGAATTCGCCAAATTTTCTTTTTACTTAGTTATATTTTGTTAAATTTCATCCTCTCGATTGATACTAACTCTGTCTATACCTCTACTACTCTGGGATTTGATCCGACAATTTAATCTCTATCTGCTAACCGAGGCATGGCAACTTGGACTGATGTAAGCCCTTACCAGGTTCTATGTTGTACTGACTGACTGACATAGTCCTTACCAGGTTCTATGTTGTACTGACTGACTGACATAGTCGAAAGCTACCTTGATATCATGGAATACCACTATTGTTGAATGTCTATGTTCTGAAACTTGACACTGTGAATATTCAAACAATGTATCCACGCCCAGATCTGAAACCAGACTCGTTTTCCCGAGTTTGTACTTCCCTAGCGTCAGGCAAATCATGAGTGATTACAGAACTTAATAGTTTAAACAATGATGATCAAACTAATTCCTCTGTGGTTATCACACAAAGATTTGTGCCTTTTTGTAAACTGGAACGGTCAGAGATTGAGACCAGTCAGATGGGATGACGTTCAGTTACCGGTCTTTAGTTAACATATCAGTCAACCTACCTAACAAAACTGTACTATATTAATTAAAAATACTTGTAGTCAACCTAACAGATCCTGCTGCTTTACCTTACTTCAAATTACTATCAACGACAGGTTGAAATTTCAATGGGAAAATTTATTGTTAACAGGTATCAATAAACGTGAAACAGAAAATGAAATACACCAATCTCGGTGTCTCTTATCTGAAATGTCAAATGGGTCCGATCAAATGCAAAACGCTTGTATAAGCTACGTAATTTCACGAAGAATACATACACATATCCAACAGATAAAAGTTCCAAAGCCGACACTTATTAATCACCCCTGCCCCACTGACAAGATCAAAAAATATTAGTCCTACCTCGATGAGCACATAATTTGTCCAAAAGCTTGATTGTTTCTTCAGGACAACGAGAAATCAACTGATGTCCATATTCATTAATAGATTTTAATGCCTGACAAGAAATACATAAAGAGGAAATGAATTTCAAATACGAGACAATGTTCAGAGTAATTATAAGACAATAGTGCTACATAGAGTTTAACAAAATCAGCGATGTGGGACATGATTTTTATGTTGTTAGTGTTAAACTAAACACTGAAGTCAACGTTTCACTGGTTACTTGAATTCTCTATAACACCTGTGCATTGGGTCATCCTAGAACTATTTACCCAGATAACAATCATGCTTGTTTTCCAATGGTCAACAAAATTATTCTTGTAAAGCGTCTTAAGTTAGTGAAGTAGTTGCAACTGATGACTAAATTATATTAATAAAACGACTTGCATGTATGTATGTATAATCAACATAGAACCTGGCACATGTGTGCATAGGTTCAAATTGCCATACCCCTATGGCACTGTAAGATTAACACCACCACCATTAGTAGAAGTTACTTCAATAAAATAAAATAATAATAGTAACAAGGAATGTGAACATATAGAATATAGTTCGAGAAGCGTAGAAAGCTATGGAATAATTTAAAGCTCATGATTTAAGGGAGGACAATGAGTGAATACATCTGCGCCATTGTGACCGATTCTGGGCCATGCCACTCAGTGTTTCTAGCCACTGGTTACGGTAATCGTGGGGACCCCATCCAGGTAGTCTGAAGCTAACGACACGACTCAAACCGGCAGTCAGTGACTTCATGGACTGATGCCATGTTTTAGTTTGGCCGACTCTTACTCTCTTCCATCCTATTCCTATATCAGCCAGCATTGCGCGTCGAGGCAGACGGTGGTTGGGCATACGCAACACATGTCCCAACCACCTCAATCGATGAAGATTCACAACCTCATCGACTGATTTACCACATTTGACTAACACCCGTCGTCTAACCTCACTATTACTTATTCGATGATCCCAGCTAACGCGAGCGATGTTTCGTAGACATCGATGGTCAAAAACTAATAACCTTCGAGTGTCGTATACCCTTAATGACTGCGTCTCACACCCATACAGTAAGACAGAACGAACTGTTGCGCAGTACACTCTCCCTTTCGTTGAGAGACGAATATCTCGTCTACGCCATAGGTGACGTAAGTTGGCAAAAACCAAACGAGCTTTTTGAATTCGTACTGAGATTTCGTCAGTGACCAAGCCATTAGGGCTAATCAGACTTCCAAGATAAGTGAAGTGATCGACGTGCTCAACTACTTCACTATCTTTAGTTCAGGGGTTGACAAAAACCAGTCTTGGACAAATAGTGTGCATTTAGAGGGGGAGAAACGCATTCCGAAAATGCTTGCATTCGAGCTTATTGCTGTTAAAAGTTTCTGCGTCGTATCAGCGTCTTCGCCAAACAGGACTATATCGTCAGCATATTCTAAGTCAATAAGTGGATCTCCTGGTAGAAGATCGATTCCTGAAAAGTCAGACGATGAAAGTGTAATTTCCAACAGTATGACAACTATGAAATTGAACAAAAATGGGGAAAGTGGACAGCCTTGACGGACACCACTTGAGGTTACAAGTTCAGATGATAGTTCGCCATATGCTCTGACACAACTAATAGTGTTTGAGTAAAGAGCCTTAACAAGATTTATGTACTTTTGAAGCACGCCTTTTAATGAAAGACACTGCCACAGAACTTCACGGTCTACGGAGTCAGATGCCGCTTTCAGGTCAAGGAAAACCACTATTGTCGGCCGCCGAAAAGTATGTCTATGTTCTAAGATCTGACGAACGGTGAATATCTGGTCTATACAACCGCGACCAGGTCTGAAACCAGCCTGATTTTCTCGTATTTGGAGATCACGAGTTGCAGTTAAGCGTCTGATAATTATAGAAGCTAGTATTTTAGACACTATATTAGTCAAACTAATTCCTCTATGGTTATTACAGGACGATTTTGAGCCTTTCTTATATACTGGGACGATTAACGATCGACACCAATCAGATGGAATTATGTCAAGTTCCCAAACCTTAGTCAAAATATCAGTCAGCCTGGTTGTCAAAGTGGGACCACCATCCTTAAACACCTCTGGGGAAAATCTATTCGGACCTGCTGCTTTGCCTCGCCTTAGATTGGCTATAGCATTTTCGACTTCGATATGAGTCGGGGTATCTATCTCGACTTTCCATTCTGGCTGTCTCAAAATAGTGGGAAGTTTTAGAGTAGCTGAAGGCCATCTGAACTACTCCTTGAAGTGTTTAACCCATCGTTCTAAACGTCTAGACTGAGAGCTAATAAGCGTTCCATCTTTTTCGGAAATCGTCTCACTAACGCTGGATTTTTTAACCCCGGATTCTTTTATTAACTTGAAAAGTTGTCTAGTGTTACCTATCGTCGCTGCCTTTTCCATTTCCTTTGCTTTCGTTACTCACCACTGCTCACAGTCGTTTCGCAGGCTTTTCGGCAGTTAATACCTGATTATACGTCGCTCATCATCGTGTTCGGAGCCTGATGGGATAAGTCTTCGGGAGTCTATTAAATCAACAGAAGCCATTGAGATCCATTGATTTTTCTTGACATGTTGATTTAAGTCCTTGATAGATATCATTGTAGATGCCACAGTTGCTTGAACATCTTGCCAAGCAGTATCTAGTCGGGACGCATATTTATAATTGTCTAAGTGATTCCTCAGTTGTTCCTGGAATTTAATCTTGGATGTTCCACTACTTAACTGAATTCTAAAAGGTTTTCCTGTGGTAGTTTTTCTTCGCCCGGTAAGACGCAAGCAAACGCGTGCTCTCACTAGAGCGTGGTCGGAGTCCAAACATGTACTCCAGAAAGATCGGCAATCTTCTATCGAGCCTCTCCAACGGTAACTAATCGCAATATGGTCTATTTGAGTCCACAGTTGAGTAGGGCCAGGAGGTCGCCATGTTACACGATGTCGCTCCTTATGCTTAAAGTTCGTGTTGGCTAGAAATAACCGATTATCTGAGCAAAGCTGCAGCAGACGATCGCCGTTATCCGTTCTCAGAGCTGGAAAACTAAAGCATCCACCTAAATGTCTTTCGGATTGGTTCAAGCTACCTATTTGGGCGTTAAAATCACCAGCCAGGATTACCAAATCTGAGTGTTTGGCCCTATGAAGTAGTTGAGAAAGTTTTCTGTAAAATTCATCTTTCACTTCATCCAGCCTGCAGTCGGTGGGAGCGTAGGCAGAAACAACGAAAAGACAACGGCGAGTGTCCCTATCTTTCCGAGTTCTTACTGAACCATTTAGTCGTACGGCACACATGCGACTGTCGACAGGAATCCATTCGAGAAGTGCCTGTTTCGCTTTCATACTTAGTGCAATACTTACACCCGCTAGCTCACGAGAAGTTGCTGTTGAGTCGCCAGATAAACAAGGAGTGTTTAGCGAAGGTTGTTCATTCTGACTAGGTGAGGTCAAGTGACTGACCACGCTAGGATCCTGTATGCGTGTTTCGGAGACACAACATAGATCAATGGCGTGGGATTCTAATGTCCTAGCTAGGGAGGTTTGTTGCCCTATTTGACACAGGGTTCGTACATTGAATGCACCGATGTGAAGTTTGGAGCGTGATCTTAGTATGCTAGGAACGTTATTTTGTGGGCCGGAATCGTTAGCACTAATGACACAGGAGAAAGTTGAAGATAAGGATTTAGGCTTGAAGGTGGGGACAGGATATATATTAGGAATAGAAGAAGGAGTTTAATTAAAATGGCAGTGATCTTGCGTGTTATTAGCAGTATGAGGGCGGTTATCTCTTCCCAGTTGCCCACGCTGTAGAGGGGTTCTTCTTGATGTACCTGGAAAATGAAATGGGTTAGGGTTGGCCTGAAAGACCTGGGAGCGTGACCGCAGTGCCCAAGGAACAACTACTTGAGGCCGGTCACACACGGCCTTTTTGAGAGGTTTTCATTGTTGTAGCTTCGTAGTTGTTGGAGCCTTACTGCAGGAGACGGAAATCCGTGGAGTAAGGTGAGGTGTGTATTTTTAGGGTCGACCTTTTCTAACCCCGCCCTTCCTTTGTGGGAAGGCAGCATTGCTGCTATGCTGGTTGTCCGAAGAAAACACCTTACTGCCGTTACACCTCTGTACAGCCGGCAGTACGACTTCGTCCTCGGACCTTATATTTGCTGCTTTTGGTCTCACCGCTCTTCAACCGACCTGTCTGGCATGGTAGGACCTAGAGGAACGATTGTTCCAGCCAGTATATCCCGATTGAGTCATCACGATAGGCAAGCCCGACCACCACGTCAAGGTAGCAGCACAGTCGGGATTCTGGGCCATGTCACTTAGTGTTTCTAGCCACTGGTTACGGTAATCGCGAGGACCCCATCCAGGTAGTCTGCAGCTACCGACGCTACTCAAACCGGCAGTCAGTGACTTCATGGACTGATGCCATGTTTTAATTTGGTCGCCTCTAACTCTCTTCCATCCTATTCCTATATCAGCCAGCATTGCATTGCACGTCGAGGTAGACGACTTGTTTAGAAAGCAAAGAGATTATATGTTATAACAACTATTCTATTAGTAAAGAATATTTATATAAATAAACCCAATATTTAAAGCCATATCTAAGTTAACAACATATTTTGAAGTAGGCGGTAGCTGAGAGTTTACAATACCCATTCTAATTTAAACAAAGCCCTAAATTTAAGTAGTCTAATTAGTGGTTCAATCCGATAGAAATAATACTCCAACGAAACGTCTAATAGATTAATGTCACTTCACTGAATGAATTAGTTGTTTGACTTTGGTGTAATAATAATAATAATTAGGTAGTGTTAGTTCAAGCAAGCAAGTTAACAATTTATTGTTAACAGTTAGGAAATGCCAACGTTAAATACCCAGACCTCACTTATTTCGATTTAAATGAGTAAAATTGTGGAAAAACATTATTTGAAACCAAATTAGGAATGGGTTCAGGAAAAGGTAAGAGCATACATATAAATAAAGAGAAAAATTAATCGATTAGAAGTTCTGTGGAGATTTGTTAAATGAGTATGTGGTTCTTGTCACTAACTGATATCTATTAAGACATCACTGAAAACCGAAGAGAAATGTATGGTTGTTACGTTGAAGAATGCAAGTATTCAAGAAAAGGCACACATGGACCTGTCAAGCACCAAACCTAGGGTCATCAAGTTTCGCAGGAACAGCTTAACATTTAGACCATTACTGAGCTGGAATTTAATATTTTCAACTACGAATGATTGCAATATTGAGCAACGGTAATTCATTATTTTTGTTTATTCAATCCGATTGTGGCTGAACCTCGCTAGTGACATATCACTAGAACCGTGGTAACTCGTGTCAATCCAACTCATTAGCAAGCACAAGATTATGCTCTTGTTAGATTTTGTAAGGGCAGACACCCACAAACTTGTTGAAGACCCAATCCAGAACCTTCATGTTTTGCGGTGAATACGCAACATATAAACCACTGCTTAGAGGATTGGTCATCCACTGCCATTGTTCAGTCACAATTCGTGATGAAATCAGTTCCTAAAATAAAATGGACAAAAGACAAATATGAAAAACACATTACGTAGCTTACTTCGTCAAAATCCAATCTATTGATCAATTTAAGTGCTGATTCACCATCATTTAAGTCCTCGATTAAGAGGCCAATAGAGTCTATGTATCGACCAGTGTTTTCGGCTAGTTTAACAGCAGCATTTATATACTTCGATTGCTTTAAAACATGTAAAGCTGATTCTATGTCTAATATGGGGCATATAGGAGTCTACATTTAATTTACAGAAAAGAATATTGAATGGAAATTAAATGGCATTAATATAATGGAATAAATTTGGATTTAGAAAAAAACTACAGATAATCAAATTAAAACTTAATATCGACTAATGAAGGCTCTGAACATTCATTTGAAAGTGGTAGTAGGACTTTAATTACGTAAAGGAAAGCGAATATAATCTGGTTTAAAATATGTCTTTTTGGCGTAAAATCATAAACTGTTATTTATTAGACTACTATTATTCACCGTTTATTCCCAATTTTCTGGCGTTTTCAATACTTTTTTAATCGCTCATTGCTTTGGTAATATTGGTGTTTTCAATTTTCCAATCTGGTACTTTGATCACTTCTTATCATAACGAATTATAGTAACCCGAATTGATGAACAACTTTGACAGGCTTTTTATGACTTTTAATTATTCACTTGAAACCTGCCTAACTGCATCCACGTAGTATAGGTGATAATGCACACTACCGCAGTTCGTCGAAAAACTTTACACTAAACTGATTGGTTATAAACTTCGTCTATATTCTGTGTATCATTCAGATTGGTTTTTACTAAACAAACCAGTCAGTTTAACGAAAGGCAGGCATAGATAGTTATTTACCTATTACTTAACATGTAGATGAGTATAATACTAAGAAATACAACTTGGTCACATCCCTGATTCGAAATGAAACGACGAAACTTATTTTTATATGCTTCGTAACAAATATGTTCTTGTGACTTAACAACAGACGAAACCAAAAACAAAGGCGCAAAGGAATAGTTTTATAACAGATTTATTTGGCGACTACAGTAAAAATGGTTGAAGTGAATTCTTGATGTTAGATGACTGTGAGAGCTCAACGGAAAACGCAGAATATAGGTTTCGTGTTGGTTGGCACTGGTCAGAAAAGGGCACTTGGAACCATTAGAGAACCGATGCTTCTTATGGGATTAAAACATGCATCGCCCAGTTTCGTAGCTTTAGACGCTACCACTGGCCGATCACTGAGTAGCAGTAGGTTCTATTTAGGGTTCAATCCAAAGGAAAAATTTACCAAACATAATATTGAACCTTTGTACTAGTGGCTGGGGTACCCGTTTACAAATTAACAGAATTGTAGTCTCTATAAACGAATTTATTACTACGAAACTTCTAGAGAGAATTAAAATTGCATTTCAACTTACTTTAACAAATTGTTCAATCTTTTCTGCATCTTGTAAACGACAGTAACAGTTAAGAAGTAAAATTAAATGATCACTTGTTGACAAATTCCGGTCTCTTAATGCTTCCAAGTAAAAAGTTAATTGAAGGATATGACTACCTTCGAGGAACTGTTAAAAAAAATGTAATGAAGGATTGTAAATTGGAAACCTAAGATGATATGCTGAAAGGTGGCTTCCTATTAACTACTACCATACTACTTAGTTTCATTCACGTACAATTAGAATAACAAAGCAACTATAGGAAAAGTTCTTCACTAGTCTATACTATATCAGTTTCATAACGACTAACAATAAGATTTAGTTATTTAGACTAATTTAAGCTAAATAGATCCGAAAAAATGGCTTGTCGGTTGGAGATGAAAGATATGACGGACGTTTAACAGAGAAATAGATTTCTAAAAGTAAATATTGCACGAAGCCAAACATTATACTGATATATATATATATATATATATATATATATATATATATATATATATATGTAAACTGTAAGTTTTGATTTGATAATATGTTGATACCACAGCAGTAGCTAACTTTGTCAGCCTTTTCAGGTCCATTTCTCAGCATGATAGAAATAAGGAAATGGTGAATTCCAACTAACATTATCTAAAATAAATGACTAATTGTAATGTTTAGAAAAAGGGTAATAGATGTATGTGTTTTTTAAATATAACAAAAGTAATAAGAATATCAAAGAATTCTGAAGCAACACTAACTAGAGGACACGAAAAAATTTGTATTAGGAAACAGTGCAATAATTATAAAAATGACATTAAAAGTAAATTATATTTGAAAAACCTTGGCGACTGAAAAATAAATGAATAAATTTTAACGTGTTATGTATTGAAAAAATCACACAGCGCCCTTGATAATTGCCAATCAGTATACGACACGTCTGCCCCACGACTACCAGTCCCCAAAGCCGAAATAGAGAAAACAACGATTTATGAGCCAAACAAACAACCCAATCCAGTCCAATTCTGGTCATATTGTATCTCAACCATGCCTTTATATATACACAAATTCAGACCACACAGCAAACCAATTGGGGATTTTACATTAATGCTAAACAGAAGAGATTGTGACAGTGAATGGGGGGTGACTTGAACATAACTAATTAACTGTAGTCCATAGTAAGGGACAATATAATAATAGCAAATATACTAAACGAGAGGATATAGTAAGAGGAACATAACCATAATAGAAATGTAATGTTTACATAACACACGACCAGAATAAATGAATTAGTCCTCTAAAACACAGTTCTGGAAGTTTTTCACCCGACAGTCTGGTCTGAGTTTCTTCAGGGAGAAATAATCAGAACCAAAATTATCGAAGATATGTAAGGTGAAAAAAATAAACGCTTGTCCACTGATAATTCATATAACAATGGTTTGTGTACTACATAAAGTGTAAGTCAAATAAGTTGTGATCTAATGGAAACATGTTTGTACATGTTTGTGTATTCATTTTTGTGTATATACTTTTAAATATAGTGGCAAAATTAAGCATAGGTAGGGAAAATGGAACCGATTTAACGTATAACTTATAACACACATATGTATACATCAAATATACCGACGATATGTGAATGCCATCAGTTGAATAAAGTGTAAGATTGTTAAATGAATTGAGATAAAATAAAAATAACTGGTGATAAATATAAGGAAACTGATCAAACAATTGAAAAATCTGTTGTCGACCACATATAAGTTGATGAAATATTTGTTGATCAGCACCTGCTATTGTTCAGCTAACTGTAATTTCTCCTTTCTGTTGACAGTATCTGGATTAGTCCATATCTAAAGTAATTCAGCAGACAACCTTTCTTTGTAAGCACCAAAGCCTATCAAGAGGAATATGGTGTCGTTGAAGTCGATCTGATGTCCTGTTTCCAATGGATATATAGCTATTCCTGACACTATGTCCCTCCTCTTCATCAGTAATCCTAATCTTCCAAAACTCACAAAAACTTCAAAGTAAATGCCTACAAAAACTCATCGAGATGTGCCTAACATACATTTAATTCAATAATAAAATATACGAACTAATGAAAGGAATACCAAAGGGATTATTAATATAAGGATTTATTGCAAAAGTAGTGACGCAGAGATTAGAAACTTCAGTATTACCGATAATTGTTATGTAGACGACACATTCGTAATCTATAAAAAGAATGAGTTGGAGAATGCTTACAGTTTAAACAACAAGATCTTTGAAGACATAAAATTTACGTTGGAAACAGAGTCAAATAACAAATGGCAATCCTTAGATTAGCAAGTCACAAGAACCCATACATGAGAACTGGAGACTCGAGTTTGCCGGACACCAACTCACACCGTCCTAATTCCTAATTAAAACAGCAACAACCCACAAATCAACAGTGTATAAACTCAATTTCAATGGTCGAAAATACACTGTAGCACATCTATCACACAAAGAAATGTTAAAAAAGTACTGTCTTACAAAAGAATAGCTATGCACGCAACTTTGCCAAGAGATACCGCTTAAGAATACCAATAAACTCAAAATCAAACGTCGAAATCAACAAGAGGATTATTCTATCATATATGAAAGACAACCAGATTACTGAAGCCGTTAGGAAAAAATTGTCGCACATGAGCCAACAAATTCACTACAATCAATTCTGTGCGAACCAAAGAACACGATAACCAAAGAAGATAAACCAAACGTTATCTACAAAACAAACCGCTCTAATTATGATTAAAACTACATTAGACAAGGCGGTCGACCTCTCCATCCCCACCTGCATGAACATCAATTAGCCGTCAAGCGCTACGACATACCGTTTCTCGTATCAATACATACGGACAATTATAGGCATAACTTTGATTGGGAAAACGTGGTAATCTTAGAAAAAGAAAACATTAAAAAAGCCCGAGAATTTTCACAAGCCTGGCATTCAGGTCAATCGGCCGTTTAATAGGCACATTGAGATAGATGCAATTTACCAAACAGTTGGAAAATTAATAAACAACTACAATACTATAGATCAGATCAAGAAAGAAGAAGGGGAAAACAGACAAAACAAGTGTCAATAACAATCAATTAAATCCAAGGTCGACGAGACAAGCTGCTAGCCACTTGCAGAAAAAATTACACAGCTCACTTCTATCAGAAGTTTGTGCCGATGAATTCGTCCAGGATGTCAATGAAAGACTCCCAATTAAACCATCTAGCTTAGAGAAGACGATCAAATCAAAATCAAGATTTAGTGGAAAACAAAGTGACCGGTCCCGAGCCATGTAGCTCAACCAATAATTACAACATATGTGCCTACACCAGAAAGGTGGTGTGCACCTACTAATATCAACAGTCAACAATTTCAGGGACTGACGTTATGTTTTATCTTAAACATCCCTGAGCTTCATACAAGCATATTTCTATGTCAGTCATCATTTCGCATACAAATGAGCCATAGTTGGGAATACGTAGTACATGTCCCATCCACCGTAATCGGCGATGATCCATAACCTGATCAGACGGTTTGGCATCTTTTCATATTACCATTCGTCGCAATCTACTATTGTTTAACTAAGTAGTTTCAATAAACGCTGGTGATATTTCGAAGAAATCTATGAATAAATACTAGTAACCTGTGAATATCATCTTCATTCAAAGGACACATTTCTCATTCATACAGTAAAGCAGAGTAACCACTGTGAATATCTCACCCATGCTAAAGGTGACGTAAGTTGGCAAAAACCAAACCAGATTCTGGAATGCATGCTTAGATTTCGTCAGTCACGAACATATTCGGTAAAGTGCTCGATGCACTTAACTACTCCTCTCTCAATCTCTAGTTCATGCACTGAGACAGACGCCTCTGAAATAACAACTTGCATTTAAGTGGGTGAGGGGGAGGACTCATTCCAAACATGCTTGCGTTGTTGCTCAACCCAACCAAGAAACCATATTTTGCTAGCGCCTTCACTAAACGGGACTATGTCTGAAGCAAATACCTTCCTAACATTCCACCCTTGTGCACTCAGGTGTACGACTTCACACTAGAACTTCAGGTTTGTTGCTTATCTCTATAGCCCTTTAACTGACCTGTTTAACATGGAAGAACCAAAAGGGGAGATTGTTCCGACCAATATACCTCAACTACGTCATCGCTATAAGCAAGTCCGATCACAACGTCAAGGTGCAGCTGCGGCCAGGATACTGTTCCGTCTACAGGTATGATGATCGTCCAGCTGTAGAGTAATTAGTTATAACCTCATTTTGTATAAAATTTTGGGTGAGCTAAAATAAAGCCTTGGTAAAGGCAAAAGAAATAACAAATACACTTACTCTTTGTATAACAAATGATGCTTCAAGCTTGCCAATCGTTTTGATGTACTCGCGAACAGCTGCATCATATTCCTTTTGACTGAAAAATAAAGACCAAATACAGTCGATTTAGTTAATACATTTTGGTACACATGGAAAAATCAGTTGATTTGTGTAATGCAGAAGAAAATAGTTTTATTTTCGAGGGTTATAGGAAGTTATTAGCGTTTTCTTTAATAGCGTAATACAATTATTACTGCTTTTGTGATTAGATGTTGTAAATAGGTGGTCGATGCTATGGAGATTATTGAATTTGATATCACGGATTGATTTGAGATAACCAACCACTCAAAAACAGGATGTACTAAACATCTATATCGTAACAGGATAAGACTCATTAGTAGTGTGCACATATGAGCCAACCGGGGATCGAGCTAAGAACCCTCATGCTTCAGAGAGAACACTTAACTCATAGGTCACATGTTCTATCCAGAGCACATGTTACCATCGGTTGTTCACTAATGACAATCGACGGTGTCAGGGAATCTATTGTAAATTCACTGAAATTAGAAGTGCCAGTCGTCGGATGCCGGCTCCCTAGTTTAAGGGCTAATCGTTCATTGTAGGGTTGGAAAGTCTTGGGTCGATCCTCGTCAAAAATACAAACGAAGATTCTGAGGAGTCCTTTACCAGAATGAAGTATCTATCTAGTGCCTCTTGATTTTTAGTAGTTATCTAACCCCGGTTAACTCATGATATCAAATTCACACCACTGCTATGTAGTTTATATAACCAATTATTTATTTGGAATCCCTGTCGAATGTGAATTATTTCAATAGCATATCTCCAGTCAGTATGCAATTCAATCAAGTAACCATACGACTTACTTATAAAGGTGATCAGCATATCGCCAAATTATTTGAGCCAATTCATTTTCATCAAAATGTTGAGATCTGGCTATCCTAAAAAAATATACAAATAAAATTGCCAATTCATTACATTTCACTTAAAAAATATACCAGTCACTCGTGTATGTATACGTATATGCAATCATGTTAATTACTCTCACAAACCAGGTTTCACAGACACTGAATAATAAACAGCTAAGTGATGTAAGATTCACCCACCTCATTGTTGATAAACATCATCTAGCCTATATCACAAGCAAAGCAAGTTGGTGTTAAATTAGAAAACTAAAAGTCAAGCTAAGAGATTGGAATGGATGTAATGATATAAATTATCGTTTAAGCTAAGTACAACCAATAATTTTTATTAGGATGATTTATAACTTCTATATATACTTTCATAATTAAAGTCGTTTTACTAAAAACGCTTAAGTAGCTAAATGATATATTTCTCTAACATAAAGACAACAACCAGACATAAAACTATTTTATTACTTTAAGCAGAAATTTCGAAATACTTGGCAATTGTCTCAGCGATACATAGGGCGAAAATGATACTCAAAGAATGATAAGCAAAAATACTGTGATCATTAATAGGTGGTACGGATAGTCATTTATTATTATTAGATGATGATGATAGCCAAATAAATCTAGACATTTTCTAACTTAAAAAAAATATAAAGCTTTGAAAAGAAAACACTACATACTTGGGAGTATGGTAAACTTTCTATAGTGGACTTTATTCTGCTTTATACAGTATGTTAGTACGTGATGTAACAATTAAATGTGCAGTACTCAGTATCCAGTGGTTTTGGTAAATCGAAAAAAAGTTTTGAACCCAAACAGGCAGAAGTAATTCAAACGTGTGAAACTTATTTATAGCCACCAACTACTCAAAAATTAAATGCAGATTACGAAACATCAGAGTTGGCTTGAGCGACGAGTTTCCTGGTTACCGTCCATACAATTATGTTGAAGACAGAACTACTGTTTTTTTCAAATCGACTTGTGTAACATATTTGCATTACTAAATACAAATTATTCTGCGCCTAATTTAACTGTTCCTTGATACACTCCTATAGGTTTATCGCAAAGACGATACAACAGCCTAAATTGATGACATTTTGTAATAGCTTATATTTGTTTTATGTATTGGCAAACATGTCTAAAGGTTGAGATTTTATTTTTATTTCAATCACGATAGCTTATCGGTTGTGTTTAAGAAACCAAATTTAGCTAAAAATAGTCGCGCTCACAAAACCTAGTGGTATCAACAGCCATTATAAACTGGTTTAAGCTTAGAGTTTAGAACTATTAGTTACAAATAGGTACAAATTTCAAATATCACAAATGCATAAACTATGACAACTAGCAGGTGGTGTCCCATGTTTCGAATCTGTTTACAAAATGACATATTTATGATAGTTGGTAGGTTGTTTCATTGGTAATTATTTTTTTTAAAGATGATCAGTAAGTTTTCATTTTAGAAAAGCAACAGTATTAACAAAATAAAGACTTTAACAAGAGCACGATCAAGAATAGTATGAATTGGTAATTAAAGACAAGAAATCTGACGTCCTATAGTAGCCAGTAATCGACACAAGTTCATATGTTATTTGTTCCGTCAGCACTATGAATCTCATGTACATAGTTGATTTGGCTTCATGATAGACCCTCTGTATCCACCAACTAGATTTAAGCACTAAACATACTCCTGCATTTCATTTTTGCAAACAATAGTCTCGTGGTATGGAGACAATGAGTAGAACTTCTTGGGCAGAAGTTATAACTGCGTGATCATGTGAAGGCATTTTGACGACAACGAATGTCCACCTATCCTGGGAGCTATAGAAGGGTTTTCTGGCAAATGAGATGACTTCTTGTTTAGCAGTGAAATGTCCTAGTCAATCCATTATTGTCTAAGCCTTATGTTGGGTATTTATTATAGTTTCAGCTACAATATATTGGTATAGACAATTTTAAAAAAACGTTAACAATAACCTAACTCACTCTATAGCTAAATTAAAATTCTTTTTTGCGAACAACATGTCCAATTTAATTTTAGTATCTTTTTCAGATAAGCAAATCAGCTGGAAAAAAGTTGATACAAAATTAACTAATTAATATTAGGAATACAGGTGGAATTACAATACGGATGTAATATGTGTTATGTATTGAAAAAAAATTAAACTGTGTCCTTTGTAATTGCCAATCAGTATACGACACGTCTGCCCCACGACTACCAGTCCCCAAAGCCGAAATAGAGAAAACAACGATTTATGAGCCAAACAAACACAACCCAATCCAGTCCAATTCTGGTCATATTGTATTTTAATCGTGCCTTTATATATACACAAATTCAGACCACACAGCAAACCAATTGGGGATTTTACATTAATACTAAACAAAAGAGATTGTGGCAGTAAATAGGTGGGAACTTGTATACAACTAATTAACTGTAGTTCATAGTAAGAGACAATATACTAATAGCAAATATACTAAACGGGAGAATAAAGTAAGAGGAACATAACAATAATAGAAATGTAATGTTTACGTTACACACGACCAGAATAAGTGAGTTAGTCCTCTAAAACACAGTTCTGGGAGTTTTTCACTCTTCTTTAGTGGTCCGACATAACACTATGTACTTTTGTAATAGCATCATAAAATATTCTATGTATCAAGGAAAACTATGACAAACAAGTTAGAGATTTACTAAAATCTTCATTTTCACGCTAGAGCAATTAACTTTTATCCCATCAGCTTTACTATATTAGTTAATTACTTTGTAACTATATAACAGTTCTCATTCCCAAAAATATATCTATCAGGTTAATTGATTAGCGATTGCTTAGATTTGTGAAAACGAGAAATGAGAATATGTTTTGAAGGGTAATCATCGGTTCCATAACAGAAAATATTTTAGTATCTCATCAGTCATTCTTAACACTGCAACACTAATAAGGCCAAAGACTGAATATAAGTAAAAATTATACACCAATGAGTAAAGTGAATTGACTTAAATAATTTTAACATAGAAAGTGTGGATAAAAAGACAATACTGGAAGAAGTGAATATAGAAGGGTTTTACAAAGTTACTAAAGCAAAATGTCAATATGGGGATGAAAATCAGAAGCTAAAAATGTTTCAAGGTTGTACATCTTATGCAATAGCTTAAACCAAATCAAATGAAGATGGATTCAATCATGTAACGGTGTCATAAGTTCTGCATTCCGAAAAAAGTAACCGCTTAGAAGTTCCATGTGCTATGCAATGGACACTGAGATCATTGGACTCCACCCGTATAACTCACTAGGGCTTCGTAAATACTATTCTATGCTAATCATAAGTCAGTATATGGCTATTGCTGAGTTAGGAGGTTGAACAAAAAGTTAGTTTTTTACCATCAATGACAATGATAATACTTGGGAAATATTACAAGTTGAAAACGTGGCACCATTAAGTTGGCACTTAATGGTCTAGAATAATTCGTTCATAATTTCACTGGAATGGTTCCAAGTTCAACCTATAACAGGGTTGCCAGTGTGTTTTTCTGAGGATTCCTATGAATGCACGAAACAACCATCTAATATTTTCAAGCAATCAGATATATCTTGAGCCCGACAACTGATAATACAGCATACAAACTTCTGAACTCAACAAATATTGAACCTCCAAGTAACAAATGAGAACACAGAAAACAGTGAAGGATATCTGTTGTAAGTGTCAAATGTGTACACATGAACATTGGTATTTATTGTTTAGTGTGGAACTGAAATAATCATTACAATTCATTTAATTTGGGAGTATGGGATTGACACTATTAGAGAGACAGTATTACACATCAAAGATTTTAGATACCATATCGAATGCTGATTGGACGGAATGTCTTCGGTTCTTTCAGAATTTCTAGGGGCCTCGTCGAGATTTCTGGGAGCTGTCCTAACACAAACGACAGTTATCTGGCTAAAGTTAAACTGTGATGTAAGCTATCTTCAGAGTTAGAAATCATTACGAACCTACGATCAAAGCCGGATTCACATATTTACACTAGTACGCTAAAAATATGAATTCACACAAACTCGGTTAATTACTAATGAAAACAAAATTAAAAAAGGTTCACAAACTCTGGAAGTCATTGCAGTATTCTCATCATTATTCAGTATCTCATCTGTTGATTGATTGAAACATTCATTTCCACACAATAAGTAGATACCATTCCATTCAACGAATAATGCTTTGAAATACGTGAAATGAAATTCTCCAGCAACAAATTTGTTATTATAATCCTGAATAACAATTGTACCCGAAGTGATATAATTGAAAGATTGAGATGATGGTAGTGGCGGAGAAAGTGTTGTTCCTGTTGCCGTTGTTGTTGCTTTTGTCACTGTTGTTGATGATGACAATGAATTGCCGATATCTTTATTATTATGTGATAAATTTAGATATGGATTATAGGAAGTAACTAGTGACTTTCTAGAAAGAAGAGCAATCCAGAAACATGCCGAAGTTAATATATGAAAGTAGCAATTTAAGATTTATATACATTATAAAGTTTACCATTTTATACTATAGAATATGCACTTGATGGATAGGTTTTTCCATTAAGATTTAGTAAATGGTTTAATGCATGTGGAGATTCAAACATAATGCTTAGTGACACCTTTCGGAACGTTGGTATTGAGATATCTGATTCAAGACTAAAGTTCTTTACCTACTGGATTATATGGATGAATTTGGTGAACTTAAAGCAACCACGACAGCGGTTTTTGTTATTATTTAGTTTACTCAAGCGTTAATGAATTCCAATATAACTAACAAGTGAAGCAAAACATCTTCAGATGAATAGCTAAACCATAAACACCCTAACCATTAAGTTGATGACAGCCACTGAAACTTAATTTTGAGAAAACAGACCTGTGGAGAAGTTATAGTGGATCACTTTTCTGAAGTTTATATTGATGGTATTGTCTATAAAGCTAAAGAAAGCTTCTTAAGAAAGCATTAGGAAATTTTAAAAATTACTTAGCTACATACCTGCCTACTAATGAGTAGTGTAAATGGACATCCAAAATTGGTTTCTCATGGCTATAAGCAATTGGCAACTGCCAGTTGAAGTGATGAAATAACAGTAACTCACAAAGTAATAAAGAAAGAACATACCCAGTGTTTTTCAGTATAACCAAATAATTTTTGTATGTTTCTATAGCAATCTTTTCACCGTCCGCAGCTAAACAAGGTCCTCTACCATCCCAGTTGTAGAAATATACAGCCTGAAGAAGAAATATAATCTAGTATCATATAATTCAGTGCAATTAACGCATTGAAACTTAATTTGTCTTTAGTAATACATCATTACCTGTTTGTCATTGATTTCTATGTCAGTAGTGTCTTCATTACATTACTTTACCTATGTAATCTTAGCTCATTTTAAAATAATGTATCTTCTTGGATTTAACTATAGTCATCTAGTTTTTATCAAACTGTGTTTAGAAAAATATAAATTAGTTATGTTTTCTCAGTAAACATCCAAAACATTCCAAAGGACCTAAGCATATACTAATGCACAGATAGTTGCCAGCTTTATAAACATATGACTAGACTAATTAGTACATCATCATGATATGATATAGCTTGACATAATTAGTTTATTCTACTTCCTATAAAGCAAACGATTCTGAAATATTTTAGTAGTAATATTTTAAAAACGTACATCTGGACATGCCACAGCGAACTGAGGACTGGTTCCAGTAACATCATCAGTAAGCAGCATAGTTGTACAATGAGGTCGTACTCCAAAACGATCTAAAACAGTCTAGATATATTAGTGGAAAAAATATGAAACAGAACTGACGATAGAAAATAGCGGTGGTCAAGATGTTGGGAGAAATGATTAAATGAAAGGGCCAAAGCTTTCAGAGATATTTTAAAAGATTATGTATACTCTATGCTCATTAAGCACTTAACTCTTATTATTTTGTAGTCCTCGTTTTAAATTCTTAATTAAAATATAGTTGCGTAATTTTCTGTCCATGAACCAGAAGTAGCCATGAAAATACTACGATCTATGATTGTTGCTTTCATTCTGTATTGATGGTCTTATTCTATTTATGCCACAGTGTGGCCTGGACATGTATTTATGTACTTAAACGGTTGCATGAAGTATGGTCATGAATTCTTTCAGTGGTACCCAGCAGATATCAATCTGCAATCAATACAATCAAGTAAACTTAATACCTATCTTCACGAAACCATTTCACTTCTTTTCTATCAAATATAGCTACATAGTTCCAGCAGACTTACAGACGTTAATCGTACCAAAGTTTTATTTTTAGGCAGTGTGTTATTTTCGATAAGCAGGTTGCCCCTATCCTAAGCTAGATAAGGTAATTTTCTTTAACTGACAAGGTGGAAAAAATATTTAAGTACATGATGATACTCAAAACAACCTAATATCACACTATCTCATTTAAAAGCATTACAAGAAGCAGAATTTTTATAGGAAATATCAATGTGAAATGAATGTCTACAAGAAAATAATAACCGCTATATACGAGTGTGAATCATGATCATGTCACATTTTTAAGCTTACAGGTCACCGTTATTAAGCATTGTTTCGAAATGTTAGGATAACTACAGAATTAACAGTCAAAATGATAAGATATTCTGAAAAAGGGACATTGGATTGTATGGCCTAAACTCCCTGGGAGTGATATGGCTTCATTCCGTTGTTTTAATTTTGTTTCATTAACCACTTTTAATTCTTGAGTCTTGTTTGTATTTTAGAACTACATTTATGATGATTAATTTCAGTTTCAGCTGACAATATTATATTAATTTAATCTTGCTTTTAATCGCTGTGATTATTCCTCCTCGCTTTGCTGACGTAAAAGGTACAGAAACTTAAGACTGATACATATTCGTGGTATGGGTTATATTTTATACTTTTGATTAATAGTTCAAATCAAATGAGGTAGAAGTATAAGTTTAAAACAAAAAACTTATGCAAAACAGGAAAATATCCATATGTTTACTTTATATTTAATTTTCTCTTTCTGACCGAGTACGAAACTCATCAAGCTTTGTTCTGAAGCTGCAAAAACAATAGGGTCGACACACTGATTAATATTGGAAACGTCGCTATTATTCGCATAATTTTGTTGTTTGTTTTGCTGCTGCTGCTGATGACTATCTGGTACATATACACCTAATCCAGTAACAGGGCATAGAAATTCGTACAGGACGGATCGTTTACATAGTCTAAAAAATTAAAATGTAATCTCAATGAATAAAATACGCAGAATGTTGAAAAATCTAAAAAGTTATCAGGATGTTGTGTTGTTTATACTAATAGTGTTAATGGGTAGGGCTAATGATAGTCTAATAATACATGAGTGTATTGTGTTGATCCCTAGGTATATAGGGCATTAATTATATCCGGATGTTATCTGATGTCTAAAAAACAACTTGCATGAAACTCATCAACTGAATCTACCTACGTGCTGTTGCCCTTCCAAAAACTCTGAACTCAAAATTCAGGGTGTTGTCTACTAAGCAAATGAACTCACTTATCATACGGATCTTGAATTTCAGCATTCTTTTATACATACCTTTTCATAACTTCTACTTGAACCATGTCTAGTCTTCTTCATCCTCATTGAAGGTGCTGTAATCCCGATTCCTTCGTTAGCCATCTTGTTAACTTCATGTCGCTATGATAATGTGGTACGACAACTTAAACTAACGAACAGTTGTGTTAGGCTATATGCCATAATTGACTAGCTACTTACCTATTATACTACAAAGATTACTGGTTAATCTAATGAATATTATTCGTCACCACAGCTTTTTTTTTCTTATTTCCACAATTACTGTCTATTATTTCTAAGTGCAGTTTTGAACTGCTTTTACTAACTCTGATTTGAAGCACCAAAGGGGGATTACTAAAACATTTACATTGTGAATTGCATGAAATACTGCTCCGTCAGGATTGAAGACAGATGAAAATTATACAATTACCAAATTGTTTAACCCACTTGAATAATATATCATCAAGCACTATATAATAACTAACCTTTCACGAGTGATATCTCCTTTGAATAACTGAACTACACCATTCGCATGACCCAGGACCATATAGTGAAGACCTTCGTCTACAGCCATACAAGTAACCTTTTGAGTGTACAAATAAGGATGAAAATGTTTGGTGTTTAGATTAGTATGTTGCAACATTAATATAGAAAACCAAAAGAAATCAGATTATATGGCATAAGGTATATATGTAGCCGTAAGAGAAAACAAACTCTAAATAATTTAAGACTGAATAAATCAGTGACAGTTAGATTAAATGCTGTTAGTCCATCTTTCCTAAAGGAAATCTGTACAATAATCAGTAATCAAACTGTAGTGTCCATCTATGAAGTGTTAAATGAGGACTATTGACTGGTGTTGTTATTATGGTATGAAGTGCACGACGTTTAAAATTTTTTGGCACTTAAAAGCTTTTCACCTCAGTGATGATAGCAAACAATACTCAGTCATCTATCAGAAATAACATGCTAGTATAGAGATTCTACTTATACGGTTAAGACGTTTTATGACTAAACGCTTATATGATGGTCTGATATTTGAAAACAGCCTACCCAACATAACAGATGATTTAGAGGTGAATGATTCCTAGCTAAACTAAGAATACTTCAGTCAGAAATACAAGCTGGCAAATAACCACTATTCATACTACTTATCAATCCACGCTCAAACCTAGGGCTGATCACATGGTGCATGAAAGTATCTTAAAATTGGCAATGATCAAACAACAGAAACTGTTTGTCTTACATTAAATGGTAAAGTCTGTGAGGTATATAAAGTACAGAAAAACGGTTTGAAGATAGGTATATTTATAGATATATGGTAGCAGTTCACAAACAAAAAAATCAAAAGTAGAGACTCCTGCGCTTTATAATACAATAACATGCCATAATTATTTAGTGCTTCAAAGCTACATTCATCCGCAGTATAGTTTAATTATCAATATCACAAATCATAAAGTGAAAACAAAATTTATGCTTATTCTGCATACAGAGTCAAAAAAGTTTATATAGAGATTTAGTCAACAAAAACCACATGCAAAGCTCTTTCAAAAATTTATCATATAGCCATCAAGATTCACTAGGTAGGTTAAGTGATACCAAGTGGTGGTGAATAGAGTGAATGTCCTCTCAGATGTACATCAATATAAAACCGAGGTTTGAAAATGATTACTTTGGCTTACATAGGTAAGAGGGAATCCAGAGGGAGTAATTGATGTGACTCGACAACAGAACGGTGTCATTTTATTTGTCCACTAAATTAAAACAAAATACAGTGAAACAATCAGAATGATAATACAACTTTTAGGGTACAAGACAAACTAAGACTTTCAAAACAAAATCTATGTTTATTTCAAATCTGAAAGAGAACATTGTCGTTTGCTAATATTCAACAAATAACCAGAATGAATTAGAAGTCCGCCGACCAACACCAGATCATTTATAAGTAGACATGGTAAGTTGAATTATAATCTAACTGAATGATTAGAGAATGGTTTGAATCACACATTGTGTGGGTTAAACACACCACTAAATTACCTGAACCAAGTTGGAGTGGGAGTTCGAACTTGGAAGCCGGTAGCTGAAATCCAAGTGCTTAAACAAATAAAGTACTGCCCCACTAATGCAACTGGCTTTCGATCATAAGTAGACGAAGAGTGTCAGACTACAGATGATTTTATAAGTTTATCGCGATGTATAAAAGCGACTACTAAAAATACTCTGGTTGAGTAAAATTAGGATACTAGAAAAAATTTGTTGCGACAACAAAATGGTATTATTAGCATGTTTTTCGACAATACTATGAAAAGGTAGTTAGCAAAAAAATACATAAATTAGCTTACTTTGAGAAGATTCCACACTTTTAAATTGATCTCTCTTGATCTATCTTCCTAAACACAAATAAAATACGGGATTTATGAGCCTCAGATACACATGTATAGATTTTAGATACAGGATAGATACGTCAGTTTGTTTCAATCAGCAAAATCTTAATAAAATAACTCTCTGAATACAGACTTTTAAAAGTAATTTGATTTGATTAGGGATGCCTAACGGAGACCGAGAATTTTCAAAGACGTTCACCGGAAGACTTTATTGTAGTACTATGCAAGATTTTTACTTTCTTAACAGGCATTATGGTTTTACGTAATCCTTACTTACATATAATAAATTTCTGCTTGATCACATGGATAATACCAATTGAAGTTCAAATGTATATACCTGCTTCTGCAGTAGGAGAGCTCCTTAGGCTTTAACTTCAACAGATTAGTTATTAAGACGTCAAATACAGTCTCATTAAACAGATAGATACAAGTATCGACCCTATTAGTTGTGTGGATCTTATTTACCGACAGTCATCGATCACGTAAACTGAAATGATAAAAATCAATCTGAACATGATAACGTGTCATTAATAATATGCCAAATCGAAGGTTCTATCGAAATATGTGAATCAGTGCATTACATGATTGCATTCTGTACGCATTTAAAAGTAATTCCTTTTATGTACGATGAGGCATGTAGCAATTGGAAATCCGAAAAAAGTCTTAAGCAAACACACATCAATTTTTAGCTACTTTTTGCTTTTGTCGGATCGACTACGTTATAACAAAAGTGCTAGAAATATAAAAAGGCAACGGACGAAGTCTGTCAAACTCAGCGTAAACGTTTTCGCTAAAAACCGCGTTATTGCCAGTTCACCTATAAAACCTACCACAATTGATCATAACATTATAAAGATAAGGTAACAACTCCCAAATGCCGGATAAAAACAACAAAGTTTTACAGACGGTGGAAAAACAATGTGAAATATTTGATTTTTGGTAAAAACTTACACCGATTGTTACGAGTAAATCATGTTTATTCATTTGATGTATGAGGTGAACACATCTATCATGAGCTTGGAATGAAACAATGTGGAAACCTCGATCTACGCGATGTACGAGGCCATAGGAATCACCAAACCATAAATGGCCACGACCATATGTTGTACAGTTAGTGCCAACAGCCTGTCAAAGTGTGTGACAGAAAGTTATAACTCAAAAGATAATTATTACACAAAATAATAAGGCAATAATTTAGTTTAGTGGTAAATGTGGTGTTTTTCGATTATCACGTAAAGAGCTCTTCACCCTAGAGCACGAAGTAAACGTGAGCAAATTAGAGAAACCACGTAGCTTTTTTCTTACCAAACATGAAGCCAGAAGTATTTCATCATGATGTTTGTAGTTTGAAGATGATATACAGTGGCCGTTACCTTATGGTACTACAGCCTTTCATGATAACTAAGCAACTAAAAAAGTTTACTTCAATAGTATAGTCTTCTATTACTCAGAACATATATTAGTTAAGACACCAAATATAGTTTAATGTCTATTTCTCATTCTTCAAGTATGGCGAAAATTTATCCTGGCGAATTCGACGCCACAGAAAACTTGTTTATTTCATAAGCAAAATATGCGCAAAATAAATGTGTGAATTTTGGTTCATAACGATTGGCCATGTATATACGGAGATCACAATTACTTGAATAACTCAAATTAAATCAGTAGCTTCTTGTATAACACTTGAGCATCAACATTATTAGATGCGCGTTTCTCTTAAAAAAACACAAAATAATATTAGAAAATGAATTGTCTTGAATATAAGGTATTACGATAATGTATACTAAAACAAAAATAATTCGAAGAATAAAACAGGCCTTTCGAGGATATCATTTGGTGAAGCTAAACAACTGTGCTTATAGTTATTTTTGGATATGTTACCCAGTAGAAGAGGTGTGCATCATAATGTTCAGAAATCTCATCCACAGAGTGGAGGTTTAGTAATGACTAGAAGGTTAGGGAAAGATAACGAGGGATTATATGTGTAAAGCTTCAGCAGATGACAGTCGAAGAGAAAATTTTAGTCGTCAAATTTTTACTACTCCTTTTTATATGACGTGATAACTTTTTTTAGTCACATCCGAAACTTTTTCTTCTCAATAGTTTATTTTCAGTTGAAAAGTGAACAATTATAAGCGAACATTGTTTTTCACTAAATGTTCATGTGAAAATACTTTCGAATGTCTTCTTTCCTATCACTACTAATGTAGCTGTCACATACAATTAGATCATGATCTTTATTTGCCGTGATTTTCTGCCGTCTAACTGATAGTAGTAATTGACTCACGGATTACTTCTAACACCTTGATATTTTCTACTTATGCACATAAATATTAGGTATATTAAGGTCTAGTGAGGATTTTTTCGGGAGTACCGAGTAATGTTCCGGATGAACAGAAAGTAACTGAAGCGAGATGGCAAGCTAATTGATCAAATTGCGAATCTTCACTGATTGAGGTGGTTAGGATATATATATATACACCCAACTACTACTTATTTCTGTAATGGATAATGACCGGCGTACAGGTATGATAGAAGTTAGAAATAGTCAAGTCAAAAATTGTCACCAGTCAATGAATACGTTCACAAACTGGTTTCAACTGGGTTGGTAGGTGCAAACTGCCAGGTTGAGGTTAGGGGGACTGGTTAAACAAATGGCTAAAGGCTATGAGTGCTATGTGTCTAAATTGTTGGAAATGGTGAAGATGTATTCACCCTTAGTGTATGCTTAAATCCTTTGCCTTGAAATTTTTATATACCCTTCCATTCACGAGTTTTTTGTCCCTCCCAAATCATGCTTTATATATTCAATTGTTTTTTACTACTACATATTAGTAGAACTAATTTGAAATTGGTTTTACTGAGATAATGAGGTGTGCATTTATTTTAAAAGGTTATAAATTGTATACGAGGCACTGGTAAGCTACATATAAGCTACTTAGTGCTCTACCTGAATACAACAAATGTAATTAGGCTTACTACCATACGCCGATAAACCATTAGAATACGAGCGCTCTAACGTAAACCCTAAACTAATTTACTTGGACAACACTGAGTAAAAACAAAGCTTACTTGCAACTTTGAAAATTGATCGCTGATGTCCAGCAAATTGATTTCCTTTTCATCAAACAAGGGTAGTCGCCGAGACTAATATAAAATATTATTTCGAAAAAACAAGTAATTTATGAAATGTATAAATAGAATGTATGCATATGGAGAAGGATGTGTGAGAAAAAAGGCAAAAGTCATGTTAGGCAGATGAGAACATTGGAACAAATATAGTAAGTTAAACTTTGGCAAGTATGGACCACACAAGTGTAGTAAGTAAATGTGCAAGCAGTATTACACGGGAGGTTAAAGCTTAGTGAGGCACAATTGTATGACTGTCTAAATCCTCAGTATAACAATAATACGAACCTTCGTTTGCCTATAAATTCAACAGCTTTGTTGTGTTTCAGCACAACAGTGTACATGTTGAGTTAGGATTAATCATATAGCCTATTTCAAGGAAATGTTAGGTAATGACTGTAAGACTTCCGATTGGGTACTAAAATGTCTTTTTTATCTCTACTCTTTCTAGGTTTAACCATCGTTGGGGCCGACATAAAAACGTTCTAAAACCACGACCCGATAAACTTAAGTCAAGATTTGACCTTACCCATCAAATACTAAACCGTTGAAACTCCTTATTGAAACAAGTGGTATTAACTTCTCTAGTGGAAACTTTCAAGAAGAAACTGCATTTTCACTGGTAAACGTAATTCAGAGATTAACAAAGGTCACCCAACCTATAATGACACCGCTAAAACCGTGAAATAAACCTGTGAAGATTGATTTGTATTTTACGTTAAAATATGGCTTCCGGGAAATCGTTTGCATATAGTGTTTGGTTATGCAAATTAACAGTTAGGATACCCAGTAAACCAAAACATTGGGCCACATTGGGCTTTTTGCATATAAACGCTGGGCCACCTACATCAACGTTGGGCCAAACGAACGAAACATTGGACCAGCTGTCTGAACGTAACATTTGAGGTTAGGCCAAATGAATAGAACATTGAGAAAAACATCAGGAAGCCATGCGTGTGGCCCAATATTTTACATGCTGTTTGGCCCAACCTTCCGCAACTTCGGTCCAAACTTTTGGTTTATTGGGCAAATGGTTACTGATGTGAATGAAACAGATAAATACACGAATTAGCACTATAATTAGTTGACTCAGTTTTATGCTCTTTTAAAATAACAACAATAAAATAGTTCTTGCTCGAAACTAGTAAATTACATTCAATAACCAACTTACATATGCCATTTATGATCGATTCAAGGTCGAGTTTGATGTAGCCTTTAGGTTTAAATCAAGCGCTTAATAAATTTTATGTCTAATGTCCACACGGTCTGTGATGAGATAATACTTAGCTTGAATTTGATCAAAATAAAAAGTTATATTGAATTCGTTATCTACATTAAAAACCCTCCCAATTGACCTGGCTATTTTTGGGTGTGTCGACCAGGTCACAACTGAATGCTGAGGTAAAATTTCACTCGTTCACTGTTCACTGAATAAGTCGTTATTCAACAGGCGAGTAATGGATTCCAGGCTTATGAACTTTTTTGAAGTGTCCTTGTGAAATTTCTGTGCTTGATATCATATAAAGAGGTGCTTGTCGTGTGTTTTGAAAATTGCTGTTAGTTCTACTGAAGTGATTCTGCATGACACCGGGAATACGTTCATTTTAACCAGCCTCGTATCTTAGGAAAGCCTTGACACTTTAGAGATAAACTTGCTTGTAATTTTCAAAACCGTTTTAACAACTATGAATCATATTTTAGACAGGAGCTAGATACAGTTTATCAGATAAAAAGTGTAACATCAATACACCTAAAAACTCTACATATTGGCAGAAAAATTATAAAGCTTCCATCAGTGATAGTATGGCAACGTGTATTGGTTTACAAGTAGTCGCCGATATTAACTTTTGTTTAATGTGTCTGAATTTCAGGGTAGCATAGCAGTATTTTTCGTTAGTGTCTTTGTACTTTGATATCCAAAAGTCACTGGGCGAAACCGATTAGCATTTGTCGAACACTAGACCATTTTTAAATGTCATTAGATCCTTTTAATTTCGGAATAGTCCTCTTTGTTTTTTATGACCCTTTATGTCTCAGTATCGTCAGCATGCAACAAGATGACCATGATAGCAGATTAGGAAGGTTATTTAAATAAAACATGAATAACGCTGCAACCAAAACAGTTCCCTGAAGCAACGTTTTTACAGTCAGACAACTAAGATTTGACCCATACTTTTAAATTTCGTTCAACTTCGGAATTATTTATCTACAGAAGTAAGTTATCATAAATACTGATTGGGTGCAACTGATGGTAGTGAATTTCTATATAATAGATACCAACTATCTTAAGACCCATACACTTCTATATTGTTTGTATTTTTATTCTCATAACAACTATATGTCCTCACTCATATAAGTACCTTTACATGTGACTGTCAGGGTGTTTGTTTACCTACTACTCCTATTACTCTGATCCTGTGTACTAATTTATTCATTCGACCTAAACACGAAATCGGCCATATAGAACCACTTCCCATGTTTATCTGTATTTTATACAATTGCTTTTGGTCGTAAGTTAAAATATTCCTGATGCGCCTATGTAGCTGCTTGTGTATCCACTGGTAATTAATTCAATACAATTTTCCTGCCTCCGATTATGTTTTAATAGTTACCTTGTGACTTCAATTCGAAATAATGAGTGCCAATAGGAATGCTATACTTATATAGCAGTTTGGAATAACGGGCCATGTTGAAAGCCTTACTAAAGTCAATACGGACGACATCAGCGTGGATCTCTTGCTAACATAAAGTACACTAGATTTCTTTTGCTACTTCTATGTTTTCGAGACAAGAATAACCTGTTGTGAATCCATGTTGCCTTTAAGATAGCGTCAAATTTTCTTTTAAATATTTAAGTAGTACCATCCGTATAACCTTTTCCAAAATTTTAGCTACTAGGCTAGGTTTACTGGGAGATGGTTTCCAGGTTTAATCCTTTTCATTTACGCAGAATGGTGTGTACTTCTTTATCAAATTACAGTGGAGGGCTTCTTGGTTTAGTAGTGTTGTCCATGGTATAAACGGTCTCGTAACGTCGACGAATAACTCACGGATGGCTTCATACTTCGTTATATAGGAAGACTCTTTTGCTATCATTCAGTCAACTGAAGATGCTTCCTTTATTATTATCCATATATTTGCTTTCTATACATCCAGTGTGGATGGAGATGAAGCATCATTTGTGGTAGTGATAGGAAGACATCAGCGCGTAATCACATTTCCCTATTAATAGTATCGTCACGACGAGCCAGAATATGATCTTGTAGCAACTCAAGTTGACTAGTAAAAGATTAATTTCAAACCCTAAGCATACGGCAAAACAATAAGCCCAAGTATTCTGTTAGGGATTCGATATCCCTAAAATACAATTGTTCATTTTATCAAGTTGTATTGATTTTTGTAAACTTGATTTATAAACTTTCATCACATTTTAATGTGAGTCAATTAAGTTCTATTCACAGAGAACATTGTCGTTTGCTAATATTCAACAAATAACCAGAATGAATTAGAAGTCCGCCGACCAACACCAGATCATTTATAAGTAGACATGGTAAGTTGAATTATAATCTAACTGAATGATTAGAGAATGGTTTGAATCACACATTGTGTGGGTTAAACACACCACTAAATTACCTGAACCAAGTTGGAGTGGGAGTTCGAACTTGGAAGCCGGTAGCTGAAATCCAAGTGCTTAAACAAATAAAGTACTGCCCCACTAATGCAACTGGCTTTCGATCATAAGTAGACGAAGAGTGTCAGACTACAGATGATTTTATAAGTTTATCGCGATGTATAAAAGCGACTACTAAAAATACTCTGGTTGAGTAAAATTAGGATACTAGAAAAAATTTGTTGCGACAACAAAATGGTATTATTAGCATGTTTTTCGACAATACTATGAAAAGGTAGTTAGCAAAAAAATACATAAATTAGCTTACTTTGAGAAGATTCCACACTTTTAAATTGATCTCTCTTGATCTATCTTCCTAAACACAAATAAAATACGGGATTTATGAGCCTCAGATACACATGTATAGATTTTAGATACAGGATAGATACGTCAGTTTGTTTCAATCAGCAAAATCTTAATAAAATAACTCTCTGAATACAGACTTTTAAAAGTAATTTGATTTGATTAGGGATGCCTAACGGAGACCGAGAATTTTCAAAGACGTTCACCGGAAGACTTTATTGTAGTACTATGCAAGATTTTTACTTTCTTAACAGGCATTATGGTTTTACGTAATCCTTACTTACATATAATAAATTTCTGCTTGATCACATGGATAATACCAATTGAAGTTCAAATGTATATACCTGCTTCTGCAGTAGGAGAGCTCCTTAGGCTTTAACTTCAACAGATTAGTTATTAAGACGTCAAATACAGTCTCATTAAACAGATAGATACAAGTATCGACCCTATTAGTTGTGTGGATCTTATTTACCGACAGTCATCGATCACGTAAACTGAAATGATAAAAATCAATCTGAACATGATAACGTGTCATTAATAATATGCCAAATCGAAGGTTCTATCGAAATATGTGAATCAGTGCATTACATGATTGCATTCTGTACGCATTTAAAAGTAATTCCTTTTATGTACGATGAGGCATGTAGCAATTGGAAATCCGAAAAAAGTCTTAAGCAAACACACATCAATTTTTAGCTACTTTTTGCTTTTGTCGGATCGACTACGTTATAACAAAAGTGCTAGAAATATAAAAAGGCAACGGACGAAGTCTGTCAAACTCAGCGTAAACGTTTTCGCTAAAAACCGCGTTATTGCCAGTTCACCTATAAAACCTACCACAATTGATCATAACATTATAAAGATAAGGTAACAACTCCCAAATGCCGGATAAAAACAACAAAGTTTTACAGACGGTGGAAAAACAATGTGAAATATTTGATTTTTGGTAAAAACTTACACCGATTGTTACGAGTAAATCATGTTTATTCATTTGATGTATGAGGTGAACACATCTATCATGAGCTTGGAATGAAACAATGTGGAAACCTCGATCTACGCGATGTACGAGGCCATAGGAATCACCAAACCATAAATGGCCACGACCATATGTTGTACAGTTAGTGCCAACAGCCTGTCAAAGTGTGTGACAGAAAGTTATAACTCAAAAGATAATTATTACACAAAATAATAAGGCAATAATTTAGTTTAGTGGTAAATGTGGTGTTTTTCGATTATCACGTAAAGAGCTCTTCACCCTAGAGCACGAAGTAAACGTGAGCAAATTAGAGAAACCACGTAGCTTTTTTCTTACCAAACATGAAGCCAGAAGTATTTCATCATGATGTTTGTAGTTTGAAGATGATATACAGTGGCCGTTACCTTATGGTACTACAGCCTTTCATGATAACTAAGCAACTAAAAAAGTTTACTTCAATAGTATAGTCTTCTATTACTCAGAACATATATTAGTTAAGACACCAAATATAGTTTAATGTCTATTTCTCATTCTTCAAGTATGGCGAAAATTTATCCTGGCGAATTCGACGCCACAGAAAACTTGTTTATTTCATAAGCAAAATATGCGCAAAATAAATGTGTGAATTTTGGTTCATAACGATTGGCCATGTATATACGGAGATCACAATTACTTGAATAACTCAAATTAAATCAGTAGCTTCTTGTATAACACTTGAGCATCAACATTATTAGATGCGCGTTTCTCTTAAAAAAACACAAAATAATATTAGAAAATGAATTGTCTTGAATATAAGGTATTACGATAATGTATACTAAAACAAAAATAATTCGAAGAATAAAACAGGCCTTTCGAGGATATCATTTGGTGAAGCTAAACAACTGTGCTTATAGTTATTTTTGGATATGTTACCCAGTAGAAGAGGTGTGCATCATAATGTTCAGAAATCTCATCCACAGAGTGGAGGTTTAGTAATGACTAGAAGGTTAGGGAAAGATAACGAGGGATTATATGTGTAAAGCTTCAGCAGATGACAGTCGAAGAGAAAATTTTAGTCGTCAAATTTTTACTACTCCTTTTTATATGACGTGATAACTTTTTTTAGTCACATCCGAAACTTTTTCTTCTCAATAGTTTATTTTCAGTTGAAAAGTGAACAATTATAAGCGAACATTGTTTTTCACTAAATGTTCATGTGAAAATACTTTCGAATGTCTTCTTTCCTATCACTACTAATGTAGCTGTCACATACAATTAGATCATGATCTTTATTTGCCGTGATTTTCTGCCGTCTAACTGATAGTAGTAATTGACTCACGGATTACTTCTAACACCTTGATATTTTCTACTTATGCACATAAATATTAGGTATATTAAGGTCTAGTGAGGATTTTTTCGGGAGTACCGAGTAATGTTCCGGATGAACAGAAAGTAACTGAAGCGAGATGGCAAGCTAATTGATCAAATTGCGAATCTTCACTGATTGAGGTGGTTAGGATATATATATATACACCCAACTACTACTTATTTCTGTAATGGATAATGACCGGCGTACAGGTATGATAGAAGTTAGAAATAGTCAAGTCAAAAATTGTCACCAGTCAATGAATACGTTCACAAACTGGTTTCAACTGGGTTGGTAGGTGCAAACTGCCAGGTTGAGGTTAGGGGGACTGGTTAAACAAATGGCTAAAGGCTATGAGTGCTATGTGTCTAAATTGTTGGAAATGGTGAAGATGTATTCACCCTTAGTGTATGCTTAAATCCTTTGCCTTGAAATTTTTATATACCCTTCCATTCACGAGTTTTTTGTCCCTCCCAAATCATGCTTTATATATTCAATTGTTTTTTACTACTACATATTAGTAGAACTAATTTGAAATTGGTTTTACTGAGATAATGAGGTGTGCATTTATTTTAAAAGGTTATAAATTGTATACGAGGCACTGGTAAGCTACATATAAGCTACTTAGTGCTCTACCTGAATACAACAAATGTAATTAGGCTTACTACCATACGCCGATAAACCATTAGAATACGAGCGCTCTAACGTAAACCCTAAACTAATTTACTTGGACAACACTGAGTAAAAACAAAGCTTACTTGCAACTTTGAAAATTGATCGCTGATGTCCAGCAAATTGATTTCCTTTTCATCAAACAAGGGTAGTCGCCGAGACTAATATAAAATATTATTTCGAAAAAACAAGTAATTTATGAAATGTATAAATAGAATGTATGCATATGGAGAAGGATGTGTGAGAAAAAAGGCAAAAGTCATGTTAGGCAGATGAGAACATTGGAACAAATATAGTAAGTTAAACTTTGGCAAGTATGGACCACACAAGTGTAGTAAGTAAATGTGCAAGCAGTATTACACGGGAGGTTAAAGCTTAGTGAGGCACAATTGTATGACTGTCTAAATCCTCAGTATAACAATAATACGAACCTTCGTTTGCCTATAAATTCAACAGCTTTGTTGTGTTTCAGCACAACAGTGTACATGTTGAGTTAGGATTAATCATATAGCCTATTTCAAGGAAATGTTAGGTAATGACTGTAAGACTTCCGATTGGGTACTAAAATGTCTTTTTTATCTCTACTCTTTCTAGGTTTAACCATCGTTGGGGCCGACATAAAAACGTTCTAAAACCACGACCCGATAAACTTAAGTCAAGATTTGACCTTACCCATCAAATACTAAACCGTTGAAACTCCTTATTGAAACAAGTGGTATTAACTTCTCTAGTGGAAACTTTCAAGAAGAAACTGCATTTTCACTGGTAAACGTAATTCAGAGATTAACAAAGGTCACCCAACCTATAATGACACCGCTAAAACCGTGAAATAAACCTGTGAAGATTGATTTGTATTTTACGTTAAAATATGGCTTCCGGGAAATCGTTTGCATATAGTGTTTGGTTATGCAAATTAACAGTTAGGATACCCAGTAAACCAAAACATTGGGCCACATTGGGCTTTTTGCATATAAACGCTGGGCCACCTACATCAACGTTGGGCCAAACGAACGAAACATTGGACCAGCTGTCTGAACGTAACATTTGAGGTTAGGCCAAATGAATAGAACATTGAGAAAAACATCAGGAAGCCATGCGTGTGGCCCAATATTTTACATGCTGTTTGGCCCAACCTTCCGCAACTTCGGTCCAAACTTTTGGTTTATTGGGCAAATGGTTACTGATGTGAATGAAACAGATAAATACACGAATTAGCACTATAATTAGTTGACTCAGTTTTATGCTCTTTTAAAATAACAACAATAAAATAGTTCTTGCTCGAAACTAGTAAATTACATTCAATAACCAACTTACATATGCCATTTATGATCGATTCAAGGTCGAGTTTGATGTAGCCTTTAGGTTTAAATCAAGCGCTTAATAAATTTTATGTCTAATGTCCACACGGTCTGTGATGAGATAATACTTAGCTTGAATTTGATCAAAATAAAAAGTTATATTGAATTCGTTATCTACATTAAAAACCCTCCCAATTGACCTGGCTATTTTTGGGTGTGTCGACCAGGTCACAACTGAATGCTGAGGTAAAATTTCACTCGTTCACTGTTCACTGAATAAGTCGTTATTCAACAGGCGAGTAATGGATTCCAGGCTTATGAACTTTTTTGAAGTGTCCTTGTGAAATTTCTGTGCTTGATATCATATAAAGAGGTGCTTGTCGTGTGTTTTGAAAATTGCTGTTAGTTCTACTGAAGTGATTCTGCATGACACCGGGAATACGTTCATTTTAACCAGCCTCGTATCTTAGGAAAGCCTTGACACTTTAGAGATAAACTTGCTTGTAATTTTCAAACCGTTTTAACAACTATGAATCATATTTTAGACAGGAGCTAGATACAGTTTATCAGATAAAAAGTGTAACATCAATACACCTAAAAACTCTACATATTGGCAGAAAAATTATAAAGCTTCCATCAGTGATAGTATGGCAACGTGTATTGGTTTACAAGTAGTCGCCGATATTAACTTTTGTTTAATGTGTCTGAATTTCAGGGTAGCATAGCAGTATTTTTCGTTAGTGTCTTTGTACTTTGATATCCAAAAGTCACTGGGCGAAACCGATTAGCATTTGTCGAACACTAGACCATTTTTTAAATGTCATTAGATCCTTTTAATTTCGGAATAGTCCTCTTTGTTTTTTATGACCCTTTATGTCTCAGTATCGTCAGCATGCAACAAGATGACCATGATAGCAGATTAGGAAGGTTATTTAAATAAAACATGAATAACGCTGCAACCAAAACAGTTCCCTGAAGCAACGTTTTTACAGTCAGACAACTAAGATTTGACCCATACTTTTAAATTTCGTTCAACTTCGGAATTATTTATCTACAGAAGTAAGTTATCATAAATACTGATTGGGTGCAACTGATGGTAGTGAATTTCTATATAATAGATACCAACTATCTTAAGACCCATACACTTCTATATTGTTTGTATTTTTATTCTCATAACAACTATATGTCCTCACTCATATAAGTACCTTTACATGTGACTGTCAGGGTGTTTGTTTACCTACTACTCCTATTACTCTGATCCTGTGTACTAATTTATTCATTCGACCTAAACACGAAATCGGCCATATAGAACCACTTCCCATGTTTATCTGTATTTTATACAATTGCTTTTGGTCGTAAGTTAAAATATTCCTGATGCGCCTATGTAGCTGCTTGTGTATCCACTGGTAATTAATTCAATACAATTTTCCTGCCTCCGATTATGTTTTAATAGTTACCTTGTGACTTCAATTCGAAATAATGAGTGCCAATAGGAATGCTATACTTATATAGCAGTTTGGAATAACGGGCCATGTTGAAAGCCTTACTAAAGTCAATACGGACGACATCAGCGTGGATCTCTTGCTAACATAAAGTACACTAGATTTCTTTTGCTACTTCTATGTTTTCGAGACAAGAATAACCTGTTGTGAATCCATGTTGCCTTTAAGATAGCGTCAAATTTTCTTTTAAATATTTAAGTAGTACCATCCGTATAACCTTTTCCAAAATTTTAGCTACTAGGCTAGGTTTACTGGGAGATGGTTTCCAGGTTTAATCCTTTTCATTTACGCAGAATGGTGTGTACTTCTTTATCAAATTACAGTGGAGGGCTTCTTGGTTTAGTAGTGTTGTCCATGGTATAAACGGTCTCGTAACGTCGACGAATAACTCACGGATGGCTTCATACTTCGTTATATAGGAAGACTCTTTTGCTATCATTCAGTCAACTGAAGATGCTTCCTTTATTATTATCCATATATTTGCTTTCTATACATCCAGTGTGGATGGAGATGAAGCATCATTTGTGGTAGTGATAGGAAGACATCAGCGCGTAATCACATTTCCCTATTAATAGTATCGTCACGACGAGCCAGAATATGATCTTGTAGCAACTCAAGTTGACTAGTAAAAGATTAATTTCAAACCCTAAGCATACGGCAAAACAATAAAGCCCAAGTATTCTGTTAGGGATTCGATATCCCTAAAAATACAATTGTTCATTTTATCAAGTTGTATTGATTTTTGTAAACTTGATTTATAAACTTTCATCACATTTTAATGTGAGTCAATGTAAGTTATATTCACAGAGTATATTTGACAATATTTCATTGTACTAATAAAATGTTTATGATTTCAATTTTTGATGAATAGTCACTAAAAATATACGAATATTTTGTACACGACTCACTTCCCTTTTTACTGGAATAAAGTTTCCTGTTTTCTCGTCTTCTGACTTCTGATTTTGCGACTGAGGGTTCAAGGCGTTCAAGTGCTAAGATTGCGTTGCGGCTAGTCAAAGTCATCAAGCACGAGATATAACAACTGGCGACGGGGTGAACTCATCAAAATGTCATGTACCTTCGAACAAGTTGAAGCCTTGCTGGAACGCCAAGAAAAACGCTATGAACAGTTCCAGATACGTATGCTAGGAACTTTAACCCAGCAAATGAATCTTACCCAGAAGGGGCTATCAGAAAACTCATGCACATCTCACGCCGATTCAACCATGAACTCCATAAATGATTTCCACTTCGATGGGTTAGTTGGTATTACATTTGATTCGTGGTTCAAGAAGTACGAAGACTTATTCACAGTCGACCTGCAAAAAATTGATGATGCCGCAAGAGTCAGAATGCTACTTCGAAAACTTGGCACGGCTGAACATGAACGCTACACTAACTGCATCCTACCAAAGAACCCAAGAGATTTTAGTTTCGATGCAACAATAAAGATTCTGTCGCAAATCTTTGGTGAACAATCATCCTTATTCAACATTCGCTACCAGTGCCTTAAACTATCAAAAGCAGGCGATGACGACTGGGTGAAACATGCAGGCTTAGTGAATCGTGAGTGTGAACGATTCAAACTATCATCAATGACAGAAGACCAGTTTAAATGTTTGGTATTTGTATGCAGCCTGCAATCACCTGAAGATGCTGACATCAGAACCAGAATTCTGAGTAAAATTGAACAGTGTCCAAGCATCACTCTCCAAGAAGTTACCAGTGAATGTCAGAGGTTGGTGAACTTGAAGCATGATACTTCTATGGTCGAGATTGGTAGTCGTCCTCCGTACGTTCACGCAATAACTGAGCGAAAAGATTCTAGTGTGCAAAAGCAATGTGGCTTACAACCTCCTTCCCCATGCTGGTTATGTGGAGAATGGCACTATAAGAAGTTTTGTCCATACAAAGACAATCGTTGCATTAAGTGTCATCGTAAAGGACACAAAGAGACTTACTGTACAGGGAAGTCACATCGTCGTCGTCCACCAAGACTTTATTCTAGAAAATACAAAGCCCGTGCAGTAACCAACAAAATAATGGTGGCTCACACTAGCACACAGCTTTCCAGCCGAAGAAAATATGTTACCTTAGAGGTCAATGGCCATCGTACTCGTCTACAGCTTGACACTGCCTCCGACATAACGCTTATTAGCCGAGCAACTTGGAAGCAAATTGGCAAACCCCCAGTGTGCCCAACAATTCAGCTAGCCCACAGTGCATCAGGAGGTAAATTAAATATTGTTGGAGAGGTATGCTGTGAAGTTGCGAAGGGAAATGCAAAGTCAAATGCAACTGTATACCTCACAGAGAGTCCAGGATTAGATTTGTTGGGACTCGACCTCATAGAAACTCTGAAACTGGCCGACCACTCGATTAATCATGTCTGCAGCCGTGTCAGGACGTCTGAGATGTCGGTAAAAAGGATGAACACTGTTTTAGAAAGACACCACAGAGTGTTTGCAGAAGAACTGGGAGAATGTAATAAAGCAAAAGCACGGCTAGTCCTCAAGCATGGTGCCACACCAGTATTCCGACCCAAACGTCCAGTGCCGTATGCGGCTTTACCTATTGTTGAGCATGAGTTAGCACGCCTTCAAGAAAGTGGAGTCATCGAGCCGGTAAACTTTTCCGAATGGGCAGCGCCAATTGTGATCGTTAAGAAGCCCAATGGAAACATCCGACTATGTGCAGATTATTCTACAGGCCTTAATGAAGCATTAGAAGCCCATCAGTACCCGTTGCCGTTACCAGAAGACTTATTTGCAAAGTTGAATGGAGGAAGATACTTCGCAAAATTGGATTTATCAGATGCTTATCTACAAATTCCAGTAGCTGAAGAATGCAAACAATATCTAACTATAAATACGCACAAGGGATTGTTTCGGTATAACAGACTTCCATTTGGCGTAAAGACAGCTCCATCAATCTTCCAACAAATCATGGACGCTATGCTACAAGACATTCCTGGTACTGCTGCTTATTTGGATGATATACTCATAATGGGTGTAGATCAAGCCGATTTAGAAAAGAAACTGGATTTAGTGCTCACGCGAATTGGAGATTTTGGGTTCCGACTGCGTGCCGAAAAATGTGATTTTCATCTGCAGCAAGTACGTTACTTGGGATTTATAGTGGATAAGGATTTAAGAAGACCTGACCCAAATAACATTGAAGCTATTAAGACGATGCCACCGCCGACAGACGTTCCAACTCTACGATCCTTCTTAGGGATGGTCAGTCATTATGGTGTATTTCTTCCAGACCTGCACCTCCTGCGAGCTCCGCTGAACTGTCTACTGTCGAAAAATGCCAAATGGATCTGGTCAGAAGAATGCCAGGAAGCGTTTACGGAAATCAAACAACTTCTATCATCGAACTTACTTCTAACGCACTATAACCCAACCCTACCCATTATGGTTGCAGCAGATGCTTCGAACTACGGAATTGGTGCGGTGATTTTACATGTTTACCCAGATGGATCAGAGAAGGCGATTTCCCATGCTGCACGATCATTAACAGCAACGGAGAGGAACTATAGTCAAATAGAGAAGGAAGCCCTTTCTATTATCTTTGCGGTAAAAAAGTTTCACAAAATGCTATTTGGCCGACCGTTCACATTATTGACAGACCACAAACCACTACTTGCAGTTTTCGGATCCAAAAAGGGCATTCCAGTTTATACAGCAAATCGTCTGCAACGATGGGCCACTACTCTGCTTGGTTACGATTTTAAGATAAAATACCAACCGACGAAGTATTTTGGTCAAGCAGATCCCCTCTCAAGATTAATCGGCTCCCATACAAAACAAGAAGAGGATGTATTGTGGCTAACATAGAAGCCGAAGCAGATGTCCACACAGTGTTGACAGACGCGGTTTCTGGACTACCGATTACTTTCCAAGCCATCAAGGAGGCTAGCAAAAGAGACGAACAATCAAGATCATACGTTATTATATACTCATCCCAATCCTTCTTAGGGATGGTCAGTCATTATGGTGTATTTCTTCCAGACCTGCACCTCCTGCGAGCTCCGCTGAACTGTCTACTGTCGAAAAATGCCAAATGGATCTGGTCAGAAGAATGCCAGGAAGCGTTTACGGAAATCAAACAACTTCTATCATCGAACTTACTTCTAACGCACTATAACCCAACCCTACCCATTATGGTTGCAGCAGATGCTTCGAACTACGGAATTGGTGCGGTGATTTTACATGTTTACCCAGATGGATCAGAGAAGGCGATTTCCCATGCTGCACGATCATTAACAGCAACGGAGAGGAACTATAGTCAAATAGAGAAGGAAGCCCTTTCTATTATCTTTGCGGTAAAAAAGTTTCACAAAATGCTATTTGGCCGACCGTTCACATTATTGACAGACCACAAACCACTACTTGCAGTTTTCGGATCCAAAAAGGGCATTCCAGTTTATACAGCAAATCGTCTGCAACGATGGGCCACTACTCTGCTTGGTTACGATTTTAAGATAAAATACCAACCGACGAAGTATTTTGGTCAAGCAGATCCCCTCTCAAGATTAATCGGCTCCCATACAAAACAAGAAGAGGATGTATTGTGGCTAACATAGAAGCCGAAGCAGATGTCCACACAGTGTTGACAGACGCGGTTTCTGGACTACCGATTACTTTCCAAGCCATCAAGGAGGCTAGCAAAAGAGACAGAACAATCAAGATCATACGTTATTATATACTCAATCAGTGGCCCACATCGCGACTCCAGGGCGAACTTTTACAGTACTTCCGTCGGCGAGACGCCCTAACAATTGTCGATTCATGTATCATGTTTGGCCACCGTATTGTTATCCCTGAAATCCTCCGTCAGCAGGTCCTAAACCAATTTCACAGCGGCCACCTAGGTATTAGAAAAATGAAGTCACTAGCTCGAAGTTACGCCTACTGGCCGTCAATGGATCGGGATATAGAAACGAAGTGCCGCAGCTGTTGGTCCTGCCTACAAGCTTCAAAGAGTCCAGCCAAAGCCGAACCTCAACCTTGGCCGAAACCAGACGCCCCTTGGAGTAGAATACATGCTGATTTCGCTGGTCCAATACAAGGCAGAAATTACTTAGTTGTTGTGGACGCTTTCACAAAGTGGCCGGAAGTATACCACATGCAAAGTTTGACGTCAGAGACCACAATTCGCAAACTGTCCAGACTTTTTTCCTGTTTCGGCGTCCCAGAGGTCCTGGTGACCGATAATTGAACCCAGTTTATGTCGTCCGAATTTAAGCGTTTTTGCAGCGAAAACGGAATTACACACATGCAATCTCCACCGTACCATCCTCAATCCAATGGCCAAGCTGAAAGATTCGTTGATACATTGAAAAGAGCTCTGAAAAAGGAGGGAGGAGACAGTGTGCCGATACAAGTTGTTGACAAATTCCTAATGTCTTATCGTGTTACGCCAAACCCAGCCGTACCAGAGGGAAAGTCACCGGCAGAGTGCATGTTCGGAAGGAAGGTGCGGACTATTTTTAACAGTATGCTGCCTCAGCAAAGAACGAATAAATCCAACGGTGAAAGTCAACAGACGACTATCCGTAGTTTTCAGGTGGGTGAAAAAGTGCTTATCAGATCATTTCGAGGTGATAGAAACTGGGAGCCGTGTGTCGTCGAACGCAGGATCGGAAAAGTATTATACTTAGTTCGGGGAAGTTTCGGTACGTGCACAAGACATGTCAATCAAATGCGAAAGAACGGGGGAACAGTGAAAACGCATGGACGACTTCCATTTCAAATGCTGGTGGACACATTTCCAAAGAGCCCCAGTAAGAAGGAACGCAGAAGATTCAAAGCCAAAACAATCAAACCACCCCGAGTAATGGACCGCAAGCGGAACACGGTAACAAGGTTGCAAGTTGACCCAAGTGGAAAATCATACATACAAAACCGTGAAGAGGAAAGGTGTTGAAATGGCTCCCAGAAACCTCAACGAAGCCTCCAGAACGCTTGGAGGTGCCTAGTGTTTTTACCGGACTACCACAAAGCTGAACTGGTCTCGAGAAACCTATCAGCCGTTTCCTTTTTTTAAAAAAAAGAAAAAGGGGGAGGTGTTAGGGATTCGATATCCCTAAAAATACAATTGTTCATTTTATCAAGTTGTATTGATTTTTGTAAACTTGATTTATAAACTTTCATCACATTTTAATGTGAGTCAATGTAAGTTATATTCACAGAGTATATTTGACAATATTTCATTGTACTAATAAAATGTTTATGATTTCAATTTTTGATGAATAGTCACTAAAAATATACGAATATTTTGTACACGACTCACTTCCCTTTTTACTGGAATAAAGTTTCCTGTTTTCTCGTCTTCTGACTTCTGATTTTGCGACTGAGGGTTCAAGGCGTTCAAGTGCTAAGATTGCGTTGCGGCTAGTCAAAGTCATCAAGCACGAGATATAACATATTCATTTACTTCCTTATTCTGCATAGGTATTATATTTCCTATTGTCTTATATTTAATGTTGAGATGTTTTATGTGTTTTAATGATTAGTATCGCGCTCCACTGTCTACTGTCCCACAATAAATAAAATAAAGACTTATTATCTAAAAATCTGACTTCTGTCAATAGAACGGGACGTACCAAGGCATTAAAATCTAACAAAGATGGACTAAATTTGTCTAATAAATCGGGAGCTACTTTAGATTCAAAGTGTAGAAATTATGCTCGAATGTCGTAGGTTACTCAGGATATCCCACTAGATTATTACATCCCATTTAATTTTTCTGTACACATCCCATGAATCGAATTGTGCTCGTGCCATACTAATTGTGAAAGGATGCCTCAAAACTTTACAGAAACTAATATGCGAACTATTTTTTTACGTCGTTCTTTACCAGATGCTGCTTTCATCCTTAGGCTGCCTCCAATGATTAGAGGTATTTAATTCAGCATCGTTAAGTTACATGAGTACTATCCGTCACTTTGCATTGCTTTCATATTTTTGTCTTCATACTTAATGACCCAAAAACATATCCAAAACCCATGAGTAGCTACTACGAAGCCAGGAATTAGTTGCAAGGATATAATGAAAGCGATTTTTAAGCAATTACCAGAACTAGAGGGCGAACAGACAACAGTAAAGAACAGCAAAGTAAGAAAAATAAGCAAGAGTTATATCATTATTAAATTTACATGAGATATAATTTATTTGTTCAGTATTTTATTTTAAACGTTCAATGGTATTCAATACTTGTGTTATTACAATGTATTTACTAAACAGTGAATTCATATAATATTTATGTAAAGACTAGAGTTTCTGATCGGGTTGAAAAGGGATGTTTATTCTGTAGAGTGACTACAGGTTATGCAAGTGACACATAGTTCCACATTAGGATAACTGATGGTACAATCTACCGGTACAACATTGGTACTAAGGTCAAAATATAAGTACAAAAATAGTTTACCAACTTCGACAATATCCCCTCTCTTTTCGGTCAGAAGTGATGCATGCACTTTGTACAGTCATTCTGTAACACAATTAATAGGTTGAAAAATATACATGAATAGTTAATGGCCCAAGAAGAAACAGGGTCCTAACAAATAAACGAACCATATTTTGAGTACAGGCAACCAAAATGATTACAGAACTACAGACGATCAAAATAACAATTCATTGTGGTTCTCATCAAGACCAGAAATTCAAGTAAAACGAAACTGAGAGGAACCGTCGAAAACAACATATAACAATAAAAACGCATATAAGAAAACAAATGTAGGTGAAATTTTTAATAGTAGCCACAATAAGCGCACAATACACACAACGAGGGTCATTGTAAAGGTAAAGAACAATAAAGTGACACCAAATACTTAATAAATGGTGATGTTCAACATAGTAAACTAAAATGATTTCCTAAAACATAAACAAATTTTGTGATTCGTATTCTTTAAACTACAAGTTTCCAATGAACTCATTAAGTGTTGCTTTGTGTTTTTTATATATAAGTGATTTGTGGATAATATATATAAATAGTTGTTCCTACTCCTTAAATTGCTCTACTTGGAAGGTATGTCCTGTCTACTTCCTGTCACCCGAGTTGCTTTAGTCAAACATTTCTTATGCCAATCATCCAATGTATATGTAATTCAGTTGCGGCTTAATTAGAACAGGAGACTTGATTGCTTATGTTAATCATCATGATATAAATATATAAGTTGATATTAATAACCTTGATTGTGCAACTATGTGCTGAGGTACGGTGTTTTACTCGTTGGCTTCCTTGTTAGACAGTCTATCAGTATCATTTACAATTAATAGAAGTTGATCTCATTAGCCTATTTTTACCTTAATGTTGAATCTGTACTGAACACAGTCAAGCTTACCTCTCTCACAAGTAAAGTTGTATGATTATGATTATATAATGCTAGGTTATTAAACAAGCAAACGGATCTTTCTGCAGCTACAAACTGTATATATTCACAGAAACTCGCAGAGATACTCCAATGCACATAAATCCATCTATTCCAAAGTACACGAAGCATATGGGTCAAGGTATGTTTACACAGATTCTATACCAACATATTACTTTGTTTCAATTCAAATGTTGTACTTTGCTCATTTGTGGTACTAAAGATAACATTATAAATGTATATATGTTGTGCTGTCAGTTGTAATTTATGTCGATAGTGAAAAATTTCTCACACCTTCATTCTCATAATGTTTATTGAAACACGTAAATTTCTACCACTATTCATTGGTATTATAACAGGAATTATTATTATCACACTAAAGTCTAGAAATGGAAGTAAAATTATTCTATGTTCACCTGACAAGTTCGGTAAAATACCTGGTAATTTAAACCACAAACCGGAAAAATATTCTAAAACTAAATCATATTTAGTTAAAAAAGTTAAACAAACCTACTGTAAGTTATTTGTGACTATTTAGTAAATTTATTTATTTATTACTGACTTATATATGATGAAGAGTTATATTAAGATTATCACAAAATTACGAAACAAACTTTTTGAATGTAAACATCCTATTGGTTTGATATGGACTAAAATTTTCAAAACGCATTCAAATTATATGTACATACGAGTTGTACAAGATGTGGCCATCTGGAAACAATTGCCTAGTGGTGAATGTGATAGTCTTTGACAAAAAACGACCTGAGATCAAGTCCCAGTGTAAACATCAACACTAGGATACAAGCACATTCAAGTGACGACTCCTAAATAGGATGAAACGTGCATTTTGGATTCCACTCTCAAGCTACAATCCAAATTATGTGTGTACGCGTTACTCCAGTTACTTATCACTGTTACTCCTCTTCTGCATAGGTGTAATTTTTATAACACGTTTGTTGTATGGTCATGTTTTCCATATATATAATCGAATGCTTGAAATATGAGTGACCTTCTATGTCTAGTTCAACTGTTTTATTTTTCAATGTAGTTTCGAAACTAACAATATCAGGGCAGGTATATGAGTGATTGGGTGAGAACAAATGGTCTTTGGGTTGTTGTAATTTTGGTTCTACCCAGGTTTATATATCGTATGTCGTGATTGGTCAAGTTCACGACGTATTAAATATGCGTAACTAAATTAGGTTTAACTTTTTTGGAATCTCTGTTTGATATATGAATTTAAAGCTTGAAACAACTGGACGATCTCTACTTGGAACCTTAACTTTCACAGAAAACTTATGTGATATATTTTTAAGCAGCTTTTTCATTGAAACAACACAGTTAAATACTGAAAAATCCAATTGCCGTAAACATCATTTGGCTTTAAGTCTGTCCATGATCAAAAATTTCTTCAAAATTTCAAACAGCTTATGTTGATATTCACTAAGGTCTTACAAAGTAGCTCACTTATCGCATCTTGTTGACTTCTTAGTTGTGATGTAAAAATAAAAGAATCTACAATCATATCTCTATACAAATGATATTATTCATTCAGTATTAAAGATTTAGCAACATAATGCTTTTAACTAACAAACAATTACAAATGATGTGGAATAGTTTATTTAAACATTTTTTTTAATTACATTATCATAAACTTAAAACTTGATAAGTTTTCGTATTTTGAATTTGTTAGAGTATATATCTTGTTACACAATACAGTTAATATCATTTATTAACTTTTTGAATCTGTTTATATTAAAAATATTGCTGAAACAAATTTAGTTTACACAACACGAAAGATAAACTTTATCTTGTCTATTCGGTGAAGTATTTATCATCATTCTTCATAATTTAATCATAGAATTAGTATTTTTCTTTATAGACATCTACATTGACTATCCATTCATGATAATTTAACTAGTAATTTCATGTATTTTGTTTTAAATATTATTATTTAGTTATAAATATAGATGAAGCTGAGAAATTATATTCATCTATTCGTCGTAAACATCATTTGGCTTTAGTCTGTCCATGATCAAAAATTTCTTCAAAATTTCAAACAGCTTATGTTGATATTCACTAAGGTCTTACAAAGTAGCTCACTTATCGCATCTTGTTGACTTCTTAGTTGTGATGTAAAAATAAAAGAATCTACAATCATATCTCTATACAAATGATATTATTCATTCAGTATTAAAGATTTAGCAACATAATGCTTTTAACTAACAAACAATTACAAATGATGTGGAATAGTTTATTTAAACATTTTTTTTAATTACATTATCATAAACTTAAAACTTGATAAGTTTTCGTATTTTGAATTTGTTAGAGTATATATCTTGTTACACAATACAGTTAATATCATTTATTAACTTTTTGAATCTGTTTATATTAAAAATATTGCTGAAACAAATTTAGTTTACACAACACGAAAGATAAACTTTATCTTGTCTATTCGGTGAAGTATTTATCATCATTCTTCATAATTTAATCATAGAATTAGTATTTTTCTTTATAGACATCTACATTGACTATCCATTCATGATAATTTAACTAGTAATTTCATGTATTTTGTTTTAAATATTATTATTTAGTTATAAATATAGATGAAGCTGAGAAATTATATTCATCTATTCGTATATTGTGTTATATTAATACTATACCGAGAACACATAAAACTAAAGCTATTCACGTGAAAAACACATGGGCAAAACGTTGTACAAAACATTTATTTATGAGTAGTGCATACGATAATGAATTACCAACTGTTAGTAAGTATAACAAAATTTTCATTGAAAAAATTTTTTTACTTTTGAAAATTGGCTGTTAATTTATGTGACTTAGTTTGTACATTTCTGACATTTTGTGTAACTGTTATGAAGATAGGAACTATGTTACTATGATAGGAACTGCGTCATCACATTTTTCAGGATCAACCTTGAATAACTCTTTGTATTTCTTAAACCAGGAATCAGATGTACTACCAGCCAAACCATCGAAATGAAATTCATTGATAGAATTGATGAGGGGGTCGGCATGGTATGTGCATGTGTTTTCTGAAAGCTCCTTCTGAGTAAGATTCATTTGTCAGGTCAAGATTCCTAGTACATACATCTGAAACTGTTCATAGCGTTTTTCCTGGCGTTCCAGCAAAGCTTCAACTTGTTCAAAGGTAAATGACATTTTGATAAGTTCACCCCGTCACCAATGTTATCACGTGAGAAAAATTGATAGGTTGGTAGGGGATGCCTATTGAAGTGTGCATAGTTGATAATACGCGTTTGCCCTATGCCCCACCCGGTCCCATGCCAGAGATAGAAGAACAAGCCGATAGACCGACCAAGACAAGATAGGAATCAGATTCAGATTCGTATTATATTTTACACATTCCTTTATACATACAAAATAATCGTAGTGATTATTCAACAAATTGGAATTATCAACATTTATAATAATAAAATTAAATGTTGTCAAATGTGCTTATATAAAAGTGATGAAATTTTATAAATCATACTTACAAAATAATCAATAAACCTTGATAAAATGAACAATTGTATTTCTATGGATTTCGAATCCCTAACAGTAACATACGTTTGAAATTATTTTACAAGACATTTCTGTGTAAAGTAGGTTAGAACTTAATGGTTTGCATCATTCTAAATGAAAAAATTGAATTGTAACTGTTATGACGTCAAGAAGAGATAGGGAGGGTTTTGGTTGGTTGTAGAGAACACCAATTGAGTGTGCCTAGTTGATAATGCGCGACTGACCTTGGCCCACTCACCCCTAGGCCAATAAGAGAAGAACCAGAACTGAGAACAACGGAAACGTATTGTATTTTAATCATGCCTTTATATATACATAAGACTAGACCACACAGTGAACCAATCAAGAATCTAACATTTGTACAGAACAAAGGAAAGAGTGGCAGTGAATGGGTACCACTTGTATACAATTAAGTAAGCGTAGTTCATAGTAAATAAACAATATACTAAGAGTAAATATACTAAACGGAAGGACAGGGTAAGAGGAACCTAGCGGTTATAGAAATAAAATGATTACATTATCCACAGTTATAATAATTGAAATAATGTTCTTAAGTACAGTTCTCGAAGATAGACAGTATTCGTTAGGTGCTATGGATATCAGTAATATTATGAACTCACTTTTAATTATATGAATCTAAAAGTTCAGATGAATTAGTGCTATACGACAGCATTCATTTTCAATATAGTTAAAATGATAACTGCTCAATTAATTTAGCTGAGTTAAAGAGTAATGTTGTTATAATGCCAACTGTTGAACAGATACAAAAATGATTTGTACGAACTAATGCAATAAGTGATGACAATGTGACTATTTAATTAATACTTGTATGCTTGCTCCAATACTTACTAGTCTCATGCCGAAATGAGAATAAGACAAGATTAATAAACCAATCAACCCAGTTAAAAACATATTTTAATCATTTGTTTATACAAGTACAAAACTAGACAATGTACAAGACAAGTTGAAAAATTAACATTAACACAAAACAGAATCAACAATGATAGGAAACTGATGGAACACGCATACGGGAAATAAGTGGCAGTTCATGAAAGGAAAGTGATATATGAAAGAATTAATTGATGAAATCGGAGGCTATGGCCAAGGAAATATATAAATAATAAAAGCATGATGTTTGATATATACATTATATAAGTGTACAAAATAATTATCTGAAAAATGACTCCTCAAATTAACTTTGGACGTTCGTTATATCATAAGTAGTATTGTTGAAGAGTGTCTTTATTATTTCTTTATAGTTTTCAGTCTTAGTAGGCCTGTTTTCAAAGCTAATCGACAAATTCTTCTCCTCCATTAACAGATTTTCAAATATTCAATATGTTCGGTTAGAAGTTGTTTAGTCAAAACCAATGATTTAAATTTCTCAGTATTACAGATGTTTAGGATGTAAAAATACACCAATAAGTCACAAGATCAAGTTTAATAACCGATTGTAGATTACAATGATAAGGAAAATTAAAGGATTTTATTGCAATTCCTTATGACTTACTTACTTACTTACTTACACTTGCTACCCCTCGTAGCGAATCAAAGGCCGCTCATTAGTATTTTCCATTGAACTCTGTCCTTAACAATCCTTTCTAGCTGTTTCCAGTTGCTGTTCTGTTTTTTTATATCTGCTTCCGACTCTCGACTCAGTGTATTTTTTGGCGTTCCTCTTTTTCGTTTCCCAACAGGATTCTAAGTTAATGCATGTTACTCTTCTATGGTTACTGCAAGTCCCAAGCCCTGGTAAAGGAGGAGTTTTGGGCATGGGTCTAGCATTCCCATCTCGTAAAACACAAGCTCGCTAAAACAAACACTAATTCCTTTTGAGACATTTATTTGATTATTGTTAATTGGTGATTACTTTAAAACACTTTATAGTAAAATACAATTTACTGAGCTCATATATTACACAAACTACTAATGATTATCATAAACCAGCTACTTCGTAAAATCGCTTTAAAATTAAGAAGTAGTCAATAAAATTATAACTAGTTGGATTGGAAATTCGTTATCTCAACTCTTTCTCCATTCTATTTGACTGATAATAAAATTCTAATATCACTTCACAGTAGGTTAAAAAGAAAGGTGTGTTTCATTGTTTTCTTTTCTTAGGTTAATCAGTTATCCTATCATTATTATAAAAGATATACATGACTTTTATGCACTACTTATCATTAGTCTTATTTATTTATATGGCTACATAATGGTACGATAATATGAATTTAAGTTATATTATGAACATCATTACTGTAAAGATATTCTTTGGCAAGTGGTTATCATTCCGTTAATAGGTTGACTATAAGAGAAACATTTCTTAAAGCGACTTAAAGCGACCATAATATTGTTAATAATTCTTATATCTGTCTGGGACTATTTGTTTTTCTAAAGTAACTTATTCGTTTTTGCATATTTAGAGTTAAATTTAAGTTATCCAGAAAGTCGTAAACATTTATGGAGTAAAATGAGGTCAATTCTTCGCTATGTTTATCAATATCGAAATGAATATGATTATTTTCTAAAGGCAGATGACGACACTTTTGTAGTGATGGAGAATCTAAGGTCTATTTTATATCAACACAATCCTAATGATCCATTCATGATGGGTTATAACTTTCCAGTAAGTTTGCTTATTTCGACTGAGTATGTGAAGATTTGTTATGCATGACCATAGTTACATTCATGATTTTCGATAATAACTGAATATTATAATCAGAATGAACTTGTATCTTCCCGTTGATTTGTTATGGACTGAAACTGGTCAGTCTCTGTTGTTTTATGTGCATACAAGTTCATCCTAATTACATATGCGCTTGTCGTACGAATGTGACTGTCTGGACTCAGTAGTCTAGTGGTGAACACGGTGGCGTTTGACACGAAACTAACTGAGTTCGAACTCCGGTGTGAAAATCTACATGGGAATGCAAGTACATTCAGCCATCTAGTCCCAAATAGGACGAAACTCCCATCCTGGATTTTGCTTGCAAGTCACAATCCAACGTAAACAGTAGATATGTAATGTTACGAATTATTGGATAACAACAAAATAATCAAATTTGTACGTGTATTTTATTCTAGGAGAACTCTTTTTGTTAGTTCTGAAAGAATGAATTTCAATTAATCATAAACAACTTTGAACATGATTGTACGACTTAACTTTAATACCAATATTAAGTTAATACCTTGATTAAGAAATATCAAACAATCTGTTTATAACTACTTATACTTTTATTTATTAATTAAGCAAACAACATTTAAACAGAAATAATCATTTTTAAATAAAAGATAAGTTAGTGAACCACTTTCTTACACGAAAACCTCCAATGTATGTTTGTGCATACTGTGTTCACATTTTGAAATCATATCTACAACATATAAATCATTTGATGAATAATTCATTTTCTAAATATGTATGTATGCATATATGTATGTATCTATGTACAGTGTAGGATCTGGCACATGTGTTCATCAGTCCCAGTTGTCACACCTCAGCAGCACAGCAATATTAATATCAAACCAATAGAAGTTTTAGTTACTTTGATGATAAGAAAAAGAGTGAATATACGGAATATAGTCTAGGGAGAAAGAATTAGTTCGTGGAAAGGAATGTATTAAATAGTACTAAGCCCACAATTTAGTTGAGGAAACAGAGTTAATACACCTTCTCTACTATGACCAATTCTGAGCAATGTCACATAGAGTCTCCAACCAGTGCTTACGGCATTCACTAAGATATCAACCAGGCAGTCTATATCTATCAACACGTCTCAGGCCAGCAGTCAGTGATTTCATAAACTGATGTCATGTTTTGTTTTGGCCACCACAATTTTTCTTCCATTCTCTAATATCAGTAAACATAGCACATCGAGGTAGTTAGCGATTTGACATACATAACACATTTCCCGACGATCTGATTCAATGAAGATTCACAACCTCATTAACTGATTTACCATCTCTTGAGTAAATTTCTTGCACAGTATGTTATATTTTGCTTAAACCATGCAAATTATAGACACAGATTGAAACGTTGGTAATATATATATCAAGCGCTTCTAATGAATAGTAGTAGAAATTATAACGTTGATAATTTCATGTCATGTAACCATATTATAGTATGAGAGGTCCAGCGTGATTCTGATACATTATCATGTATAACATAATCAAAATACAAATATCCAGGATTGAAAGTGACTGTAACTTTCAGCCTTTGGTTGTTTTCGTCTAACATAAAGGTAAGTTGTTAGAATCCGAAAGGGAGAAAAAGAAAAGCTGACGACTCAGCACACCAGCTGCACTTACTGTTAATGATGAAAGCGATTGATCAGAGTATGGAACTGTATAAGCGTGAAACACAAATAATCGGAGAGTCGAATATAGGAGTTGATTGAGGAAAGTTTCGAATGTACCAAATAACGATGAAGGAATAGAGTGAATTAACTGTTACATTAGTCCTAGATAATAATGCACCAATTTCTTCCAAGGCGAATTTCTGTTTTTTGATGAACTGTATTTATTCTAGAACTCAGAAATCTGTATATCTACTTTTACCGTTTTAGAAATTTAGATCTATTGATATTCTAATAAGTTCAGACTACATACAGACTGTTCGTGATGTAAACACCATGTTACCCAGCAAAACGTCAATAAGTCAATCATGTATAATTACATTTTAATCCGAAAGGGTATCTGGTGATAGTTTTAGACATCTAGTTACTTAATATGTGAAATCAATTACAAATAACTTCATTTGGTGTCTGAAGTATCACTTATCCTACGACTAAACCCACCTGTTATTTAATACATATGGAACAAAATGACAACTAGCTTATTACTTAATTGTATCTAGGACAATTTAGAATGCATTTAGTTGATTTCATGGGTTTTAATTATCCAAGTTTATAATAATAACACCAGTCAGTTGACGATTGTCTATTAACTTCAAAAGTTTTTAATTATTTCCATTGTTTTATTTAACTTTTTTAAAACCAAATTCAATCACGACAATAACAAGAGGGAAATTTCATTAGAATAATTAGGTTATAAATTTCTTATCGACAAAACTTAATTATTTCCGTTACAAATTTCTAAATAAAGTGTACTTGGATTGGTGTTTTTATAGTACCGCACAAAAAATGGTTATTTCTCTGGAGGTGCAGGTTACGTCCTCTCGAAAGAAGCATTAAAACGTTTTGTTGAACAGGCTATTGATAAGCATCCTAGTTGTCCAACGTATGATGAAGACAAAGAAGATGTGAAAATGAGTAAGTGCTTGAAATTGATTAAGTATATAACATCATGATATCTGTAAAATCGTCCAGGAAGTGTGACAAAATTAAATGGTTTATTCATTTTAACTTTTCACAAGTTTACAATTAAATGATATATTTATGAACTCGTAAACTGATATGCTGCGAACTTGACTGATCATTATGTACGAAATATAAACCGTGATAAAACCAATATCACAACAACACAAAGACTAATTATTCGCCCTGATATTGTTAGTTTGGAAACTAGATAGAAAAACATAAAACATTTGAACTAAATAAAGTAGGTCACTCACATATATCAAAAATTCCTTCATATAAATGGAAAACATAACCATACAACAAACCAGTTATAAAAATAACACCAATGCAGAAGTGGAATAACAGTGATAAGGAACTGGAGTGCACAATTAATAAGTTATAGTCCATGAACAGAAAATGGCAACAACAGTCAATAGGTCCGACTGGATGTTAAGGCAAAGGGAATATACAAATGCTACAAATAAAGCGTGTTGTACAAATACAACGAAAATATAAGTAGTGATCTTCTGGATAACACTTCTGGAAGCTAGTCGTTCATCTTCATTCTGCCGATCTGTCACAAACGCTTGGATTTAATCTAATATTCCCTAAAAGGTTACATCACTTTATATTCATATATAGCTTAAAGGCGGAACACATAGTAAAGTTGTAACTTTTCAGACAAAGTTATGTTTTACATAACATTATGGCTATAAAATGAGATTAATATTAAGTTATTCGGTTGCAGCAACAGGCTGTAGGATTTCTCACTAATTAAAGTAAGCAATATGTTCCATTGAATTGTAGCCCGATCATACTTGTGAATTACAGTTTAATCGACGTAATCTGTTTGGGATGAGCACATGGCAACAGAAACTGGTTATTTCCTACTTTTAACATTAACGGGGAGATAAAAATACTTTCGAATTAAATTAATACTTTGCTTTCCAAACTGATACTTTGCAAAAGCATAGTATTTTTGGTAATAAAAGTCCATTTTTAATTTTCAGGTATTTGTGGTCAAGCAGTTGGAGTAAAATTATATCATATGGCTGATTTGAATGGTACTTTTCCATTTACCTGGAGAAGAGAACTTAGAAATCATTATCTTTTTCAATGGCGTAGTCTTGAAGGTGAATTTCTCAGCCTAATTCAACAAACAAAAGGTCCCATGATTTCTAAATATTCAATAACTACACCAAAAACTTATGATCATCTTCACGATCCAAGTGTAAGAATTTGTTTATGCATTATTTATTCATGTATAAGTGTCAAAATTTGTAAATGTATTCTTTTCTTGTCATATTAGCTCCAGTTGACACTTTTTGTGTTGGACAACATGGAATAGTTCATTTAGTCAGTTCTTTACTACTACAACATTACACAAGCATGAAGTTATTAATCTTTAATAGATTCTAATTAATGTCTTAGAAATAACAAAAAACTGATGACAGAATACTTTTAGAAAACGTCAATTTATTTCAGAACGTGTAACTTTTGATTAGGGCTGTAAAGCTTAGACATTAATTGACTGAATATCAAAAGTTACATTGTGGTTTGTTGAGTACACAAACCACTTATCGAACTTGGCAGATTTTTGTTTTTACAACTAACGTAGACTAAAGTTTCCAAAAGTCAATTAATTTTCATAATGAATAATGTAAGAATATTGATCAATAATTGTTTTCACATTGCTATCATAAGTAACATTTATTTAAATAAAGACAGTTCATGGAACAAAATGTTCTTTAAGACGATGTCATTTATGATATGTCTTGTACTTGATTACTGTTATTACTATGCACAACCTTAACACTTGAATGTCTTAAACCATCCAAATCACTAATCAAAAGACAGAATAAGAGCAGAAAAGAGTGCTTATTCAAGTGTAAAATATGTACAAAGCACTCAAATATTTATTGTTTTCGGAAAAAATAAAATCGTCACAATTCCTCCAATCCGCAGACTGTAGTTTTCAGCTGTTATCCAAACTGTATACTGCAAGTAAATAATCTAGAAGGTTCTGTCGGACGGTGACTAAATGGAACGTTTCTGGTTCTTCCAATGCTTCTAAAGGCTTTGCTGAGGTTTCCAGGAGCCATCCTAACAATTTACTAGAGCTGTACAGTCGTGTGTAAATATACAGTTATTTCGATACAAGATGTAAATAGTTATCTCACTGAAATATTACATCGGTTAAATGAGTGACACCAGATGACTGCATTCACACTGGAATCAGAGATATATGCAGATCCTCACTTCCTCGATGTGTATGTAAATTAAGACAAAGCGGTTCTCACATAAAGAAAGCCAATTCAAAACGAACGTTATATAAACTTCTAATGCTGGCTTTATTTAAGTACTAATGAGATTTTTAAGACATCCTTTCTTATGAAAGGCTAAAAATATCTGTACTGATGACACAACTGAAGAAAAAATGTATAGAATCCTGAAGACACTTGGGGAAAGTAACAGGTTCACTGAAAGTAATCTAAAACCGAGATGTGCAAGCATCACCTGGCAAGCCTGTCTAAAAGTTCATGCTAAATCACCCAACCGTGTCGTTGTTTAACAACTGGTCAGTTCTTATAATATATCATTCCAAGAATTGTTTGCGTTTATAAGAAAGAAAATTGTAAATAACGATGGTCTTTCTTGACAATTCATTAATTTACATCTGGCCCTTGTATTCAGCAGCAATGTGTCTAGTTTCTTGTTTTACTATGGTACTGATATTTTTGCCTTCAAGCTGTTCTTGATAAATTTTTTTTTCTTATATTCGTCAGGTGGATGGCTAATTGTTTTTTCTTCTATACGTTATTCCCACTCTTAATACTCTTTAACTACTGTATGACTTCTATTCAATACTTGAAAACACTTTTATCAACTTTCGATAACCACCTTAATGGTCCAATAAGTCTTTATTTTATCATCAGTAACTTTGTGCAAAAACCAACTGTATATGCATACGAATGTATTATTTTGGAAAAGAATAACGTTTAAAAAAGAATTTTTCTCGCTGGACTGTTTTTATGTTGATCATTAAGCTAATCAGTTGCTTTAATTATTTTAGAGTCTATTTCCTACACATATGATTATCATTATATGAACCACATTACTTGACAACAACGAATTTATTTGTAGAATGTTCTCAATCTTATCATAATGTGAATAAATTATAAATTCAACATTTTCTCACTCTGAATAGTAAACATTAGAATGAAGGTTATGTTACGTGGATGAATGCAGTTGGCATGTATTTGGGATTCAATATCCCCGAAAATTGATATAAAAATCGATGCATTTATGTTAATATTGTTCATTGGCCTCGTCTCAGATTTTGACTCCACAATACAGTCTTCCTACAAGTCTAGTCTTTTGGAGTAGCTCTGGGTTAGGAAGGAATAAGTCATGGTATTCGACTGGAGTACAAGTATCAGAGATAGCGTTTTCGCATTAGTCGTATTGACTATCGAGGAAATCAGACATGTAATCCGGCTACTTTATATTTAGTAATTGGATCGTATCGCAAACCGTACTAAATCAATTAGGACCCACGTGGTTGCCCTCCCATGCAGAAAAACATCAGTGGGGACAGGTAAAACAAACGGAGTTTACTGAGGCCTAAGAAATATAATTGGTTTTGAGTCCCAAAACCCCTTCTCTTGTAAATATCGCATTGATTTGGGATTCACCGCACCATCTTCCGCCGGCATCGCTTGGACCATTTTCTTGGTTGTAATTTCGGTTCATTGGTTTTCTATTTAAAACAATTCGTTCCTTTGATAAATTTTGATAATGCTCTGATAAAATTCGTCTTCTTATTGCATTATCAAAAAGGTTTTCTATTTGATTATCTTTGTAGTTGGATAAATAAATAGTGTCCAATAAAATATCCATGGGCATTGCTGTAGTAGTAACAGGCTCGGAAACCTTTCTTCTGCATAGTTGATTAAGATTTCGCATCCAGTTTTCTTTTTCCATGGTCACTTCATACAGCACTGCCTCATGCCTTCTTGTCACATATCCTTCTATCCATCTGTTCTGTTGATACCAGTGTTCGCCTGTGATTACCATGCATCAGCGCTGACTTAATTTCTTTTTAACATATTTATAATGACATTTAGTTTCTAATTGATAATTTTATCAGAGATTTAAAATTGTTTGGTCATCTACGGAATTATTTAAAAGCATACTGTGACACTGAGAGGACTATATCAACTTTAATAATATTAATAAACTGCCACATAAGTAATCAATGTATTACTGGCATAATAATGTCATTAGTACAAGTGCTAAGTCGTTTCTTAATTTTTTTTAGTTCGAATATTTATTTGATAACTAATTGTCAACGATAGGTCAACGCCATTTTCATCATATACACATAGATATGTTGTTAGTGTTGTATGTTCTGAGAAGAATGCTATGGTTAATAAAATTTTGTTTCTGATCTGGAAAAGAGCATCATTCCTTACTTCATGCAGAAGTAAACGAAGTAAAGCAATACAGAATATGAAGAGTAAATGTAAATGGAGATAATCGGCTTACCTTGTTTAGAAAGTTAAAATGCCCAAATCATTTATGAGGTCAGAATTAAAATGGCTTGGGCTTAAACACTAGAACTTATTAGGCTGCTTTTTTTTAGTAACAGAGAGGTACTATTGCTAGCAATGAAACATGGATACAATAGATATAATCCTCAAGTGCAACAACATCTAGGAAATTAACCTTTCTATTGAATGGTATTCATTAGTCTATTGTGACATTGTCATTACTGTAAATTTAATAGTCTATCAAATACCTTGATAAAAATTTATTATTTATACGATAACAATTAAAAATGTTCATTAAAATTATTAGTTGAAACTAATTCACATAGTGTTTGAACTGAGAATATTTGATATACTGATGAGAACTTAAATGAAAATGATTATATCCTTTACGCATCTACAATCTGAACTACATGTATTAGTAGTTATAATCAGTTGAATTACATGTTAAATGTATGCCACTTTGCTTCAATTCAAATTTATTGTTGTTTTTTTATCAAAAGGATAGCACTACTGAATAAATATTGTTATTATATTATTATTGTACATTCAAGCGTTGATCATGGTTCACTTGATTGTCTAATTACACAAAAATTTGTTCTATGATGTACAATTTCTACATTTTTTTTCTTAAATCACTGGTTATTTACTGATAAGTCTGCTAACTAGATGCAAGATCCGATTCCTAACTGCTTTGGATAACCTCAGGTTGAATCTAAACTACGACTTGAACTCAGAGAAAAGCCACGAAACACAAGATGAAAGCTCTATTATAAGATAACCTTTTCGTACAGAAAAACGAAGGTATTTACAGAATTACAAATGACCTTGAGCCTCTCGAGAGTTCAAGAATCTTACTAAGTATGGTAGATGTATGTCCAAATATCCAATCAGAATAGTGGCACGTGATTCGGTATTTCCCAGATGTTTCTGCGAAGTTTCTGATTAATGCTGATTGGATGAAATGTTTCCTGGAGTTTTGAGACCTCCATAAACTTTTCTGTGGAATATTTTGGGACTGTCTAACATTTTCTAATTATATAATAATTCTACAATGAAACCGTGAATTTCCGTCAAATGAAGTTGATCAATTATTATGTCAGTTTTGATATCACGAGTTGATTCATCTAAATCAAACAACCATTGATCACAAGGAAGTACAGGACAGATGTTTCGTTCTAATATGGGACCCCTCAGCAGTGCGCATCCACAACCCCATCGGGGATCGAACCCAGGACTCTGATTCAGATTAATCCGTGATATCTAAGTTGACAGTTAACTATCTCCACAAACCCCCCCTAATTCCAATTATTATGTCTTAACATGAATTTTAATCTGTTTTCGAACATTATTGATAAACATTTCTTCTGTTCCCTGCTAATATAACTTTCATATTATTTTTTTTATTTTTGATTGTGCTATAGGATTTGCTAAGTGATTATTTGGTTAGCCTTCACTATATACGACCATTTTATATGTATTTACTGGAATTTATTTTATATTATTTGAGACCGATTCAGCAAATGGATTATTTGAATGAATAACTACAAGAAAAGAATATAAGAAAATAGAGAAATTTGACCTAGTACGCATTTTTCTAACTAATTTTCTATTGTCTATCTATTGTATGTTGTATAGTCTGATATAAGGATAGAAATTAACAGTACAATTGAATAATGCTTCATTCTAAATCATGTTTATTTTTCAAGTAACTCATTAAAAGGATACATAAGATAATTCATTTATGCTACATTTTGGCCGTTTCTAACACCAGCATAATTTGTTTAACCTGAGATAAGTTAAAAACTTCATACTCTTGTTGTTTTAATGAAGCTCTTTAGCAAGTAGGCAAGATGATAAAATCTCTTCTATAAAAGTGAAACGTCTCAGAATTAATGACTAGATTCAGACAAAAATGTTAATAAATTGATAGTCTAAAAAACAGATGAAAGGTGTGAACAAATATTTTTTCAATTAGTTTTTCACCAAAGCTTTACATTAGTATATATATATATATATATATATATATATATATATATATATAATAGTTACAAGATCAGTACCAAACAGTTGGTGGTATATTATACAATAACTTTTGAAGTTTAAGGTTATTGAAAATCCTGAAACCATTACTTCGTGAGATGATTAAACATAGGATTATGGATTGTTTTGAGTTTGTCAACAAAATAAAAGATCTAGAAGTTGAAAATAAATCACTTATATCACTAAACGTATTATTCATGTTCATTAACATTTCCCTACTAGAAACAATAAATTTTATATTAAGTGAACTTAGGAAAAGCGATAAAAACTGAAGTTTTAGCTTCTGTACCAGAAGAGTGAATTTTTTGATGTCTAATGAAAGTAAACTTTCATTTTAATCATGTGTTTCGCAGGTGTCCCACCGGAAGTGCCACAATGAGATCATCATTCAGCCTCATTCTCATAGATTTCCTTCTGTAAAAATTAAGAAATGATTCTCTCAATCTGTATTCTATTCTTGGTATGCAAATGTGTGTATTAAAGTCATGTGTTTATGAGTCAATGCGTTTCACAGTGTAACGTGTTTGTGTTTGTTCGCTAATTGTCAACCGTTATACAAAAGGTGATGAGTGAAGTGAGGTGAAGTAGGCGAAAATTTGTTTACTTTTAAACAGAATAGGAATTTGACCCATTTAATTGTGGTTGTTTCGAAAGATAGTCAAAATCAGATGAATAATAAGTTCTTCCTTTCTATTGAGTGAAGTGTGGTTTTGCAAAATGTGTTATGCTTCAACCATACGACTTTATTTATAGTTAAAACTTTTGGAATGATCTGAATATTATTTATGTAGATTTCGTAGTTACTGTCAATAGCATGAACCGCTGTTGCTTATTGGATTTGTAACCGTACATGCTCGAAAAGATAACTAAGAGGTCGTTTTTTGTTGATTGGCACGAGTTATGATTTCTCGAGAAGTCTCGACAATGTAGAAGGCACCACAATTCACACAACCCAACAATATATTTTCATACGGAGCTGGAGGGGTTCTCGCTTTTCCTTTACCTAAAGCGCTGCGATACATTTTGGGAACATTTCTCATACGTTTAAAAACACATGTTATCACCAAGTTCTCCTTACTTCACTCATCACATTTCGTATAACAGTTGACAATTAGCCAACAAATAAATATGTTTCTCTGTTTCACCTTGACCCGTAGTCACCTGAATTCAGCACGATCAGCATGTAATTTGATTGTACTAAATATCTTGATTATGATTTATTCGATTGTGGTATTTAAACTTACGTTGACGTAATTTGGCTGTTCATTATTCGCTGAAGAACCGGTTTAGTCATAAAACGTCAGAAATTTCAGTTTTTATTCATTGGATTATCACAAATATACTACTTAATTCTGTAAGGTGTTTTATTTACTAACATCTACATAACTTCCTTAAAAATAATTTTGATGACACCAAGACTTGTTTGTAGTCTTCTGCAGAACCACTTCTTTTGTATAGTGGATAATAACTAATCCCTCGTCACTGAAAGTTTCAAGATGAGTTAAATGCATTAGCTAGTTATGTCAAAACAGATAACTCTTATTAGTACAAATTTCATTGTTTCTAATATGAAACGACGTTATTTTATGTAATTTCAAACATTTTATTTAACCAAAGATAACTGCATATGTTATGTTTCATTTGGCCGAAAAACCAATAATCGTCAACATTCTAGACTTTATGTAATGTGTTTATGCTGGATTGCGATTGGCAAGCAGAATCCAGGATGAGCGTTTCGTCCTATTTGGGACTCGTAGACTTGATATACCTGCATCTCAATATTGATGTTCACACTGGGATTCAAACTCTATTCGCTTCATTCCAAACACCACCGCGTTCACCACTAGGCTGCTGAGTCCAGACAACCACATTTGCGCAACGGGCATATATGTAATTAGAATGAATTTGTTTCTTCCCGCTAATCACTCTCGGTTCATGACAAATCAAGACTCGCATTTATGCGAAAATATCTTCCCTTTATATTACCGTTATGCCATTTTCTGCCATCTATAGATTCTAGTGTAACTATTTTAAAAGTACAATCTTCTAGTCAACTGATATTGGTGTTCCCAGTGTATGATCTTCTATTGATTATCGTCCATTCTATTTCGAATTGTGTATTACCTTACGTGCATGACTTATGTCCATGAACGCTCCTGTAACCTACGATACAGATTGCCAAACTAAGTGGGATGTAACAAACCACATATGAGCTACCATAACAAACTTTCCTATTTTTGCGTGAAATTGAGGTTACTAGAACACATTTTTCATATATTATAGGACCACTGTTACTTTATTCAAGGCTTTACTTATTTTTACCTTAAATTCATTTGGTCTTCGACTCTTTAACTGATTAGCATACAGCGACCAATCTATTTTTTTCCTAGTCCATTTTATTACTGATCTAATTCTACTAACTTTCATCGTGGTTGTTAATTTAAGTGAGTGGATTTCTCATATACAGTTATACTAATGTTTTATGGTTGAATGTAACTTGCAGGAAGACATAGATCTGGGTTTTATGTCGTTTACCATTCATGAGGACTAGAAAAACATGGCACTTGTCACTACTGGGTAGTCAGTCGACTAATACATCACAGTTTTGCATAAAACTGTTAAAGGCCTGCTCATCTCAGTAACGATGTCAGAGTGTGAATCTGCATAAGTCCTACAGAGCTCACCAGTGTGGTATATAACAATCTTTCGCCTTAGGTGAATCAACAACTTCTATTTAAATGAATTATTATAGTACAACACAGTGTCATACTGCGGACTTCAAATTCTTACTTTGTTTGGCTGCGCGCTACATCATATTATGGTCTTTTCAGACTACATCTAAATATTTTCTACTGACGTTACTTAGATCATAGATTCGTTTGGCCTTGGGTGCCAACACATTACAGCTTCTCCGCAGAGAATAGAAGTTTATGCAGATTGGTCTGACGCATGGTGCCTATTTCGTAATTTGATAGACAGTCAAGTTTTGTATGGTTTGTCGCCGAGATAGAAGAAGTAGTTTATAGTCTTTTAAAAACTTACACATCCAGCGAAACCTGTTTCTCTTTTGTATGAAGCTAATATTCCTTTTCAGATTACTTTATTTGCAACACGTGGAAGAACAATGTTAGACAAATTAACACGTTTATCTGGTCAAAAATTATGAGGTATTATTGTTCAACTTTAAGAAAAAGCTTCTCAATGTAATTTGAATGAACATTTACAGATTTCACTTTGAGATTATTTAATAGTTGGTATTAATAACCTAAAATGTGAGAAGCAACTTGTTCAGATTCTTTTCTGCCACTATTGGAACGGCAATAGACCTACGTTATGTTAGTATACCAGGCTGATAATTTCACAGCGCGACATGGTATTTTATTGTCTAAAGTCGATCGGTCTGTTAGGTTCTAGTGGAACTAACTGACTACAGTTAGTGCTATGATAACGGACAAGAAATCTATAGTTTGTTTTAGGTCACGTGTCCAAATGACTGTTCAGTATATGAATCGTTAGTGCTTTTTAATACTGGATTATGATAGCACTTTGCTCAGTAATAATTGCAAGTTATATATAAATCACCGTATACCCAAATGACTGGTACGCATCCACATGCAATCGGTTAAGTGTATGTATTGGAATTTACTAACGAAGAATTATATTTGAACACAACGTAAATCCAACAAGAACAGGATTGAGACAGGTGACGTAGGGAAGTAACCTTTAAATTGAGTTCAATCACACTTTGAGCATACATGCGACAGCGAAAAGTAAAATGTGTAAAATATTATGTCAAGAGTTAGGCCGGTTGCTACAAAGTCTGTAATTTCTGCAGGCTGTAATGCTTTTACCTTGACAACGGTATTAAAAACCCGTGAAATCTTCAAGCATTATGGCTTGTTTTACGTGTAGGAAATTCCATCAAAGATTTACTTGTCAGTTTTGCTATGCACATTGCTTCAAATGTAGGTAATTTGGTCATGTAATTGTAGTCTGCAAAAAATCACTGGTATTGGTTACCGGGATTTTGGAAGGCTGTGCGCGGTAGCGATTGGTCTAAACAGAAAAATGGATTTATTATGGCTTATGATTACTTGTATCGACTCCTCTTATCTGATTTAACAACTAACCACAGTATCAGGCAAGTTCAGTTCATTTATTATTGATATTGAATCTCTTATCTGTAAGAAGAATTCATGAATGCTTTGTGATGATGTCTATTTAAGATTGACAAATAACTCTGTAATTGGCAATAAACTTCTATTCATTAAGACTATTGGAAGAGCAATTTTATTAGTGCTGCATCTATTGTTAGTAAATATAGGATATCTGTGCTTGGGTTTAAGGCGCGTAGACTTCTAGACACCGACTTTTCTACACGCACCAGTTTTTCGGGTAAGGAATTACCTACAGATTTAACGTTGCAATGTCCCAAGGTAATGGGTGATGTGAAGTTTCAATCAATACATTTAGGAAGATACTGATTTTTCCAAACGTAGATTCATTCATTATGCTGCAAGCAAGGGTTAGATAGGTTGGTTAAGAAAATAACAACAATTCCCGTTAGTGGTACACATTGGCTACTCTTATAAGAACACTATGTGAGGGGAGAGGGACATAAAACTCTATAAATTGTGTTAACTGTCGCGCGAAAGTGCTTCGTTGTCTGTTGTGTTGTACTACTAAAGAAATTGAAGATGTCTTGTGAAAATTACTAGGCCCGTAACATTTTTTAAACTAACTTAAACTGTACATATTTGCAGATGTCTCTAAACAAAGCTTCCAGTGAACTCACCAGTACTAATACTCTATTGTGCATGTGTATATGCACATTTTTCCCATAGGCGCCGACATTTTCATGCTCCATATTTCGGAGGGTAATTAATAAGATCACTTCAGAGCTCGACGGTGTTGAATTATGTCAAAATGAAAGTCATTTTCCCCGCGATTGCAAATATACACAACCGACGAGTGACAATTTACAAAAAATCCTTTATGGTTGGGGTTTTATTACCCCCATCTGGCAATTATATAACGTGTAAGACAACTCAGAATAACTTATCTATGATAATTTTTGACAAACCCGATACTTTATAAAGTCGTCTATTCGCAACTTGGTCATATACTGGGTGCACTTCACTGCCACTGAAAGAGAAGGAAATATTTTTTTTGTATTTATCCTACACTGTCCACAGCTGGGTACTAAGTATCAATCCTGGAAGCGTACTTTTGTTTTCTTCTGTGAGTGACTAACTAAACTCATGTTATCTCTGAAGGCTGGAGTTGATATGAATACTCTCCTAAGTATGTAAAATCAGACCCTAATTTTCATGCCGGCTGAGAAACTGTAGGTCGGTAGCTCTTGTTGATTGTCAGTGAGCAAATTTTCAGGGATCATTTACGCTGGAACGAATAACTGTCAAGGAAGTTAGGATATTGGTGCCATTGAACGTTGTTTAATCAGATTGAATTCCGTTATTGACCGATATTGGTCCTCAGATTGACTGAATAGAGCGTTTTTGTTGCTGCTGGGAATCAGTATCGCCCAGAAGTATAACTCTGTTGTTTATATAATTTACTGTACTACTTTAAACTGTATATGGTCTTGTTTTCAGTGCTGGAATTATAATTTCTATCGTAACAATATCTTTTATTGCAACTGGTTGATTGAGAATAATATGGCTACAGTCAGTTGCAGTTCACGATTCACCCTCAGTCTATAACAAAACTTACGTCGTGTATGAGCAGAAAGCTACACCAAGTGGGGTCACATTAGCCTTGGTACGCGTATTACTTAAACACAGTGGAAAGACTATAAAGGTTTGGGCTTATCTGGAAAGTGATTCAGATGCTAAACTAATTTCCATCTGGTCGATAAAATGGAATTAAACGGAGAGTATTACCCATTCTTCTACCCAAAATAGCAGGTAAATTGAGAGTAATATGCGACTATGAAGTGCAGAAGCGGGGAAATATACGAACAAAAATCTTTACTCTGGGCCCGATTTAGTCAACAGCCTGTTCGATGTTTTTACTAGATTTCTGTAAAACTAAGTGGTCTTGCAGCGGGCAATGAAGCTATATTTTACCAAATATTTATTCCGCCACGGGTTCGTGACGCCTCTCGTTATTTATAATGACCAGAATGACACATGGAAACTGATCCTGAAACGTACAGGATGGATGTGCATCTGTTTGGAGCAACCTCATCACCATGTTGTGTCTCTAAATCCTTGCAGAAGACTATTTCAGATAATGAAGTAAGTTTTCCAGAGTGTACCATGCAAACGGCTGGAGAACACTTCTACGTCGATGATTTACTGAAAAGCGTCGATACTATAGAAGAGGACAAATTTACGCTTCTCCAGTCAAAGAGGATTTTAACTTTTGGGGAATTCTTTCTAACTAAGTGGACAAGCAATCATGCTGAATTATTAGCAACAATAATAATTTATTTTCTGATATCAGGAACAAGCCACTTTTACGGGTAACAGCAACAAAAATATATGACCATAATAGTGTTTGATTGTTACACAGACTGTTTGTACTGTGATATGTAGAGATAATGTAATAATAAACTTAGTTTTAAATTGATTATTTACGTGGCGTCCATTACGAACTAGACCTTGAAACAACCTTGTGACACAAGAAAAATCCTGAGTAGGTTCAAGTTGCCATATTGAAGGATTGAATTATGACAGATGTAGATATTCAACGTTTTGCGCAGTATGGAGTGACCTTTAAGTGCTCTAGGTTCTGGTCACTGATGCACCTTATCAGTAAGATATTAGGTTTGGAGGGAATCCATCATGAGGCAATTTAGTTTGTGCCATATCTACTGAATCAAGAGTGTGTGTTTAAATAGCACATTAATGGAAAAAAAGGAAAAGTGAAAAGAAAAAAAATTCATTTCACCTGTAATGTACGGGCATAACGATGGTCGGTTGTTTGGACTAATGGAGTGAAGGAAAGCAGTGTAAGTTGTCAATAACATTCAGGCTTGTGATGTGTGACGTGAACCCGTACGCTAGATGTAAGGTGGTCTGTGACTTGTAGTGTCTGGATTTTTAGATAGTTCAGGAAAGAGTTCTGGGTCCCATTGGTATACAGCAAAAAGATTTATCATGAGTTTAAATTTTAGTAACTTATAACAGGAGCAGATAGAAAGTGGTAACCTATTCCATAGTAGACTGAAGAGTGTTATAAAAAGTTGTTCTGTGATTGGCGTTTGCGTTTTTCGGTATACAATATTCGAACCACTTTCCCTAGGTTATATTAAAGTGCTGTCTTCCAGATGGGAGAAGAGGTTGAAAAATTAAGACCATGAATTATTTTGTGGAAAAAATTAAGGTTGGTTTTCAGATGGGGTCTTTATAGGGGTTCTAAAGATAGCGATCCACATCTTTCTGTATAAGTTTTGTCACAGTTATACTCCAGTAATCGTCGGGGAAAAGCCCTCTGGAAATTTTCAATTTGTATGGTATCTGTGTAATTCATACTGGAGAAGACAAGAGCGCAGTATTGTCGGGCAGGACATACACACATCATGTATATTTCAAGCTTGGCTTCCCTGGCGTGAAAATTTCGATGAATAAAGCCAATTTATCGTCTTGACTTAGATATGATTGACGATACATGCTCGGTAAAGTTAAGGCTCTTGCTGTAGCATATACCCAAATCACATATAGAGATCATTGTTTGGATTTTATATTCGTTCAAATGGAGTTCTTGTTGAACATCATATATTTCGAATTGCATAATCCCACACTTGCTGTGGTTGAATGGTAGTTGCCATTTCTGGTTCCAGATCGATAGGTTATCAAGGTCATTATGGATATCGGATGCGTATTCATTAGATGCACGAGGCAGAAAGCTGTACATTATTTCTAGGTCATCCGCATACAGGTATGGCTTGCCAAAATGTGTGACTTTACATATATGACTTATATACATGTGTAAGAGAAGAGAACTTAGGGCATCACCCTGAACAACTTCACTGGTAGTCATTCTGGGTGAAGAAAGGTGGTCATTATACTTAACCATCTGGCTCCCTCCTGTGATAAATGAGTTGAGCCAAGAGCCTAATGGGTGTTTAATTTTGAACAACTTAAGTTTATGGAGAAGTTTATGATGTAGTGGCTACGGAACACTATAGAGTCAATATCGCCTTACAACTAGACACAAATGCGTACAAATACTATATTAACAGTTAATATAAGTATATATAACAAGTACGATGTCTAGCAGAACATGGTTTACTTACATTAACGGCAAAGTTCGGAAATGAATGACGAATGTCCCAGGCGACCACCACACGTATGTACCTTTTCTGGCGTCCTGTGTAGTTTCGTTCTGGTCAGTAAAGCTGGGAAGAGCCAACGTGACGTTGAGTATTCAATTCCGATGCTATAAAATGGATCCAGTTATTAATCCAAGCATTCGGTGGAGAAAACTCAGTCAGAACGAAGAATAATACAGCAACAATGTATTTACGTTTCCGAGAGCAGCAGTAAGCGCCACAGGCAGTGTGTAAAGTGTAAGAGTACAATTATATTATTGATGCATTTAAACAACGTTAGCAAGTATGCATTAGTAACATATTAGAACACGAATTTGTTACACACGTAACACCATGCTGGCTAGGACAGCAGTTAATGTAAATATAATGCAAATCATAAAACCAAAAGTATTGTGAATATCTACATAATATTGTGAACAGAGATTGCTAATAACATCAATGATTATAATGACGAATTTTTGATAATAATAGGTGCATGTAAGACGATATTGAAAGTACAGATGTGGACATAGTAACAAACGTGAGGTGATAAAAGTACAATGCTAGTAATAATACTAATAACACTACCACAATGAAGATGTCGTTTACTAGGTACAAATTTTTATATATGTATGTCTGGAAATCAAACGTATGACGTCATGTCTAAAAATAATGATTGTTACTATGTTCGTGAAGGTAATTAAAATGGTACAAATTCATATAAAAATGATGAGTTATGCACAGAGAAATTGTCAATTACTAAAACCTGAATGTGATCATCGAGCAAAAATGCAAAACATACTACATTTATATACGGGAGTACTATGAATAAGTGTAGCCTATGTAACCATGGCAAGTTATTGAGGATAATATTCAAAAAGTACAAAATAGCTATGATATTGGACATAAAGTAAGAATCAAATATAGAACAGCAACTAACATATGTTGCCAATATCTACAGCATGTGCATATGCTAAAAATCAGGCGAATATATGCATACGACACAGTGGTTTGAAAGGTTGTTATTTTTTTACACGTGGTTTATATATTTTGATCTTTGCGACAAAATTGGCCAACCGCCTTATCCATAGTACTATAAAACATTATATCGCATTAAATATATATTGTACATCACGTCATTTGAGCTAACACATTTTCATACAAATAGCTGTAATCCTAGTTACAAATTTGCCACTACCTAATAAAAGTATACTTCATACTGAAATCTCACCCTCCCATTTATAAATGGCTCGAAATAAGGCTAAAAGGTCCAAGCTGGATAGCCGTTCTCCCAAAAACCCTGAATCTTCCTCTAATGACCTATTTGCCACTGAACCGCTGATAATAGGCAATCGCACACCACTTGTCAAGGCTATCAACCTGACTGATCTAAATAGTGACATTGCTGACTATAAAAACAAAGTTGAAGAAGTACAATTAGCATTTACCAAAATACAATCTATCCTAAATGACCTAACCCCGCTAACCTACTTGCTTGGAAAGCAAGAAGACATAGAAATAAATATGGCAAAGCGAGCTGAAACATTCCTAGATTTTATTGCATCAGAAGTTGTAAAGCGACTCACCTCGCTTCACAAAGCCATCGTCTACAATGTTTCAGGGAATTTTCCACTTAAAAAGGCTAGAGCGACCCTACTAAAGGCTAGTGGCATGTCTCATATTCCATGCGAATGTAACAGACTGCGTAACAAAGACTGGCAGACTAGCTGCCCAATTCTATTCCACTTTGCATCCATCATAGATTGCAAGCGTTTTATAAAATCAGTAAACTTTATTAGATCCGGCAGTGACTTCAAAAATATACTAATAGTTGCTGATAAAACGCCTCTACAACGTAGATCTCTCAACCATTACGGTGCTGTTGTTTCAGACATAAAAGATTCCGAGTCACAATTAACCACTCCAAATGAACTTTCCAAAACAAAGTCTAAGACGCACTCTAGTGGTAGTACTCCACCACCTAGACTTTGCACTCCACCCAGCCCAACCATACCCATAACTCTACCTAGTATAGACGCTCATACCCCAATACCTCTCACAACCAACGAAAATGGCAGCGACCTAGTAGATTTAGACATCACTCCCAAGGGGAGTACAGTTATCTCACAAAATAAAGAGGTGAACAGGATCAAACCATACAACTTAATCCACCACCCTACCGTTAAAACAGAACTCATACCTTATCCTTACAACAGACCTAATGCTCTCCCTATCAATAAGGGTCAGCATAGCCCCATCCCTAAAATTCAGAGTAATAAAATAAGTAACAAACGCCAAACCGCTGGGTACAACATCTCTGAATCACTAGGTTTGAAGGCCAGTGTTAAGAACAGCAACAAGCGGTTCCTCTCCTATCACCCTATTTCTGTTCCGTCGCATAAATACTTTAAAAGCAACAGAATGACGCATGCAACTGCGTCAGAGTACCATGTGCGAATGACCCCGAAGGCTGATTCCAGGAAGAAAAGCCTCCTTCCTCTACCTATATCGTATCTGTCCCAAACAGATAATGGGAATAATTCTAACGTGGGATGCCACCCGTTCTATCAACATAAAAACCCTCCTAAACTTGGAAACTTACGACCTATGTACTTTCCTACAGTAAACAGTTGTAACTACAACTACTTGGCTGCATCCCAAAACTCATTACCTAACTACTATGATCCATATGTCACGTACGCACACTCGAACCATTTTTTAGAGTATCCTCGCACGATAACTCACAACCATTCTCACCCCTACTCATTGACCCCGCAGCCATTACTAAGTCAGCTGATGACGAGCCCGAACATCACCAACTTCCAGTTCTGCCACTACTAAGTAACCAGTCTCACAGCACCATATCTCCACTAATCACAAACACTTTGAGCGTAAAAAACGACGATAGCAGTGACAACCTAAACATTGAAGCTGCAGAGCAATCACCCATTATCTACTCACTAGTATCTGAACAATGCGAAACTCAGCTATCCCCAAGTCAAAGTTTCATCCAGGATTCTAAACCTGACGCCTTCATCCATGACGCCTTAAATTATTTCAACCTCACTGGCCACTCGTTTAGTCTATGCCTACTTAACGCGCGATCAATATGCAACAAAATGATCGACTTAGCTCTGTTTGCATCAATCTGCCAACCATCAATTATTATGGTAACTGAGGCATGGACTACCCCTAACGTCTCTGATCTAAGTATATCCCTTGATAATTATAAACTGTATAGTAGTGACAGGTTACATGGACGTGGACGGGGTTGTTTAATATATGTTAACACAAAGTTTAACTCACTTCTGTTTGATACAACAGACTTAAACAAATTACAAGACTCAGTGTGGATTGTTATGAGACCTACTGTATCACCTATTCGGTTGTGTATACCAACAACCTAGCCCATCAATAGAGAATATAAACTTACTGTCAGACATTTTTACACTGGCCTCCTCCCCACCCTTTACAGGTAAGGTCATTTGTGGAGACTTTAACATGCCTGAAATCTGATGGTTCCCCACCAAAGCGCCGAAACGCTATGACTTGCTTATGGAAAACTTAGAGGTTGGTGGCTGGTAACAGTATGTCCGTAACCCTACCAGATATAAAAATATTTTGGATTTAGTTTTTACAAATGAACTTTCCCCATGCACCGTACGTACAGGCAAACAATTCCCAGGTAGTGACCACAACGTTGTTATGTGCAGCTTTGACTTACAGACTACATTGTATAAATGCCCGAGTACAATACATAGCAGATCCTTCCACAAGATAGACTGGAAAAGCTTCAAGACTTACTTTAATTATCTTGATTGGAACAACTACTTCACGGAAGACGATGCTGATAAGCTGGCTGGTATACTCTACTCCAACACTTATAATGTACTAGATGTAGTAGCACCTCTAGGATATACTAAACCTAGAATCCCGAAGTGTATGCTTATCGCCACTACTGCAAGAAGAAGCCTACGTAAGCATGCAAATAAATTTTATAAACTTAAAGATTTTTCCTCCTTCATAACTATGAAAGAAATATGCATTAAGGCCAGGGCAGAGCGTATACAGATGGAAGTTGCACTAGAAAAACTGAGGCATGGACTACCCCTAACGTCTCTGATCTAAGTATATCCCTTGATAATTATAAACTGTATAGTAGTGACAGGTTACATGGACGTGGACGGGGTTGTTTAATATATGTTAACACAAAGTTTAACTCACTTCTGTTTGATACAACAGACTTAAACAAATTACAAGACTCAGTGTGGATTGTTATGAGACCTACTGTATCACCTATTCGGTTGTGTATACCAACAACCTAGCCCATCAATAGAGAATATAAACTTACTGTCAGACATTTTTACACTGGCCTCCTCCCCACCCTTTACAGGTAAGGTCATTTGTGGAGACTTTAACATGCCTGAAATCTGATGGTTCCCCACCAAAGCGCCGAAACGCTATGACTTGCTTATGGAAAACTTAGAGGTTGGTGGCTGGTAACAGTATGTCCGTAACCCTACCAGATATAAAAATATTTTGGATTTAGTTTTTACAAATGAACTTTCCCCATGCACCGTACGTACAGGCAAACAATTCCCAGGTAGTGACCACAACGTTGTTATGTGCAGCTTTGACTTACAGACTACATTGTATAAATGCCCGAGTACAATACATAGCAGATCCTTCCACAAGATAGACTGGAAAAGCTTCAAGACTTACTTTAATTATCTTGATTGGAACAACTACTTCACGGAAGACGATGCTGATAAGCTGGCTGGTATACTCTACTCCAACACTTATAATGTACTAGATGTAGTAGCACCTCTAGGATATACTAAACCTAGAATCCCGAAGTGTATGCTTATCGCCACTACTGCAAGAAGAAGCCTACGTAAGCATGCAAATAAATTTTATAAACTTAAAGATTTTTCCTCCTTCATAACTATGAAAGAAATATGCATTAAGGCCAGGGCAGAGCGTATACAGATGGAAGTTGCACTAGAAAAACTGGCTACTGCACAGAATAACTCTATGGGACTTCTCAAGACCTTCCGGAACAAAATCAGTAGCTCTAAGATAAAGGGTGGAAACCTCTTTATCTGTGGCAGTGAAGTATATGATGACCCCTTCCGCATAGCCGATGTATTCAGTGAGCACTTTGCCACTTCACTTACTATTGAAAACCACACAGATGGGATCGAGCCCACTCCGCCACTATCATGCGAAATCAGGGATATAGCACTCACTATAGAAAATATTACCAAGGCCATCACTACGCTAAGACACTCATACACTTTGGGCCCTGAATGTATACCAGCCACTGTACTTAAAAATGGTGGCATGGACTTCCATCTGGCACTTCTCAAACTATTTGCAATGTCACTCTCTACTGCATGCTACCCAACCCTTTGGAAAACTACACACGTCATTCCTAAGTTTAAATCTGGACCTGTAGGAAATATAGAGAACTACCGTCCTATTAATCTAACCTCTGTTGCATCAAGAGTAATGGAAAAGATAATCAAGGAGGAATTACTCCAATATTTGCTTAAAAACGAACTACTCTTCCCTTCTCAACATGGATTCTTAAAGAATAGGTCGTGTGATACATGCTTGTTAGACTACCTAGATGACATAACTACACAACGGGACAAAGGGCTTCTAGTGTCCAGTTTATTTCTCGACTTCAGTAAAGCTTTTGACAAAGTCCCTCATGAGCGACTGCTCATTAAACTTAAGTCATATGGGGTCAAAGACCCACTTCATTCATGGTTTGCATCTTTCCTGGAAGGAAGATAACAAACAGTAAGGTTCAACAATAGTTTATCATCGCCTAAACCAATTACCAGCGGGGTTAAACAGGGAAGTGTACTGGGTCCCTTATTGTTCGTTATTTACATAAAGGACATAAATAACGTTATAAAACATGGCCGACCGTATTTATATGCGGACGATCTCAAGATTGTTTATAGCTTTAAACCGGACTCTTTAGAAGAAGGCATGACTAATTCAAAAGGACCTCTATAACCTAACTTCCTGGAGCCAAAAATGGCAACTGCCACTTAACTACAGTAAATGTGGAATCATGCACATAGGCAACTATAACCCACAGTCCACGTTTTATTTAAATGGGTCAAAGGTCCAAATACTCTAATCAACAAGCGACTTGGGTATTAAATATTCCGGTAACCTAAAGTTCATGGAACATGCCTCCTCTATTATCTCTAAAACTAGAAGATTAACAGGCTTCCTTCTTAAAAACTTCCATACAACGGAGGCTAAACTTACTCTGTTTAAGATATGTGTAAGACCTACACTGGATTACTGCTTATTTATCTTTTCGAGTATGAACAGTATAGATAGAAAACGCGTCGAAAGTGTACAAAGAAGTTTCACACGTCGAATTCTGGCAACTAACGGAAACATGGACTACACGACTAGATGTGAAACACTATCTTTAGAACCCCTGTGTCGTCGCCGACTACGACATAACTTAATATTCTTCTATAAAGTAATCAACGGAATATCATTCTCGGCTTTCTCTCCCATGTGGAACCAAATGCCTAGATACGAACTTTGGAACTACGAAGCAACATTACTTATCGACAAATACCAAACACAACATCGCGGTAAGTTCTTTATCGTCTTCTACAGCAAACTCTGGAACAAACTACCACAAAATATCCGCACTACCAAATCTATCCTAATATTCGAACACGTGATCTCCCAATACCTAAAATCAAAAGACTTGTACCAAATCTTCGACGACTTACCACTAAACCTCGAATCAATAAACAATGGCTTATTAGGGTACTAAGACTGCTAACACTAAAATCGTGTACGTTGTAGTAAATAAAAAAAAACATAAAAACGGAAGAAGACTAGTTCGAAACTGATTATTTTGATACCACTAATCAAATTTATTTTTTTATTTCTATCGCATAATCTATGTCACCGTCTAACCGAGTCTATGGTCTGAACTGGCAAAGAAGTGATCTCCTTTAAGTAACTTACTCCAAACGCTGGCCTGGAACGCAATCAATGCACCAACAACTCACCGCTCAAGACCAGTCCACACAAACTGGCTGCCTTATCCAAACTTCAAAATACCAGCCTTATCCTGTCTCTGGATAGTCTCCGTGGTTCGTCCTGCTCTCTCGCAGCTATTCCCTTGTACCTATGGAAGCGAGATATTCAACACACAACAGTCACTTGGGAACACTCGAGCAGGAAGAAGTCGTGGAGGACCGGAAGAAGAGATGTATTATTATTCAAACAACAAAAGTACATACATATACATAGGGTAATGTGGCGGGGGTTCCAAATGTGGGAGAGGGTCAACTTTCTTCCTTCAATCTAAGACCCTCAAGCTTATCGGCACATTCTTCTAGGTTCTCATTCAACTTGCCTGCAATGTAAGAAAGTAAAAACAACATTAGCGACCATTTGGAACCCCTGCAGCGCCCTCGTCTCTGTTACACCACTCCCCCTCGTGGAAGTGAGGCACTGTCCTCAGTGCCACTACGTGGAATCTGATAGGCATCTCCACCCTCTGATGGTACTTCATATTCAGCGACGACCGGGGGTGTTTCCAAGGGAGAAGAGGAAGTAGTATTCGCTGGCTTCAGGTGATTGTAATGAGCAACCAAAACGTTGTCATTCGGTCTATCCAGATGACGGAGTACGAAGGTGACTGGGGATCTTTTGGCAACAATAATGAATGGACCTTGCCATGGTGCATGCAACTTAGTGGATTGACCAGGTGGGCAAGTGGGTCGGTTTAGCCATACACGATCACCGACTCTATACTCTGGTCCGTGGCTTCCTCTGTCATAACATTCTCTCTGATGATTGCTAGCGTTTAGGTGGTTCTTGTGTGCTAGCCGATACGCAGTGACTAGCCGCTTATGGAGACTTCTAACGTAAGGAACATATTCTTTCTCTTCAGCTTCGCGAGGGGGCAGTTGGATCTCGATGGGTAACTTTAGTTCGTGCCCAAAAAGAAGTTGTGCCGGTGAGAAGCCGGTGGATGAATGTACAGAGGACCTATACGCCAGCAAACATTGTGGCAGCAGATCATCCCAATTCGCAGCAGGTACCTGATGTACAAAGGAGCGTAGCAACATTTTTAGCGTTCGATTCGTGCGTTCTACTAACCCATTCCCTTGTGGATGGTATGCTGTAGTGCGTGTTTTCCTGATGCCGAAGAATGAGCATACATTTGCAATGAGGTAACTTTCAAACGCTGGCCCCTGATCTGAATGTAGCGCCGTCGGGGCACCGTAACGAGCTATCCAGGTGTTGATGAACACTTTAGCTATTGTCGCCGCGTCTTGTTGAGGAATAGGTACAGCTTCACACCACTTCGTGAAATAATCAACCATAACTAGTATATAGCGATTCCCATGCTGCGAAGTTGGAAATGGACCCATCACACCAACTCCTACTCGCTGGTATGGTGCAGTAGTTACCATTGGTATTAGTTTAGCACGACTGTGTTTGGAAGGCGACTTGACTCTGGCACACGTGTCACAGGACTTACAAAACTCCTCGACATCTCGATGGATCAGAGGCCACCAAAACCGTGTCCGAATTGCAGCTTCAGTCTTCCTCGTCCCTGCGTGGCCTAACTGCTCATGCATTCGCGTTATCACATACGATGTTTTAGCTCGAGGAACAATCAGGCGAGGAGGTTTGGACGGCTCCATTAAATATAAGACATCGTTACATAATCTTAGATGTCCCCACTTGACACAGATACATCGCGCCACTGTCGTCATGTCTTTCATCTCTTGACTTGTAGGTTTATCATTCCCATGCTGCTGGCGGGCATATACTAAGGCTAAGTCTGGGTCCGCCGCCTGTAGGGAGCCCCAATCCACTTCACTGTCGGCTGTCAGGAGGCTGTTCACTACTTCGACAGGTGCGGCGTGGCGTGACATAGCATCTGCATTTAAATGTTGAGCCCCCCTTCGATACTCGCACACATAATCAAACTCCTGCAGAGTCTCTTGCCAACATGCTAACTGCCCATCTGCTTCCCGGAAATTGCTAAGCCACCGTAAGGCTTTGTGATCTGTTTGAACACGAAATTGACGTCCTAAAAGGTAATGTCTGAAGTGCTTCATGAAATATACTAACGCTAACATCTCCCGTCTAGTAGTAGAGTAGTTTACCTCTCTTTTAAATAAATAAAATAAATAAATAGCGTTTATTCTCATTGTGTACATGAGAGCAAGCCAATTTACAGGCATGATCAGAATGATATGAGTTTCAGTTCGTACAGATATTTAGTGTCACTGTAAAGACATTCATAACACACAAACAGCTGATTCGAAAACCAAACCAACTGCAAGAATGTTTACGGTTCTAAGACATTAAATATATGTATTGTGGCATGGAGCATATACTACAGAGAAACGCGCGCTCCTTGACCAGTGCGTTACGATTTCGAAAACCGGCTGAGTTAGCAGAATGGATCACATGTGGGATAAAACCAAGAGTATTTGGAATTCGGGTGTTGAAAAAAAGCTAGTAGTATCGTGCCATGTTTGTCCTGTACATAATCATCTATAGGTTCTGGTTACTGACGCACTTCAGTGGCGAGATACCGGGTTCGGCGAACATTCATCGTGAGTTATTGGAGTCTGCAAGGTTGATATTTGGGTAAAATCTCATAAAAAGGGAAAAAAAAGAGAAAAAGGATTTTTTTGTGTAGTGCACAGGTATAAGGATGACCTAGATCATGATCCGAATGATTGTAAGTCGTTGTTTCTAGCAAGTGAATTGTAGATGAACGTTTAATGGTTTATTGATATATTTTACTCAGACAGGTAGTGACGTTGCGTCTTTGATGTCCAATCTTTTTCAGATATTAAGGGGGCCTATTACTTCTAGTGTGTCTGAATACGTGGCTTCATCAACCAGGAAGCTAATATCTCTGAGAGCTGTATTAAGTAGCTTGCAAAATACTGGAAGATTATCTGCCATGCGTACTGCTGCTGGCAGTTTGTTCCATATTTGACCATACCTAATCAAATAAAAGTTTGCGCGAGCTTTTGTTTTGTAATTTTCAATTTTAACTTGAGAGATCTTATTTCTCAGATAATAGTCCCGAGTGTAGGTACGGTATGCAATATTAATTGAGGTGTAGGTCATATCATGCAGCAGTTTATAAAAAAGGATTAAGTTTGTTCTCAGTCTTCTTTTCCATAGAGGTTCAAGTCCGAGCATGTGACATCTAGTTTTGTAGTCTATTTTAGAATTACCTTTAATCATCTGCCGTGTTAAGTAGCGTTGCACACTCTCTACTCTGATTTTGTCACTTGTTCGTAGATCGCTAAATAGGAAGGAACAGTACTCAAGTGTAGGTCTTACACATATTTTGTACAGACTGAGTCTTGACTCATTTTGATGAAAGTTTCTTAGAATGAAGCCTAGGAGCCGTCGTGATTTAGACAGTTTGGCAGAAATGTGTTCAGAAAAGTTAATGTTGTGGGAATATTGTATGCCTAGGTCGGTTACCGTATTAAGTTTAGGGAGTTTGTGGTTGCTAAGTACAAGTTGAACTTCAAGTTTTGGGTCCCCCACGCACATCCACCCACATTTCTCAGTATTGAATTCCAGACACCACTTGGAGCACCATTTACCTAGTTTGTTTAGCTCGTCCTGCATATTCTCGATGCAATGTGCCACATCATTTTTGTCAGTCTTATAGACTACTTTCAAGTCGTCAGCATAGAGATATGGATTCCCTGTTATAAAGCACCTGCATATGCTATTGATATATATAATGAAGAGTAAGGGCCCTAGAACACTGCCTTGCACAACCCCGCTGGTTATAGATCGTGGTGTTGACGTTACAGTGCCTACCTTCGTTATCTGATATCGGTTTGTGAGAAATGATTTGAACCACCCTAGGAGTGGATTAGTGATTCCTATGGACTGCAGTTTGCAGATGAGGAGATTGTGTGGTACCCTGTCAAAAGCTTTTTGTATGTCAAAGTATAGTATTATCACTAACTTTTTCTGGTCACGGTTTCGAGTAATTTCGTCAAAGAAATCAATGAGGCATGTGGCGCATGACCTCCTTTTGAGAAAGCCATGCTGGGATGCACTAATTAAGCCTCCATTTAGTAGGTAGTCAGATGTTTGATCTTTGACTACCTTCCCCATTACTCGTGAGATCACTGGGGTGATATTAATTGGTCGATAGTTTTGGACCAGGTTCCTTGCGCCTGTCTTATGTTTAGGAAGTACATAGGTGGATTTCCAGATTTCAGGATAAGTTTCAACTTCTAGTGAGAGTGTGAACATTTTAAGTAGGAGAATAGGTATGTCTGGTCCAGCATGCTTATAGAAGATTGATGGGATATTATCGGTCCCTGAGCTATTATTAGGCTTAAGCGTATTTATAGCTTCATTGATATTTTTTAAGCTAAATAGTATAGTACTTAGCGTTGTGTTGCATATCCTATCTACACTGATGTCCGGCGTTTGAATTGTGTTTTCGTTATTCGCGAACCTTTCGCTGAGAAGTTCGCATATAACTCGTGGGTCATCGTAGGTTACCCCATTTTGCAGTATTGAGTGAATACTATAATCTTCAGTTTTATTTAAGCGTTTTTCTAATAGATAGCACAGGTTTAGGGACTTAGATGCGCCATTGAGTGCTATACATTCCTCATCTTTCAGACGAGTTTCATGTTTACATCTTACTTGTTCTAGCAAACAGTGTATTTGATTCAGAGCGGTGAAGTCATTTGAGATGAAGTACCTTTTCCTTAGTTTACGCAGTTTGGACTTAGCTTGAGTGTTGATGTAAGGGGATATTGCTTTGTAGCCCATCTTTTTTGGCGCTATAGTGTCAATTAGGGGCTTTATCGTACGGTAGAATACTTCTAGTGTTTCAGCAATGCTGCCACTAGCAAAGAATTTGGCCCATTCAGAGCATCTAACTTGATTTTGAAAGATGCTCCAGTCAGCATGGACAAAGTCTTGATACTGAAAACGCTTACAGGTCGTCCTATGCTCTCTACCTTTCACAAGAAATGGAAGAGTGCATAGGACTGTGTTGTGGTCACTGTTGTGGAGTTTTAAGCCATATTCTATGGATATCGGTGTTATATTATGACAGAATATCAAGTCGAGGGTGTTGTTGTTTCTTGTGGGTAAATGCACATGTTATTTCCAGCCGTGTATATTGATATATTTAATTATACTCTCATAAAATGTCGGGCCAGAGAATGTGCGCCAATCGACACCTGGGAGATTGAAGTCTCCACAGATCATTTTATGGTCTAGGCTGAGGGTAGCAGCATGCCCGAATGATGCAATTATTGAGGCGTCTACTAATTTGGGAGTGTTTGGAGCCCTATATATGCAACCTAGTAGTAATTGGTAGTTATTTACATGTACTTTTAGCCATATCGAGTCAGGTACTGTGTTGAGGACTTCATCATCGATATTTTCCACCTTTATAGTCTTTGATACGTATGCCAAACAACCTCCACCTCTTTTGGTGGTTCTATCGCAACGAAATACAGCGTAGTTATCTATGACAAGGCATGAATTTGGAACATCAGGTGTCAGCCAACTTTCCGTTATTAGAGCAAGTGTAGGGTTGTATAGAAGGACCAGGGTTCTCAGAGATGTCGTTTTATTCATTATAGATCGGGCATTAATTAGCATCAATGTCAGATGAGGCGAATTAGTGACCTTATATGAGCTATTGGTGACTGCATATTTAACAGCGTTCGTGCTGTGGGTTAATCTATTATATTTATTGTAACAGTTATCGTAACATTTGCTTGTGGCGTGGGCATTTATACTGTGGGAGGGAAGAATGGTACTGCCGTTTGATTCTAGTAGTGTTGATGGATGGGATCCAGCACTATTCATGAGCATTGGTTTAGTTAGGGCTAAGGGGGCAGTAAATGAATTGAGATTATAATTATGAATATAACTTGGACTAGATATTTGAGGACTACAGCATTTACTTAGCCGAGATGTTATTGAGGATGTACTCAGTGGTTGTTCCGTGAGGTTCGTGTTCTGAACATCACTATTATCTCTGTGGTAAATACTTAAGACACTTTTGTTAACCGGATATGAGATGGTAGCAACGTTTTTCCTTAGTGATGATGTGAGTCGTGATTTGGAGCATTCACGATTGGCACGAATTGTTGGTTCAAGACGGGTGGTACAGGTAGTGAGTGAAATTGAAATGGGTTGTAAAGTGTTGAATGAGGATGCGCTAAAAAAGGATATAAGTGAGCATGTGTGACTTTTGGTTCACAATAGTTGGACAGTATGTCATGAGTTCTAGACATATAGTCATGAGCAGAAACGTTTGCTATAGGTAGCTGTGTCGGTATCAGATTTTCATGTCTATATGGCCATCTATATTGGTGATAGAGATAATCTCCATGGTTGTAGTGATTCATACCACTATTTGGTTGGGGTAATGGTAGTGTAAGTGGCAAAGGGTGCCTTCTGCGTACAGGATTGTCTTTCTGGGACATTAGTATTTGGTACTCTGATGCAGTCGGGTGTGTCGCCTTATACCTTTTAGAGTAATCATGAGAATTAACGTGAGGATAGGAGAGAAATCGTTTACTGCCACACTGAGTATTAACTTTTAGCTTAGGTGGTAGAGATTTAGTCTGCCTAGGTTTACACGGTTTGCTGTTGATTTTGTCTAACTTGTTAAGGTTACGACTGTTCTTAGGCTTGTTTGTACTGATAGTTTGAGGTGAGTTGTCTGACGTTAAGGGGAAGAATCTATTCCTAGTGTGTAGGTACTTATAACTATCGTCAAACCGATGTTTCAGTTCCTTTTCAGTTTTTACAGTGCGGAAACATCTTGCAGTACATGACGTTTTCTCGTGCGTCACATTAGTTTGAGAGACATTCGTGCCCGATAGGAGGGTGATGTCTAAATCTACAGGGTCGGTGGCAATTTCTGTTGCTAGTGACGTAGTCTGTGAGCTTATGTCGAGTGAAGTAATTGGTCCATTCAAACTGTGGTCCCCCCCCATTTTTTAGTTTAGTCGGTGGGGTTGATGGTTCCAATGACATGTCGCCTTCACCACAGTCTACTGTAGGACTGGCTTTGATGAGGCTGTTATGGTTTGCTAGTTCATGTTTGGGTTCCTTTAAGTTAGGAGCTGTGGCGTTGTGCCTGTTACGGGCTCTGCGTTGTAGTGGTGTTTTGTCAGCAACTATTAGTACATTCTTGTACTCACTGCTGGTTCTTACACGATTTACTGACTTGATAAATTCCATGGAATCCTGTGTAGACTTAAAATAAAATAGGACTGGGCAGCTAGTTTGCCAGTCTTTTTTCCTCAGTCTCTTGCATTCACAAGGCACTTGGGGCATGCCGGAAGCCTTTAAGAGAGTTATTTTTACCTTATTAATAGGGGAGTTGTCAGGAATGTTGTAAACTATGGCTTTATGAAGCGAGTTAATGCGCTTAACAACTTCAGTAGAGATGAAATCGAGAAAGACTTCAGCCTGTCTTACTTTATCTACGTCGATGTCATTATGTTTACCAAAAAGGTATGATATCGGGGTTATTTCTTGTAGGACACACTGCATATTGGCGAGTGTCAATTTAATGTTGTCAACTTCCATTTTGTAGGTGGCAATATCACTGCTCTGATCGGCAATGTTTACGACCTTAACAAGTGGTGTGCGAACGTCAGCTAGTTCCTGATTGGGGATAAATGCATTGTTGGTGGATATTTCAGAATGTGCAGGGGAAGGGCGTTAAATATTGGTCGCTGTGAATTGCTAAAATGTGATTGTGTTTCTAATTGGTTAAGAGGAGTAAAACTAGTGGAGGGGATATCGCTCGGTTTAGGAGGACTAGTATTAAGTTTAGAGCGTTTGGCCTTAATACGTGACATTCCGTTATTCTAGGATACTATAGGGTTGTGAGTGGAGTTAGGCAATACTGCTGGAGTACTACTAAGGGCGTTATATAATGTAAAACGTGTAAGATATCTCAAAATATAAAAAATAGACAAACCACATGGAAAATCGTTACCGTGTGCCAGAGTCAAGTCGCCTTCCAAACACAGTCGTGCTAAACTAATACCAATGGTAACTACTGCACCATACCAGCGAGTAGGAGTTGGTGTGATGGGTCCATTTCCAACTTCGCAGCATGGGAATCGCTATATACTAGTTATGGTTGATTATTTCACGAAGTGGTGTGAAGCTGTACCTATTCCTCAACAAGACGCGGCGACAATAGCTAAAGTGTTCATCAACACCTGGATAGCTCGTTACGGTGCCCCGACGGCGCTACATTCAGATCAGGGGCCAGCGTTTGAAAGTTACCTCATTGCAAATGTATGCTCATTCTTCGGCATCAGGAAAACACGCACTACAGCATACCATCCACAAGGGAATGGGTTAGTAGAACGCACGAATCGAACGCTAAAAATGTTGCTACGCTCCTTTGTACATCAGGTACCTGCTGCGAATTGGGATGATCTGCTGCCACAATGTTTGCTGGCGTATAGGTCCTCTGTACATTCATCCACCGGCTTCTCACCGGCACAACTTCTTTTTGGGCACGAACTAAAGTTACCCATCGAGATCCAACTGCCCCCTCGCGAAGCTGAAGAGAAAGAATATGTTCCTTACGTTAGAAGTCTCCATAAGCGGCTAGTCACTGCGTATCGGCTAGCACACAAGAACCACCTAAACGCTAGCAATCATCAGAGAGAATGTTATGACAGAGGAAGCCACGGACCAGAGTATAGAGTCGGTGATCGTGTATGGCTAAACCGACCCACTTGCCCACCTGGTCAATCCACTAAGTTGCATGCACCATGGCAAGGTCCATTCATTATTGTTGCCAAAAGATCCCCAGTCACCTTCGTACTCCGTCATCTGGATAGACCGAATGACAACGTTTTGGTTGCTCATTACAATCACCTGAAGCCAGCGAATACTACTTCCTCTTCTCCCTTGGAAACACCCCCGGTCGTCGCTGAATATGAAGTACCATCAGAGGGTGGAGATGCCTATCAGATTCCACGTAGTGGCACTGAGGACAGTGCCTCACTTCCACGAGGGGGAGTGGTGTAACAGAGACGAGGGCGCTGCAGGGGTTCCAAATGGTCGCTAATGTTGTTTTTACTTTCTTACATTGCAGGCAAGTTGAATGAGAACCTAGAAGAATGTGCCGATAAGCTTGAGGGTCTTAGATTGAAGGAAGAAAGTTGACCCTCTCCCACATTTGGAACCCCCGCCACATTACCCTATGTATATGTATGTACTTTTGTTGTTTGAATAATAATACATCTCTTCTTCCGGTCCTCCACGACTTCTTCCTGCTCGAGTGTTCCCAAGTGACTGTTGTGTGTTGAATATCTCGCTTCCATAGGTACAAGGGAATAGCTGCGAGAGAGCAGGACGAACCACGGAGACTATCCAGAGACAGGATAAGGCTGGTATTTTGAAGTTTGGATAAGGCAGCCAGTTTGTGTGGACTGGTCTTGAGCGGTGAGTTGTTGGTGCATTGATTGCGTTCCAGGCCAGCGTTTGGAGTAAGTTACTTAAAGGAGATCACTTCTTTGCCAGTTCAGACCATAGACTCGGTAAGACGGTAAGACGGTAAGACCCAATAATCTACGTAACCGCTGAAATGAATCTGTCTCGGGAAATGAAATTAGTGCTTTTACTCGTTCTACTAATGGAGTAACACCATGTTTCGTAATATGACGTCCTATAAAGTCAATTTTAAAGGCTCCGAAAATGAACTTATGTGGGTGTATGACAACTCCGTACTGTCGGAAGCGTTATAAAAGTACATGGTGTTGCTGATGATCATCCATGTTGTTACTAGCAATTAAAACGTCGTCAATATAAACTAAAGTAAAATCCAGTCCACGTGTTACCTAATCCATAAAACGCCGGAAAGTCTGTGCCGCATTTTTAAGACTAAACGGCATGCGTAGAAACTCAAAAAGACCAAACGGGGTGGTGATAGCAGTCTTAGGTATGTCTTTGGGAGCGACTGGAATTTGATGGTATGCCCGAACTAAATCGATCTTGCAGAAAATCAATTCGCCATGCGACTGTAGTGAGAAATCATGAAGATGAAGAGTGGGATATCGATGGGGTACTGTTTTAGCGTTTAAACGTCTATGATCTCCACATGGGCGCCAGTCGTGGTCTTTTTTCGGTACCATGTGCAAAGGAGAGGCCCATGGACTATTTGATGGGCGAATAATCTCCAGCTGCATCATATGTTCAAATTATTTTTTAGCAATACCTAGTTTGTCTAATGGCAAACGACGTGGACACTCCCGAACTGGTTGCCCATTATTTTCGATGTTGTGAACTGTGTGATGAGACAACGGTTTTTCACTGTAATCAGGTTTTGTAATCGTGGGATACCGCCTTAATATGTCGGCGAACTTGTTATCCATCGGTAAAAATTAATGAATGCCGTGTATGACAGCTGACCTAACTACACCCATGATGGTCAAATTAGTGGTACTATTGATGAGTGAGCATGTACCAATGTCGACAGCTAGGTTTAAATGTTGGAGAAAGTCAGCACCCAGGATAGCGTGTTGTACATCAGCAATCACGAAAACCCAATTAAAACGTCGTCGAATACCAAGATCTAAGGTCAACGAACACTCCCCATAAGTGCGAATCGTATTCTCGTTTGCTGCTTTAAGTGTGACCGAACTAATTGAGGAAGGTTTTGTGTTATTCTTTGGAGGGACGACACTGATTTCCGCCCCTGTATCAATGAGGAATCTACATGCAGAAATCTTATCTATCACATACAAGAGACTGCCAGCTGTGTTGCCACTAGCGGTATCCGCCACTACTGCCTGGCAGGTGGGGTTCCTCGTCTGCTGGTTACAGTTGGTAGCGAAACTACAGGGGTGTGCACATTTCTTGGCTAGTTTACCGTACTTACAGTGATACCAACAAACGTCTGGAAGATCATGTGACGTAGTGCAACGGCACACGCTGGAGGGTCGGCGACGAGAGACAGAGCGTGGCTTATGCTTCGTGAAATTTGAGATGGAAGCTTGAAGTTTTTCCACAGTAGTGATCAATGTTGCTACCTGTGTCTGACGCAATTCTACCGAAGCATTTGAGTCACTCGGTACAAGCGGTTTGTGAACGGCTCTGTTGGGTCAGATAAACGTCGAAAATTTTGTCCGCTAACTCGGCTAACTCCGATAAGGGCGTGGAGTTCGCGGAAATGCTTAGAATTTGTTGGATAGTGCCTGGCAGACGACGCAACTATATGTGTTTAAGTACCCCTTCATCAAATTTGTAAGGACCTGCCAACTGCTGCATAAAGCGTAAAAGTTGTGATGGCTTTCGGTCATCAAGAGAACACGCCGTTAACAACTGCTGCAGTCGCCGTTCATCAGATACCGATGTTCGCTGTATAACGGCTTCTTTGAGTTTTGTGTAAGGGTTAGTCTGTGGCACTTGAATTATGAGATCCAAAACTCTGTCGCAACTTCTGACGGTAAAGACCCTAAGGCATAAGCGTAGCCAGTAGCTTCGGTGCTGATGCGTTTGGCCTGGAAGAATGCTTCTATCTGAGCGAACTAAAGCCGAGGGTCGTGTGGGTTGTGTGGCAAAAGGCGTAGATCGGCAATGGCACTTACACTAGGTGTCGGTTGCATAAGTGATGGAGTATCTTCAGTAAGCTGAGACGTAGTTGAGTTTGTTTCCATGAAGTAAAAATCAGGAAATAACAGGATGATGCAGAAAGGACAACAAATAAAAGTCGTATAACTATGGTGAAGAATGCCGACAGTCTAGTATAAACACACACAAAAAAGACAGAGTAGTAAAAAAAATCTGCAGCCGAAATACTACCCAGGAAAAAAATGAAACAAAAATCTAGATAAAAGGATAATGTCAGTAAATATGAGGCTTAGTAATAATAACACGACCAGGACACCGAGAAGAAAAAAACTTATTAGTATAAATATATATACACGTACATATGTTAGTTGTACTCATTTATTTATCTAGGCTAGCATTCGCCAGATGTCTAAGTAATGGTTGGATTAATTAAATGTAGTGACTTATACTATTGTTTTAGTATGAAGTCAATAGTTTCCATGAGTTTAGGAGCAACTCAGTAAACGAAGTCATCAGCACATCTGTATACGGTTTACCACATTACAGTTGCTTATATATTATTGGCGCAATGTTAAAAAAGATTCAAAACACCGAAGGTTTACTTGAACATTCACCTACTTACTCTTCGTGTAGTGTAGAATGTGTGTTCATAAAAATTTCCTATACGTTTTCTGTTTATTTACAGAGTTCGAAACATATTCAAATGACAAATCGAAATTTTTAGGAATACTGATGATAGTATATTTACTTGAGCAATCAACTTCCTACCAATAGGTCTACAAATGCTAAATTCACCTTAGTTTGGGTAGCTGAGTGGTATCACTAGGCCTGACGTGACTAAATGAGTCTGCTATTCGTTTAATTTCACTGAAAACTAAGTGGTGTTTAGCCAGCAGTTCAGCTCTGGCGAAACTTTGTCCTCGTGGGGTATTGACATCAGTTTAACTTCATCTTTTGTTAATTAAATTTAGCGTCCCAAAACAAAGTTCACAGTTGTAATTTAACGCAAATTGTTCGATTATGTGGTATTGGCGTCAAATTAACTAAGGTCTTTATGCTTTATTCCAACGCTTGTGTATGATATGGATGGTTTGAAATATACAACTTAATGTAACTTCATGGATTCGCTAGACATCACATAGAAGAATTGGAATAAAATTTCTGAGTTCTTTTTTCAATCAGCTCGATATTGAATATTGAGTAGTATTTTGAAGTAGCTATCGGCGACAAGTAATTTTGTTTTCACCATTTAAGTACGATCTAGAATCCATGTCTTCACCGTCAACGTTCATAGTTTTGCCAGTTCAGTGTTCATAAAATTTACACTAATCGACGTATTTGCACTGTGTTCAATCAATCACTTTTATTTAGCGTTGGTGTAGATAATGTGCTGGACAATAACTAATGTTCAATTCAGTTTTGAAACTCGCCACCAGCGGCATGATGGAAATAACATTTTTAACGTAGTTCTAGACATTTTAAGTACGTTTCATCTATAAATTACAACAAAAGCTAGTTAAGATAAACCGAAATAGGAACATAATAATATAATAACATATATGTACCACTACAAATGATTTTCAACTAGGCTGTCTATTCACATTTCAGTTAGTCAGGCCTTATCAACTTTCAATTTTATACTCATAGCGACAGAAAGTTTATTCGAAACTTCATAATTCCTGTGACACAACAATAATGAAGGCGAATTAGGGATTAAACGTAACTCGCGAAGATGAGAGGAACGAGTATCAATACAATCACTATAACTATGGATTACTTTACATGTTACCGGTGCATACGGAATACATACTTTACTATGCAAGTTGTCCTGTGTGTCAGCTTAATTTAGCCAACTATTTAACACCAGCAATCCGTGCTTCCTCATATACTGGTGGTGTATTATGAATGCCTAGTCGTTTGACTGTTACTTAGCTACTTTATTGTCCTAAACTCCTCGTAGCGATGTTATTTGTCAATCAAACTCGGTGTATGGGCATGCATTTATTCACTGGTCTGCGCTCTACGCAGAATTATTGATTGCCTAGATTATCAGTAGTAGGGGCTATATTTATATATATATATGCCTGTTGCCATGGTTTTATAGCTAACAATATGAATGTATGTACATATACATACTACACTTAATGAAATTTTAGTTACATTTTTAAGAGTAGTGTGTGAATTTTATTATATTGTTCTCTTATCAGAAGTGACCATACTAAGATGACTTTGCAAGATGTATTATGATACATGTTGGATTTTCCTTCTTTATTTTAAATTCAACGATAAAACAGTCGAAGTGAAAGTTTGGATTATCTTAAAAAAAAACTAAATGTTTATTGAATTTGAACAAGTATTCAATTAATACTAAATGTTTAGTACATTGAGAGGGTTTAATGAAGTGAATTAATAAGTGACAAGATAAAGCTTTCTAAATCTGTTATCAGGAACTGGCTTTTTCCTGGTTTTTCAGCCTCCATTTTTGAGTGATATTCATTACTGTATTTCTTAACAATCATTAGGGAGGGAGGTCTATTTTGTCGAAGGCACTTTCATGTTGTACATTCCTATTCAAGCTTACTAATTTCAGTGCTTGGTGGTAGAGCTATTTCGCCAAACTGTATTTACGGTTTATTAGATAGCAGCTATGAGCATAAAGTGTGTCCATTTAAGGTTTTCTCCAATACATAATGTTATTTTCTCGGAAAATTCCAATGCGTCAGAATTGGTAATTGCTCCTTCTCTCATATTTTCTCGAGAAGTCGGTATTTAGTTCAGCTGTATTTTATTATTCGTATCATTGCATACATCGTAAGCATATCGTCAGCAAGCGTACCTGCGGTCACTCAATTTAATATTTCGCAAGCATTACCATTTCGATATCAGGACCGCTACGTCGGGTCACTTATACTAGTAACCACACTGTAATTTGATTATCAGAAGTTGATTAGAACTAAGTACTGGATGACTGGGATATTAGTCACTTAGTGATCAATCATTTTGAAAATCTTGGTGTTTTGAAAAATTTGGGATGGTTTTAGAGAATAACAGGTCTAACCATCTATGTATAAACTCAGTTTGCCATTTGATATACAGAATAGCGGGCATTCCCACCTATTTTTCTATGATAACTTAAGAGGACGATATTTAAAAGACTTGATTGATTGTTCATTTTATTTGTTGAAAAGTACAGACGTTTGTGGTTCCAAATGCAGAAAGTAATGATATTTCTAATAGTACGTGGACTAACTGCTTGCGAGCAATATTATAGATGGGGCTTTACCTAGATAGCCTATAAAATCTATACAATGGCTATAATGCACGAAACTTCGATAACACCTGCACAGTTGTGTTCTTTAGGTTGAGAAATGTTTAAGTCACAGCTAGGAGGCTAAGAGGAATAGAAGTGGTGTTTAAAAAATCAAGGAATGGATCTTTGTCAAGTACCTCGTATTTGTTTAATTACATACGGTGATCAATCCGTTGTGACTGACGGTATCATTTCTAATTTGAAATGTTTTAGAGTAAATTACCAGTAGGAATGATCGTTCTGTAGTTGTTTCATTAGTAGTTTAAAATATAAATCATTCTTTACGTGTTGTATAATTTGAACTAGAGTAAACATCAGCTTTTCATCTTTACTAAAGCACGACAACGTGATTCCTTTATAAATTTTTTTATCATTCAATAGATGGACTTGTCTAATAATAGCAGATTTTGAATTCTCACCATGTAGTAGGTTGTTAATCGGAAATTGATGCATGCAAATGAATATTTAACATTCATTATAATGAGTATCCAAACTAGGTTTATATAAATGGATTCTAAGATATTAATGTGAATACATATGCAAATGTGGAATATGGGCACTAGACAATATGATTATTGAACATATATAAGTAAAGATTTAGATGTTTTGCTATATGCATTTATTGAGTATCAGGATAAAATAACATTTCCATTTATCACTTCGATATTGTTTATTAGCTATTTTAAGAATATAGGTGTCATATTATTCGACTACATATAACAATGCATTCATTTCGACTATTATGTGGTTACCGATATTCTTTTCAACTTGTCCTTGCTCAGTTTTAGTTAATAAAAGTGATAACTCGTATGAATGGAGACCAAGTGGCTTGTAGTACAATCTAAAGGAAATTTCTGTACTGTTTTTATGTTAATATATCAGTAGCTTAGCTCCACCTCAAGATTATTTAGGGTTACTACCAGTTCTTAGCCCAGATTAATAATGAAGGTTGGTTATGGGGTTAACAATCCCATCCCATAAAAAACGACCTTGCTAGAAATACGCTAACCGAAAAACCTCACTTTAGTCGTGAAAACTCTTCCTTCAGAGTTGTAAAGTCTTCATTTCAAAGAGTAATGAAGCATCATTGTAAAAACAGAGCTTCTGAAGTCACGAAGCTGATGACTATTCTAGCAACCAGAGCAACAATTAACATAGGTACATGAAATGTTCGCACGTTGTGGGTGACCGACAGAACCGTCTAGGTTCCTAAGGAATGGCTATGGGTATTTATAAACAATTGTACAGGCAAGGTATTCTGGCCCCGCTGGTCAGACCGTCAGCAACAACCTACTGTGGCAGAGAACAAATCAACTCCCAACTAAGGAAGAATTTAGGATAAAAGGCTGGAGATGGATAGGACATACATTGAGTCAATCACCAAACTGCGTTACAAGACAACCACTAACTTAGAATCCTTGAGTCCTAAGGAGAAGAGGAAGACCAAAGTACAAATTTTTCTTGTAATTGGAGGCAGATATGAAAATAATCAACGGCACTTGCCAAGAACTGGAAAGGAGAGCCCAAGAGAAAGCTGGTTGGTGAATTCTGGTAGGCGGCCTATGCTCTATGAGGGGTAATAGGCGAATGAATGAAATAGTATCAATAGCTTGAAAATCATCGTGTCAATATAATTTATATTTTTCACCACCAGGAAGTAGTGAAGATCCTTTCATGTGTTCCAGTTAAGAAATCAAATGAAAGTTATTTTTATATCTTTTCAGTGATTTATATGGACAATGATCTATCTATGGGGTATTTTATACATTAAGGTATGGACAACAGTTTCCAATTAAGTAATTTCTAATTTACAACATATGATCATCATGCTTTTCGAAGGATCAGTACAAACACTTTTGATCATTAGTCTTTTTCAATGGATTATGATATTACATTTTTAAAAATGCGACATATAAACTGGCATACTCTCATATACACAATGATACTTGAGAATAAAAGCTATTTATTTACTTATTTATCGATTCCCTAGCGTCTTGACATGACGTAATAAATAGCTTTTCATCACTAAGACAGTTAAAGTTAAATAATAATGGGCAATTTTGTTTATTTGACTTTTTCTAAGTCTTATAACTTGACATTAAAATTCTATCATGCCACATGCTTTTAAACATGTATCCTTTATTTCTGCAAGGGATGTGCGGTCGGGAATATTATATACCACCACATTGCATGAGAAAATAACCCTTTTTACCTCTTTCACTTCTACAAAGTCAGTCAGATACTCAGCCTTTGCAATTTTCAACATTTTGTTATTATGATCCGATGTATTTGTGAGAAGTGCCAGTCGGCTGAGTTTAGATGTCAGTTCGGCGAGAGGTTTAGCAGTGACAGTATCTCATAGCTGTTACGGATTGTATCACGGTGGGTATCATATAAGATGTCAAAGGTCTTAACGTGAGAGCTGTATGGGGCATCAATGAGAACATCGGACATCCGTTTGGTCTTCCTAGAAGGATTGTTTAAACTATTTCGTGAACGTTTGTCACAGATTATACGTCTATTTATTCTTGCCATCGTAGGATGATGCGATATACAATATGTATATTTAATACGATATGCTGTTTTAGAGCACTGTGGATAAGGCGGTTGGCTAATTATGTTACGAAGATTAAAATCAACAAACCACGTGTAAAAAATTTTCAACTTTCGGACAGCACACTGGTCACCAAATAACTAGGCCCATCCCAGAAGTGGATCGCGCTGAAAGGAGTGTTGGCATTTAAGGTCTAGAATTCTGAGAGTATTTGCCTTATGTTAACGATTCGTAGACAATCTGATAAATAAATGGAACGGGTAGACATCAACCACAGGCATGCCTATAAACTGGTATGCTCTCAAGTACCAAAAGCTATTTTCCAATAAAGCTATTGTTATTACCGTTATTAAATTTTGAAAATATTAACCACGCAAAACACAATGTAATCGAGCTAGTAAAAGACAATGCGTTTCCAGTGAAACGGAAGACTTTGAAGTATGCCCAGTAGAAGTATGAAGATTAAATTAGTGAGCTACATAATATGAGCGAAAAAGAAATCGATGAGATGGTTGACAGTAGGAAACTGTCACGCCGTTTAGTTTACTCACACAATGTCGTGAGAACCGACCTAAATTTCTGAGGTCCAATAAGAAATCTAGACCTCTTTATGGTGGACGATAATACTCACGCAGGAGGGCTGTTACAGTTGTCGAGTTTGCTACTTGAAAGTAAACCTCTATTACTAGCAGAATACGCACACTGGCACTGCGCAAACACTTATTAATATTTACGAATAATTCTGGACTATCGGGAGTTATTTGACAGTTAGGTAGATATTAAAGCGATGATATTTGTGCAGAGGACTGTTCGTTACGCCTCATTCTCAGATCATGGCGCCACTTGAAGAACACCGATGAGAAGCACATATGCCACCATTTACCTGTTATAGTAGATTATTTTGGACCATTCTATACTAAGAAAGAAAAAGTCACGGTAAAACGTTATACTTATGTATTCACTTTTTCATATATGCACCATGCTACAACACATATAAATGGTGTCCTAATACTGTGAAATTTGTTGCAATTGGTTTGTTTCTCAATGCATATCTTTATACCTAGAAAATTCCTGACACTAAAACTTCGTCGAAATACTTGTATGTATGTAAAATTATATCATTCAGATCATGCCTGTAAACTGGCATGCTCTCAATGTACAAGTAGGAAACTGTCACGCCGTTTAGTTTACTCACACAATGTCGTGAGAACCGACCTAAATTTCTGAGGTCCAATAAGAAATCTAGACCTCTTTATGGTGGACGATAATACTCACGCAGGAGGGCTGTTACAGTTGTCGAGTTTGCTACTTGAAAGTAAACCTCTATTACTAGCAGAATACGCACACTGGCACTGCGCAAACACTTATTAATATTTACGAATAATTCTGGACTATCGGGAGTTATTTGACAGTTAGGTAGATATTAAAGCGATGATATTTGTGCAGAGGACTGTTCGTTACGCCTCATTCTCAGATCATGGCGCCACTTGAAGAACACCGATGAGAAGCACATATGCCACCATTACCTGTTATTATTATTATATATTTCCATTCGAGCAGTTTGCACTGACTCCTTTTTAAATGCGTCTTAACGATTCGTTGCCTGGAGAGGAATTGTAAAACATGTATTTAGTGATAACAGCTCGAATTTTAGAAGTTCAGATCCCAGTTTCGGACAGGTAATTAGGAACTGGGACCAGACAACAGTTTCGAATATTCTTACGAGAGTGAATGTGGATGGCATTTTAACCCTACGAGAATGAGTCACCTAAACGGGAGGTGCGGAAACGCATTATGAGATCCGTAAACTGGAGTCTAAGACCTATCTTCTTCCAAAGGGATTAACTGATGGATCGTTGCAAACATCCTTAACAGAAGCAGAAGAAATTTTAAACAACAGACCTCTCGTAAAGATAATAGATGATGGTGGGTTCTTAGAGGCTCCTATCCCAAACAAACAGTTGCTAATTTGCAAAGGAACGTCCCTCAAAGAAGTTCCAATTAATAAAACATCGTTGTATACCAATAGAAGAAAAGAGCGTCAACAGCTAGCTACGATATTTTAAAATAAATGGTTACGAGAATACTAATAACAACCCTTCAGGTTAGATCTAAATGGCTGGATATAAAGGAAAACTTGTAAGCAGAGGACTCAGTCCCAGTGAATAGTGTCGTTGAACTAAGTAGTCTGTGGACACGTCAGAACGATATATCAATAGGTGGTTAGTGTTGAGGGTACTTGGAATGTAAAAGCCTATGCCCGTTGGAAAAAGCCAATTATTTAACGGGAGAAGTTGAGGAACGCGGACGTGGTGGTCATCCCGAGTGAATTGTTAATTATGTTGATAATTTGCTCGATCAATTATGTCTATTTAAGGGCCCGCCACATGTGCTCAGCTTGATTGTAAAGACCATTTTTGTTAAATACCCAATCATTGGACTACATTGCTTTTGTAAACATGACTAATGATCACGATAATTCATTTTGACGCATTTCCCATCGCTGTTAGAAACAGATATAAGTTTATACCATGTTCTAACTGCCTTTGATTGTATTTGAGTCCAGACTCTAAATGGACGATGCTGCATGAATCGCTAGACAGGTTACCTGTAGGTTTAAACACATCCTACAATACCTTATGGGGTTTAAGTGATATGTTGTGCGATATACAGGAGTCGATTGTAATGGAAGAAGGTGCATTAGTTCACAGTCTCCTCCACCCACCCAAGGAAATTTTTACTATTAAAATTGCTCTGTTATCTTCATTTCGTAAATTCATTTTTTCTCCTAATCATATTTTATGTGCCTAATCTTCTTGCCACTACTGATATCACCACTATGCCTATGAATGTGGCAATTGTCTCGTTAATTTAATCGAAGTATTCTGTTGTTAAATGACAGCTTAAATAAATACATCCAACCTTTATTTTCCAACGATGAAAACCATTATTACCTATTCACTGTGCTAAATATTTATCGTTCTAATGATGACAAACATAGTGTTTATAATTTAAGGTAACTTATCAGAAATAACGATTACCATTTTCGTTTTACAAACAGTCATGGAACTGTGTTATTTTATAAATATGACTAGTAGTCATAGTCATTAATTTTGACTCATCTCTTTATCACTGTTTGGTGTGTGTCTTTATATTCTCTTTTTAGCTGACTATATTGAATATGCTTCCGTACTATTTGTGTTAATTTACGCTTTAGAAACAGATGTAAGTTTATGTCTAGCTTTTCTCATTTTGACTGTAGTTAAGCCTACACACTGAGTCGTTAGTTTATCAGAGCTCACTAATGGTCTGTTTCCTCTAGGAGTGTTAACATGTACACGAAAACTTAAGATCGTATTATCCCTAAACCTACAGTACCTCAGGGGATTCAAGTTTAATATGCTAAGTCATACTGCGTAGAGTTTATTTATGGCCACACTACATTTTGACTCCCCGCCATTTAATACGTTCCAAGGCAGAGGTAATCTTTCTAGAGTAAGAGAAAATAATGTGAGGACTTCAAAAGTTACTGTCACAATTAAACCGAAGTTGCTTTAACAAATGTTTGCTAGACCTATTGATTATTATTCATATCTATAAATGTAAATAAAGTGTAATAGAAAATTATTATTTTATCCCAGCCTGTACGATGCTTTCACTTAATGCCGACAACATCAAAGTGGTGTTTCATTAGAGCAGGTTCCACGGCCAGAGATCATCCCTGTATGTTAAAACGGACTAACTCAGTCATAGTGTGCAGTTCACAAGTGGACCATGATTATAAATTCTAGCATTTCGGACTCCATTTACGTATCAACCATGAAATGTGCAGCTTCACAAATATAGCTATGTTTATAACACTACACTATTACTACTTTGGCCGCTAGAAATGCAATTTTGGACGGATCAAATTTCCATACTTTCCTCACTTTAAGCGGGTAGGGACATCTAGGGTATAGCATCAAACAAACTAACAAATCAGGTCATAATTTAAAGCTATAAGTGTGAATAAACTTAATCATGATCCCTTAAAACATCGAGAATTTTATGATTATTTACAACATTAACAACAATCTAAACATTCTATTTGACGTGTACTGAAACTTTGTATTAGATGAAGATCATCTAAGCTTCAACATGGTATTCCCAGTGGAACTGAGAACATATACATTAGTTTTAAGACGACTTCTTAGAGTTCGCCATCTATGTTTCGTTGCTGGTTCTTTAGTTTACTAAATTTTCCCTACTATTTAATTATCACCGATAAGAGTCGATGATAAATCGTCAACATACACAGACACTCATTGATACACAATACTAACGACTGAGATACAACATAAAACCAATCGTGTTAGCGGAATGTTTAATTGCGAGCAGTCTGACGAAATGCTTATAAAGTTGCAGAAGGGGGTGTAGTTATAAATTCCATTGTAGTACTGCTAAAACAAATTGAGCAAATTTACATTCGTAAGAGTGGAAAATCCAGTAAATGAACGCTAATGAGCTTTTTTAATTTCCACTAGTACGCTGTGGTTTGCCCAGTACCTTAATATGGGGAGAAAAAATATATCCTACTGTAGTCCGTTAGTGAAATGTTGTATTTAGCTACTCCACATTCATGACCTTCATCATTAATGTAACTTTGCACAGTTTCAAATTTAGCACTAGGTAGCGTGTGTTTCATTTTATCTCGGTAAATGTTAATGTTAGTAAATTTTAACCAGTTTTCCGTCCTTATTATAATGATGCATTCTTGGTTCACGGGTAATCAGTTATTTTTTAAAGTCGAAGAACTCGGCATTTTTGTCAAATCACCTCTGAGAAATATATAAACGGATGTATTCGTACATTTTTAAGTGATTTTAGACAGCAAGTCAACTACTACAACCGGAGTGTATTGTACAGTCGAGAAGCTAAAACTCCTACACTGCATGTTATCAAAGATTTGTTACTCCACACTAACATCCACAAACGAGCGCAATAAAACTGGTTTAAACCAGCTCGTCAAAAAGATATTGAGTATTGGGACAAAATAACGATAGTTACACTCAATCAGTCTCAATCCTTATCAAATGTGAAGAAATTGCCTAATTTTTAAAAACTCAACATGTTTGTACATTTTAATTGTCAGCTTTTGATTTTAAAATGACTAGTAAAATATTTAGCATGCTGCTTTTTACCACTGTTTGACCCTACCAGTGACCCGATAGCTATGGTAAACACTAAAGTGCAAGTACAAAGTAATTAGTTAGTTAATATTAGGTTTTCACATGACATTAGATGGTACTAATCTAACTCCTTGAAAATTTAGTGCTATTTTGTGAAAAACCCTGTTATCACTAAATCTGAAATTTTTGCTAGAAACATGTTCCTCAGAAGCCGTAGTATTTCATTTCTGCCAACAGAACTGCTAGTTTTCTGACATCGTATTTTCAGTCACTAAAGACTAGTCATATTAATAGCAGTTAGAAGTTGTTCTTATTGAAATGAGCACTTCAAAAATTAATAAATCCTTAACTGGCTGTCATTATCGATTATAGAATAGACTCAGCTTAAACTAAAAGCTGCACAATGAGCGTTTTATTATTGAAATGGTGATCAATATAATTGCATCAAATCAAAGGTGACTGAGACTGTAGCTTTTCCAAAAGGATATGGAGACTCAAACTGGAAGTTATCATCGATATGACGAAGTTGTTTTTTATCTTTTTCAATCACAATGTGTTATTTTCTGGTTTTTTCTGTCTCTTGAAGGTCACTTTTCTATTATTTGAATTTTTCTCTAATTCTACTAAAATTAATGGCGGCTTTACGAACATTGTTCTACTTAGGATACTTTTCTTTAAATAATTTAAGCCACGTCACACTCCTCTAATAATAGTAGTTAGTCAGTTGACCTGAGGTGGCCTTTACAGAGAGTCTTTACAAGATAGTTTTTTTCTAAAATATGGTGATAGTGATACTAATTGCCTGCGTAGTGTGCTAATTATGGACGGTTGAAATTCCACCTTTGATTTTTACGACAACGGTTTTAAACCTTTCATGACGACTTCAGAGATAATCGGTAAAAGGCAAGAAGATATACATATTAACATTCAGATCACTATTCAAGACGCAGCGTTCTAATATTTAATTGCTTATCTCTCTATGCCGTAGTAGACAGAAAAGATCTGTGTTTAAATCATTCCCCATATGAGATTTCGATTTGTTTAAATCTTGCCAGGAGAGAGTTCCCCGATTGTTTTCTGTTGCCAAATAGCTTTTGTGTTAGCAATTTTATTCACAACCCACAATAAGGCAGCAGTGTTCAAAAATTTCAAGTTTATCTTTCTCTAACTTTATTGATGAAATTTCTTAACATTATAATGCACATCTCTTCTACTGAGTAATTATATCCTAAATAACTATAAACACAATTTTCTAACTTCACCAAATTATATCTTCGAAAGCCTGCTTTATTCTCCGAATTATTTTTATTTTAGGATACATTACCATGCCATTGATGTAAGTTGTTTCTCTTAAACATGCATACAGGATCCTAGCGTGATCATTCACTTGACCTTGCGTAGTCAGTATGGAGCACTTACGCGATATACCCATCGTTTATCTGGTGACTTGACAGCCACTTCTCGTGTGATAGCCGAAGTAGGTATTTCATTGAATATGAGGGATGAACAAGCACTTTTTGAATTGGTTCCTGTTAACAGTTGCCTGTATCCTGTTTGGTTAAATGGTTAGGTAAGAGCTCGGAAGGATAGAAACACAGGCCGTTGTCTTTTCGTTGTTTCTGCCTACACTCCCACAGATTTCAGCGTAGATGAATTGAAAAATGAATTTTACGGAAAGTCTTCTGAACCTCTCTATAGGGTCAAACAGATTTGGCACTCATGGCTGATTTCAGCGCCTAAGTAGGTAGCTTGACTCAGTATGAAAGACACTTAGATGGGTGCTTTGGTGCCGCACCTCAAATAACGAGTTACAGCGATCGTCTGCTGTGACCATACTCAAACAAGCGTTTACTTCTAGCAAGTACAAACTTTAACAGTCGAATAAGTAATATGGATGTTAGACAAACGGTTCTTTGGAAATATGATAAATTAGTCAAAGAGGTCATTAACCTTCATCGACGGAGATGGTTGGGATATATGTTGCCTATGCCCGATCACCGTCTGCCTCGTCGCGCGATGTTGGCTAGAGTTGAGGTAGGGTGACAGAAGGGTAGAGGCAGCCAAACCAAAACATGGCATCAGTCCATTAAGTCTTTGACTGTTGGTCTAAGCCAAGTTAGTAGTTGTAGATTACCTGGTTGGAGTCCGCGTGATAATCACAATTAATGGCTGGAGACACTAGGTAACATGGCTCAAAATCGGTCACAGTGGCACAAGTGTATTCACTCTTTACCTTCATCTAGATCTTAAGTTCTATTATTCTTTTCTGCACATGTTTACTTTACTCTCCACTCTGCTATTCTGTTGGTGTGTTACCTATGTAATCTCGTAGTGCAAATGTTTTATGACAACTTGAACCTATTGGTGTATGTGCCAGGTTCTACGTTGTTGATGATGATGAAGTACAAACTTTAAGCATAAAGAGCTACTTTGTCTAACATGGTGACTCCCTGGACTTATTCAACGGTGAACTAAAATAGATCATACAGCCATCAGTCACCGTTGGAGAGGCTCGATAGAAGAGTACTGCTCTCCCTGCAGTATGTTTAGATTCTGATCATGCTGTAGCACGAGCATGCATTTACTTGCATCTTACTGAACAAGAATATCCATGATAAGGAGACCCATTAAAATTTAGATCACTAACTAAAAAACCAAGATTAAATTACAGGAACGACTAAAGAATCGCTTAGGTAACTATAAAGATGCGACCCACCTAGATGTTGCATGGCAAGAAGTCCAAATAGCTGGGGAATCTGCTGTGACATTTATCAAGAATTTGAATCAACAGGTCAAGAAAAATTGGTGGAGTTGTTGGACTCCCAAAAACGTATTGTGTCAGGCTCCGATCACAATTAGGTTCGAAGAAAAATCATATATGAACTGGCGAAATTTGTGTCGGACGATTGTGAGCAGTGGTGGGTAACGAAATCAAATGAAATGGAAAAGGTGGCTGTGATAGGTAACTTTCAGACCAATAAAACAAACCGTAGTTAAAAAGTTGTGTTCATCGAGTGCTATTGGAGGTATGAGGGCGGTTATCACCTTCCGGTTGCCCACACCGTGGAAGGGTCATTCTTGAGGAACCTGAAAGAGAAAGAGGATTAGGGGAGGTCGTGATGACCTGAGAGTGTGACGGCAGTGCCCAGAGGACAGCTGTTTGAGGTCGGTCAAGTATATTAATTGTTGCTCCGGTTTTCAGAAGAGGGGGCATCGGCCTCATGGCTTCCGAAGGAACTCGGCTTTCACCATGAAGCGTCATATTAGTCCTTCCAAATCGCAGGGCAGAGTTAGAATGGTTATAAAGATTTTTATTCGTAAGCTGTTTTTTAGCATGGTAGTTGTTTTACGTGGTGGGGTTGCTAACCCCATGCCCAACCCTCCTCCTTTATCCGGGCTTGGGACCGGCAGAAACCCTGTGGGGGCTCCAGGCGGAGTTTAAAAAAAAGTTGTGTTACTGGGATAATCTCCAAAAAACATGGAACACTTATCTGCTCTCATGGGCTGGACACTTCAAGGGGTAATCCAGTTGGTCATCGGCTGCCTTAGAACGGCCCACAGTTTCCAGACAGCCTGAATGGAAAGTCTAAGGCGAGGAAGAGCAGTGAGTTTGGATAGGTTAACTTCAGAGGTCTTTAAGGATGGTGGTCCCATTGTAACAATTAGGCTGACTGATATTTTGGCTAAAGTTTGGGAACTTGACATAATTCCATCTGACTGATGTCGATTGTTAATTGTTCCAATTTATAAGAATAGACGAAATTCCTCCTGAGATAACCATAGAGGGTTTAGTTTGATTAATATAGTGTCTAAAACACTGGCTTCAAACAGTATTAAACGTTTAACTACAACTCGTGAACTGCAAATGCAAGAATACCAGGCTGGTTTCAGACCTGGTCGCGGTTGCATCGATCAAATGTTCACCACTCGTCAGGTTTTAGAATAGAGACATACTTTGCAGCGTCCGACAATAGTGATTTTTCTTGACTTGAAAGCGGAATTCGACTCCGTGGGTTGAGAAATTCTATGGTAGTGTCTGTCATTGAAAGGCGTACCCCAAATGTGCATAAATCTTGTTAAGGCTCTTTACTCAAACACTATTAGTCGTGTCGGAGCATATGGCGAACTGTCATCTGAACTTGTAACCTTAAGTGGTGTTCGTCAAGGCTGTCCACTTTCCCCATTTTTGCTTAATTTCGTAAGTGATTTACTGTTGAAAATAATACTCATCATCTGACTTTTCATGAATTAATATCCTACTAGGAAATCTACGTATCGACTTAGAATACACATATGGCAGTCCTGTTTTACGAAGATACTGATAAAATGCAGAACCTTTCGACATCAATAAGAAACAATCTAAACATGTTTAGATGGCGTTTGTCCCTTTCTAAATACAAACTATTGCTTCAGGGCTGGTCAACACCTGAGCTAAAGGTAGGGCGCGAAACAGTTGAGCACGTCTACCACTTCACCTATCTTGGAAGTTCGATTAGCTCTAATTGGTTAGTCTCTAACGAAATTTCACTGCAAACCCAAGAGCTCGTTTGGCTTTTGTCAACTTACGTCACCTATGGCGTAGGAGTGGTATTCGTCTCTCAACAAAAAGAAAAGTATACTGTGCAGTGGTTCTCTCTGTCTTGCTGTATGGGTGTGAGAGATGGCTATTGAAGGTAGACGATACTCGTAGGTTATTAGTATCTGGCCATCGATGTCTTTGAAACATCGCGCACGTCGGCTTAGATCACCGAATAAGCAGTGACGAGGTTAGTCGCCGCATGTTAAGGAAAAGTGGTAAATCAGTCAATCAGGTTGCGAATCTTCATCGAGTGAGGTGGTTGGGAAATTTTTACGTATGCCTAACCAGCAGAAAGCCAGGGGCGCGGCCAAACCAAAATATGGCATCAGTCCATGAGTTTGTCGACTGCTGGTTTGAGTTGTGTCGGTAGATGCGAACCACGTGGTTGGAGTCCGCGAAACACTCCTTTCTATATATGGCTTTATTTTCAACATCTATCATGTGTTTAATATCACACTTTATACCTTTTGGTTGTTCTCATTTCTATCTCATTTTGTACATCAATCTCACCCCCAGTAATTAAAATATTTCGAAGCTTCGTTTTTAATCACACCATTATCTATAACTTTAGGCTGTGGGAGGCTTTAAAATAGATTAATTAAATTTCGTTCCTCACTTTTGAACACTCAATTCAGAACTTAGAAAGAGATAGCAATTGAGTGCAAATACGTCGTCACGACGGACTCTGAACAATGTTATCCTACACCTTACACCAATGATTCTGATCATCCCACATATTCTCATAAAGGTTTCTAACTGCTAACACGGAACAAATTAATGGCTAATTATTTAGTGATTTGATGTCGTTTCTTGATCTACTTGTCTTTATCGCTTAATCAATATACTACTGTCAACGGGCTTTTCGAGTTTGGATAAGTGACGGCTGCCTATGAGTAAAACATGTGCCTATCACCTTAGCCACTAAACATTTGTAGCTTTCGTTCGCATCTATTCTGATGATCGTACAAGTAATGTCTTGGAAATGAAAGGCGGTTTTGAGAATAAAGGTGAAAAGAGAATCACTAAATTTGAGTAGCTACTTTTTGGAGAGCCAGTCCGTGTATTTCGTAAACTGTTTAACTTTATTAGGATAAACTTGTATATTCACGTTGATTTGTTATAGACTGAAGCTGGTCAGTCATTGTTGCTATATGTGCATCCTGAGCGGATTGCCTCAATATAGAGAATTTTTCACAAGTATTATATAAGTTGGATTGTGACTGGCAAGTGGAATCCAGGACGCGCGTTTCGTCCTATTTGGGACTCATCGGCTGGATGTACCTGCATCCCAATGTTGATGTTCACTGTCTGGACTCAGTAGTCTTGTGGTGAACGTGGTGGCATTCGACACGAAACGGACTGAGTTCGAATCCCAGTGTGAACTTCAACATTGGGATGCAGGTAAATCCAGCCGATGAGTCCCAAATAGGACGAAACGCGAGTCCTGGATTCCACTTGTCAGTCACAATCCAACTTTTATAATGTTTAACTTTATTTTCATGAACTAATTTGTACATTATCCTTTTGACCATTATTTGCTGCTGTATTCATATTTTCCCAAAATTGATGATGTTTGTATAACTTATGAATGTATCACACAGCTTCTTATCGAAAAAGCATTGATTATTTATGTATTTTTGTTTATTATTTCTTGCTATGTTGTGGTTCAGTATTTTAATTATCTGATCATGTAACTTATGAACATAATCCGTACTAAGTACTTAAAACCATTCATATGGTCTTATGTAGTTCTGATTGACTCCTTACTCATCGGTTAACATTCATAGATAGTGTTAACCAGGTACAGTCCTTAATAAGACCTGCTCTAAACGTATTTCAACGGCTCACGTTAATTGGTCCATTTCCAACCAATTAGATGTAACGAATAATCGAGAAAGCGCTAGGTCATCATGTGAGTTATGCATAAACACGAATGCCTTAGTTATATTACATTCTTTTGTCCTCATTTTGAAATATTTCCTACTTACTAAAGTCGTGTTCTGATTTAAGATCAAATCAGTTATTGTGTCGTAGAACGCTAAACAGGGCAGAGCACAGCGAGCAATATTTTACATGTTATCATTGTCTATTCATTTAAGAGTGGTATTTTAATTTGGTTGAAGAAAATGTTGTAGAAATACAAAACTAAATAGTCCAATCGAAACCAATCGATCTAGGATATTTGGCTAAATATTAGCTATGTGAACCAAAGTTGATAATATATTTTAACGCTTGAATTTGTTTGTACTTTATGATTTTAGAAGTTTATTACTGTTGATAACTTGTACACTGATTTCGATGATTCGTTATTATTAAGCTAGAAATTGTGATGATACTCGTTGACTTTGTATAAAAGACAAGTCAGAAAAATTCTCATTTTCTCCTTAATTAGTGTATCAACTGCTAATGTTTTCTTATTATTTTTCTTACCCTTTCTAGTAGGATTTATCTTGTATCCTGATCAATGTAAGAGTATATGCAAGACTAGAAAGCTATTTGCATCATCCTTATAATCAGAGTGTTAATGATTCTAGGGAAGCTTTCTTTTTCTATCTCAATCTTTTATAATGAAATCGAAAATTGATTTGTCTTAAATAGCTGGTCTATTCAATGACCTCAGTCATCTCACTGTCAACACAATCCTCTTCTTTATCATCGTTGTCATTTCAGCAAAATCCTCAAACGAAAGCAGTTCCACCCTTACTATCTCCTCAGCAGGTGCCCAACTCCAGAAATGCGCGGCACGTTATTAATTGTAATCATTCGTGCTACCAACCTTTATCTAATGGAAACTTATCAAATAATATCACACATCCAAATATAATTAGACATCATTTATCTCGTAAACCTAAAGCCACTCCAAAGGCATTATTTCTGTCTCCACCATTGCCAGCACGTCGAAGACCTGCTAATTCATTGACATCATGTAGTCATTTAAAAGGTTCAACTAATCGGTCATTATCTTCAGATCATTATAATAGAGGTAAGTTGCATAATTGTAGTATTTTTTAGACAGGAGTAAAGTGTTGTTTTAATTAATCTCTACTACTTGGTATTTCAACTTGTGATAAAAAAGTGATTATTAAACTACGCAATAATGAAAAGTGGCATGTATGTATAAATTATCCAAGCAACATAGCATATCCAACTAGATAATAAGTCATTAATAAAGAATGGAAAGAAAGGTAATAGTCCATCAGTGATCTTTCATTTGTACGCATCGTATTACTTATGATGTTGATTTCCTGTGCATTTCTATTGTTTTGTCTTAGATAGATAGATAGAAACTGCGTAAATCCTGATTTTCAAAGTTGCTGTTCATTACACAGTTTGTTGGGGACGAAAGCATTTCATTAGAGTATTAGAAGTACAAACTTGCTCATACTGAGTACTAAAAGATAGAAAAATAAGAAATAACTAACTCTGATGGTAAAAAAATTAGTCGATTCGTGTTAATATGGCCTATTTTATATCACTTTTATTAAAAATCTAGCTCTTAATTTAGGTTACCTTATAGACCTCAGTTAGGTATCCTACATCTTCCTGTTATGTTTGAATCAATAGTCAGTAAAAATCGATACCATCGCGGATAAAAATTAGGTGGATCGGTCAAAAATGTTTGGTAGTTAATCCCTTTATTCGTGTTTTTGCAACTTATTCCTGTTCTTGCTAATATGTCAGTGTCACGACTACCTAACACTTTAGTGCTAACCGAATACTGTGGATTAAGTTGATTGCGTCCACTGGTTCAAGTAACCCATCAGCATGTGCACTACTTTGATCAACATCACTTGGTCACGACCTAATGACTAAACGATCATCGTGCGAAGCCACCAGGTGAATAAGCAATTGCTTAATTGGTGAAAACAGTGTCATAATATATTATATACATTACTTTTAATCATCAGTTTGCACCTCCTTCGCGTTCTTTGATCCGTGTCGGTTGTAGGCTTTCTTCCCTTTGTTGTCCTCAATTCTCCTATGTATTCTAATCATACTTTGCTCCTTGCTACCTCGCAACTCACCTCATATGGTGTTTCCTTATTCTTTCCAATTTTACGCGACGTTCCGCTACCTGCTACTTATGGACGACCTTATGAGTAGTATCCACTACAATGGCACTTGGTTACTACTCGTTGGTGAGCTAACTGCAGGTGTATCATACTACTGGTAGTCAGTTGTGGCCTAAATAGGTAACTTGCAAAGTCTCAAATTATGTAACTGGGTAATTGGTTTAAATCCTACAGTGAGCATTAGTCCCTTCGAAATAGCAGGTACATCTTATTGACTAGTGTTAACTAGAATGAGAACTAGGTGGAATAGAGTTTCCTGTCGGCTACATCCAGCTATCCAACGATGAGAATTTTGTTGGTTTCGAACTGTTTTGATATAAGAATTGCTTCCAGTAATTTCCACTGATGTATCATTTTTCTTTTTCACCTTGACTGGGATTTATTAAGTGAATTTAAATTTCCTGTGTATCCTAGAATTGGAAAACGTAAATTACCAAACTGTTTCTTTGTATGTCTATGAATTGTAGGTTAATTGTCAAAATAATTGAACGGTGGTAGACTACCGAAATAACACATGTACGTTAGAAAACTGAAACAAGGTTTTATTTGCTTATTGTAGGCAATGGTTATTTGCAAGGTTTAAAATGTTCACTAAGTATGCTGCATTCAGTATTTTCAATCAGTTTTCACCTCATTTAGTGAGTGAATAGTGCATATTAAGGTGTAATTTTCAACAAAGATTTTCTTTCAGGCATCTAAAGTCATCTGTCATTGGTTTCTATGTTCAACTTAGTGTTACATATTCTGATATATCGGATGTAAAACACAAGAATAGTAAAAATTAGAGCCTTAGGTAAAATCTTCAAGGTAAATTGCACTTTAGTATACAGTACTAACTCATAAAATGAATAAGGCATTTTCAAATGTGTTAGGTAGGATGTCTAGTGAACATTTAAAATATTACAAATGACCTCACTTCCAAACACATTTAAAATACGAAATATTAGCATATACTTCGTTTCTATTTCTAATAAAAGTCCATTTCATACTGACTTCTATTACTAGTTATTTTTTTCTAATCCCAATAAATTTTTGTTTCTTATAAGAAAAACTGACAAATAAATAAGTTTTCCCCCTTATATGTACATATGTGTGTGTGTGTGTCTGTATTTATAAAAGAGAAAATGAAGTGAAATAAAATCACCCAATGTCAAAAATTTGGCTCAATGCCAAAAATTCCTTTTCATTGTTGTTTTCTGTAGGATTCATTGCTTTCAGTGGACCAATCAAATATGAGCTATATATGTAATACACTTTGTTAAGGTATATGATTATTATCATTAGTAATTTTTTTTTACTTTTCTACCTATCAATAAAGTTGTAAGTAAGAAGATTAGTAGTACTGGAAATGATGAATGCTTTAGTTCAAATAAAGGAATTTTGTTACGTTCTTTTCAATTTTGATTATAAAAAGTTTATGGCATTTATCTGACTTAATGAGTGGATATACACTTCCTCGGCTCTCTTATCCACGTGATGATTTGCTTATTACGTTAATGGTAGAACAGATGATAAGAGAAGTTCATGATTATGTAACTGGGTAATTGGTTTAAATCCTACAGTGAGCATTAGTCCCTTCGAAATAGCAGGTACATCTTATTGACTAGTGTTAACTAGAATGAGAACTAGGTGGAATAGAGTTTCCTGTCGGCTACATCCAGCTATCCAACGATGAGAATTTTGTTGGTTTCGAACTGTTTTGATATAAGAATTGCTTCCAGTAATTTCCACTGATGTATCATTTTTCTTTTTCACCTTGACTGGGATTTATTAAGTGAATTTAAATTTCCTGTGTATCCTAGAATTGGAAAACGTAAATTACCAAACTGTTTCTTTGTATGTCTATGAATTGTAGGTTAATTGTCAAAATAATTGAACGGTGGTAGACTACCGAAATAACACATGTACGTTAGAAAACTGAAACAAGGTTTTATTTGCTTATTGTAGGCAATGGTTATTTGCAAGGTTTAAAATGTTCACTAAGTATGCTGCATTCAGTATTTTCAATCAGTTTTCACCTCATTTAGTGAGTGAATAGTGCATATTAAGGTGTAATTTTCAACAAAGATTTTCTTTCAGGCATCTAAAGTCATCTGTCATTGGTTTCTATGTTCAACTTAGTGTTACATATTCTGATATATCGGATGTAAAACACAAGAATAGTAAAAATTAGAGCCTTAGGTAAAATCTTCAAGGTAAATTGCACTTTAGTATACAGTACTAACTCATAAAATGAATAAGGCATTTTCAAATGTGTTAGGTAGGATGTCTAGTGAACATTTAAAATATTACAAATGACCTCACTTCCAAACACATTTAAAATACGAAATATTAGCATATACTTCGTTTCTATTTCTAATAAAAGTCCATTTCATACTGACTTCTATTACTAGTTATTTTTTTCTAATCCCAATAAATTTTTGTTTCTTATAAGAAAAACTGACAAATAAATAAGTTTTCCCCCTTATATGTACATATGTGTGTGTGTGTGTCTGTATTTATAAAAGAGAAAATGAAGTGAAATAAAATCACCCAATGTCAAAAATTTGGCTCAATGCCAAAAATTCCTTTTCATTGTTGTTTTCTGTAGGATTCATTGCTTTCAGTGGACCAATCAAATATGAGCTATATATGTAATACACTTTGTTAAGGTATATGATTATTATCATTAGTAATTTTTTTTTACTTTTCTACCTATCAATAAAGTTGTAAGTAAGAATATTAAGTAGTACTGGAAATGATGAATGCTTTAGTTCAAATAAAGGAATTTTGTTACGTTCTTTTCAAATTTTGATTATAAAAAGTTTTATGGCATTTATCTGACTTAATGAGTGGATATACACTTCTCGCTCTCTTATCCACGTGATGATTTTCTTATTACTTTAATGGTATACAGATGATAAAGAAGTTCAGTTCTGTAATGATACTTAAAAAGCATAAACCATTTTGAATGCTCTAAAAAGATATTCACAACGTGTGGTTGCTAGTATCTGCAAGATTTTCAATGTCTGCTATGTATATTGTTTGTACTGTGTAACATTTTTCATTTTTTTTTCATTCATTTGGTGCTATATTCTCATTAGAGATTGTATTTCACTCCATAACTCACTATTTTGATGTTCTTCATCTGGTGTATCGAGTTATGTAACACTGACATGTTCATAGTAGACAATGGATAACCCCGGAATGTAAAAATAATACTTTAGTAAATGTTACACTAATAAAAGCACTTGTGCATCAAATAAACAGGAAAATGGTCGGAAATTTGAGATGTAACAGTTTTATTGAACATTAAATATATTGAGGAGAACCTCATTTCCTTTTGTTATTATGCTAATTTCACTTCTGAAACTTTGCAACTTCATTAAAACACATTCAAGATCACTGTAATATTTTAATAATTGCAATAAAAATTTTGTTTATTAATAATTTTCAAAAACAAAGTTAGTGAGTAAAAATTCCTGCTATTTCTCTCTCCATCTCTCTCTCTCTCCCTACTATTTGATCGAAATGTGACAGTATAAACCAAACTAAATAACTCAGTTTGGCATTAAGCCAAATCTTGTGTTGTATTAGGAGATATATATTTTTCTTTCCTTTATTGCCTATTACTTTTCGTATTGTTGTTGCTATTGTTTACGTGTTTGTCACATTTATCACTTTACTTATATAGTCCACCTATTAAAAAGTAGTTTGTACTGTCTTCACAGACATACAAATCAAGTATATGAATATATATGTTTATATGGAGAAGGTATACATACCAGGCGGATGCATATGTGTATATCCTATACCTGTCTTGGAGTCATTCATTTCCACTATAGGAAGTCACTACAGCATGAATTATTATTGTTATTATTATTATTATTATTTATTATTACATAGGTCATAATTATCATCTTTGGTGAAATACCTTAAATAGCTCCGTTATTATCATTTTGTTATTATGTAACTGTTTGTACATGAGTCAGTTTCTATTATAGTGAACACACTATAACTGAGTAATTTGTTGAATCACTTTCAAAACTATCATTACATATGCATTAGTTTTAAGCATACTGAATTATAACTAATTCTGTGACTCTGTAGAGAGCTACTGAATCATATCAAGATGTAAACTTGGTTGCTGTATCTCTCCTCTTAGCGCTAATAATAAATTTTAAATATCGTGTTGTAAAATATAGAATTGATGTTTTATATAATGTCATTTATAGCTAATGTGGTTAGCAGTAGAACACAGTATACGCTTTCCATCCTGTTTGAAATTCGTCATCTACGTACACTTATATCTGATGTTTAGTATTCAAGCGTGGACTCGAACCGAGCACTATTTACTTTAAACGCCGATGCGTTATTCACTGAGCTATTGAGTTCAATTAGTTACTAACTTGATTATAGAGTATGATTTATTTTTAAAACTATGGTCAGCAGTTTATATTACTAAATTTTAGATAAACAATCAAATTAGTAAGGAAAAGGTGAGTCATGTAAATATGGTCAATATAAATATAAATAAACAGGCTTGTGTGTATGCTCGATGAACTCATACCTGTTTTACATGTTAACGATAGAAAACAAAATAAACACCACTGATGTTGAACCTGTGAACTATTTATTACTAGTTTATTAAGCATCTGTATCACAAAATTGTGAACTAAATAAGCATACTGTAAATCAACAATAAATGAACTGATGGAAAAAACTAAAAATTCATCTAGATAATTTTGATCAAGTTACATTCTTTGAGCTTCAGAAATTTATGTTAATGATGTCGTCCAGTATGATAATCAAATCATGAATAAATCATACAGCTCAGAATTGGCGACTTTTATCAAGACCAACAATATTAGAAGCATAATGAACATAATTAAAAGTAAGTAACTTTAGACAGTTACTAGTTTACGATACAGTTTTCACATTGATGAATTCTTTATTCCAGAGGTTATTTACAAACCAACTATTCTAAACATAAAATCACTAGTTCTCAATAAGTTCTATAAGTTTAAATATGAAACGTTCATAATAAGTTGATTGCTCTCTCAAATATTTATATCTGCATCTATCGATTCTTAATGTGGAGTCTGTCATACTATTCGCTAATATATTTAAAATGACCGGTAAACTTTATTCATTATTTGGGGGGGGGGGGTCATCAACTCTTTTATTGTGTTAGGTTATTCTTCGTGTTTATTAGTCTCATTAAATAAAATTTATCGTTTTTAGATTTCTGTGTATTGATATACTTGTTGCCCGCCTATACAGCCAACATTGGATAGTTTAATTGTACAGGTTCATGTTAGTTATTATTATTATTATCCATGACATATTATTATAAAGACAAATTTCCTGACTTCTTTGTAAAACAAAATAAAAATTTCCATGCTGTACAAAGCAGGACTTTGGAGTATATCAACTGGATTACTGTTGCAAGGAAAATCAGTCATATTTATGAAATAGTACAAAGTGTAATTAGGGTTAATAGTGAAGTGCACCCGATATATGATCAAGTTACGTCTACGGTATTACCAGGGCAACTTCTAACGTTTGAACCCACTCTTACGAATGAGAATAAATCAGAAGGCAATTAAGGATGGAAAGGAAGTTATATTTGATCGTGAATATGGTGGCAGTGGAATAGCAACGTCTACGCTGGCAAACCAGAGAGAGGGTTGCTTTCCACGATGCGGCGTGACGTGATCTGGTGGTGATGCGTGACCGAGCGCCTTCTACTAGTAGTGTCCGCTAAAACAAACATGGTCAGCATCAATGTCGAAACCTATGTAACTATTTATTTTAGGGATTATTTACCGCTACAATAGGATGACTCTCATTCGAACTTAATTAAATGACCGTTCAACAGTTTCATGACTAAATTCATATAAACCATTCTCTTGAAATTATAGTATTCTAAATTAGTTATCCTCTGTACTTGCCTTTTCAACACTTTATGTTAATTATAACTAATTGAACGTATATTATCACTTACGATTAATGCGTTAACATAATCATCATTTTGGTTAAGCATTTGAAAATATTTAACATCTTTCAATATGCATTCTGTTCATTTAGATCTTCTCCACATATACTACTTATTCTTCTTCTTGTTTCTTTTCATTTCTTCAGACAAATGTAGAAAAGCCAAAAATAATTCACATTTTTGTTTATAGTTAACTAATTTCTTTCTTTCTTTCTTTCTTTTTATGGTTATGTATCATATGATTTGGCTCAAAGTCACTAGGAATTTTTTTACAATGTCTGATTTTGATCTACATTTTTTGTTAAACTGTAAAACGATGAAAAATATAGTGATGTTGAAGTAAAATAAAAACTCGTTTTATTTTACCTTCACTATTTTCACTGACAGGCAAGTGATTAGGTTAATTGGAAAGTTTTCCCCTTCTCTCTGATTAGTAGGATTTTACTACAAGAAATCGAAGATGATTAATTTTAAGGTTATTTCTACTATGTTGAACTCTGAAGAAAAAGAAAAGAACGCTCCAGAGATAGACGAAGAGGGAGTTATGAATACAACCAATTGGTAACGTTGAACCTCAATATATAACTGGAGATATCTACAATATTTTCATTAGCTAGTTAGTTAGTTTTCCATCCACTTACTATATGAGTGCCACACATTAGAGTGTAATTCCCAGTAATGTTTCATTTCAAAGATAAGGTAGTACTATTTGCATAGCATTACAATTAAATAACCTAAGTAATCTTTGAAATCTCAAAAATTCATAAAACACGCAGACATCGTCAACTTCCAAATTTGTTACTTTAGTGTATGTTTATTCATTGCCATTTTATTGTATATTAACTATGTTTAGCATTTGAAAGTAAATTATTTCTCCATTAAAATAGATCATTCAATTTCAAATGATAACAGTCAAGAGAAAACTTCTTTTCAATCATTAAATCCAACAATAGACAAGTCAATTAAACTACAGTTACCTATAAAATCAAAAAAATCTTTACATTTTGCATTGTTAAGTGAATGTAATGAATTTAATTCTGATGAATTATTGTGTACAAAAAATGATCAAAATCATCATTTGAATATAAATGTTAATCATAAACATCATTTAGTCAATCAATTAGATAAAGAAGAATATTCACATCATCCATCTAGTTTTCGATGGAATTATATTTTTGTAAAACTATTCAATTGGTTTCAACGTATACAAACAACACATAATTCACGAACATCTTTATCAGATCGTTCAACACCTTCTATACTAATACACAATAATAAGTATTCCACTTCTACAAATTCCTATTGTTATCAAGTAAATAGGTTTGATGAACATATTAGATCACGAAGTCAGCCAGCCGAAAAATTTGCTAAAATTAAATCCAAATTATGTAATGATGATAGTTTTGTCAATGATTACAAGAAAAGTGCGCAGTCATCAAATGAAATTCTTAGTTCCAGTCAAAATACTACAGCGTAAGTTGATTTCTTGTTTCCTGTACACCAGTAATCTTACATTAAACAATTTAAAGGAGTTTAAATTTTGTTGTTGTCCTTTATGATAATTAAATATCTATGCAAAAGTTAATAATTGAAGTAATCGTAATCTAAATGATTACATATATGTTTAATACAATTTGTCCCTTTGATAAATCTTGATAATGCAATAAGAAGACGAATTTTATCAGACCTATGTGATATATTTGCGCAATACATTTCGAACAATCTGATCACACATACACTTGTTAAGTCATTTATATATGAAAAATAAAGATCACTAGAAAATTAAGAGTATAAGCTAAGTAAACAAAGATAATAAAGATAACAATGTAAGTCCCAATCTACCAAGGTAGGTTGAGGGAAAGTACAAATTGTTTTTGAACACACAAGGGGGGTTTGAACTTCCGTATAGCTAAGGCTTCAACAAACTTTAGTATACGTCCTAAAGCACTTCTATACAACACCACAAAAGATGATTTGATATCAACTATGTAACCTGTCTCAACTAAGTGTTTAGCAATAGACGATGAAGGTTGCTTATCCTGTACTTTTATTTCACCTTTCGAGCCCATTTGTTTTTGGAGCCATTTAGGTATGTGTTCAGCTACCCTTACATGCAGATCACGACTGCTCCTCCCTATGTATGTGTGTCCACACATACACGTAAATTAATAGATACAGTGGGATGTGATGCATTCGTTTACGTGCTGTTTAGGCTTATTGTGAATCAATGACCTATACTTTTCTACTACAACTACCTTAGCAGCATAAAATGTTCTGTTAACAACTGACTTAAGCCTTTGTTTTAGCAAAAGGCTATTTAAGTCACCTCTGAAGGGTAATGTGATATAAACTGAATTTTTGGGTGCTAGAAATACAGTAGGTTTCATCATACTGCAACATTTCTATCGATTTATGAACTTCTTTGGATATCCGTTCAGCATTAACGTTTCGGTCAGTAATTTTTCATTTTCTTCAATAGTGTCATAAGTACAAATACAATTAGTCCTATTAAATAAAGCTTTTATTAGGTTCTTTTTATACTGCACTGGACAATAACTATGGAAGTTCATATACTGCCCAGTCCATGTTGATTTCCTGTAGACAGAGTGTTTGATTGAGCCATCATCCCTCCGATTGATTAATATATCCAGGAAAGGGAGTTGGTTATTATTCTCCTCTTCACAGGATAAACTAATATGATTTTGTATTGTATTCACTTCCCTTAGTAACCTATTTGCATCATCGATTTTCGTGCATATAATTAAGATATCATCAACGTAACGTTTATAAAGGTACATTTCTCCTATTGAATCGCTGACTAGGTTTTCTACATGTGCCATGTACATATCAGCTAACAATGGTCCTAAAGGGCTACCCATCGCAACTCCATCAATTTGTCTAAAATATTCACCCTCAAATGTGAATTGTACTTTGTCTGTGCATAGTAATAATAAATCTTTAACAGTTACTAAAGGAATAGGTAGTGAAAAATGACTTGTCAAGATATAATCACATAAAATATCAATAGACTTTTCAAAGGGACGTTAGTAAACAGGGAATTTACATCAAAAGAACATATTGTCTTTTCTTTGATATCAGTGTCACATAAATAATCTACTAGTTCAAACGAGTCCTTCAAAGAATACTTACACATGCTCCATCGAATAGGGTTCAATAATTTTGTAAGCCACTTTGCGAGATTATGTGTAGGCGACCGACACATGGATAAAATAGGACGCAAAGGATTAGTAGTTTTATGAATTTTAGGTAAACCATGTAAACGTGGATATTCATAACCAATAGGTTTTAAGAAATGGAATTCCTCTTTATTAATAATATTCATGTTTAGCAGTTTCACTAAGTGTGAATTTACTTTTCCTTCTAATTTATTAATTCCTTCAAATTTAACATCAGCCATGAATTTACTCTCATCACTTAGAGTAGTTAACATTTTACTTTTGTAATCACATCTATTCATAACAACCACTCCAGCTCCTTTATCAGGTTTTAATAGAACAGTGTCAGGATTTGTCCGCAACTCTTTCAGTGCCTTGAAATGAAGAGAAGTTAGTGCGCTTTTTTGCTTTGTTCTGGAACTGTTGGTTTGATGAACTATATCCACAAGCTTAGCTTTGCACCAACTCTATCTAACGATGTGGAAACAAGTGTATTCAGTTGGTCATAAACCTTCTCAAATTGCGCATTGACTGCTAGTTCAGAAATGTGTGTTATAGGTTGTTTAAGGTTGTTCATCCTGTACTTTTATTTAACTTTTCGAGTCCATTTGTATTTGGAGCTAAAACCTTCATCGTCTATTGCTAAACACTTAGTTGAGACAGGTTACATAGTTGATATCAAATCATCTTTTGTGGTGTTGTATAGAAGTGCTTTAGGACGTATACTAAAGTTTGTTGAAGCCTTAGCTATACGGAAGTTCAAACCCCCCTTGTGTGTTCAAAAACAATTTGTACTTTCCCTCAACCTACCTTGGTAGATTGGGACTTACATTGTTATCTTTATTATCTTTGTTTACTTAGCTTATACTCTTAATTTTCTAGTGATCTTTATTTTTCATATATAAATGACTTAACAAGTGTATGTGTGATCAGATTGTTCGAAATGTATTGCGCAAATATATCACATAGGTCTGATAAAATTCGTCTTCCTATTGCATTATCACATATATGTATTTGCTTAACAAACTAGCATCCAATCAGTTGGTCATAATCAACGTAGAACTTTGCATAAATGTCCATCAACTCTAATTTGTATATCACATCACTATAACGATATAATATTAGAAAACAAGTAACATTTGACCCGAAATAATATAAGAAGAAAGACTTTACAGTGTTAAATCTTGATTTACTGAAAGTGGTTTATTCCCTTTCCCGTGTGTTTATACTACTTATTATTAAATAGTAGTTTACGTTGTGTAACAGTTTTTCATTATATCTTCAGAGAGATAAAGACACTTTTAGACTCAGTTGATCTATTCATGACGTCTAACTTCTCTTATCATTTATATCGCATTGTCTTTCGATTCCTAACAAAAATTTTCGTAATCGCTTTATCCCAATTTTCTTCATTTACGTTTTAAATTCAAGACGCTATTGTAGTTTTAGATACTGCTTCTTGCTGTCTGTTATTTGCTGTGTTTCTGTAAGTTTTTCTTATCTGTTTGTAGAAATTTTCCCTTTTACTTAGACCTGGACGCGTCACTAGTGTCTGGACACCCTACAAACTAAGAACCTAACCTCGTATACCATAAATCTTTCGTTTTGATATTGGACTTGAGCGTATTCTGACTGTGAGGTTTAAATCTGCTAAACAGATTTAGCAAATAGAAAATAAGGTTCTTGAGGAAAAAACAAGAAAATATGTATGAATGAATGCTGTGACTAAAGACCTAAAGAAAGGTAAAGAGTGAATGCATCCACATCTTTGAACGATTCTGAATCGTGTCACTCAACATTTCCAACCACTAATTGAGTTATTTCATGGAGCCTAACCACGTAATCCACACCTGTATGTAGCCCAAACAGCCAGTAGCTTCGATTTAATCTTATTACTTCCAACCTACTCTAACATTAACAAACGTCCTGTGATGGGGTGAGCTAAGCTATATTTGGTCATGCATAAAGAATATCTAACCACTGCAGTCGATGAAGATTCACAGCCTCACCAATCTAATTTTCGTTTTTGCGTAGTGTTCTTTACCAAATATTATCATCGCTCAAACAGTCGTTCTACGACTCTAGAGCAATGCTTTGATAGGTCTGTGGTCAAAAACTTTCAGCTCACAAATTTTTTAAACTTTCACAGACCACTTTTCGCAGTCGTAGTATAATATAAGCGGATTGCAGCTCGGTATACTTTTCCTTTACTTTGCAGGCGGTCATCTCGCCCATGCCACGTGTGACTATGTTGGTATAAGCTAAGTGAGATTTCTCAGATCTGTGCCGCGTTTTCTTTAGATACCAACTAGTCGTAGTAGGTGAGACTTTTAAGATATTTGATATCCACATAAAGGCTAGATTTCAAACCGCACTACACAAACTTCGTAGAATTTTTGCAAAGATTCTAACTAAACTGCAGAGTTACATGTGAAACCTTGGATTTTAAGATCATATTGATCTATAACACATTGTCATTAATAAAACTACATAAGCAATAAGGTTTGCAAACCTCGATTCGTGAAGTGTCCAGGTGTTGATAACGCACCAAATACACATTCAATAAGATAATATGTGATCCATTCCAGACACTTGTTCTTGGGCTCTGTAGTCCCACTTTCAGGTTGACTTAACTATTACTAATCCATTCTCGTTTCAATGCACGTCAAGAAGAAGTGTCTTCTCAAGGTATGAGCACCCGGGATATGATGGCTGCTCAGAACTCGAAGTCATGTCTTTTATTACCTAGATGTTTTACAATATCGAATCGTTTACAGTAGTCAGACTAATAGTTTACCATTTATATTTGTGTTTCTTCCTTTCAGATCTGAGTTCGATCACAACAACTCTAAAAAGGATTTTGTACCAATCCCTTCATCATTAGTACAATATCAGAAATCGGTCAAAAGTTTAGTAAATTTTTGTGAAACGGATCATTTCCCTGTAGTTTTAAGTAATTCTCAAACTTCTGATTTTGTGCGTAATAATAACACCATTAGTAAAATTGACTGTAATTTACTTCCATGCAAGAAATATTCATGTTCATGTTCGATTATGTCTTTCAATGATTTAATCAACAGTAGATTTCATACGAGATACACAGAAGATAATGATATAACTTGTTTTTGTAGTCATAGCTGTCCAATCAATTCACATCACTTCAGTGAAATACCTCTTGATAGTCAGCTATCATCGTCATCATGTATATCCGATTGTTGCTTTTGTCATAGGTGCCTCAATTATTGTGTTCATTATCGTATAATTCCATTTTCTAGTAAAAATGGGAAAGATGATCAGAATATACAATCACCTCATCATCATCAGCAGCAACATTACCATTATTATTATTGTAATCATTATCATCAATCTCGCCAACATCATCATATTAGCCACGATTACAATCAACATCACATAGTATTCACCAATCACCCATCAGCAATGAATACACATTGTATAAATTATAAAACACAAAAGAAAGCTGCAAGAAACTTTCATTTAAATTTAGAAAATCAATATGCTACAATTGGTCAATTAGATCAAGTCAGATCTAATCCATCTGACTGTAATAAGTCGTCTCCATCATCGAAGCAAACCGACTGTTCATCACCTGTTATTACTTTACAATGCTTAAATGTTGTAGATAAACGGTTGACTAGACTGGATAATATTTGTAATTCAAGTGTGATTAGTGATAGTACAGTAGTAAATGATGCACATTTAAAGAACAATATAAGAAATATATCATCAAATGTTATAGATTATGGTCAACATTGTGTACATAATCATGAGAATGAAGGTGAGAATATGAATGAAAATAAGGAGGTTACAAATAGTATAAGTTCAAGAACATGCTCGAATTTAGCGAATATTAAGTCTCCAAGCGAAAGAGTGCCATCTTTGAATTTTTCCAAGATGGATACAACGACTACTTCTGTCGTTAATCAGAAATTTGTATCTGACCTAATGAATTTAAAACGTGTAAGTTATTTGTAAATAGTAAATTTATTGATTATTTATCTTACAGTTGCTGATTATTTCGTCTGAAATTACACTACAGTCTCGATTTTAGAAGAATAAGAGATTGCATAATCTATGTTAGTCCTACTGATGGGGGGGGGTGGAGTGTCCCATAAATGACCCAAATTTTTCTGAATATTTCCATAGACGGGATTGAAACCATGTGTTTTGGTAAAATACTCCACTGGTTAGTGATTAGATGAGAAGGCCAGTAGTCAACTGACGAAGAATCGATCCTAAGATTGTGGGATTTTTAGAGTGAACTCTCTTCTGTAATGACAAGATATTATTCTAAATTGCCTTAAAATAAACTGGGTGTTTTGTTAATTAATTTTTAATTCATTTAGTTTGATCGTTTGGATAGTCAATTATCCAGGAAACCCTATCGCATTTTGGAAACTGTTAACTTCAACTATGTATGTGATATAGTGTTTGTCGATCTGTGTACTGACTTTTGTAGTATTCTGTTAAGGATGTTCCACCTATGACTGAGGATTCACTAGGACTATTATCAACTAAATTCTAATAACTGTGGAAAATTCCGTAGTGTCAATTTAGGGGAATGTATGATCACTCAAAAATAATCAACTTTTTGTCTACATTATACCTTCGTGTATTTTTACTGAACCTAAAAATTTCAGTTGACTTTTCTTATAAATAATTAATTCTAATTTCAAAGATTGATAGTGATATTTACAAAGACTCATGTGAAGTTACACCGTCAATTCCTAATATCACGAACTGATCTGAATCAAACAACCATTGATCACCTGGGAGCACTGAATAGCTGTTTCGCCCTAGTGTGGGACTCCTCAGCAGCCCGCATCCACGACCTCTTCTAGGATCGAATCCAGGACCCTCTGGCTCCGCGGCGAACGCTTTACCATTAGACCACTGAGTCGACTCCAATCTAATCCAGTGCTTCCAGGTGATCAGTGGTTGTTTGATTCAGCTCAGTTCGTGATATTAAAAAGTGACAGTTAACTATCTGCACAAACCCTTCTAATTGTAAAATTGTAGACTTAACCGATTATTGCTACTTTATTATCAACTTATCACATATCCAACTGTAATCTTTAAATTATAGACTGAGGTCGGTTAGTCACTTCTTCTATTCTCTTATACCTATGAATTTAAGATTCTCAGAAGTTATTCCGGAAATAATTTGTTTCAACTTAGGTTAACTTAAAGTTTAATTGCTGGAAAATGATGAAATTTTCAGTTTCATTTGCTTTTTAATTACTTTACACGGCTTTGAAACTTATGAACATGTCTTATGTTACTTAATTATCAAGTTATTGGTCTGTTTAAAGTATTTACTTCTTTTGTAGTAGATGTAATTTTCACTGTTTACTAAAACAAAGCATGTCGAGCTTTTCATTGAAAGTTTACTGTTTTACTTATACTACTCGTAAGTAGTGTAATCAAACATGTTAAATTTACCATAGAACATTTTAATCATGCACTTAATTTTTACATATTGAAGACTGGTTGGTATTGGGGTCCATTGACGGTGGAAGAAGCCGAATTACTATTGAAAAACTGTTCAGATGGGACCTTTCTTGTTCGTGACAGTAGTCATGACTCATATATGTTGAGTGTCAGTTTTCGCGCTGGTGGTCAAATTTATCATACAAGATTTGAGCATTTGGCTGGTGAGTTATTTAATAGTAGATGTAATTAGAATTAAATTCCTTACTGCATATGTAGGTCTAGTTTTGCCTTTTGGTCAAGAAGAAACGATGCATCAGTTGTACTGATAAAATTTTAATGAAAGACTTTTTCTATATACGTATTTTTCAGTAATTCTTTTTACAATTTATTTACTCATAAAGCGTCTCTGATATTACTCAGCCCTTAGTGTTAATAGTTCATTTTCATACTAGTTATAATATAAACGCCGTGCCTCAGAAATTACCTGGTTTGACTAAGGGTGAGGAGAGCTAGTCGTCTCTCTAGAAATGCTCTCATTCGTCTAACCGCGGTCTCGTGGTGGGGAGGCGTGAGAGGATGAAGTCGATCGTTGAGTTCTCACATTTGGTTAGTACATATGGTAAGCCCCCATACTGGAGTTGGAAAACCCAGATTCTAAAGTCAATGGGCTACAAGATCATGAAGAAACGAAGGGCAAATAAACTTACCTTGGTCACCGTTTACTATGAAACTGTGTCTTTTGACAGTGTTTCATTGCCTTGTGGATTGATCCAAAGATCAAAGACTTAAAGATTGGCCTCCTAATAAAATTCTGTCATATTAGTCTGATCTAAAATCGCTGAATGGTAGACTATCTGATTGTTGCCACCGATTTCTGAACTTACTACAGCTTTTCTGAAGTCGCGTGTGCCTTTTAGACTGATATCCTTCAATGTCCCAACACTGATACAGATAGAGTAAAAAAACATGTTTGACTGTGTCTTTGGATGGTCTTAACCCTGGTATTATCTTTATTCCACAAACCTGAATTCTGACTAGTAGTGTATCCAAAACATGACACCACTCTATGAGATCATTGACGTTTGGGTTGAGCTATGTTAACAGACGCGGACTGCCTGGTTGTGGTCCATGTAGTGATCGTAACCAGTGGTTAAAGACCATGGGTGACATAGGTAAAAATCGTTCTCAATTGTACAGATGTTTCCGTTCTTTGTCCTTCTCCAAATTCTTAGCTTCTGGATTCACCATAATTTTCCTTTTACTGATTTATATTTTCTTACATTGTATCTTCGGTCTGTAGTCCTATTTATTAACATACTCTGTTTACTTCATACTCTGTTTAGTCCTCTTTCTATCTACTGCTAATTGGGCATAGCACTTAACTGTCGCATGTACCAATTCATTTTAACTGCTGACTAGATGTATCCTATTCGCTCCATCTCCGGTTGCCGGCGAAGGGCAAATAAACTTACCTTGGTCACCGTTTACTATAAACGCCGGCCTCAGAAATTACCTGGTTTGACTAAGGGTGAGGAGAGCTAGTCGTCTCTCTAGAAATGCTCTCATTCGTCTAACCGCGGTCTCGTGGTGGGGAGGCGTGAGAGGATGAAGTCGATCGTTGAGTTCTCACATTTGGTTAGTACATATGGTAAGCCCCCATACTGGAGTTGGAAAACCCAGATTCTAAAGTCAATGGGCTACAAGATCATGAAGAAACGAAGGGCAAATAAACTTACCTTGGTCACCGTTTACTATGAAACTGTGTCTTTTGACAGTGTTTCATTGCCTTGTGGATTGATCCAAAGATCAAAGACTTAAAGATTGGCCTCCTAATAAAATTCTGTCATATTAGTCTGATCTAAAATCGCTGAATGGTAGACTATCTGATTGTTGCCACCGATTTCTGAACTTACTACAGCTTTTCTGAAGTCGCGTGTGCCTTTTAGACTGATATTCAAAACAGGAAGAACTTGAAATAAACTTATACCTGTTTCTAAAGTGTAAATTAACACAATTAGTACAAGGATATAAACAATATAGTCAGTTAAAAAGTGGAATAGGAAAACACATACCGAACAGTGATGGGAAAATACGTCAAAATGAATGATAGTGATTATTAGTTATGTTTATTAAAATAGTACAGTTCTGTGATTGGTTATTAAACAAAAATAATCCATGTATACAGACTAAGCCCAAGTGGTGGGTGTTTGAATTTTTGTCATTGGGAACATAATTAACACTACCATCGTTTAGATTGTTTTCTCAAGATATTGTGTTCTACAGACATTGTAGTACTAGCTAGAGATTTGAGTGTGTCGATCAGGCATCTAAACACGGAGAGTCGCTTAGGTGGCCAATGAGGATTCAATGGTTGCAGACCACAACCTGTTTCTCAGCAGCACCAACTCCCCACACAGCCAGCGATTATGTACTACCTGGCTTCCATACTCTGTAACACAGATTGGCTATATCGCGATCAGTTACCGCCAGCGTAGTTGTGTTCAATACTCGTTCGTTTTGGAACACCTGTTTAAACGCTGATCATTTTTTCAGTTTGCACTGCACTTGTGTTTAGTTTCAGTGGTCAGCAAATGCCTTGACGGAAACAGATTGATACGAATAAATCGGTTATAGCTTCTGATGTAACCAAACATCAATCTGAATTAGGTTCAAGGTGAGATACTGGTTCACCAAAAAGCAAAGATGAGTACTGGTTGCATTTGTGTGACACCATTGGAATAGCAGAACACATCTTTTACGGTTTTGCGAAACGTTCCCCTTACAAGCATTGGGTTTATGCAGGTTAATTACAACTCATTGAGGCACGTTTGTCCACCCCCACAATTCATGAATTCTATAATAAACGTAGATTCTTACGTCAGAAAATTGCGAAAAGCTTGTGTGGAGATCAGGAAACTTGATGATCTGAGCTGTGCTCTTTACTTTTGTTGTTGGAGAAGCATTTTCCTGTGAAGTTTATTAACATTTTAAAGGCTCTGTACGCAAACACCTCAGGCAGAGTGAAGGTATACAACCATCTTTCTTCATTCTCCCAATCCACAGGTGGGTTGCCGAATTCTACCTTTACTCTTCAACCTGGCCGTCGATGACATTCTCAAAACTTTTGAAGGAAGTGTATACTGGCTGTGTATTGTTAGCTGGAATTAAGCTTTTTGATCTTGAGCATGCGAATAATATTGTCTTACTTTGCGACAACACATAAACTGTCCAAATCGCACTTAATCAGTTGGCAATTAATATCCTTAGATGTAGCATGTACTTTGGAGTTCAAAGTGCTTCCACAAGACTGGGAGGAGTGTGTAGCTGCTCTCAATCTATATAGTGAACAGCTAGAGATAGTCGAAAGGTTCATGCCATCTATCCAGGTTGTTATATGAGTGCTGATTGTGGTGTGTTAGGTGAAATCAGTCTACAGATAGTGAAAGCCATGTAGACTAATGCCGAACTAAACCATCTTTGGCGCCATCATGATTCAAGTTTGGCTGTAGAGGGTCGGATTTACAATGTTTCAGTGTGAGTTTTCTGTTCTATGGTTACGAGACTTAGGCACTCAGAGCTAAGAGTGTATGATATCTCTGTGTTCGATCATCGTCGTTTCAGAAGAGTTACTTATAAATGTCTTCCATGCAGCTTCCACATCGCACATTATTTGTCGACGCTGGTACTCGTTGAACATAACGGAGAGGCGGTAAGTTTACGACATGGCGTTGTGGAATGAAAGAAAGTTGTATAGGACTGGCCTCTGTCAGTCTATGCAACTTCCTAATTGAGGTCGTAGAGACGGTGCAAATCAGTAGGATAGAATAGAAGTCAGTAAGATTTTTCTACAGTTTCCTATTACTATCTACATAGATATGTAATGACTTCTCTTAATGGGGATGAAATCTTGTACCTCTCTCCGAACTGTATCCCCTGTGTTGTAATTTTCTTGTCCTACCTTGAAATTCTCTCTTTGATTGCTTAGTCCATTTCTTTAACATAGTTATTTTTGTACTTGTGTGGCGTATGTATTATTGGTGCCATTTCGTACCAGATTTTGTATGTTTAAATAATAATAACAATAATAATAGTATCTTTATTTATTACTTATTTATAATAACTGAAGGTAAATTCAGTTTAGCCGTGTCAAATGATTTAAATAAAAATGTTTCATCCAGTGTAGCTGAATGTATTGAGCGCGTAATGGCTGATTCTTTTCAAGATCGTATGCATTTTTTACCAACATTAGAAAATATTTCACCATCTAGTAGCATTAATAATCCTAATGTACAGTTCATCAATCATCATCCTCATCAACATGATCAACAACAACCTCAATCACAACATTTGGAGTCCACACGCCGTTCTACCTCGACGCATATAAAAGCTTCTTTACTTCATCCACTATCACGTTTTCTAATTGTTCCATCATTAGTACATTTATGTCGTTTTATATTATTACATGTTCGACATGATCATATTGACCTATTACCATTACCACCAAAGATATTACGTTATTTAAAAGAAAATCAGTATTATGCTGAAATTATTCCAGCTTATTTAGAATTACTAACTAACATAAATACAAATAACAATCACAAAACCTAACCACTTATTAATAAATGCTAACCATATGAACTATGTTAATATATTTGAGGAGGGATTGGGATGTTTTTTTGTCACTTTTGATAAACTTACAATAATTATTAACAATATCATTCCAATATTACTAAGAATATTATGTTTGTTCATTGAACATGTATTTAGAATGAACTGGTTTGTCAATTATCTTAATGGTTACCAATCTATCTATCTATCTATCTATCTACATATATATATATATATATATATATATATATATATATATATATAGACAGAAGGAGAGAGAGAGAAATGTTTCGCACACCCCTCAGTTTTTCTAGTGTTTATTTCAAAAAAAAGTTTTTTTTTACAATAAGAGTATCTTAATTCATTTTTCTTTTGTGTTCATTTAGTTTTACATTTTGTTTCATATTTATTTTTTCGTATTTATGACTGTTTTTTTTTTGTTACTGTTGTTCATATTGATGTAAACGTATTATTTCTTATGATAAACTACTGATAGAGAGATTATTAGTAGCTTCATTCTATTATCTATAGTATAAATAAATAGATTATTTTAAGGATATGGATAATAATAACATGTTAGTGAAAAAAAAACAAACAAATTATGCATGAATTCTACCTCATGATACATTTGTAAATACTTTTTTTTTTTTAATTGAATCCATTTACAATATATTTTTGTTTATAAATTTTAGAGTATTTTGTTTTGTTCATGAATACTATACATGTACTTATGTGTATACTTGATTTAAAATATAATATTACTGTTAAATGAACTACAATACTAAACATCACTTCTTATTTTACATGCAATTTCTATTATTATCTAGTTGTTGTTCTTTTTGTTTCTTGTTTTTGTGTATTGACAACAGAGTAAGATATTTCAATTTGCTTGCTCTCTCTCTCTCTCTCTCTGTCTCTCTTTCTTTGTGTGTAGGCATTATATGTATATAATTAGTATTGTTTAATTTTTCGTATCATACTATTTTCTCATTCTTCTCACTGTTCTCGTTATTTTCATTTTGAGACTGTTATTATTACTAGCAAGTAATCGCTTCAACTGTTATAGTACAATTTGTCAAATGGTAGTAATATGATTATTTTGCATTTTAATGTGTTTCAGTGTCTTCTGTTTACGCATTGAACACTGATTTCAATTTTTCTTTTTTCAACATACGAATTGGAAAACTAATAATCTATGTATGGTACGCGTATATAACAATTATAACAACATTTTTTTCTGTGTATGTAAGCTTATAGTATAGGATCCATCGGTAAGTTGTCAACTAAACTTGAAACCAAAATTGAACAGTCCATAAAATAGAAAACAGAACAAAATTAGTATGTCGTTCAATTGAGATTATTATTTTTGTGATTAGTTATTTATTTGATTGAATATGTCTTAGATTGATGTTGGCAAGGTACCATTCAAAACCACGGAGCACTGGACAGATGTCTCGTTCTAGTGTAGAATCCCTCACCCCAGATTCTGCACCAGGGGCTTCAGGTTGGTGAACATCTAACCCTCTGCTCTACTGATTTGGTATCCCATGGTAGAATTCCCACTTCCATCAATTTGTGATATACAGCGCGATGATCATCCATTGTCATTGGTGATAACTGTCTCACACTCGAAAAGTTTGAACTCCATCACAAATTGATGGAAGTGAAAATTTGACCATTCGATGCCGACCCAGTGGTGCACAAGGTTAAGCGTTTGCTGTCAACCTAAAGGCCCTAGTGCGGAATCTGGGGTGTGCACTGCTGAAGAGTCCCACACTAAAACGAAACATCTGTCCAGTGCTCCCTGGTTTTCAATGGTACCCTGCCAATATCAGTCGGTGACATATTCAATCAGATAAAATTAGCATATGCTCATGCTGAATAAAAATATCTACGATCACCTACAGTAGGAACTCAGATTGCTTAACCTAGCAGAGAATAATATGCGTTAGTGCCATTTTGATTTTTCGGTATAAGTAGGTTCATTCCATGTAGATGCATGATCAAAGATCAAATAGTTAAAGTATAAATCAACACTCCAGTATGAATGGAAGTCATCTTGACTTTGATTGTCATTTGTGTAGTTTATGCAGTCCAATTTTCTTGGGACCCAGAATATAGAATTCGTACTAGTGGGAATATGTCAATAATAGATACCTGGAATTTTATGGGGACTACTGAACCCTACAAAATTTCAACCTAGATCTCTTCACTTGAAGTTTGGGATGTTACCAATGAGTTGTTCAGGTCTTTACTGACTTAAAATTTAGAATGTTTGGCCACTGAGTAATATCGAAAGTATTTATTGAAAGTACCCATCCTGTTATCTAAAATTCTTTCTTGGTAAATTCCCTTTTATATGACATGCGCTAAATGGGTGCAGTAATCTGGCTTCCAGACCATCGACAGTCGAACTAGGGAATCATAGCATGATAGTTCCAGTTCGAAACTATGTAAGTTAGTCAGTTGAATTATCCTAAACGAATTGAATGATATGGGATAGTAACTTTAACATCTATGAGTTAATCAAATATCTATGCTAAGTCTTTTTACTCAGTTACAATTCATTAGGTTACTCGAAACGTTCCTGTTGGATATATATATATATATATATATATATATATATATACGTAAATGTAAGAGGTAAGGCGTTTGTGGCGCGTAATTTGGTTTGGTAATAACTTTAATCATAGACTCATTTTAGCTGAACTGTTGTTGAGAGACAGGGAGAAGTAAGTAGCTATGTTATCCTCACTCGATGTTCTTCAACACTATACAATCAAGACTGTACCACGGTTGTAACCCGAAAACTTCATGCCCCACGAAAAGAAATGTATCTTTAAACTACTGGTTCATAATCATGTTATCCATATTATCATGTGTTCTGAGTGTTCTCCGATCAGTTAAAGGGGTCGTAGGGGGTTCCTACTGCAGTATCTAGTAATCTCCCTTAGAAAAACATATTCAAATGCTAAAAAATTTTTCAGATGAATCACTCGAAATGATGCAGCCGAAGGCATTGAACAGAGAGTGGCGAGAATTCATCTCCTTTTCCCAGAGGTGAGATAAATATGCAGCGACGAAACAACTGACGATGAACTATCTATACTCCACCACCAAAACCTGAAGAGACACATTCTGTACCGAAAATGACATTTTGTGAACATTTAGAGTAATGTGTAAATTTCTTGTGATTGTTGAACTTTTCAGTTGCCTTTACGACATAATGTCTTTCGATTTTCCAATAGATAGATATTTTGTCAAAGCGACTATAAATACGATTGTAAAGCTTGAGTGAATAACATCGTCATGAAGAAAATATCATTCGTCTAGTTGTCGCCATTTGTTCATCAATAAAAGCAATGGTCCGTAATAATTTAATGTAGGCTATATTTTTGAATATAATATTTTGCTCTGTCTTCTGGAAAAGACAGTAAGAATAGGCATTCTGCTTTAGATTAAGGTAAATGTTTTTAAATGGTATCTATGACTTCAGTATAAAATATTACTAATTTATTTTACCTTTTAAGCCATTGTTATGCCGAAAAAAGGGGTTCATATTGTCGATTCGCATGACCAAGTGGATGATACGACCTTGTTTCGCAGAAAGAAACAATAATGAGCTTTAATTAGAGTTTCTAGCTGGTCACTGCACATCTGCCTGGTGTCTATTTAGTCCCAAGACGGAAATGAAAGGACACAAGATTTAATGAACCAACCAGACATCATCATCAACAGCAACGTAGAACCGGGCACAAACGCCTGTAGGTTCAAGTTGCCATACCACAATAGCACTACGGGAGTATTGAGGTAACGTATAGACAGAATACAAGAGAGAAGAGTAAGTAAAGATGTCCAGAAAATAACAATAGAATTTAAGATCTAGATGAGGTTAAAGAGTGAATACACTTGCGCCACTGTGACCGGTTCTGAGCCATATCACCTAGTGTCTCCAGCCATTTGTTGCGATCATCACGCGGACCCCAACCAGGTAGTCTACATCTACCTACATGGCTTAGACCAGTAGTCAAGGACTTCTTGGACTGATGCCATGTTTTAGTTTGGCCGCCCCTAACCTTCTTCCATCCTATTTCGGCCCTAGCTAACATGGGGCGACGGGGTAGACGGTGGTCGGGCATGCGCAATACATGTCCTAGCCATCTCAGTCGATGAAGGTTAATGACCTCTTCAACTGATTTACCGTGTTTCCCAAGAACCTTTCGTCTAACCTCACTATTACTAGTCCGGTTATTCCATGGTATACGAGCGATGTTACGAAGATTCCTATGGTCAAATATCTGGAGACGACGCATATCTTGAGTTTTCATGGCCCACGTCTCGCAGCCATATGTTAAGATGGCGCGGATTGCTACGCAGTACACCCGGCCTTTCGTTGAGACACGGATATCTCGTCTGCGCCACAAGTGCCGTAGATTGGCAAATGCCAATCGGGCTTTCTGGATCCGCGCTGAGATTTCATCAGACACCGACCCACCAGGGGTAATGAGACTTCCGAGATAAGTGAAGTGATCAACGCATTCAATTACTTCACTCCCTATAAATAATTTGGGGGAAGAAGCAGACCAGTCCTGGAGTAACATTTTGCATTTTGGAGGGGAGAAGCGCATCCCAAATATGCCTGCATTGTTACTCAACGTGTTCAAGAGACCTTGAATGCTGTGTGCATCTTCACCAAATATGACTATATCATCTGCATATTCTAAGTCGACGAGAGAGCCTCCTGGAAGGAGACTAATCCCAGAGGGCTTAAAAGAAGTGAGAGAGATTTCTAACAGTACGTCTATGATGAAATTAAATAAAAATGGGGATAAGGGGCAACCCTGACGGACTCCACTTGAGGATGAAGTTTCTCGTGACAATTCGCCATATGCTCTGACTCGACCAGTGGTGACCGAGTAGACAGCCTTTATAAGGTTAATGTACTTTTGAGGTACGCCTTTTAATGACAAACATTGCCACAAGACTTCACGGTCAACAGAGTCGAACGCTGCTTTTAAGTCAAGAAATACAACTATAGTTGGGCGTTGGTACATATGTCTGAGTTCGAGGACCTGGCGCAGGGTGAATATGTGATCAATGCAGCCCCGGCTAGGTCTGAAACCAGCCTGGTTTTCCCGAGTCTGTTGTTCCCTAGTGTTGGTTAAACGTCGGATGATTATAGTGGCTAATATCTTAGATACTATATTAGTCAAACTGATTCCTCTGTGGTTATCACAAGAGGATTTCTGTCCCTTTTTGTAGACTGGAACAATCAGCGATCGAGACCAGTCAGATGGGATGGAGTTTAGTTCCCAGACTTTGGCTAATATATCAGTCAACCTGCACGTTAAAACTATACCACCATCCTTGAAGATATCGGTAGACAACATATCAGGCCCTGCTGCTTTCCCACGTTTCAATTTACTTATGACGTTTTCAACTTCACTGAGAGTTGGGGGACCTGTGTCAGTTTTCCATTCGGGCAGTTTGGAGATTGTGGGTAAGCTAAGCGTGGCTGGGGGGCCAGTTGAACTGTTCCTGAAAGTGTTCTGCCCAGCGTTCTAATCTTCTAGATTGAGAGTAGATCAACGACCCATCTTTTTCGGAGATGATTTCACTAACTGCCGATTTTTTGATACCGGTGTCCTTAATAAGTCGGAACAGCTGTCTACTATTGCCTGCCGCTGCTGATGCTTCTATCGCTTTTGCTTTTGTTGCCCACCACTGTTCACGATCCTTACGCAAACTCTTTGTCAGTCTACGTTTCAGTTGTCGTCGCTCTTCATCATACTCCGAGCCTGCTGGAATGAGTTTTCGAGCCTCCATCAGTTCCCTAGAAGTTCTAGAGATCCAATGGTCTTTCATAACCATTGGATTGGGGTTAGATACTGATAGCGCTGCTGCGTATACGCCTGCTTTAAAATCATTCCAAGCTACTTCGGGGGAAACCTGTTGGTCATGGGAGACTAAATGCTTAGCCAAACCATTCCTAAATGCAATCTTAGCGTTCTCACTCTCAAAGTGATATCTAAAGGGTTTGCCCGATGTAGCCTTCCTGCGACCAGTAAAACGCATAGAGATACGTGCTCTCACTAGGGCATGGTCAGAGTCTAGGCAAGTGCCCCAGAAAGAGCGGCAGTCCTCTATACAACCTCTCCAACGGTAGCTGATGCCGATGTGATCAATTTGTGTCCATCGTTGCGTAGATGTTGGAGGTCGCCAGGTTAAACAGTGTCTCGCCTTATGCTTAAAGTTTGTGTTAGCTAAGAATAAACGGTAGTCTGAACATAACTGCAACAGACGATCGCCGTTGTCTGTTCTCTGGGCTGGGATGCCGAGTAACCCACCTAGGTGCTTTTCAGCCTGATTTAGTCTACCTACTTGGGCATTAAAATCTCCTGCAATAATTACTATGTCTGAGTGCTTAGCTTTCTGAAGGAGGCTAGAGAACTTCATATAGAAGTCGTCTTTCACTTCATCTGTGCTGCAATCAGTGGGGGCATAAGCAGAGACGACAAAAAGGCATCGGCGTGTGTCCCTATCTTTCCGAGTTCGTACTGAGCCATTTAGACGGACAGCACATAGAAGACTGTCTACAGGAATCCACTCGAGAAGAGCCTGTTCTGCCCGCAAGCTTAGTGCTATACCTACACCAGCAAGGCCACGTGAGCTAGCTGTAGGGTCTCCAGATAAACGAAGAGTGAAGTGTGCAGTTCCATTGCATTGACTAGGTGAGGTCAAACGGATGACCATGCTGGGATCCTGTATGCGTGTTTTGGAGACAGCATACATCAATTGCAAGAGATTCTAATGTTTTAGCTAAGGCAGCTTGTTGACCGATTTGACACAGCGTACGCACATTAAAAGCTCCAACATGAAGTTTAGAGCGTGGCTTCAGGAGACCTGGTATGATAATTTGGGGACTCGGGTAACCAGTAAAAGTGGCGCGCATAGAAACTGTAGGAGAAGTGTTACAAGTAGAGACCAGAGAGGGAGAACGCGTTCGATCATGAACAAGGTGAACTCGAGTGCTATTAGCGGTATGAAGGCGGTTATCACTTCCCGGTTGCCCACACCGTGGAAGGGTCATTCTTGAGGAACCTGAAAGAGAAAGAGGATTAGGGGAGGTCGTGATGACCTGAGAGTGTGACCGCAGTGTCCAGGGGACAGCTGTTTGAGGTCGGTCAAGTATATTAAGTGTTGCTCCGGTTGTCAGAAGGGGAGGCATCGGCCTCATGGCTTCCGAAGGAACTCGGCTTTCACCATGAAGCGTCATATTAGTCCTTCCAAATCGCAGGGCAGAGTTAGAATGGTTATAAAGATTTTTATTCGTAAGCTGTTTTTTAGCATGGTAGTTGTTTTACGTGGTGGGGTTGCTAACCCCATGCCCAACCCTCCTCCTTTATCCGGGCTTGGGACCGGCAGAAACCCTGTGGGGGCTCCAGGCGGACAGAATCATATTGTATTTCAAACACTTTTATTTGTATGCATAATCAGACCGCACATTGAACCAAATAGGAATTTTACATAAATACAAAACAAAAGGAGATTATGGCAGTGAATTGGGGTAACGTATACACAACTAATTGATTGTAGTTCATAATAAAGAATAAAGTACTAACAGCAAATATACTAAACGAGGGGATAGAGTAAGAAGTACTTAACAATGATGGAAGTGAAATGCCTACATTATCCACTAATAAAATAATTGAAATAGTGTTCTAAAACACAGTTCTGAGAGTTTGTTATTCTTATTTAGTCTCCCTATATAACAGTCATATGTTCAAAATTTAAAAGGCTCCTAAATCTTTGGAAATATTTAAAGCAACATTCTTTTATATTGAAAAGAACAAATGGTACGCTTCACGATGGAAGCTATCATTACAGTTAATACAGTTAATACGCCAGATGTCATTGATGATTATCGAAGATATAATCTACAATTGCTAGATAATTCACTTTGTGAAGGCGAACTACTCACGAGTAATCAAACATTCTGCTGCAAATTTTTACTATAGTCGCTAATATCAATTTAACTAAGTTGAAAATCAAAACCATTGGATTACAACAGGATGATCTAAAGCGCTCACCACGAGCCATAAGGATCCTGGGTTCACTCCCTTGCGAGGTTGTGGATGTGCACTATTAAAAAAATCACATACTAAGACAGAACAGTAGTCCAGTGATTTCTGGCTAGTCATTTTTTATAAACAGTGTACAGTGTAAAATTGTGCATGAAAGACAAATGACAAATGCATTCCCAGTGAGGACCGGAGTCAGACAAGGTTGCCTGCTCTCACCTTTTCTCTTCCTCCTAGTGGTTGACTGGATCATGAAGACCTCCACATCTGAGGGGATGCACGGAATTCAATGGACAAGTAGGATGCAACTCGAAGATTTGGACTGCGCAGATGATCTAGCTCTTTTAGCACATACACACCAACAAATGCAAGCAAAGACAACCAGTGTAGCAGCAACTTCAGCATCGGTAGGCTTGAGCATACATAAGGGAAAAAGCAAGATTCTCAAATACAACACAGGGAGCATCAACCAAATTCAACTTGATGGAGAAACTCTGGAAGAATACTTTCACATATCTGGGGAGCATCATCGATGAAAAAGGACGGTCCGATGCAGATGTAAAGACAAGGATTGGCAAAGCGAGGGCAGCATTCCTACAGTTGAAAAACATATGGGACTCAAAACAAATATCAACTAACCTCAAAGTCAGACTCTTCAATTCGAACGTGAAGACAGTCCTGCTGTATGCAGCTGAAACTTGGAGAACTATTACAAACATCATCAGAAGGGTACAAGTATTTATAAACAACTGCCTATGCAAGATGCTAAATGTCCGTTGGCCGGAAACCATCAGCAACAGCTTGCTATGGGGGAGGACAAACCAACTTCCAGTAGCCAAAGAGGAAATTAGGAAAAGACGTTGGAAATGGATAGGACATACATTACGCAAACCATCGGACTGCATCACGAGACAAGCATAAACATGAAATCCTGTTGGGAAACGGAAAAGAGGAAGGTCAAAGAAAACGCCGCGTCGAGAATTGAAAGCAAACGTTAAAAAGATAAACAGCAACTGGAAACAATTTGAAAGGATTGCTAAGGACAGAGTTCAATGGAGAATCCTGGTGAGCGGCCAATTCTTCTGAGTGAAGAGTAGCGGGCGTAAGTAACGTAAGCAAAGTGCATTTTTTTATATATAAAACCATACAAATCATGTTAAATCTTTAGTTACGATGAAAATTGTATAATATAAGCAAGATACAATTCAGCATCCTGATTATTTTGCCACCGGTTTTACGGTAGTGATTCTTTAGTCGTGTCTGATGATTTACTCATTATTTGTTTTCACGGTGATTATTTTAAGTTGTTTTTTCAATGAGCAATCACAGGTTACCAGATAAAACATTTGACACATTTTAACCATTCTCCACTCTTCATAGATACATCACAGGTAATTAAAAGTAATTCGTGAACCACAGACACTTCCCAAGATAAAAATGTTAATCTGTAATATGAAAGTACTAACATTTTTAATACCTAAGCATATATAAATATGGCATAAGTCAGTCATTCAATCAATGTTCAATAAATCTTAATTTATTTGGTCTGTCGCTATTAGTAACATCCAAAATATATGTCCCGTCCTGTTTGGAATTTTTTAACTAAATTCACTTACATCACATTTTAATGAACACAGTGATACTCCAACCCAGTTCCCAGCGATTGCGAAGGTCAAAGTTATAACTATTAGGCTGTTTAGTTCAGACAGGCCTATTTATGCTTTCTATACAACAATAGAAATTAATTATTCCTAGTAGCCCTGAATAATGGAAAATTATAAGTTAGTACCAATAAATGCTCAGTAATACTGAATTTTAGTTAAATAAATAATTATTCTTTCAAAAGTAGATAACCAATATCAATTTCATTTATTTCTTTGAATGGTGTCACGTGACCTTTCGTCCATATATATATATATATATATATATATATATATATATATAAAATAGGAAATAAATGATTGATAGACCTTAATTTTTTGTCATTGTTTTCTAGTATTTATATTGTTATCTACTGATAAACTTGTTCCGTCTATTTTAAACAATGCATATCAAATATGTATCGACTGTGTTTGAATGTTATCATATTGTTTGTAATCACTGTTGTAACCAATTTTTTTTTAACAATTGACTTCATCTACTCGTCACGATAGTGAGAATTCAGTCATAACAAATGACGCAATAGTAAAATATAGACAAAAGAGACATTGTTTTATATAATATGGTGAATTGTCGAAGGGGATCATTAGAAAGGGCATATATTGGATTTAGACATTTTTTCTGTTAAATAGCTTATTGTTGACAGGGTAGGATTAGTTTTATGAAAAACCTTGTTGGGAGGAGAGATTACTGATTTCATGTTATTCCACTATGATATCTGTTTGAGTAAAAAATGTTCACGTTATTTATTTACGAATCTTTTGATCAGTCAAAATTTTTTCAACCGTCAAATGTCTCAATATAAAAGTTTCGTGAATTAGAAAAGTTTCAAACCGGTGAGTTACGTTATTGTAGATGCTCTTAACACTTTTTCAGTCTGTTCATATTCTAGTGAAAGCCATAGACCAATTTTCAAATAATGTAAGCAAATTAAAGTTTACAGCCTCATCACTGAATTTATCTTGAAGCAGAGAAAGAAGAAGTATGGAAGCAAATACATGAAAATAAAATAATTCCTTGAAACGCATTAGCAATATTCATGGTATCATTTTACACTTTCTTAAGCGAAATATCAGCTTATTAGTGACTAATTTATGGCAGCAATTCCTGGAGTTCTAGTGGGAAGAAGGAGAAAGTGGAGTTAAATGTTTAATGTGTGAGGTAGTTAACTACCAATAACAATGAATAAGGTCGTACAAATACATAAATAATTGCCTGAATTCGAAATACCAATCGTCCGATCTTGACTAAAGTGCTTGATGGTTACGCGTTCACTAAGAAGCCAGCAAACCCTGGGCTCGATTCCATGGTGGATTCGTGGGCACACACAGCTAAAGAGTCTCATACTAGGACAAAACAACAGCCATGTTCTTCTTGCTTTTCAATCATTATCTAACTGAGAACAATTTGTGATACCAAATTAAGAGTAAAATTTTTCTGTGAACCTATTATCGATTCCTGTTAGGACAAACCATGCATATACAAATTTATTTAGCATAAAAAACCTATTAGATGCTTCATCTACACCTCAGGCATTCAGTTGTACAATGCATTACAGACTTAAGGAATTAGATCAACCCTTTCCCACATACTTCATATCATCAGCTTAGACATTGTGACATTAAGGTGTATCGTTATAGAAGCGAGAGGATATTTTCGCAATTTCACTCACTTATTAACTATAAAACTTCAATGTAACTTAAGTGTGATTTAAAAGCCACATAATACTATCACTTTGATATGAATCATAGTTTCCTTTACACGTGGTTCGTTTCTGAGATATGGTATTTATACAAATTGAGCTTCGAGCTGTTCTTCGTAGTGTTAGTTTAGTCAGTACAGTTTAATAACTACATTATTCGTCTTTCAACAACTTAACCTCGTATTCACATATTTCAACCCTAATACTACAAGCACACCTAAAATTTCTCAAATTAAATATGAGTGTATATACCTGTACTTGGTATTAGTTATATTATTTTTATTGCTATCAATATTAGTATACCGTATGTTTTGCACGTTTAGAACTGTAGCTGGTGGCTGAGTGGGCACAAATTACAAACAGAAACCTGCCTTTGTCCCAGATGTTATTGCTGGTGGTGGTGGTGGTGGTACTGATGATATCTTCATACCCTTTTATTCAGGTTGCGATCTAGAAGCTCAGTCATACCTTTGAATTCAGTAATGTACTCATTTCTGTTAGAAGGAATTCATCCGAATTACTAAAACCGAATTAAGTTTCACAACCATTGTTTCCATAGACTTAAAATTGTAAACATATGTTACAGAAAGAGCAACTACGATCAACCGGAGTGATTTGAACATATCTTTTGTCAATGTGAACCACATGTGTTCTTAAAGCTATCTTTACATTTCCCATAAATTAGTGATTGAGGACAGAGGTAATATCAAACACTAATCATTCATCAATTTATTTAAATCTGTAAAGTTTGGTACAAATGAGGAACAAAATGTTTACACCACAAAATTACGAAAGATAACATTTTTCATAAATACAAGTCACCAAACTGTGTATGGGGAAGAGTATTACCAGCTCATCTAAATAAAAGCAGGTGAGTTTTTAAGAGGCTACTCCTTTAATTTGAAGGTCTAATTCACTAGGCAGTCCTGTAATTTTTAAAGATGATGTCTCATGGTGGCCGATGACCTACATAAGTCTATGTACCACTCGTTCTTGGAGTCCCACTACACCATTGGTCTTAGATCACGGTTGGCCAACTCCCCTAGGTGGACCCTAAGTACCCAACGGCCTGGTTCGAATGCTGGACCTTAGCTTTTTCGTTCCCTCAGCTCCGTCTGCAACACCCCTCCCAATGAGTGAGGGAAATCAGTAAGATACCCTTGGTGAAGGAAATGATCCCTTTGTCATGAGAAAGCATTTCGACAATAGCAGACTTTTTTCCACTCGCCATCTCATCAGAGTATTTAAAGGTTAATCACTTACACCGGACAGTTTTGGTGACTAGATTAATGGTTTGAAATCTTTATCAATTCTTGTTTACCTTTTATTCTATTTAATACAGCTGGAAAACTGAGTATTATCGATTCGTAATATAATGACAATTTCAATTTAATAAGAAAAACTTGTTGAACAGTTCATCAATCTCTTTAGTAAAGTTGAAGTAGGGCTAGTATGATGTGCTTTTTACTCTTCTTAGTACTCATCATCTATACTGATATTCACACTTCATACGCCAACGTTCAACTCTTATTTTAGCATAAGGATAGATGTTTCCAAACAATTTTTAATAATTGAATTTCTACAATTAGGGGAGTTTGTAGAGATAGTTAACTGTTTAATTCAATTTTGATAGCACGAATTGATCTGAATCAGACAACCATTGATCACCTGGAAGCACTGAACAGCTGTTTCGTCCTAGTATGGGACTCCTCAGCAGTGCGCATCCATGACCCCGTCGGGGATCGAACCCAGGACCTTCTGGCTCCGCGGTGAACGCTTTACCATTAGACCACTGAGTCGGCTCCCAACGGTTGATATTTCCGATTCAGCCAATTCGTGATACATTGCGCGACCTCCTCTATGCCATTGGTGAGTTACTGCCTCACACCCGACACGGTTGAACTCTACTGGTCACGTCTTCACACTAGAACTCCAGTAATTACCTCAAGGAGCTAGTCACTAGTGAGCTCACTAGTGAGTCCCATACTAGGACGAAACAGCTGTCCAGTGCTTCCAGGTGATCAATGGTTGTCTGATTCAGATCAATTCGTGCTATGAAATTTGAATTAAACAATTAAATTTCTGTTTAAATAGAAAAATATATAAATTAGCCAATTGACCGTTAAGAGAGAGGTGTAACTCATGCTGCAGGAAATTTTCATTCTATAATGTATTAGAATATCTCGAAAATCTCCTCCCTTTAATTATTCTTTCACTCCAGTAAAATGTGATTGGTCAAATGATGAAGAGCGAAATGACCAATCGGAAAACTGATTATTCCCTAAAAATGTTTCACCCCTTTTATCTAACCTACATAACAAACGTATATAATGTATGCAAACATAAAAATAAACAAAATAAAAACTGTTATTCAAGTGAAAAAATAATTGTTGCATGATTTTTAAAGAAACTTACCCATTCTACAAAGAGATTATATAATTCGGTACAACAATATGGTTAAAGGACGAAATAATAATAACAATATTAATGAGGATTCTATTGATGATTTCGGTTGTGATGAAACAGGGTACGTCATCAAAATGATTTTCTACTTAACAGTCATTATTATTTAATTTTTCCATTTTAAATTCTATGTAAATATTTTATTATCCTAGTAAGCATTATGCTTCCATGTATTGATATACTACCTCTAAATGAATATTAGTAGTTTAGAGCATACTTAAGTTGTTAACAAAATACTAGAAAATGTCCATTAAACTGACATCGAATCTAAAAACATTAAGTTGGAATCAGCATGATTTTACCACCAAAACATTAACTTGTCTTACAGTTTTCACTAAAATGTTGTTGCAAATTAATGTTCTGCATTTTTAGAGTAATGTGGTAATACTTGTATCCCCTAATCACAGATGGCGTATCTAATTATGCATCTGGGAACATTAGGTTGAATAACTTACTATGCTAACAAAATAATGCCTGCAAGCAAAGAAGAAATGTTTTGGAACACATTAGGTTTTGTTTGTAACCTATCTTTTTCATAGTATTCATGCATATATTATAAAATAAACGTTGAGGTAGCAAGAAAAAGAGAAGTGACATTGTTTTAACAGAACAAAAACATGGGTTCAAACTGTATTTTGATAAATCGATTTCTATAACTTTTATTAAATCTGATTAGTAATCAGACATTAGGTGAGTAGCACCCACTACTGATTTTTTAACCCTTGAGCACTAATGGTACATGAGTTACAAGAGTTCTGGATAAGTTGCAACTAGTGGAGTTGTGACAGTAATCACCAGTGATATACAGTTATTGCACTCTTGAAATCAATGAATTTGGTATTCTGGACCATCGGATTGCAATATAGTGGTAATTGAAACATTAAGTTAGCCTCATGATTTTGTCCCTAGAAGAATTGTACTCTCTCACTGTCTAGAAATCTCACATGTGCACCAGGTATATGTCTAATGCTCTTTAGTTTTCGGAAAATATATTATAGTTGTTTCTTCCTGTGAACGAGACACATATTTGACCTCATAGTATAATAAGTGAACGCTGTTGAGAAATCTGAGTCTAGGATGGAATCTATGTTCATTCTTCAGTTGAAGCGCAACTTCAACGGTTTTGCATAATGTAGTGTGGTGTGGGTGTTTAATTTCCAATGTAAATAAAATCTCATTATGTTTGAATTTCTTAACATTATACCGGATAACCAATGTCATGAAAATTTACATTATTGTTGGTCGACTTTCAATTTCTGGTTACTATCTCACGCCTAACCTCAGGTTTGCTCACTCGATGCTTACCCCATGTACATGCATGGTTTCGAAGACAGCTGTGAATTAACTCTTCAACACTTTGTATGTGTCCTATATTTTCCTTGGATAAATTCCATAAATACATTGTGCCACAAAACGTACTACTGCTCAACAGGCCAATAATAAAAAATATGATGTGCATTTTGGATTAATTTTTAGTAACCTTTCGAAGATAGTTTGCTTATCGGTCGCCAATATTTGTCAACGGAGTTGTCGTACCATTCTTTAAAAGAAATATTTATATTATTAAAACTAAAGTTTTTCATCATATTTCTTAAACACTGGCTTAGCAACCAAATCACATTATTATCATTTGTTTTAAAGGAAACTTTCATTTCTATTTATTACGTCATTGTGTCATAGAAAATTATACTAAGTAACTAAATGATAAAATAATTACAATTCTAAAAAAATAAACCTCTCTAACTGACTTGTATGATATTTACATGACAAAACATAAGAAATAAACTTGTTACATAATTACATAGTGATGTAATGTTGAAACAAATTGTTGTTAATCGATTTTTCTCGGTACAACATCTGTTTTATGATCAGTATTATTATTGTAAGGAAAAATAAAGTTTAAAGTGTATAATTAAATGGGTAAATCATTATAGATTATGTGGTTAACAGTTGCCATAATCGAGTAAATAAACAGACGTACATGAAAATATAGATTGACAAAACCTATTTCATAGTTATCATTGAACTGTATCGTTTTACAAATTTTTCTAGTTTGTTTGTCCAGATGAATGTAAAATCTAGCTCCTACCTCCACGCTAGACGCACAGCCTACAGAATTCATAAATATGTTTGTCAAGATAGCGTTATCTGAACAATATATTGACTTTAAGTAGAAAATGAAAGGAAACATGTCAGTTGTTCTCAGCGAAAGTGAAATTCTCACACAGTACGATGATTAAGATGTGAAATTTTAGTAATGGCTGTGTATATAATTAGTTAATGTTTAGTTTATACCAAACTTGATGTGAAGTTTACCAGATTACATGACCTACAGAGCAAGTGAAATGTCTGCTTGAGAAAGAGAAGGGCTGGTATACTGCTCAATATTTCGATTTGTTTTGCTAGATGTTAATAGTAAATAGAATTCGTAGGCCGTTGGTGTATTCGAAGCATTGTTAGTGTATTTCTGGACTATCGAGCGACGATTAGTGAAGTGAAGGATAGATAAAAGACAAGGACAGATAATTTATTGATGAGGTTTCCAGTTTTCATCGACTCAGGTGGTTGGGTTATATGTTACGTATGTATACCTGTCCACCTCTATTTACTTTATTGGTCACTGTTGAATTAAACTGGAAGTAAGTTAACACTTGGCGTTAGTTCATAATGTAGCTGATTGTTAGGTTAAATTATATAAGTGGCTGTAAACCACCGGGATTTAGTCCACTCATTATTTGTGACTAATATTTATAGGCATTGGGTAAGAGTAATAGGCCCAGTCGCAATATCAGAGATCTATTCACTCCGTATCTTCTTTTCAATACTGAGTTTACAAATCAATTTGTGCTCTGTGATAAGCCAATTAATTCATTCGTGTTGAATTATATAGCCTATGCTTAAGCAATAGTCCTACAATTATATCTTTTCTGTGGTTGTATGGTGTAAAATCTCGACCCTCTATTCTTTTGTATCACATTCTACAGTACTCATGACTGACACATATCAAACATTCATCTTTTCGTCTAAGATATTCGTAGTATGTTGCAGTATATAATTATGCTATAGGATAGTCATATAAAATTTCATACCAGGAAAGTAAACTTTTTCAGAAAACTAAACAATATACAAATAAGAGGAGGATGGGACTACGATTAAATTGACGTGTCAATTAATCGGTAAAGTATTTTTCCATAAATATTTTTTTAAAAGGTTGCTTGAAGTAATTTAATGAAACACATTTAAATGAATAACTTGGTGAAATGGCAATAAATTATGAATCTTATAAGTACCATTTGCATTTGTCAGACTACATATGTGTATAGGTTGGGTATAGTGAATGTTGATGTTAATGTATGTAAATATGTACGAATGACTTATATTTCCCTCTGTATCGAATACAAATTATAATTGTAGGTCAGTCATAGAGTTGAATTCTATTTAGCAAAAAATCTAAATGCAGCTTAACTTAAGGGCGTATAGTAATTTAACAGAATTTTGTGAACTAATCAGAAAATAGAATCATTATCTTTATTGTTCATGTTAAATATTCAGTTGAATGAAGAATGAGATGATCATCTATGTACACAATTCATGTCTGTTACATCAATGAAAATGATATGTACACATTAAATATACCTAATTTTACTCATTAAAAAGATACCGGTTCAAAAAGTGTCACTCTCGATCAACTTACTTCTAGTTGTGTTTTTGTGAGCTTGTGAGGATAATTATTTCTGCATAAAATATGGTCGTCATTAAATGTATCCTTGCAATAGTCAGGTGTACCAGGATTGTAATTAGAAAAACTTTTCGTAGAAATAATCAATTACCTTTTTATGTGTGAATGAGTGAATGTATGTCTGTGAGTGAACAAGAAATTTCATTCTTTGTCCTTAACTTCTCGTTTATAAGTAACAAATTAGCAATACAATTTCAAGTACTTCATAGAATAATAATGAAAAGTAAACAAGTTAAACCCTGATTTTCTTCATATGTTTATAAGATTGTCTTCTTCAATTTTACCGTCTTCAATTCATTTCAAGATGCTAAAAACATAACTGAAAATAAGAAATCATTGGAATAAACGTATGTATGAAATAATCTATTGCCTGATTACTAGATTGATGGTCATCAGGCTTAATTGTAGTTGTCAACAATTTAAACTGATAATAATGAGTGGACTGTAATTAGAAATGTAAACCATGGATTACCGTCTCAGTGGTTCGAAGGTTAAGCTCTCTTTACGATACATAAAGGCCTGAGGTCGACTTACAGTATATTCATGAATGGAGGCTTTCTGAAGAGTTCAACACTAGGACAAAACAATTATTCAGTGCTTCCTGGTTTTCACTGGTTGTCTAACAAATACTATTTCATAGCATGAAACTTAGTTAAATCTAGCAGATAAGTTTTATTCACTAGTTTGATTTAGTTGTACTGCCTTCGAAAACATTTTCCCTTAATAATAATTAAACATAGAAGCTAGAACTCTGTACAAGTGGTTATCACAAATGACACCTATTATTATCATTTTAGTTATTTACTGAGCTACACAATTAATTTAAGAGCAAATATGATACAAAATAGCAGTCCAATTATTTGAAAGTCTAGTGACTTAACTTCTAGAGTACCGTTTCGCCCATCATGCCACTATTAACATATATTTTTTAGATAGTTGTATAAATTTTATTATTTTAATTACTGAATTTAATCATGCTTGTTATCGTAAAGCAGCAAGACTGAATAACCATTTAGTGGTGCGTGGTATTCAGTGGCTCCCTAAATAAAACCAATTCATAATTAAAATTTACATTAAACTACGTGCACATTACACCACACGTTAATTTTTAGCTCTAATTATAAATTATAACTCATGGCTCTTTACATTTCCAAGGTCATTTCTTGCTATCAGTGCCTTTTAACGATGAATGATCTGTGGCCTAATGATTACAGTCTTGGTTGTCAACAAAACTTCACCTACATCGGTTCCAGAAAGTGGAATTGTCACAAGTTCATGTGACTCATAGTCATTTGGATAGATCTTCACTTAGTAAAACTGTCACAACTTCGTTATATTGTTGAGACAACACATGATATTATTTTGGTCTTCAGTGATGACAATACTGCCCAATATAAATATCATATTCCTTTTATAAATCACAAATACGTTAGCTGTGGCTATTGCTATACTAGTAACTAAATCATACTCAAACGTGTGAAAATTCTATTCGCTTTATATAATTAGACAATTCAATAACATCCAAAATATGTGAAAACCAGTGTACAGGATATTCAATTACATAGTAATTAAATGTATCAATCTAAACAGGCTTTTGAAAGATTTCGTATGGTTATCTTTCTATAAAAGAAGTATTTTCGCCAGCTCCAAGTCAACAGATAGCTGCTCTGCAGGGAACAGTAGTATATGCATTAAAAGAACGACAGTTTCTAAAACTTTGTGATACGAAAATAATTTATTATGTATTTTTTTAAAAGCACAGTCGTGGTAAACCTGTGTACTTTTGATAACCTGAATAGCCTAACAGGCGTATATTTGATAACGACGTAGAATAATCCAGATTTTCAGGATACAAATGATAGCCACTCTACACCGAATTAAAAATACCCATTTATGCATTTGGTAACAGGACAATAGTGCTGAGAAATATTTCTTCCCAATTATCGCTTCGTTAGGGCTCTACACTAACACATATTCATTATACAATAGAGAAATTAACATAAAACAAGTGTTGATGTATTACGTCATGATGTTACCAATTAAACATGTTTAACATATTGGTTACAACTGTTTAACGAAATAATTACTTGTTGTGTGCATAGAATGATTAGTGTTCAGAATTATTGATTAACGAACGGAAGAATTGGTATGTGTGATTATAAAGATGATAAATTATACAAAATAGGTTTGTTTCTTCCCGTTGATTTGTAATGGACTGAAACTGGTCAGAATGTTGATAAGAGGTCAGATGACAGTTTAATGTGGTTGACCAGAAGACTGTGACAATCATGTAAGAGATAAATGAGCGGAGAGAGACATGGAGCTCTTGGCGATAATCGAGAGGACGAAATGGAGGGTTATATTAATGTGCATTTATAAACTCGATTTCTCATATGGCAAAGAGGCAAATCTGTCACCGAATTTATGGACACCATTCCACCTGGTTAAGAAAGAGACACTCAAAAACGAGTAAAAGTTTCGTACTTAGTCATCTAATAGATACTGGACACAAAATAAATATCAGCGTTACTATCCAGGTGGCTAATCATATTCTAATTAGTTCACCATGAGGCTCATGCATGCTTCTACTGCACACGACAAAAGCCCTCAACATTCACACCAACCAACTAAATTTATGAATCCAAAAGAAAAGTATACAACCACTGTCATCAATTTGGCCATCTTCATAGCCAACAAATAAAGTGAGTTACAAATTGTCTTATTATCCCCCCCCACCCACTCCACTTTTTCGGTCGATTATCACCAAATCCTTCACGTCTCTCTGACTATTTTTACTCATACATGATTGTCACAGTCTTCTGGTCAACCACATTAAACTGTCATCTGACCTCTTATCAACATTCTGACCAGTTTCAGTCCATTACAAATCAACGGGAAGAAACAAACCTATTTTGTATAATTTATCATCTTTATAATCACACATACCAATTCTTCCGTTCGTTAATCAATAATTCTGAACACTAATCATTCTATGCACACAACAAGTAATTATTTCGTTAAACAGTTGTAACCAATATGTTAAACATGTTTAATTGGTAACATCATGACGTAATACATCAACACTTGTTTTATGTTAATTTCTCTATTGTATAATGAATATGTGTTAGTGTAGAGCCTTAATGAAGCGATAATTGGGAAGAAATCCTTCACCGTACTATTATTCTTTTATTCTACTCTAGTTAATATTCGTCATGAAGGAGTATTGCAAACTTGTAGAATTTGATGATACCTGTGTTGTTTGAACCTGAGTCATACCTTTATAACTTATCACATGTCCACCGAAATACCCGGAGAAGCAAATTTCATGATAATTTTAGCAGTAACTAATCACAGGACAGTGAACGATGTAGTATTTATTTAATTAGTGATTTCTATTTTTATGGTGCAACTTGAATTGTTAATGCTAATCTATGTGACTAGGAATCACATTCCTGCATAACTTGTTGCAATGTTGATTTACTCAGTGCTTTTACTTCACATAACTAATTATTAGTCTTAGAAATAGTTAGAGTTTTAACTAATTTGTTGGTTATTTTAATTAATCGCCATGAGGACCGAATTATGATACTGCGTTCAGAAGAACTAAGATATGTGTTGATATCAATTTAAATCAAAGCTGTTTGTAAAATGTAGTGCTACCAAATGAAAACCTAAAAAATTAGAAACTGAGTAAATTTTCACAGACTTTTCTTTGATCCATATGTATTTCCACTGAACTATTTAAACTAACTAGCTATATGAAGTAACGTAATGTGTGTAAGGAATCGGACAATCCGAAAATGCTGTTGAATTTTCCAATCAACAGCCCATCACCCGATTGGCATCATCAATACACGTTGGAATACATTGGCGAAATATATCAGTAAGGAAAATACTGACATCAAGTAGCAAAATATACTGATCGTAATTGTGGTGTAAAAAGCTACCGAATAATCGTTACATTAATTTTATTGATTGTTCTCTATTGTTTTAATATAAACTTATACTATTCATAGAAGCCAGATATTCAGAGCATATTAATTTCAACCAAATTATTGAGTCTTTAAAATAATAACTTCTCTAACTGAAGAACAAATGAATTCCATCAAGAAGCTGGTTAATGTGGTTGATTGGATGAATCAGCTTTTTAAATGTACGATTTTGTGCGTTACACATCTTAGACAACTGAAACAAAATTTCTGTTCTTATATCACCTTAGTGTATGCATGATAATCAACTATTCAGCTTTAATATACAAACAAATTCATTGTAAATCTGTGGATTAATTCAGCACACAAACTGATGTGTTAGTATAATAAAGAATTATGTTTATTAAATTTCCATTATTTGTTCTCTTATTATTGTAATTTTCATTCTAGTTCACCGTACACATCTGGAACTGATAGAAAACGTAGACGTGGAGTAAGTTATAACTTCTGAAAATTGAAATAGATAAATATGAATGTTTTTAAATTACATGTTATTATGTATACTATGACAGTTCTTCGTATATTTATCTAATTTAAATTGATTGGCAAAGTCACAGATTTACACTACTTAACGAGTTACAACTATTACGAAACCTATGTTGAACAGGGTTTCCTCTTGACTACGTTCATCGATATAGCATTATGCGATAAATCGACAGTAACAAAATACATTCATTCTGATCTTTAAAAAGTAGCTGTTTCATTTCAGGTTATGACGTTTCTTATCACTTACATTATATATATATATATATATATATATATATATATATATATATATATATATATGTCAAAAAAAACGCTAGTTAGATCATTCAGTTACTGAAATATACTTACTGATTTATATATACGGAAATATATCAACTATTAGATAAACTCTTCAATCGTGGTTTTCAGTAAGTATATTTCAGAAATTAAATCATCTAACTAGCTTATTTACTGAAAACCACAATTGAAGAGTTTATCTAATGGTTGATATATTTCCATATATATAAATCAGTAAGTATATTTCAATAACTAAATGATCTAATTAGCGTTTTTTTTTGACATGTGTCCATAAAATAATATTGATAAACGTAATTACAGTGAAAAATATCAGCATAAACAAGGTTGACAAATTCTTTTAGATGAACTACAAATAAGATAATACTTTGTATAATGATAACTTAATAAAAGGAACAATCAGAATCATGGAGACAGATAATATGTTCTTATATGCATGACATTATCATATTTTAATAAGTTTATCATCATGATGGGTTAGTGTCGGGGGGTGGTGGTGGCTTGATCATTAAAAGATCTTATGAATAGTCAATGTTAGCTGATATTGTCACCTTTTAAAAGTCATGAGATAAAAATATACTGCAATAGTATGCATAGATAATCAGTCATATATTCAGTTAACATGTTCATAATTCTGAAAACAAATGAAAAACACATTCATTAATTTGCTGTGAAAACTTTCTTATCAAATGAAAATCTCATCAACATCTGTAAACCACTATCTGCCGACTATCTGGTTACCGTAGAATTTAAAATAAAGTTTCTTCGTTTTACCGATACTTAGAAATAATATCTGTATTTTACTGTGATTTAATGTTACTAAACTCAATAGAATTAAGTATGAATCTAGATGTCATTTTATTGTTATTCGCAAATAATGTAATTCATTGTTTCATTATTTATTGGTAAATTATATGCTGAATCTAATTAAGCTTATGCAATTCATCCTGTTCAAGACACTACGGAATAAATGCTTACGTCAGTTGAGTTGTTTTCTAGAAAAAAGCAGATTAATAAATTAGGTGACTTAATGTACCACGAGAAAAATTTATTTTAATTGATTAGTTGTCACAGATTGATGTTGGCAAGGTACCATTGAAAGCCAGGAAGAACTGGACAGCCATTTCGTTGTAGTGTGGAACTCCTCAGAACTGCGTACTCCTGATTCCGCACCAGGAGCTTCAGGTTTATGAACACCTAACCATCTGCACCACTGGACGTAAGTAGAAATCGTACCACTGGGTATCGACCAGGTGGTACAGGGAGTTAGGCGTTCGTCGTCAACCTGAAGCCTCCGGTGCGGAATCCGGGGTACGCAGTTCCTACGAGTTCTACACTAGAACGACATAGCTGTTTAGTGCTTCCCTGTTTTCATTAGTAACCTGCCAACATCAATCTGTGTCATATTCAATTAATTAAATTCCCAATCCAAAAGAAATAGCCAACTCGATTGAAAAATTTATTTATAAGCCGATTTTGACTAATTTACCAGTATTTCTTCAATTACCTTACATTGAATGAATATATTGTGTTTACTTTTTGTTTATTTATATACAGTAATTAGTAGAAATTAAATAACAGTCTTGACCCACCCATAGAATCAAATATGGGATATTCAGGTCACTTGGCGTTAGGCCAATGTCTAATGGTGGGATTCCACTTTGGTCATTATGTGATGTTATATACTTACTGATAATGATCATACATTGTTATTAGAGGTAAATGTCTCGTTCCTTATTAGACTCAATGGTGCTTGCATTAGAGCAATCCAATATTAGGATGAATCAAATCTACAGTATTTCCTAGTTCTTAGTAGTGCCTAACTATAATCAGCCTGTGTGGAATACGAATAACAAATATGGAAACAATACTAGTGAAACCATCTCAACTGATTTCAGTTATTTGTCGGCGGATTCAAATTCATTCCAACCTACTATTTCAGTCTAGACACAAGCTTAGTATAATCAACTTCACATGAGTTCGAACTAAGATGTTAAATAACTTCAAACTGGTTTTAAATAACGTAAATCTTGTCTTAGTAGCGCTTTTAGTTGTTCGTATTGATAGGAGTATTTTGTTTAGTTGAATATTATTAACATTTTTCACCAACAAATGTACCTAAACTATATTTGCTCTATGCTTAACAATTACTTAATAGATTAATTTACTATTATTCACATAACTTATAGCTTCATTTAAGTTGCTAACTTATTAAGTGAATAATAAGCATAAACTGATTTGTCCATGATCAGAATTTAATATTCGGTATAAATACATATCCGTTGCATCGTATACTTAATTAGTTAATAGTTGCATTAATGTTCAATAATTGGCTTAGATGAGATATTCAGCGAAATGGCTTCTTCTATTATGCCTAACTGTCATTCATTTAGTCTCAATTACATACAGCGCTACACTTAGTTCGATTTAAGCAACTAAGAAACATTACCAGCCACCTTAAAATAACTAGAACATAAAGCCTCGAGCATACACGTTAAGTGAGTTCTACGCAGTGAAAATTTATATGAATTTCTTTAATTTTAGGTGATTTTTATTTTCTATGTTTAGGTGATTGAAAAACGAAGACGTGATCGGATCAACTGTAGCTTAGCAGATCTTAAACGTTTAGTACCAGATTCAAATCATAAACCGGTAAGTGGTTAATTGATAATTGTAATAATATACTTACGCATAGATATTTGACTTTAAAGTGTCAGCTGTAAAATTACTGTTACGTAACTGTTAACTGTTATTGCATAATAGATAACTTTAATTAGTTTTCCACCTCAGGGTAATATCAAAATATTTAAAATGCTTATTAATTTGAATGATTATTGAGTTCTGAATAAGTTTGTCTATTTAATGTAGCACTTGAATTTGAAAAACTCAAATCAACCACAGACAACTGATTTAAATGTATGGTAGGATTCTGTTGTAAACGACTAAGATTGCTTTGTTTCATCATATGCCTAGTAATTAACTTTATGTTGTTTGTTGACAAGCATTAGAGTTCAGTGGCAGACATTTGTTGCATACATATAAGCTTGAAAAGCTAAAATTTGTCATATCATTTTGCTAAGTTATATCTGTAATGATATTATAAAATAGTGGCTCAGTGTTTATGATATTTCTACTATTAACTGCTAGGTAGGAACTAATTCCACCTTACTGACCTTGGTTTAAACAGTCTAGTAGTATCACCTGTTCTCACAATTAAAGCTCGGACTAAAGTCAAGTATATGGATTTGTATACACTATCATTATCAATAATATTGAGTTTAGTAACTAATATTGCGTCTCGTGGACTTGTGAATTTGGATGTCATGAGAGTAAAGTGTTTTCAAGGGAATTATTTTGATTTCTATTATCTACTAACTGCTAAATAAATGCTGTTTGCGACATCCTTAAGGAAGTACGTAATTAGCATTCTCTTATAAAGTTTCTGTGAACTTACAACATTTTTAAATAAAAACACAGGAGAGGTATTTCATCCAGAACTCTGGATGTTTCTTTTATAAATGTGAGTTAATTTACTCTCAAATATCAATACATCAATAGTTACCACTAAGGGGAAGAAAATGATATGAATTCATTTATTTAATGGATTATATTACAATCAATAGCAATCTCAATCTTTCCGAGAAAGTAGATGATACTTATGTAGTAATACCAAAGATTGTAAATAATAAATAATTTTTCTGCATATTCTATAACGTTAACTGTTTGTAAGATAAATATTTGAATATTCTCTATATGTGATTAAAGTACAGTGCAACTGATTTCTATTCCACTTAATAACTAAAGTTAACAGAATCGTCGAATACTGGGAAATATTTGGTAGCTGTTTTATTCTTGCATGGAAATTTGCGGAAATTTGCATCCGCGACCCTAGCATGGACGAACTTTTTAACCTCAAAACACTGAGTTAGCATCCAGGGTTTAAATTTATAGCGTTTGTCGATTCACGACTATGATCTAATTTCATCTGTTTGCAACTGTCATACTGTCGACATAGTCAAATCTGTTAAACACTACTTCGTACTAGAACTCAACATGTTATAACTAACAGTATATATATATATATATATATATATATATATATATATATATATATATATATATATATATATATATATATATATATATATATATATATATATATATTAGGATAAACTTGTATATTCCCGTTGATTTGTTATAGACTGAAGCTGGTCAGTCATTGTTGCTATATGTGCATCCTGAGCGGATTGCCTCAATATAGAGAATTTTTCATAAATATTATATAAGTTGGATTGTGACTGGCAAGTGAAATCCAGGACGCGCGTTTCGTCCTATTTGGGACTCATCGGCCGGATGTACCTGCATCTCAATGTTGATGTTCACACTGGGATTTGAACTCAGTATATATATATATATATATATATATATATATATATATATGCTCTACATTTATTTGCAATAACTTTAGTAAGTTGGTGGAACCACGGCAGACTATATAGGAATAGTTTTAAAAATCTTAAATCTCTGGATGACTAACAAATTATTCTTTTCAACAAAATCACAAATTATTTACCTAAACCCATTTTACTTAGCGCATAAATTTCTGTACGTGGTATTATTATTATTATTACTGAAGATTTTGTAAATAGTTCTTTTGTTTTGTAATCATACAGATGATTAACTAACCTTAGAAACAAACATGATCTTGAAAATGATCATATCGTTGATAAGTTTACTTATGAATGTGTACATGTTATCATTAATTTTAAGCAAATATTAGATAAGATAAACTTTCTTTTCACCCGAACATTAGAACATATAAATAAGGTAATTTTCTGAAAAGTGATAGAGAACATCTTTGCAGACTATAAATAAATCACTGCAATCATATTTTGTTGTGGTGATTGTGAAATAATGATAAGCTAATCAGTTACCATAGTAACAAAATTTTTGGAAAAGTGATCTGTTACTGTGGATTTTTAGTTTTGGTGATAGGTACTACAGTTTCTTCTTGCACACGATGATCACTCCATTAGTCATTATCTGTATATACAGGCCAAATACATTTACGCTCTCAAAATCATCGAATAAACTTTCTTATCTTTTATGTGCATCTGGTAGATGTATTTGTGATTGTTGATGATAGGTGTGAAATTTTCCCAATCGGTTACTTAAAATATCTTTTTCATTCTTTTAGAATTGATTGTCGAAATGAATTTTTGATTAAACGTAGTCAGGTTTGGCATACTATGAAGGAAATCATAGTAAAACCTTAGTTACCTTGGTAATATTACAAGTTACTCATAAACTTTCATAGATGATAGATCTAAAATTAGGCGTTTATTATATGCGTTGAAATTTGATTCATGTATATAACCGAAACAGAATGAAGTAGCGAGAAATATCCTTATACGAAAAAATGTCAATGTGATCTGCAATAAATAAGACATTCCATTTAGACAGATAGACAGGGAAAATCGCCCAGCCCAATAAATTAAGTGTACAGGTGTAGTAATGCTAGTACATGTCACCTATAGATTGCTAAGTATCGTAGGGTGAGTAATATTCATTAACTGAGGTTGGTGAGGAGAGTATGTCATACCGGTCAAAAGCAGTCGTTATACAGCGAATGAAGTTGTCTCATATCTTCTTCAGCTGCTTGAGTTCCAGTATTCTTTCACGCGTACCATTCTATTCAATCACATTAAAACATTTTTAATGTTTGGTTTTTTCCATTTATGTTGCTACTGCAACTATGTCAACTCCTTTGTCATTCATCTTGTTATTCTGACCTAAGTGGATGATGAAGAATAACAAAATAGACTAAAGCATATTTATTCAAGGCTTTGTGTTCATTTTGATTGACTAGCCTCAGGACCAAATATTATTTAAACTATGGTTTATTATTATTATTAATTATTGAAAAAGCGTGGTGACTAGAGAAGCTAGATAATAGTAAATATGTAACTGTCCCAACCGACCGTATATCCGTATCGTAGAATACAACAGTATCAACTATTGAAACGTAAGCTATGGTTTAACGCAATATGGAATATTATAAGTTAGCATATGAATACCTAACTCAGAAAAAACGAAATAAAAATACACTGAAAATCAGCAACATCAGCTCTTGAGACCGTTTAAACTCAAATCATGCAATTTCACAAGAATATACATATATATATATATATATATATAATCATCTCCCTAGAATCAAACAAATAATATATGTGAAGTGTGGCCAGTGAAGTACAGATTAATAACTTCTCTGCAGGTCGTATCCTGAGACATCCAGTCAAAATACAATGAAGACAGACGTATTATCATAAGTACATTTATTTATTATTATGTAAAATTATTGTGGACTATAGAAATAAAATACACACCTATGACACGCCACAACTCAGATGCTTCTCTCTGCATAACTAAGACATTTTTAATACTGTCACCAAAATACAATTTAAGAATAGCTAAATATTACACAAGAAATATAACCGAATTGAGGCGGTTTTGTCGATATAGGTATTGCGTTTATATGTCTGTATTCGTCACAGATTGATATTAGTTGGGTACCGTTGGCAACCAGACAGCACTAGATTGAATTTGCGTCCTAGTATAAGACTCCTCAGGAGTATGCATAATCGATTACGCCGAGGACTTGGACGCAGAACCCTCAGGTTGGTGAACGCCTAACTCTCTACACCACTGAATCAGTCGGCGTTCAATGGTAGAATTTCTACTTTCATTGATTTGTGATATATGGCGATGATCATCCTCTGTCATCAGTGGTAACTGTTTCACTTCCAACAAGTCTAAACTTCAACATTTATGACTTATTATTGAAACTTCAGAAGAATCCAAAAATTTGTCTCAAGTAAACTAATCATTGTAATTAATGTAATAGCCAACCTGAAATTCCTTAGTTTGATTTCCTGAAGGAATTAATTAGTAACTTACTTTCTTACAATAATGACTGTGAAAAAACTATAAAACAAATGGTTATTATCTACTCATTAATTATGCACAAATTCACTACATAATGGCTTCTTAAATGTCATAAATCCATTTTTGTCTCTTCCGATTATATCTAAATTTAAAATGATCATTCCAGCTCAACTACCTAGCAATATTTCTAAGAATAAATGGATTATAGCTATCATTGACACCCAGAAAGCATATTCAGCCTTGTTGGGGGGGGGACTTACCATCCAAATGTACCTGTATTCTAATGATGTTGATATACACAATCAAGTTTGAACCTATTTCGTTATAATCGTACAACGTATTGTTCACTGAGTTTAGGAGTCTATGTAATCATTACCCAATTCAACGAGTATGCTGTTTAAATTAATCTTATTAATAATGTCTAAAAATAGTTTAGCTAACAGTTCATCTTCTAGATAATTTACTCTGTGTTTACTAGCAAATACAATGGTTTCTTCTCCCATTCCTTATCATTAAAAGATTCAAAATAATAATAATAATAATAATAATAATAATAATAATAGGACTGTATGATGAATTATCTATTGATTTGTGAATAGAACATCATTGTTAACTAACTATGATTAATATTACTGATGTGCTATAAAGTATTAAATACATATCGTTAGTAATAAAGTACACCTGCTTATCTTGGAGAAGAATAAAAATGTATCACCATAGTTGAGCAGCTGGTTCAATTAGATAGATAATAAATATTTTTGATTAGAAATAAGGAAAGAAAAAATTCTCATTATCGTATCAACTATAAAGAATATTTGAGCAGAATACATCTTATTTTACTTACACCTTAAGGAATAAGAAAAGACGATACAACAACATTTACACATACATCTAATTTGTATGACATGAAATAGATAAATTCGAATGTAAAGAATGAGAACTATGTATTTATTAATGAAATAATTTTGCTCAAACTACCCAGATGAGAACCTTGTCTTCTCGAGTTCAACCAATTATATTTATGCATACAAGTAGAATGTGTATAGTTGTATATGAGTTAGTTTATATTGTTGTGTAGCTATTCATAGAGAATTGTTTAATGTATTTTCTTGATTTGATTTACGAACATACATGTATGAAAAAGTAACCATCTGCATAAGTTGTCAACATAATTCTTGTGAATATAATGATCTCTGATCTTTAGTTGTATTAATTTTCATTATTTTTCATGCTTATAATTATTTTAAGTCATATGAAAAAAAAACTTAATTCGAAATATTTCTTTGGCTTATTTCATACCGTTGCCAATTTTACCTTGAAGTATCTGATTCAAACGTTTACCTACATTACACACATCTAATTTAATTATACAAATTTTTATAATGTTGTTGAATAGATCGGTTTGATGGGTAGTCTATTTCTTACAGTTCTGTTACTGCATAGTTAAGCTACAATGGTACAGACGACTATGGAATATAAATGTGTTACGCAGAAAAAAGTAGTTTAATGCAACATATGTCTGCTGTACTGACTTGCATCAGCTTTAAAAATAATTAACTCAACTTAGTTCTGCATTACGGTTTGTATCAGTTGACGGAAATGTATACAGGAACAAATGTATGTTACAATATTGTAAAATTAATTCACTTCTTATTCATGAAACACCAACTACGAAAGGCTAGAATCTATTCAGTAATTATAATTTTATTTCATTTCAATTTAATAACGTTGGGATTGAATAATCACAGTTCTTTTTTTCATAAGTTGATTAGAATTTCTAATCTTGCCATTGAATACTCGACTAAATGACATAAATATATTTCGCTGAATAAATAGTATGAAAGTTCTGCTTTTTGCCGTTATGAGTGATCATTATATGTATTGGTAAAGAGTCCACCAATTAGAATAAAAGTGTTTTTCAGTGACCTATCTAGAGTTTTCTGTGATTAGTTTGAAACCATATTATATTCATTATTCAGATGTATCACTTAAATGACTTTGCAAAACTCTACATATTACGATTTAGTAAATTTAATAACTTTTAGCCAAAAATGGAAAGATTTCCATACTACTTAATTACGAATTTTGGATGTGGCTCCTATTCAATAGATAATTTTATTATAATTAAACAAGAAGTTTTTCAACATTTTGTAGTGATATCACGAATTGATCTGAATCAGACAACCATTGATCACCTGGAAGCATTGGACAGCTGTTTCGTTCTAGTATGGGACTCCTCAGCAATGAGCATCCACGACCCCATCGGGGATCGAAATAAGGACCCTCTGGCTTCGCGGCTCTATCCAGTGTTTCCAGGTGATCAGTGGTTGTCTGCTTCACATCAATTCGTGATACCATAATTGACAGTTAACTATCTCCACAAACCCCCATAATTTTGCGTTGATTTAATTATTTTTTCAGTGACAATAAATTACGAGTTTAAAACAAAGTCATTTGTAAGGTTTCATGTCGATTATGTATGACTTAAAGATTATTTCCATTCGGCCAGTATTAGGTCCTGGTAAACTCTGCCCTGGAAATACTATGTACCAACTTTTGTTTAACTACAATAACAACAACAATTACCATTACTACTATTAATAATAATTATTATTATTATTGCTGTGTAATAATAGTCAAATGTTTTCATTCACTACGTTTATATATAATAGGGTTCAGCCAAACTGGAAAAAGCTGAAATACTTCAAATAACAGTTGAATTTCTACAGAGACTTCATAAAGAAGGTAAGCGGATAATTAAACTGTTTTTTTCCTACCCAATCGGGATACCACAAATGTATGTCAGTTTTTCAGATTAATCTATGATAAATTTAATACTTAACGTGGAATTCAACTGAAATTTTGTTACCATACAATTAAGTTATTTAACTGAACTTTTAAACATATTATGGTAACACTTTAATATACCATACGCAAGAGTTTATAGTATCTTGTTATTGATATTTGGGACGAAATTTAAAACAGTATTAGTAAGTGTAAATCCAAAACCTTCATTTTGTCCGTTTAGTATTTGAATATGTGTTAAAAACTAGGCCTAATACAACTTACTGTAATTACCAACGAATTACTAAGTGATTCGCTGAATTCAGACAATGAATTTATCATTATGTTGTATATGTATTCAATAGTAAATATACTCAGCTTGTTTTTCATAGAGAAATTCTCACCTTTTCTCTATTTCTAAAGGTTATGTACTTGGTTCGGAAGCACGTTCAGTTGAATTACGTCGTATAGGATTTAAAGATTGTTTATTAGAAGTAACTCGTCTGTTATCTACATATGATGGTGTTAGTATACCTAGTCATGAATTAAGTCGACATTTATTAAATCACCTTCATCAATGTGAGAAACAAAGAGATATAGAAGCTAAAACCTATCTGGCTAACATTGCTTCTGTAGCTAATGCAATCTATGCGAAAACAAACTCATCTATTTTAAATTCGTCCACTTCTGGACTGCAACAATATCCCTCACAATCTCAACCATATTCATATTCTCGTAATCATCAATATGGTACAAGTCATGCTAATAGTTCAAGTTCATTAAAGCCAAAATATCCTAAAAGTATTTCAAGCACGAATGAACAACCCGAAGTGTTGGACAAACAGCCAACTACACTTTCCTCAATAAATAGCTCCGTAGATCACTCACAAACCAATGTTGGTCATCAAAATGATACTTCATCAGCATATCAAAATAGTGGAAGCATTTATATACCTTATCAGTCGATAGACTGCAAAATGCCTGGACAACAAGATTCTCATAAGTACCCATATATGATGGATGACAGATACTCAGAACAACTGTCTAATTATAGTTTTCAAACAAATGCATTTTATCCTAATTATATGCACAGTGAATATTGGAACAAAAGTTTATCCTATACGACTTCATCCTATTTGTCAAGTTATACATCAACTGCTAGTACTATTGTATCTAACGGGAATGGAATTATTACTTGTGAGGCAAATCCTTTAAATGCTAACTATAATGTTTTCGCCAATTCATCAAACTTAATGTATTTTAATGTAAATAATATTAATAATAATACTGGTAACTCTCAATTATCTGCTGGTCTTGGTCCAAATGAAAGTCAGTCTACTTCATCACCACCATTTCGTTCAACACCAGAAGATTCAGATATTGGCTTTAGTCCACATCTAAAAATTAACTTATCAAGTAATGTAGGAAATGAGGAAACTGAAGATGATTGTAATTATTACAATCGTGAAAGTATTGGAGGATTTATAACGTCAACAGCAACAACAACAACGATCATATCGTCATCTAATTTGACCACCACATTGGTGAAACCAGAGTCAACCAAAGTTATATATCAACAATCTCACTATCATAATAATCATGAATATATTTATCATGGAAAAAATGAAGTATGCATGAATTTATCTGGTGATTATCAATGCTCACCTGTTAAACCACATTCCTACAATAATCAAATATATTCAAGGCATTTCTCCCATAATTATAGTAATCAATACAATGATCTACCATACACAAATTATCCTAATAATTCATGGAATCATATTAATAAAACTACAGATTCAGTACAATATCATGATCATCTTCTTCAGTCACACTTAACAAATTCTATACTGAATACTATAACTGAAAGTACAAGTCTATTAACAATACCAACTTCACAAAGTTTTAGTACTACAATCACTACAATTAATACACCTGTAAGTAGTATGAATAATAAAATGATTAATGAATTAAGGGAATAATGAGAGGGAAATGAATCTAACCAATATACGATGATCGAATATGTACAGTATTTTTGAAATTTATTTCTTATACTTATAAAGATTTTTTTTTATTTGCTTTTCTGATGATTACTTCATTTTACTGTGTTATATTGACGTTCTTATTGTAAATTTTAATGAAAATTACCAAAGAATTTCACTAACGTAAGCACAGAATTATTATTATTTACTTCAAAATACATTAATATTCGATATATACAATGTTATGTAATTGTGTTCAGTTACTATGGAGGGGTAGGCTGAGAAGAAAAGCTACATCAGTAACTGATGAGACCCATATAGTGAGTATGTTATATGCATGTACAATCAACATAGAACCTGGCAGATGTCTGCATCGGTTCAAGTTGCCATACCACCATGGCACTTCAAGATTAACACCACCACCATTAGTAGAAGTTACTTCAATAAAATAAAATAATAATAATAGTAACAAGGAGTGTGAACATATAGAATATGGTTCAGGAAGCGTAGAAAGAAAGTTATGGAATAATTTAACTCTCATGATTTAAGGGAGTATAATGGGTGAATACATCTGCGCCATTGTGACCGATTCTGGGCCATGTCACTCAGTGTTTCTAGCCACTGGTTACGGTAATTGCGAGGACCCCATCCAGGTAGTCTGCAGCTACCGACAAGACTTAACCTGGCAGTCGGTGACTTCATGGACTGATGCCATGTTTTAGTTTGGCCACCTCTTACTCTCTTCCATCCTATTCCTATATCAGCCAGCATTACGCGTCGAGGAAGACGGTGGTTGGGCATACGCAATGCTATTTGATCACTAAATTCAATAAAGTGTGAATTGTCGTTAACACTTTATTGAATTTAGTGATCAAATAGCATTTCATTGGCAATTATCTTAATGTGTACATATTCCAACGAAGACTAATCAGTTTTAATCTTGAACAACAAACATACGAGTGATTTTAGTTTCTAGATTAAAGATTTATGATCAGTTGTAGGATGAAAAATTGATAATTAGAATTCTGATAATCATTTTTTATATTTTACTTGGAAAAATGTTATGCTTGATTGTAATGTGGTAGTCAGTAAGAAACACTGGACCTATGTTTTAAATTAGCTGATGTTCGTTAGTAAAGCATACTTGAAATCACTAAGCAATCGGTTCATTCTACTACACCCAAACGTATTTCGTTCATTTTCATATAATGAAATGCTACAATTGAGCACTTGAACTGTGAATCACCCACTGCATGACCGTCTGACATCAAAACATAACACATACAATGCTGAGTTAGCTAGCTTAATTGTTACCTTACAATTTGGTCGATGAAGTTCGGTCTGCACTAGAAACTAGACAAACATGATATCGGTCATTCGCTACTCCGTAATCAGTCAGTATACATGTTTGAATGTGATCTCTATCGCAAACAAACATGAACCATATAATCATTCTAAGCCAGAAATTTTAACAAATGACTTCTTTCTGGTTTGATACTCACGATACACATGACATGAAACATGGATTCCAGTCGTACCAAACATTTAAGTTTTGTGGCGAACTAATTACATTTGTGAATCACTAATTGACAGTTCAGTGATCCACATTTTCACTTTTAGTCAATTCTTGATCTAGCGTGATTCTTATTATATGCCAATACTAAGTTGATAAATTGCTTCTAATTTGATTGGCTTTAAGTGTCCAGTGGTCCTTCAGAACTTCACGAAGCGAACTTCCAAGCTGGTCTCTAGTTTATGAACGATCACGATACCTAACTACAATGCTTCTTTGCAATATATTCAGTTAGTGAACCTATACAGTCAAACAGTTATTCAGTAGTGACAGATTGTTGGGAGTGCTTTTTGTCAACAGTCAACTAAAGGTGGAAATATAGACGATTCCATTTTAAATCAATTATTCAATCATAACAGTATGTTTTTAAGACGAGCAATGAGTTAAGAGAAGTGACATTAAGTTCTTACCATTACCCATCAATATAGATTTCAGAAATGATGAATAAAGTCACAGTTTATGTGAAGCCTATGTATAATGTAAACCGTGTTTTCAAAAGAAATTTGAATGCCTGGAAACCATCTGTTTAGTTTGTCCTTACTAATCAATCGTCCATTTTTAAGTTTATCTTAAACATAGTAAAATTACTCAACTGTATTCTACATACGACACAATAACGAGACAAGTCATTTATTTCAATATTAACAAAGAAAGAATCACCCTACAAGATTCATCATTACTTATTTTGAAGTTATCTTTGATTTTCTTGAACTTGGATTGCCTAGATTTTTGTAACTAATATGTTTAATTATATATAACTTTCGAAACGACACATTTTCGCTGTTCAATGTTTAATTGTTGATTAGAATCACGATTTAAACAAAAAAATACTGAATTAAGGAAATATTCATTCTGATACATGTTTTTCAATTATTAAACTGAAAGATTCAATTATTTTCGTAACAGTTAAGCATAATTAAGGTATTTTAATTAAATTTTGCATTAATTCAAGCCTCCGAATAAAACTGTAGAAAATGACGGAGGTTAGGTGATTGGATACCGTCAGCATGAACCAGTGGATTTAAATGGCGCGCTGGTTGATACTCGTCAATATGGCATAACTAACTTAATATCAAAATACAATGCATCCAGTGTTCAATTACTCGAACTGATAGCTACACTGAAACTTTATTAACAGAATTCAGTAGGCGCTGTGGATTAGATAAGCATGATAATGATCACTTACTGTTCAGTAGTTATTTAATGTACCACTGAAAAATGATTCGGCTAGTGGGAATTTGGAAGCGACATATTAGGAAAACAGGTATAGACCATATTTAGTATAGTTTATGTTCGATATAAAAACAGAAAATACGTCTGGATATAATTAAGTTGTACACATCAAGGATAGCTGGAATACAGAGAAGGTTTTATTATTAACAAACTTGGGTGATGAGAAAAAAGATCTACAAATGGATCTACTAATTTCAGCTGTCATTCAATTATTTGTTTCAACTGATTATTCTGCACTTCATCTTGATGTAATGGAAGTGGAGATCACTTAACGGCGTGTCGTGACATTTTATTTATAAGTTAGTGATAATTTTAAATTGGTGCAAGACTATTTTACTAAAAGGACATTACGTAAGCATCTAATGTGAAATGGTACTTTCACTTGAAATGAAAGGAGGTTTCGTTAACTTTCGGTATCCAATTGTAATTCCGTTTCATTAATCAAGTGTTAAATACACATCAAGTAATATCGATACTGAGTGTTGTTTATAAATTGTCTAGTTTAAGTAGCGGTGCAGCACATTTTGGTGTTTAGTTTGATGGGTTCGAATGTCAACAATAATAAGATGCTGCTTGAGTTTTTAGGATAGGTATGCTTTTGAGCAGTACCAAAAAATGTGTATGCAAATATATACAGGGCTAGTGTCTTATACTTGATATTACCGCCATTAAACTTTAATATACCGTATTCTTCTATACAGCAATGAAAATGCTTTCAAGGTAACTTTCTAGTAACTTGACTTAACATAAGAGCAATCGTTCGAGATTTATCTACAGAAACCTCTAACTGTCTGTCTCTGTTATACAACTTCCATTATACGAGACAACCGTTTAATTTGTCGACACATTCATTAAGAGTTTTTGTTGATTTTGCTTAACAACTTAATAACTGTATCATACTTTCTGCAGATACTACACTTCATAATTTATAATGTATATAAATTTGTTAGTCAGTTCTGATTCACTTACCTACTTAAACTATGCCATAGTAAGGGGGGGACCTATGACACATACGTCTACTTTTAATATTCAGTTATCTTGTTAACGAGTGAACAAAACAAATTCTTTGCTTAGTGTAGAAAACGCATAGTCTAGTATTGTAATATTATAGGTCTAAATCTTATCGATACACTTTGGTAAATAAAATCTAACTAATCACTTCAGTTTATAAAGCATGTTACGAAAGCTTTTGGCTATCTTGTATTCACTAAACATGAGAAGTGATCATTAGTTAATATTTCATTCATCTTTACTAAACGAGTTTTGTTTAGAATATACATTTCCGGTTCGATGCCAACAAGTAGCAGGTATAATTGTATGAAGTTGACTGAAGAAGTCTGTTAGAAACAAATACTTTTATTCCATTAATATTCACCATTAATTTTACTATTCAATATTAAATTTAGGAGTGTTCTTTGATAAGAAACTATATATTTAATGTACCAAATTAATAATCAACTCTTTCTGATGGGAACATTATCAAAGATGTGCAATAGCAAACTAATATTAGGATATTATTCTAAAAGTTGTCTACTTGTTGGAAAATTATTAAAGTGGGTTATGATTAAAACAAAGATTACATAATGTTTGAGTGGGATTGTGACTGGTAAGTGGAATCCAGGACGCGTGTTTCGTTCCATTCGAAAATCGTCAGTTGGATGTGCTTGCATCCAAGTGTTAATGTTCACATTGGGACTTAAACTCAGTTAGTTTTGGGCCAAACGCCACCGCATTCACCACTAAGCTACTGAGTCCATACAGCTACACTTGTGTAAAAGAGATGTCTATGTAATTGGGATGAATTTTTATCTCCCCGCCGACTTTTCATGGACGAGCCGAACTGGTTCGAGACCCGATGTGAACATTAACAATTAGATGCAGGCACATGCAGCTGACGAGTCCCAAATAAGGTGGTAAGCGAGTCTTGGACTTCTCCTGCCAGCCACAATTCAACTCAAACAATACCTGTGAACAATCGCCGTATCAAGGCAATCCGCTCAGGGTGCGCATATGGCAACAGAGATTGATAAACTTCAGTCCATGACAAATCAACGAGAAGATTCAAGTGTGTTCTAATTGAAGATTATAAAGTTTCACTAGAGTAAAAGCACAAAAATGGAATGATAAAATATGAACAACACTTATAATTAAGTTATAGACGACAAATTTTCATGAAATGATTAGTCATGGCGACGTGAGGAAAAAAATATTAGCAGGAGATTGTGCTGGCAATACAGTGATTGTGGTATGAAACGGTATGAAAGCCATATTACTATAAACTTGAGGCTTTATGAACGACATTTTTCTCGAAACCGTTCTCACGATCCTTGAAGAATATCTATGATGATTACTTATTTCAAAACAAATTCCAAAACCTAAATTAAATGCAGTCGGTTTTGGTGGAACAATCAATTCGCAATTTTAGTCCCTACTTTGTAGGTTTGTTCACTAGATATTTTGAACAGAGCAACTCTGATTTCTGAAATAACTTCAGAAACAGATAATTTTGGTCAGTTCAAGTAGAAAAAAGGTCTCTTTGTATACGTTTAAATTTCTGTTTTATAGAATGATCACCATTTAATTTCGATTTAGGTCATTAGTGATGTTCATACTCTGCTTACAGTGGTGTTTCGATCAGTGTTTGCTCGGATTTTATCTTCAGCGGTCTCATAAATTTTGATAACAAAAATTTTGTATGCTTGTAGAAGTCATTTGCAGATATTTGTTAAATTCGTTTTGTTATTCTTAAGGATTGATAAGGATAAATTTCGATAAATATTTTGAGCATGTTTAAACGTTTAGAATATCATCATCATCATCATCATCATCATCATCATCATCATCATCATCATCATCATCATACATTTTACGTGAATTTATTGTGAAAATTACCACACTCAAATGGTTATTTGTAACGTCGTTCATAGATAAATCACAGTACAGTTATTAATTCAATGTGAACAGAAATGTTCCTCTACCTATCTGTTTATATGTTTCTATGATACTGTTGCAATGTAGTATCCTTAGAATTCAGTATTGATCCCACTATAGATCTTTGTTGCAACGCCAGCTGTATTTTTATAATTAACACTGTTAGGACTCAGTCAAGAAGTTTTGGAGTAAGAACTTAGGAGTAGTATTAGTAGTATTGTATTACATTTTTTACTAGTAAAGGCATAAAGAAATCAGAAGCAGTCCAACCAGTAATATATGTATTATTGTATATCGAAATAAGAATGTCTTAAATATGGATAAACCTAAGGCGTAATGAGGGGACAACTAATTACATGTAAGTAGCATCAAGGTTTGATCAACATACCACACCAAAGCATTGTAAATAAAAGAAATAAATAGGCAGATGCATTATTACACAAATAAGAAGGGCTAGATGAATTATATGGCATAGTAACACGTTTATAAAGAATTAACGTACACTTATATCAGATGCTTGTCTAGCTATACACGAATTGATTATCGAAGAGCACTGAAGTTTCATGAACGAAAAAAAACTTTGATAACTATCATTCTTATTAGCTGATCGAAAAACCGCTTATCAATTTTACAGTTTTAATATAATTCAATCGATTCACGTGAATTTCAAAAAAGGCAGTGTTATTATAGTCATTAAGTAAATTGCCTAGTTTTGAGTGTCAAATAAATTCAAACTTAGTTCACTGAAGATATGATTGAGTTTACTAAGGTTTTATGACCTTTTCATTTTACGCTTGGAAAATTCTTTCAAATGTTGATTGGCATTTCCCTTGTGTACAACAATCGTGTATTTTTAAATGATTGTTAACCACTTCTACAATAAAGTATTACAAGATCGTTTAGCTACTATTGTTCATCATTTATCGGTGGCTGAAAAAAATAAGCCTGCCAACTCCCAAGATGTCGTTACCCGGTGAAAACTGGTATGCAGAGTGATGACTGCAAAGGTTAATATCACAATCTGTGCACTAACTTAACATCAGCAGCATATAAACGGTGTAGTAAACCTGAAAACGTATGGCTTTGCCCACTCTGTTGTCCAGATTCAAACCACTTGTAATTGGACGCTACGTCGATTATAAACATAACTATGAAACACAATGCAATTCCTGGAAGAAATGCGATGACAACTATTTTATCGGATATGTTGACACTCAAATCAACACCTTTGTGAGCGACTTAACCCTAACTAAATCCTTATCTGCTATACCTGAAGTTGACATCATGCACTTTGAAGAGACAAACCTGAACCCACCAAAGGTGGAAAGCAAAAGGTATAAGTCAAGGCTGGCTACAAAGAATGAAATACTACTTTCAAATATTACAGTTATGGCTAAGAATAATGATAAAGAACTGAAATGTAAAGTCATAAAACGTCCTCCACAGGAAAGGCGCGATACCGTTTTAAACTGGATACATGCAAAGAGCGAAATGCGAACAGGGACAGCTTTGGTAACGATCTTGAAGGAAACAGTCTTGAAGAGGGCTAATACTGATTCCAAAGATGTTCAGTCGCATCTTAGTCTAATTATTTGTAATCTAGAGGAATCTGAGGACTCAGACCCTAACAAACATCATGCCCATGACCTTCAGTCAGTTCAATCGGTCATTCGACTTATGTTACCTAGCACAGTAAACGGAGTTCATATTAGGAAAGTGATTATATTAGGTAGGGGGGGGGTGGTTGGCTAAGCGCAAAGTAGACGAATTTTTAAAATAGTCTTAGGCAATAAGGATGAAGGAGACATAGTGTTGAAAAATGCTCACAAAATCCGTGGGCCGGACATGAGTATCCGGCCTGATTAGTCGCTTAAGGATCGAATTGAGAGAAGTTCTCAACGAACTAGAAATAAGGTTTCAGAATGGAGAGGAAAACCTGAAAATTAAGGGTTTCTGGGTGGTGAGGGTGGGCACTAACTTACGTACCCTAAACTTATCATATACTAACGCCCGGAGCCTGGGGAACAAAATATCTGAGTTACGTATCGTGGTGGGAGAATTTGACCCCGACATAATTGCTCTAATGAAAACATCGTTAATAACATCAATCAAAACATAAAATATCTGTATCAGGTCTAATAGGGTCACTAGCCGTAAGGGTGGAGAAATAACCTTATATCAACATTGTATGCCAATCAGTACATCAAAGCGTCACATGTGAGGTTGCCAGCTGTACTCTCAAATCTACACAGCCTAGTACCTATTGGAATAGTTTACTATAGTCCTAGCTGCCTAGTGAATGATTTTACTTTGAACCGCATTTGTGAGTGAAGTACAGTTGATAGGTGCATTATTATTGAGGACTTCAACGCACCGCACATCAACTGGATGGAGATCTCATCTCTGGGCAGGGCTTCGAGAAAATCTTGTTGTTAGTTAGTTCCCAGTGTGCCTTAATACTGGGTGACACAAAACCGATAAGTTTCAACCTAGACCATGAACCGTCGCTCATAGACCATGTATTTACGCCTAATTCTGATGGCATCATAGATCTTAAGCTTCTCTCCCCGCTTGTTAATAGCGACTACGTTGTTCTGTCATTTGGGTTTAAGACTTCTGATATTGCATATAAAACTGTTCCATCCCGTCCAAATATATAGCGACCAGACATTTCGGAAATTAGGGACCAAGCTGCTTCGGAAGATTGGTCGGTCACCGAAAGTCATTCAATTAAGAGAACACGGTGGAAGTTTAATGAGACATTCCAAGAAGTAACTGCCCCATTCATTCCATGATCCGTACCACGTAGGTTGTCACATAATCCTTTATAGATTGACAAAAACGGTCGAAAACTTCTACGATGTAGAAAACGTCTTTGGGACTTGTAAATAATTATGAGTTGTGATATCATTAATCAACAGTACCGTTAGGTTAGAGACCTTTGTAAACTAACTATCAATAGATCTTGCATAATTTAAGAAAGGCAGCTAGCACAAGATAACCACACTTGTCCTAAACGGTTGTTTACGTATATTAAGAGATAAGAGATACGAGAAATGGTGGGATCCCGTCACTATTGATGCACGATAATCCACTTGTGTTGGATGACTCAAATGTGAGTAAAACTGGAAAGTTATCAGAATATTTTAACGAGATTTGCTCTGTGGTTATTAATGTTGATGCGTATCCAACAAACACAATTGACATAGTTCCAATGGAATCAATTCTTATTACTAAGGATAAGGTTTTGTATTGACTTAGCCACCTAAAACTAGGTAAGTCACCGAGTTTTGATGGGGTGCATCCTAGACCGTTATCATCACTCGTCGACATCATTTCAGAACCACTCAGAGTTGTTAAGGATGTCTCCTTTACATAAACAACTTGGAAGAGATTGGAAGCATGCAATAATCGACCCCGCTTTTAAGGGTGGAAATAGACAACTGGCATCTAACTATAGGCCCATCAGTTTAACTAGTATCATAATTAAAACCTTGAAGAAAATAATCCGTTCACGTAGAGTCACGAAACTTGCTGACGCAGAAGCCAGATGAGTTTTATAAGTGCCTTTTCTGTCTTATTAACTTGTTGACTACGGGGGGGAGAGAACTAAGCAGAAGCTATTGTTAGGGGACTGTCTGTAAATGTAATATCCACTGACTATAGCAAGGCATTTGATAAACTGTCTCATGTCGGTCTTATACAGGAACTATTAAACTTTGGGATAATTGGGCAAATTCAGAGTTGTATAAAGAATTTTCTATGCAAACTGAGACAGAGTTCGAGTTGATGAAACACTGTCTGAATGGAATCCTATACAAAGCGGAGTCTCCCAAGGTACTATCCTGGGCCATATCTTATTCTTACTTTATGTCAATGAATTTTCACGTCAGCTAAAATTATCAATACTCTTGTTTGCTGATGTCATGATGATTTGAAACACAGTATGCAGCGACAATGACCAGCTTAACCTTCAATCTGACTTGAACGTGTTGGTTTGATGGTCTCAAAGTTGGGGGTTAGATATCAATTGCAGTAAGAGTGCACTAATGCGCATCGGCCGCGGTAACGTCCACCAATACACCTTGAATAATGCACCACTTCCACAAGTAGAAGAGTTTAAGGATTTAGGAGTAATTATAAGTCAGGATTTGAAAACTGCTGCATGCTGCAACTCAGCAGCAGCTAAAGGGTCGTAAGTGTCATGATTATTCGACATAGCATTCAAATGTTTTGATGAAGATATGTTCTGGATTTTATATCCTACATACGTGTGACGACATCTTGAATACTGTATCTAAGCAGCAAGTCCCTGTCTTATTAAGGATGTCAAGACACATGAGTGGGTGCAACGAATAGGTACTAATCTGGTTGCAGGCCTTTCACACCCCCCTCGAGATAAGCGTCTAAAACGCTTATATTTTTTCTCTTATCGTAGAACACAAAGTGACCTTATATTGGCATTCCGTATCTTAAATAATGACTTAGGTGTTAATTTATCGTACCTTTTTGCTCCTTTCATAACTAATCGTCCCAGAGGCCACCTTAAAAAGGTTTTAAAACCGAGATCGAATAGACATAAAGTAGGAATCCGTTCCTCGTATCGAGTGATCTACGACTGAAACGGGCTACAGGTGGTGTCAGTTCCATCGGTGAACTCTTTCAAGGAGAAGCTGAATCTATATTGGAAGAGCTACCGCAAAGATTAATACAAATCACCCAACCAACTATCCTCATCAGCGAAGACTGTAAAATGGTTACTATTATCTTTTGAATATTTTTATTCGTAACTAACTTTTACAGGTGTTGACAAAAATTTCCTTAATAATTTCCTCATTTATAGTTTGCCTTTATTTATCTCCTCTCCCCCCCTTAATTATAATTAAATCTACATTTTGTAAGTATGTAGGTTGTATATTCATATGTATGTGTATAGTTATGTATGTTTATAGCTATTTATACGTATAAACAGAAAATCTATCTTCCAATCGGTTAGTTTACTAATCCATCATCTCATTTGAAATGTTCATTAAATGTTCAATAATGAAATGAATGATTTAAACAAACAAACAAACAAGCAAACAAACAAATAAACCAGATGTTTGCCTAGAAGACATTAATATGACCAATTAATCAGTAAAAATAAACATCAATTTTTAAGAAGAAAAGAATTACTAAATATTATATGAAGGAGAAAAGAAATAAATAAGACAAGAAATAATATGCTGTAAAGTAAAAATACATGAATACAAAAAATATTTCAAGAATAATGACTTTAATGTTTAAAATTAATTAAACTTCATGACCTTTTAGTTTTATGATTTGTAACTATGTTAGAAGTTTGCAATTTAAAAATTTTAATAAAAATAGAGAGGGAGAAAAAAATATATAAAGGCAAACAATGAAATAGTTTATTATGATAGTGAACAAAAAAAAAATTGAATCATTCAATTAATTTTGGTGTACTTGATATGAGTGAAGAAAAATCTGTGAAACAGATTTTATTTTTTCTGCTATTATCATCTATTCAAGTATAAAGTAGTGTATACAGTAAATTAGGAAAGGATCATTATGAATAGTTTTATAAGATTGTTTTTTTTTTAATCATTTATATGTATTTTATAATTACAACCTAGTTACTAATTCCTTAGTCTAGAATGGTGAGAAGAGTGATTTGTTTGATATCCAGTAAAATAAACTGATAAAGAAATATCAAATTACTACATCTCAAACCGGACTGCACTCTCCTGATAGACATCAGATCAGGAATAGTTTAGTTTTTAACTTTTATATTAGTACAATAATAGGTATTCGTAATTTCAGTAGCGATAATATGGACTACACTTCATAAGTTTTTGTTACTGTATGTTTTTAGTGAATAGGTGGTTTTTATGTAGCTTGTAGTTACAAGTTTACGTATGTTTGATATGTAGCTGAGAGTTGAATTCTGTACTGACGTTTCGTGTTACTTTAGACTTATCATTTGGATAGGGGACTACTTCATTAATAATATTGTTTCGATTATATTCATATCATTATCATATAATGAAGATAAGACATTGATAGTAGCACTTCTGGAATATTTGTTACTCATAGTTATATAAATAAAAGTGTCAGGAGTTAAATTAGTTTAGAATGGCTTAATTCATTATAAAGTTTTTCTAGAATCAAATGAAACTTCATTAATTTTTCACTTATTATTGTTCAAAAGGAGAAGAATGTACATGTTTTGAAATATGGCATGATTTTCTCACAGATTATGTAAAGCATCCACTTTCTTGCAGTACACAAATACACGCGGTTTTTAGTTTGTGTCGACAGGTACTCTTGAATCTATTTTTATACTAGTTTGAAGTTATCAACAACGTGTACTGACTATAATGAGATAAAAACAGTCACTTACTTAAATATTGAATAAAGATTACTCATTATTACATTGAGGTGTGTAGCCTTCATGTTATTCGGAGGCCAGTCTACTTACCAGAATACAAGTATATCCCTTAGTACATCGTTTTGTACTACCTGTGGAGTATTCTCTGAATTTAGAAGATAAGGAACAGTTGATGTAATTCGATCATATATACTTTCGAACTATTATTCTTATATGTAATTAAGCAATGTTAAGGTTAGGATCGGTTAACTGGTTTATGTGGCTTAGAACTCCAGCCCACCTAGTTTGTTCGGATTAATGTAACTTAAACTTAACTACCTCCTATACCAATAAGCTGAGTGGGTTGATCCAAGGATACGGGGTAAAGTTTTGCCATTAGTTCATGAAGTTAATACTTGTTATTATTAGTCACTTTGGGAATTACAGCCTTCTTTATAGGAGTTTGCGACACCCATCATAAGTTGACTTCTGACACTATAAATGATAGTGCCTTAGATCAGTGGTTAGATGCTATCTACCTTTACCTCCCTCTGAATGTCACTTCTTGTCTTCCATCCTCATCATTTAATTTTGATTCATAATCCTCGTGCTTATTTTTTGTTATATACAGCAGCATTATATTCACAAGTTTGTTTTTCCTTTTGTTAATGTTGTATAAGTATGTAGAAGTGACTTCATTCATATCTCTTTGTTCGTTTACGCTCAGTACGATTTCTTTCCCAACAGAGTCATTCTATAGAATTAATTTATAATTTGTAAGTGATATTCAAAGAAATATAATCATCTTGATATCTATAACAATGATTTATACACTTATAATGTTAGTAACAGTAGTGTGTATAACTAAACTAATATTTTTACTGAAATTAATGGCTTAATAGTAATGTAATTTATCAGTCTTCAAAGTGAGTTTACAATAAGACAATTTATTAACTCACAGTTTTAGAAATTTATAATCCGAAAGTAAAGAGAATAGATAGAAGGTAACAAGTCCCGTATGCTAGTCAGGAATAAAAATACTTTTTGCTCTGTATAGATTACATTTTTAGCGTTATTAAACTAATCTACCATAGTTTTTGTTTTGTTAATATAAATAACAAATGATTACTTGTTTCAATTGGGATGGTTATTTTTGTGGAGATTGGTTAATTTATTTGATTGAATATATCACAGATTGATGTTGGCAGGGTACCATTGAAAACCAGGGAGCACTGGACAGCTGTTTCGTTCTAGTGTGAAACTCCTCAGCAGTGTGCACCCCAGATTCCGCACCAGGGGTTTCAGGTTGGCGGGAACGTCTAACCATCTGCACTACTATTTGCTTATTTTATATAACGAATATTCACGTGTATCAATAGTATACAGTCAAATATCTGAGGTATGTTAGCTCACTCATACAAGTGGATCAACATAGCTAACGAGATCTGTTATACGTTATATAAAAACAAAGTGAAAATATTACGTGAAGCCTGATTATTTAACAACCACTCTCAGATTCGGTAACTGATATGTCGTGAACTACGACCAGTCAAGATATGCGAGATAATAAATTTGAGAGATATAATACTGAAAACAAGACACAAAGACTGGTTGCATTATCCCTGTAAGTCCATCATTATATTGTTAACACTCCGGCTAGTTAGAAGAATATAGGACAACTGAACCAACCAGATGGTGTCGCACTTACATTTCATGCCTTCCTTTAATTACACATAAAAACTGACTGTACAGCTAATCGTTTCGGAGAATAACATCAATACAGAACAAGAGCAACAATGTCGAGGAACTGAGTTAACAGGTAAACAAGAAATTAGTTGTAGTTCATGATTGAGAATGACACAGAAACAGATAATGGGCCACATGAGAGGTTAGGGAAAAGGGAATATACAAACAATAGAAATAAAACATTCAGTATAAATAGAACCAGAATATATGAAATAGTTTTCTGAACAACAGTTCTGGAAGTTAACCACTCACCTCATTCCTCACAATGTAAATTTTTCCAACTCACCATCTTTCTTCAGATTCAGTCATTTTATTCTTAACTAAGTAAACCTTACTCATTTCATGTTATGATTATTAGCCATTGGTTCTATTCCATAGCTTGATCACTTGTTTTTTGTTCATTAGTCCTTTGTTGCTATCTACAGTGCGGAATGTTCATGTGTATAGGATACGTACTTTATTTAGTCTTCTAATTTTACCTACCTTTTTACTGCACTTTACTAACGTGGGATGAAAACAGCTTTCAACTAAATTCATTTGTATGAGTATTTTCAGCCTAATTGTTATTTAGACTCTGAAAGAGATTGTAGGCGGCTAAGGAGAACTAACAAAGTAGAAGGAATTCATTTTACTTTGTTAAAATTTGTGTTTTTTACACCTCATAAGACCCACTACATTGAAGAAAGTAGATTATCAACTGGGCTTTTATTTGTGTTTGAATACCATTCTTGTGAAAACCTGATGATTATGATAAGCTTACTAATATTCTTATCATCTCAGCAACATTTCGTTACCTTCTTAACCAGCTTTAGAGTAAACATGACAGTGATTTCATTCTAAGGTTCATTGTTTCCTAATTTTACTAATTATCATGGCTGAAGCTGAAAACAATAACCGAATGATTTCAACGTACTGAATTAAATTTACTTGGAGGTTATGAGTCCAATAAGTTGTAGATTAGGTAGGGGGAAAGGGAAACGCTCGTTTCTGATTTTATTCAAGCTAAAATAAAACAGATATCCGTTAATTTCTAATTTTCAATGTTAACGTAATTCATATCAGTACAAAAGTAATTAAATCTTCATGAATAGAAAAAAAGTAACAAATTCATAAACAAGTAATACTTCAGTTAGGGGTTTGTTGAGATATCTAACTGTCAATTTTGATATCACGAATTGATCTGAACCAGACAACCATTGACCACCTGGTAGCACTGGACAGTTGTCTTGTCCTAGTATGGAACTCCTTAGCAGTGCGTACCCACGACCCCATCGAGGTCAATTGTTGTCTGATTCAGATCGTTTCGTGGTATCAAAATTGACGAATAATATTTCATTTCAATTTTTCTCTGTATAACTTTTGTATTATGACAGTAGCTTACACTCTTATTTGTCTAGTAACCATTTATTTTTCATATATAAATGACTTAACAAGTGTATGTGTGATCAGATTGTTCGAAATGTATTGCGCAAATATTTACATAGCTCTGATAGACTTTGTCTTCTTATTGCATCATCAAAGTACCATTTTGAAACAATTTGGTAAAATTACTATGAACTTCTTTTTTCGAAGCTAACTTTACGAAAACTAAATGTATGTGAATTTATTCAGAAATAAGAATTGTTACTATCGAAAATGAAACCAATCTTTTTACGACTTCCATTCAGAGGTGATGAAATAACTAACCGAATTAACTTCAGATTAAGTGTGATGCATTAAAAAGAATGCTTACAGCTGACAAACTAACCCTTCTGTATGAAACAAAATGATAGTTATATCAAACAGAAGTGGACGTAATCCTTACCTCTAAATGCGTTTACCAGTCTACATGTTTCTACAAAATCAATTACTTTGGAAATAAAAACATAAATAAGGGTTAACGTCGGGAATGTTAAGCATAGACAACGACGATCAAAATCAATTGACTAACGTGTTTTCAATAGCGTCATTGCTGGCCATTTTCTTGATAGTAAGTACTTGGTTGACATTTCAAAATAAGTAGTACTCAAATATCACTTAGCTTATCACATTTTATCGAAGCTGTTTCTATTAGAAAGGTTAAAAGTAAACCTAAGTATTCGAAAATGTACAGTTGTCAGTTTAGGATTGTCTTGGTAACTTTAGTCTTAAATATCTACTAACCAAACTTCTCAATTCATGTTTTTTTCAGTCATTACTTACTTTTATGAGCATTGCCCAGAGTTATGATGATTATGGCTATTGTTCTTTAAGTTGTAAAACAGCTGAAGAGAAATCGCGAAACAAATGAATTATCAATAATCAAGCGCAAAATATATCATACATACATCGTGATACCATGACTTTTGTAGTTAAATATCTTTTACTACTTGTAAGTAACTAGTAACCGATTAAAAACTTTTACTATAATGTCTATGAAACAGAATACTTTGAAATTACATAAAACTTATGAGACATTACTTCATCATATGTGACAATAACTCGACATACTGCCAGTGAAGTCGAACTATTTAGACCAGTGACCACATTACAAATCGACCAATAGAATTCGACCGGCATTATGATTGATATTAAATTGGCCACTATACAGTTATTAACCAATGTGTATATTTCGGTTTCACAGAGGGTCAGTGGCAACTTAAATAGACCAGTGACAACGGCCGCAGACTATGAGACTGAATCACCTGGGATGAAATCTGAAGGGAAACATTGGTTCCTTCAGACATTGTCTGTGCACCTTGCTAACAAGTGCCAAATAACATGAGACCTAAGTCTAAGGTTTCCTACTGACTACTCTGAAACCACCTTCAATCAGTGTTACTATTTCTGCTCTTATCACAAACAGGATAACTTATGGTCACGTTAAAAACTATTTTCAGAGCTTAACTGATTTGACCAGGGTATTGAAAATAATTTTAGTTCTTAAAGTAAGTAGTTTATGATTAATAATACATAGCATTTCATGTTATCGATAGTTCTAATATGAAGTTTATAAGAATAAGTCCCTTCGATAGCAAGGAAAGCGTTAATTCTTAGTGGAAATATAAACATGCAATGCAAATACATTCGATGGATATTTCGTTGTTAATGGTTGTAGAATTGTTAGATAAACTCTTCTATAAAATTAAATAATTTCTCATAAGTTGAATGACATACTGTTAACGAACAGTAGTAAAAATGTCAATCATCTTGAATTTTTTTTATTTGAATTCTACAAAACTGGTCACCTTTTATTTCTTTCAACAAATTTATGTATCTTCTATTTTGTTGTTTGTTTTCCTTTAGGCAATTAAGAATATGTGCTATACAAACATTGAACGTAACCTATAAAAATCATTACACCACATAAATATTAAGTTGTATACGTTGTTTTAATGTATTTCTGATTGCATCAATTCATCATTAAATGAAGTGTTTAGAACAAAACAACTGAATACACAGCTAACCTTATAGCCAAACTATAATTAATAATAAATGTTAATGAATTCATATTTTGTAAAAGTAGTAATTTACTCTAAGCAAAATATTTAGTCGATTTAAATATTGTTTACTTAACACTTGACAATTTAACTTTACTTTATGTCAGATAAATTTATTCTGTTATATTAAATTTTTTAGATTAAAATAAACATACCTATCAAAATACGAAATATGTGAATTGTTTAGTAAAATCGATTGTATCGGGTAATGGATAGAAGAAATTTACAACCTACAATTAATTAGTTGATTGAATATGTCACAGATTGATGTTGGTAGGGAAGCATTGAAAACCAGGGAGTACTGGACAGCTGTTTCGTTCTAATGCCGAACTCCTGAATAGTGTGCACCCCAGATTCCGCACCAGGGGCTTCATGTTGACGGCGAATGCCTAACCATCTTCACCACTGGGTCGGTATCCAACGGTAGAATACCCACATCCATCAATTTGCGATATATAGGGCGACCATCCCAATTAAACTATAATAATGAGCTCATCACTGAGTAACTCCAGGATGTTCCTGAAGCTCTAGTGAGAAGTTGTGACTGATGGAGTCCAGTCTTATCGGGTGTGAGACAGTTATCACCAATGACAATCGATGATCGTTGCGCCATATATATCACAAATTGATGGATGTGGGAAGTCTACCATTGGATGCTAACCCACTGGCAAAGATGTTTAGGAATTCGCCGTTAACATGAAGCCCCTGGTGCGAAATCTGGGGTTCACAATGCTGAGGAGTTCCACACTAGAACGAAACAGCTGTCCAGTGCTCCCTGGTTTTCAATGGTACCCTGCCAACATCAATCTGTGACATATTCAGTCAAATAAATAACCAATCTCCACAAAAATAACTATCCCAATTGAATTAATTAGTTCACATAAAATGTATTTTTCTGTATATAAAATTATTTCAAAAATTACCTTGAAATTATTAAACTAAATAGCATATGGCTGATAAACAAACTTACTCAGTCCGCTCCAGGTATAACTAAACTGACAGTTGACGCAGTCTAGAAATAGGTTCTACAATAAAATGAATGAAATTCGTCGTTGGATGTCTAACTTAAAGAATGCGACCGGCTAAAATTATTTTGTAGTTAAATCATTATTTTTCATTAGTTAGAAAATAAACAAGAAATATTGAGCTATTCATATCTAATTGGAATTGTGCGATCTATAGGTGGGATTAATTAAATTCAAATGGACTTCTCTTCACTTCTTTTAACCATATTTAGGCTGGTAAGGCACACGACTTTTGATTCTGTTGCCTTTAATTTTTATGTGTAGTAATGTAGTGGATACCACTCATAAGGTCATCAGTAAGTAGTAGGTAGCGGAGCGTTACGGGAAATTGGAAATATCAATACACAGCATATGAGGTGAGTTGCGAGGTGGCAAGGAGTAAAGCATGATTAGAATACATAGGAGGGTCGAGGACAACCAAGGGAAGCAAGCCGATAAACGACACGAACCAGAGAATGAGAAGGATGTGAAAACTGATTATTAAAAGTAATGTATGTAATATTTTATGACATTCTCTGTTTTAACGGAATAAACAGTTCGCTTGTCCAAGTGGTCTTTTTACGATATCATTTCTATCAGCTAATCATGGGGTAGTTATTAGTACTGAATGAACTTCACTTTCACGGTTAGTCGTTTCATAAAACTTTAGATAACAAACATAAATATAATAATATATATTCTAAAATTAAATACAGACTACACATCAATTTACAGGCTACTTCGGATTGTAAAGAATGTCAATGCACACAAATGGAAACGGGAAATATCTTTAATTATTTTAGTAGAACGTTAAATTAGTAGTCGCTACAAATTGCTAACAGTGTCGAATACACAAGTATCAGAGGTCACATAATTGTTATTACCGACGATATCGAGCAAGAGAATGGTTATCTATAATAAACAGTTTACGGAAGTCGAATTCCACATCGAGAGGTGAAGAGGAGTGATAGAGCTACATCATCAAGAGCATTTTCGAGTAAACTAAGTCGCACAGGACGTATCGTGTTCTATTTTCGAAGTATCTAAAATGATATAATGTAAAGATAAATAAACAGTGTTGTACAGGTAAGTTCCATATAGGCTTTGTACGTGATGATTTGCAACCATAATAAAAGTGAAAACAGAGAGCACAAAACGACAGCAAAATTATTGTAGAGTTAGTGAGGTGAACAAGCACAGTTAGTGCTTATTTGATCATTGCGAAAGATCACTTATTGCTTAGATTATGAAGGTAAAATATTAGCATAAGACTAGGCTAAGTGGAAGAAATTGCCTCTGTCGTACAAATAAAGAAAGCGAATCTGTTTTGCGTATGAATGGTGGAAATCTGTTATCGATTCGCGTAATGAGTGGGTTTAAGTAGGATAATTTGATTTTTGAAGCCAGGCTGTGGAGGTTATAGCATTAAGTCTTAATGCCTACAACTAGGATGAGGAGACCTAAGATTGAAATTCAGAGTTCCTTCCTTAATTATCTTCCGTAAGTATTGTACTTGCTATTCATTAAAATTGGACGATAAAAACTGTTCTGTTTGCATGACTTGTGATAAACGGCTCTCTTACGGCTACTGTATGTGGGTTTAAAAATATAAAGAGTTAGTGTCGACGTGACCCAGATATCTCCAACGTAACTTGTTCTAAGAATTACGGATTATAAGGATACTGAAATCCTGATTCAACAGCTAAATAAAACTTTATTAAGAGATTGCCATTTGTGGAAAAATTAAAATTGAGGCGTGTATCCCCAAAACATACCCAACAACACTTAGAAAAACTGGATATTAATTTCGATTTCGACCACCATACGGCAACCTTGTTAAGCTCAGCTTCGAAACCACTGAGTTTATGGGTACATAAGTATGTAGAGCGTAAATAATTACAAAACTTTAAGTTCGTGAGTACACAGAAAGGGCCTACGCAAGGTGAAGCATTTGTAGGTATCATTTATATAAGCTGCAAAGAGCAGCGGGCCTATAATAATAGATTTATTCTCAAGTAGCTTTTTGTTCATGAGTACATACCAGTTTACAGGCATGATCAGAATGATATAGTTTTATTAACATACAAGGATTTTCATAGTCATCGATAGGGGGTTCAAACTATATGGAGGCATTAATTAATTGCAAGGCCAACGACATCAAAGTTCACAGTACTAGGGTGCCAGATTTACGCATTGTAGTATAGTGCATTTTTGACAAACAAGCGCGCGGTTTTTGTCTCTGACGCTGCAATTCCAAAAGCCAGCCTGGAGTGAACAGAATGGATCATGCAGCATATCCAGATAAGGATTATAGCGAACAATATTTGGGATTTGGATAAAGACTCCATCAGAGCACAAATATAGGATGTATTCTTCCGTAGTGGTGGTATCTACGCGGGTTGATTTAAAAAGTGAGTTATGGATGCATTAAATATATTGTTAACCAACATTAATAGTAGGTTGCTGTAATGGAGACTAATTCTTTATGAGAGCAGTCCATAAGCTCGGGGATATGATATAGAGGAACATACAAAATGGAAGAAATAAAAATAAATATATTTAGCTAGTAGCTGTAAAACAAATAGTTTTGTTATTTTTTCTACTACAATGTTCATGCTTAGAGTGTTCAAAGGTTTAGAACCCTATGAACCATCACCGATTAAGTTGAGGTTGTGGTAAGTCGTGGAGTATTTGGTACAGATATACTGTTTAGACATTTTGTTTTTAGACATATTGTTCCAAGTACTGCTCGTGGCATCTAGTCTGTATACTCTTGTTACGCAGTGAGCGGGCCGAGTACTTCGCATGTCATGCTGGAATTTGAATAAACCGGTAGTTTATTCAGTGCCTTGGAGTCACTAAATAGTTGGTTTATCGATCGTATAGAGTGATATATATTATCTAACGTACGGACTTCTGCCGGTAAACTATTCCAAGTGGCAGTGAATTTGTGCACGAAGAAATTAAATCGTATTCTATTCCTACAACGTTCCACCCACACTGTACCTGTATGGTTTCTGAAGCCATAATTAGGTGAATCAATAAATCTTAATATAGGGTCTAGGGAGTATGCTAAACGATGTAAAACTTTAAAATAGAATGTCAGATTGAGCTTAGCTCGTCTTTTCCAAAGTGGTTCTAAGCCCAGTATATCGCACCGTGTAGTATAATTTAGTCCACAATCCATCCCCAGTATCTTTTTTGTGAAGTATCTCTGTATTCCTTCCATTTTTAGCTTATCACTTATTCAGGTGCTGCTGAGTATGAGTAGGCAGTATTCAAGTAGTGGGCGTACGCAGACCTTGTATAATACCAATCTAGACTCACGTTGGTAGAAATTGTGGACAATACAACCCATAAGTCTGCGTGCCTTTGAGGTGATAAATATTGTTTGTTCCTTGAATGTAAGATCCGTAGTGTATCTTAAGCCTAGGTCCAGAATCGCCTTACATTCGGAGATTTATTTCCCATCTACTTCGAAGTGTAGGTTGAGGCTGCTACACCCATTGCTTATCCAGCTACATTTTCTAGTGTTAAAGTGAAGTTGGTGTTCTTTACACCAGGCAGTGACTACATCTTACTCTAGCTGTACGATATTAGCAATGTTGTATAGCTCATTTATGTCGCATGAGTAAATAACTTACAAATCATCTGCCTATAAGGAGGTTTTCCTAGTGTTAAAACGTCTACTGATACTGTTGATATATATTGTAAACAAGAGAAGCCCTAGTACGCATCCCTGCATGACCCCACTGGTTACTCTCTTAGGGGATGATTGTGCTGAGTTTACTTTTGTAATCTGAAATCGACTAGTTAAAAATGATTTAAGCCAGCTCAGCGAAGGGTTTCGAATCCCTATGGAGTATAATTTCTCATAAAGTATGCCGTGTGATACTTTGTCAAATGCCTTAGATATATCGATGTATAGGACTAAGACTATTTTGTGTAAGTCGCGGTAAGATGTAATGTGATTAAAGAAGTAAATGTGACACTGCATGCATTCGAATGAGAGTAGTTGATTCGAACAATCTGATATCAGTGACTAGTAAAAGAATTTAGTCAAGTAAGTAATGGATTTTTAATTTCATAAGATGAGGGTTTGTCTACAAGGACCCTGTTGTTACTCGTATCGAGAGATTTAGGTATATTAAGTATAACATTAATACCAGCTGCACAAGGCTGAGTTTAGTAATGACCAAGTTAAAAGATTTAAAGTGACAAGTCATGTAAGATATAAATATGGTGAAACACATATTGGGGATTAAATATAGGTTTTTCGGAAAGCATATTGTCCTATATCTCGCCGTGTAATGTTTTTTCTATTATTCCAGAGAGGTAAGTGGGGTGATATTTGTGGGCCTATATTTGTGCAGGTTTGTTCTACCGCCTGATTTAGATCGAGAAATTATATATGACTTATTTCGCCCACTAGGATTAGCGCTTGTTTCTAAGGGAAAAGAAAACGGTTTCTGCTGAAGTAATAAGATGTCAGGTCTACCAAATTTGAAATAAGTGGATACCATACCATCCACTACATAACTAACGGGGGCCTTAATTGAGTCCATGATTTCACGTAATGGTCGCAAGTTGTGGAAACAGATCCCATGTGGTTGGTAAGTATTTACCTGGAGTCCACTCTATTTTCGTCTAGGGATTTAGACATGTATTCAAAATATCAGTGACCAAGTTAGCTATAATATTAAGGTAGTTTATTACTGAACTATCATTCCAGGCGCAAGGAAGATCAGTATTTAGGGAAGTAATAAGGCACTTATTGGGTAGATATGAAAATTTTCATCTTATAGCTACTAGGTAATGAAGGTAGTTCATCATTAATAACAGTTAACATATGGACTTCTTTAACTTGGCTAAAATCACAAGCGTCACGAAGTCATTCGACTTTAATCAATGTTTCTGTAAGCCTTCCAATATGTTGAGAAAACTAGGTGGTTTTTATAAGGTACTGTTCGCATTTAAATTGTTTAATTTCATAGGTGGAGTGAAGTTTAAACCTCAGCTGTTAACCTGACAAAACATGCTTAATACATTTGGTTAGACTGTTAGGCAAAAGTGGCTGTCGAAATCCAAACATTCCAGACAGGTTTGTAGGAAGTTCCAGTTTGTATATACATGATCTTGCTATTGTTTAGCTTTTATGACATAGGATTGTTGGAGTGGCCGGGGTAAAAGTAAAAGAATGTAAACCTCTTTTTGGACTCCGCGTTCGCGATCTTTGTTCATTTGAATTAATATAAGGATATTGACATAAAATTATCCCGAAAAGTGAAAGTATCATCTTTGCCCCAGACAGAGCTGAATGAACTGGTACTTTTTCATTAGCCATATTAAGAATTTGAAGTGCCGCAAAGTAGACGCATGCAGCAGAACTGGCCTACAGGGGAACACTTCGACTTTCAGTTAAACTCACGGAAAGTTGTTCCGATTCAAACAACGTGTATTTCAACCCTTATACTATCCGGCTTACAATCGATATGAGTTTATTTAAACCAATTCAAACTTGACAACAGTTGACAGATATTTTTATCCTATCAGCTTTCAAATGGAACTAATAGTCTTTGTATATCTTGATACTCCACAGCAACCCTTCCACTCTACTTAAAATGGACCACATCAAGATTTAATGGAAAATCAGAATACTAATTAATCAGCATGAAAACCAGAAGGAAAAAAATCAGAATTGGCTGCCTTACTGCGGCGTATTTAGGGGCTACCCTTCCAACGTTAAATTTTCTATAATTTCTTCTTCCAAACCAGTCTTGGAAAAAGTTACTACATGACAATGAACAACTAACGAACAAGAAGTAAATACAAAGTCCTCTAATAAATCAAAAGATATATAGTTTGGCGAAGGGAAAGAACATTTAACCCAGAAAAAACACATAACCCAACTAGAAAAACATAATAAGAAAAAAATTGTGTTATTTCTCCAGCATACCTCACTAGGGCAATGCATATGGGAAACTAGATAACCACCACGGGACTACACTAGAGAGCTGGAGCTGAACCGGCAACATTGAGATACGTGCAGCTATAAACCTTTAAGTTTATATCAACTTGTCTCAATAATACCGGATATTGGAAAATGGACCTAAGTATTTGTAAGCTGGGCAGATTGGGTTTAATTCGTAAATACTCTGTCAGCAGCCGAAGGAAGCGGTATTGAGACAGTAAGCAAACAATTCACAAGGTTAGAGAGATAATAAACAGACCAGAATCATCTAAAATTACCGATATATGAGATCTAGCTGGTGCACGAGTTCGTCGTGCAAGTGTTACAAATTGATAGTGAAAAAGGCTAAAAAGTCTCTTTAAACAGTCATAAAAGCATGACATAGTAAAAATACAAAGGTTCCGAAGAAGACAGTAAGCAACCCTACGATTATCACATAAACTTAAAATTACTATTTATATATAGTTATACTTGTTAAAATAATTACATTTGAAGGTCGTATGTATGTTTATGATTGGTTACTCATTTGATGTTTGCTGTTGAGTGACGTCTGTAAAGCCTTATAATACCAACTTATAGTTTCATTTACCAACTTGTTTTAATTTCACACCTGTGCTATTTGTTGCATTCAGCGATAGATTTTATTATTAAACGTAAGTGCATCTTGTTTGTTGGCCGGACAACATTTTTCTCTATTTTTTTCAGGTTTTATCATCTACGGTTACTTACACCTACCTTTAAAACAAAACTAGCCAACGAGATATTTACAAACTCTCCAAATATTGACATCATAGTGCTACGTTTTTTTAACTTGAAATGTCAATGACTTGGATGTGCAGTCATTCTCAAGGATTAGGGAATGATAAAAATAATGGAAGAAAAAGATCGCTCATTCTGAATCTTTTGAGTTCAAACAGAGGAAGATTATTTGGGAGCAATTCGTTCATCGCTGATATGTCGTGCAGCGTTCACTTACTGGATGATCGATGTATGTCTATCTCAGTATCCGTAAGTAATACATTAACCTTTAATTTGCAAAGGTAGATATTTTAATGTGCACGAAATGGTTATTTATGCATTAAGAATTTTGTTAACTACACACTCATGCATTTAACTTTATTTATGGAATCTTCTTGAGAAACCATAACAATGATAATATTAATAGTAGAAAATTGATTTGACACAATGTGGTCAAATTAAAGTGGTAAAAGTTTTGTGATTAAACTTCATTGTGAGTAAAACCGCTGCAAACTTTGCATCAACTTTAGCGAACCTTGATGAGAATAAATTGTCTTCTGTTACTTCCTAGTTCTTACAAATAAATCAATTTCCTCTTCTTAAAAAGAAGTTAATTCGGTGTTATGCAGTCTTGAAAATCCATGATGTTAGTTAGAGTGCGTCTAAGGGATGAAGTACTATCGTGTTACGAAATAGAAGTTTCACGTTATAAAATTGTTGGTAAAACAGTTAGTAGTTTCTTGATAATTAGGTAGAATGCTCACTTAAGTAATAATTTCTTTCTGAAAAGATTAAAGAAAACGTAGTGTCCTTTAGTATTCAGAATGCCAGTGTACTAGGCCAACAAAGTGACGAGTTTATAAAAATGTTTTATTAATCATGCATGAGAATAAAACGTACTGTCCATTTATTTTAATCGGTATTTTTGCCATGTTGCCAATCAGTCAATATTACACTTTACTTTGTTATTTTACTCTGTTTTACTTTATACTTACTTGCTGGTGCAACTTGTTAACATAAAATTTTACACGTTTATTCTAGGTTGCATGCCTTTTCCCACAACGGAATGTTTAACTAGTATCTACACTAGCTTGTCTTTTAGTAAGCATCTATATACTTCATAAACAACAACTTTATGCTTTTTATCGTCTACTGTTTATACTAAGCAGCTAATTATTTGTCTTTTTATTTCTGTCCATAGTCTTGGTCGTAAAGTCTAATGAAAGAATTATTACTGTCTTTGCGTGTTACGTTTAAATATATATCTTAATCTCACACTTAGGATTTTTTGTTTTATAGACAGAGAATAATTCTATTCCACACGGTGTATGATGACACAAAGATTGAAATTCTTGGATAAATTACTATCATCCTTATAAACCTTCTTGGCTAAATGATGGTTGTTAGTTGAACCGGATACAATCGGTTATGGTAACGCAACCAATTAGTTTCTCAAAATCCTTGATTTGTTTAGATGTATATCAGCATCAATGATAATTTATCCTCGTGTTGTTCTGTAAGAGGTTTGCTTAAGCCAATATGCTTTGTTGTTTTACTTTTAGGAGATTTATCGCTGTTTTGCTTCTTATTGCATATATGTTCTGTTATCAGCTTATACCTCTTAAAGTCGTTTCTTTGGGTTTGCTTTTGTCTCATAAAGCATGTGACTGAGATGCAATGCAAAAAACTCAATTTTTGGATCATTTAACGTGACTTCTGCCATAGGAGGAATTATAAATTTGCTTTTTTGTACTTAAGCGTTTTTCTCAGGATACTTCCGAGGGGCAGAAACTAATATCTGCTCCAATGTTTACGTGCTGTCAGAAAATAACTTTTATAGTTTTCACTAATGTAAGGCAATGAATTATGAAGTCCATTTTTTATTATCTTCATCTTTATATGTTGTCATCAATAGGTAATTTTCTTGACTAATTTATGATTTGTCACTTCTTCTGAGTAGTAGTTTAAATCTTACCATATTTTTAAACTTCTGCATGACTTTTCACATACTAATTGCAATAGCGTTACAAAACAGCTAAAAATATACATTTAGGCTTTTTTCAGGTAGAAGATATATCTTCACAGCTGCTCAATGGAGTTTTGCGACTAACTCTTTAGGATATTGGAGTTTTAATTACGTTTAATACATGATAAACAAGCAGTGACATTGTGCATTATACTATGACTCTTAAAGTTGGATTCGGTAAAATATAGATGGCTACAGTTGATAGGCTCTAAAAAGAATAAATACTCATCGTCCTAACTTTTTCTGTCGGTCACTATCAAGTAATATAAAACAGAAAAGACGCAAACCATTCACTGAATCAACGATCCAGCCATAAAAGAGTATCTCCAATGAAAAAAACTTACATTAAAATTTAAAGCAAACGTTGTGTTCAATAAACTTTATTTTCTTGTCGTAAATCTATCTCCTTTTTCGAGAAGTAAATGAAATGTTCTGTTACCAGGAAAACTTTATGTGATTTAATGTTTGTGATATAAAAGACTGATTGTTATATATCAAAGAGTTTTTCCTAACGTAGAGAAATAGTGAAAACGTTTCTTTGTAAATGGTCTGCATAGTTATCAAGTGACACTGGTTATACTGTAGTTCATTTATGTAGAAACGTTTATTTGAAGAATGTGGTCACTGGTTTACTTCATGATATTCTGGATTGATTTGTGGAAGGGAAATTATGTTACTAATTATAAAAAAATCCAATTTATTCTATATAAAAATCCAAAGTTATGTACTCATTGACATTCTATTCTTTAAAAGCGTAACGTGACAAGCAATCTAGTTTAGGAGCATTATCTCAAGAGACTAAGAATAGGTGCATCAAGATAAATATACAATCTTATTAACTTACTATCTAAGAAGTGTACAAAAGGTTTAACTTACTGACTAGGATCACTATGGTATGTGAAACATAACTCATTATATGTCGTTTTTCAAAGTGCTGAACATTTTGTCAGCATACATATGTTTATTTTATATTCAGTAAAGTAATTTACGGTCTGATCATGTTTATTTTCCTTTGTTACTGACTATTTTACTGTAAGGTTTTAAAGGTTGAAGTTTCGAATAAGTACACCCTTGTAGTGGTTTGTTTTACAGTACTGTATGTCACATTTTGTCAACGATGCAATACAGAAATGGAAGATAAAATTGTTTAGCCTCATTTTAAATAGAAATCTACCTTAACTTTTATAACACTTCATAGTTGATAAGGGTACCATATGAATGAAAAACTGTTAAAATTAACTTGCATTGCACGAGATGTCTGAATATTATGACAATTGCAATATTAACATTGTGAATCGAACATCTGGTAAAGAATTAGTATTTTACACGCGTATTATTAGCCCTAAGTTAATGGCTCATGGAGAATAAGATGACTTTACCGCAATCTGTATGACAATACATATGAGGAATCAAAATATTTTCAGCTTAAGGGACAAGAAAGTTGAATTCAGATAGACAATTATTTGATTCTTCTGTTTACCACATTTTAGAGCATTATTAATACATTACCATATTCTATTAGGTGGGCCTCTGTAATAAATTCCTTATTGAAAGCAAAATAACTTCTATTTTATGGATAATACATGTTATTCTGTAAAAACGTCATTGTGGTATGATGTGCAGTACTTACTAATCCATCATTTGCTTGTTGTTTTATTTTTCCTGTTTGTTACTTAAGATTCTGTTGTTGACAAACTGATTACTTCATTATACATTAATCCAATTAAATAAAATGTTGATAATATTATTAATCTTTAATAGTAAAAGCCAACAAAAATTACTAGTAATAATATTAATGCTTTATGTAGATCAATAAAGTCTCGTTTCAATAATACTACATAGACATATGCATATAGACTTATGGAAATATGCATTCATCTCTCAGAAGAATGCACAAGTAGAACAAAAAATACAATTAATTAATAGCATGTCATGTAAGATCTGCGTATATTACTATTAAAGTAAACTCATATTTAATAATTTGCTTTATTTAACAAGTGATGATCAGCTAAGTCTTTGAAAAGTTATATCATTATTTCTATGATAAAAAGTTGATACTTAGAGAAGGCGTAGTTTTTAAATGTTCCTTAGTGAATTATAATTTCAGTTAAACAACATATGACTAATAAATAGTTACATTCTGTCCGAATGGAGAGTGCGATTAATTACCTTTATGTGTACTTTCTATATTTGAAATGGGTAAGGGCTTTTACACTTTAAGATGTTATTACCTTTAGAAAAAAATATTGTTTAGAGACTAACCATTACTTAAATGTACCAGAGGAAGTTTGCAAACTAACGATAACTTGTTTCATGCATGTAACCGCGCTTAGTCAATGACTTTATGTAGAGGATAACATTTTACTGCTTGCTACACAACAAAACCGTAAAATTTATTTGACAGTTATAAGGTTAATTAGAAATGTAGGCTGTATTAAACAAGTTGCAATAACAACCGTAATCATCTGTTCTTCTATTGTTTGAGTTGGATTAGGACTGGTAAGCGGAATCCAAGACGTGTGTTTCGTCTGCCGGATGTACCTGTATCTGCACACTTGATAAGACTGATATAACTTCCTATGTGTTTATATACATACATAACTCAAACCTTTTGAGTGGTTACTGTTAGTCACATTACTTCAAGATAATTAGCTGATGAATTTTTTGTCTGTTGTTAAAACGATAGAGTGAGATTTTTCAGAGGTAATATCATATGCATAAAATATACATCATCCGATTTATATTAGTAAATCACAGCAAAATACAGCTATTTTTCATAGGTTGTATTGTGTGAAAATCATTGAGACAAATTTTATGGCACATATTTAAATGTTTTGCATAATACAATAATTTAGTGCAGACAGTTATAAAGATTCCTACTATTAGAGGTTTTACATTACGGATTGATTTCAGTCTTATTAAAAAAAGAAAACTAAAGGACTACTGAACATCTTTTTCATTACATTATTGAGCTACCTAGTAATGTGCACCCACAATCACCTCAGAGATCAAACTCAGAACCTTCGACACTGGCGGTGAGTGCTTAACATTAAGTTCTTTGTGTTGACGTCCAGGTATTTACATTCTCTAGCTTCGGTTAATTGGGAACACTGTATAACGGATATTGATTACCGTTGAAGAAATTTCTTCACACTTGATATGGTTAAATCCCATCCGTTAAGGATTATGATATGAATTCCTAAGATAGTCTCTCAAGCTAGTTAGTAGTAGGCAAACGATGATTTTATTATATAAAAGGTTGTAAAGAATACTTAATTTTGCCAAGGGTGGGACAAGTTTTCACAGTCGTTTTGTGTAATAGTATCGTAATATTGTATCATTAAGTTTAGTTGTTCTGTGTTTCATCCATATGGCACCAGTTCATTAAGTCATTGACAATTGGGCTGAGCCATGTTAGTAGATGTAGACTACCTGGTTGGGGTGTGCGTGATGATTGTACAAATGGCTAGAGACTTTGGGTGACATGGCTCAAAATCGTTGGTGATAGCGCAGGTGCATTCATTCCTTGTCTGCTTCGAAATCCCAAGCTTCTGAATTCATCAAATTTTCTTTTTACCTAATTATATTTTTCTAGAGTTCATTCACTCCATTAATGCTAATTTTGTTTCTACCTCCACTATTCTGGGATTTTATCCGACAATTTAATCACTATATGCTAATTAAGGCATTGCAACTTGAACTGATGTATGCACGTATCAAGTTTTATATTGTACTGACTGACTGAGTGACTGACCATATGGCGATTGTGAATACGTGCTGTTGTTAAGCTCCATACAAAGACGAAACAGGTATTCAGCGGTTCCTAGTTTCCGAGAGTTAGTAAACTGAAATCAATCCCTGATGTAAACTAGCAAAAAATATGATATATTCGAATACTACTCGTTTCATGCACACAAGTATTGTTTTTTTTATAATATAAGGAATGACTGTTATCTATGATAGAGTTTGTTCATTAAATCAACCAATATCTCCTAGAAAACAGATAATAATGAACTGCTACTTTAAATCAACTTAAGGGTTGTCATGGTCCCAAAAAAATTTCGAATGATACTCATCACAGTTGTGAATTAGTAACAATAAGGCCAATATTATTTGATACGACAAAAAAAAACAAAAATAACTTCAAGTGAACTTTGTTATGTACATTAGATTTCCGGAACATCAAGATACTGATTCACAGAATACTTAAATAAAATTGTGTAGGTGTTTTCTTTTGAATTTCACGTCTCACTGTGCAAATATTATTTTAAAATCATGTGTTATATAGAAGTTGATTTTAGAGAATTCAACTCATATCAGTGAGTTATGCCATGTTGTTCATTCTAGATGATGAAAATTTAGTTACTAGGTACATAATGATTTATACTTATTGTTTAACTGATACATAAAGTAATTAAAGCTTTACTATAATGTTGTAGACAGTAAATTTTATGTTCATCTATGCTTATCCTACGTAAACAAACAAATAAATTAGAGATAATCCAATAAAATACATTGTAAAATATTATTTATAAAATTTCTAACATGCTTTTTGAAGAAAGTTCCACTGACATTTTATATTACCCTTGGCTACGGTGTTTAAGTTGCTGATGAATCAAAATAGTAAGCTCATCTTATAGGGGTTCTATTTAACTTTGTTTGAAGGCAGCTTCTGTGGAATAACATGGTAGTAGTTTTATGAAATGATGTTTGATATATTGAATAGTTTGGAATTAACTTGTATAACTAAATGACAGTTCTAATTTAATCTAGAAATCATAATTATTAATGTCCCCAGATTAACCACAAATGTTCTATGACCTAAATTATACCATCATATACAAACAAAACAAACATTTTTTCATATTCTTGTTACCTTTTTAGAATAAAGCATTTGGTAAATGTTTACTTGAAGTTGTCTGTGAGCGTCTCGACGTTCTACCATATATATCCTATTTTGGACTTCGATATTCGGACAATAATGGTATGAATGTAAGTATTATTGTACAACATATATTTACTAGTCATTAAAATAATGCATACATAACAATAATTCATAGGTATAGATTATTTTTGAGAAGCTATCTAGACTTATAAATATTATATTTGCTGTTATTAGGACGATAAATATTTTGTCAAGTGAACAGGTACTGACGATTGCTACATTCATAGACGTAGTTGTGGTATCAGTGATGGTAAAAAACTAGGCATATATAATATGATTAGGAGAAAAAGTGAATTTACGAAATGAAGATAGCAGAGCAATTTTAATGCTATAAAGTTTGAGGGGAGGGTTTGGGGGGAGATTATGAATGAATGCACCTTCTCCCATTACAATCGACTCTGATCCATATCGTGCAACATATCACTTAAACCCCATTTAAGTAATTGAAGGATATGTTTAAACCTACAGGTAACTTGTTTATCAATTTCCGCAACACTGTCGACTCAGAGTCTGGGCTTAATTACAATCAAAAGCAGTTAGAACTTGGCACAAACTTATATCTTTTTCTAACAGTGATGGGAAATGCATCAAAATGAATTATCATGATTATTAGTCATGTTTATAAAAATAATGTAGTTCACTGATTGTATACTGAACAAAATTAGTCTATACAATCATACTGAGCACATGTGGTGGGTGTTTAAATATATGTAATTGATCAGGTTATTTATGGACATAATTAACATACCCGATTAGCTTCATTTGAAGTAGGTTCACGGCTTCATCAGCCGTTTCAACATCTTTTCGTGGTACCCTGAAGTTAATTTCAGTAATGTTTATTTGGTGTTTTCAACATTTACTACCATCCTGCGAATGTCGTATACTTCTTAAATTACATTTCACAGCATAAAGGAAGATAGCAAAGTGTTACTCAGTTTAATCACATTTTTATTTGGAGATGGACATCTTGTATGAGCCTTAAGTGACGAAACTCTATAAAAACCAAATGAAATTCTTGAATCTGCACCGAAATCTCGACAAACATCAGCTTAGTACATTTAAAGATACGTCTTTGATAAATTAAGAACTTGTTGAACATGATGAAGATCACTCTGTTGGTAGCAGATTGATTATTTGCAGTGTAGTTTACCGAAATATCAAGAAGACCAGGATAATTTTAAAGGCAAATTTCTTACCACAAGTCTTTGAAGACAGCTACAGTGACCTTGAAGTTGATTAAGTAATAAGAGTACAGATTATTAGATATGATAAAAATATACTTAATGCTAATCACAAACTAGAATATTCTAGGTCATCGTTACCAGATAAAATAAAACGATTATGCTATGTTAACATCTTATCTTTTAAAATACAGTATACATAGATTAGAAAATTATGTAATACAATATGTCAAAACTGTTGTTTTAGACAATAGCATCAATGCTTAGTTACTATTTAAATCAAGCGCTAATGTTGTTGTTCAGATCTATTTCAACATAGCAAAAGTAATAATGTCAAACAAACAGGTCACATGAACTTCAGTTCTTTACATTCTTAGAAATATAGGTCTCAGCAATGTGTATTTACTTTCATTAAATGAATAATGCTTAAATGTTATTAATATGGAAACAATACATATTTTAGAGTTAAATAAATTTTGGACAAACAACAGGAAATTATGTTTATTAGCTAACTATTGTATATTTTAGAATATAGATGAGTAGAAAGTCATATGATTGAATAAAGATTAAGAAAATATTCTTTACTGTAATGTATTAATGTATCATCATCATCATCGTCATCATCATCATCTATATTACCCTATACTTTCATACTGATACATTAACTATGCATTAAATAATTGTTTTCATGAAAACTATGTATCATTTGATTTATGTAACTTCAAGTGTACATTGTTCCTACAAAAACAAACAAAAAAAACTCAACTACACACATTTCAGACTTAAATTGAGCACACTATTCAATATTAGACACAATTCACTAGTCATATTTAAGTTAAATTATAAAGTTTCTATTTTTATAGTTATTAATTAAGAATGTAGTATGAATTACAAAATAACCAATCATTATTAGATATTTAAATATTGAAAGTTTGTTACTATGGTAAAATAACTATTTATCAACTAAATAAATTTTTCAATTTATATTTGAAATGAAGTAGTATAAATTACTCTTCTGATTTGTTTATGATTACAATAAAAATAAATAAATCAATAGATAAAGTGTTGATCGATTGATAAATTGAAGCATAAGTTAAAGTTGCTCACAAGACTAATTATACTGATTTGTTACATTCATTGTCAGTCATTAATTGCTCACATAATCATATTCTTATTCATACTACTATTAAAACAAACCTTTTACTCATCTACAAAAATACTATTTTACAAACAAAAAGTTAATTCTACAAAAAACATACTAGTGAATTTAATTCTAGTTCATTTGTTTGATGAAAATAATTACAACTATTTTAATGTGGTTTATAGTGTTGTAATAATTATCCAGTTACAGGGTAAATACATACATACTACCATCTAAATTATAATAGTTTTGATAATCTTATGGATAGAGATGAACAGACAAGACAATGTAATAGTTTGCACATATTTTTTTGTCTTCTGTTCAGATTAATACAATGAAATTGAATATGTAGGTCTCAGGTGAATAAGTTATTTAGCATGTAGAAGTAGTATTATAAAATAATTAACAGTAAAAATGCAATGAAATTGATTTTCTATCATGCACTTTTGACTTCACAACCATTAATTTTTGGTAGAATGATTTTTTTTGCAAATGATGTTAAATCGTAAGTTAGTCAATTTATCTGTTGATGCAGTGTAGTAATTTAAACATCTAATAACATATTTCAAGGAATTATAACGTATTATATTTAGTTACAATTTTTACTTCTTTGATGAGTTTAAAGATCTTCAATTGTTTATAGTCGTACGTATTTCATTCTCAAAAGTGAATTGTTGTAACTGTAAATAAGTATTGGCTAAGTCACTGTTCAGTACACTCACTCATTCAATGAGATATATTATTGACTACTACATTAAGAGCTTATCAATAATGTCTTTGTTTATAATATAATACTGGAGATTCCGTGCATTTTGAGTTTACTGTCATTAGTGTTTGTATTATATGTCTGTTTAGCATCAGTTTATATACTTTCTACATAACCTGTTTCGTATATTCAAACGTATTAAGTTATGCTTTAGGTGTTAGTATCTACATAATATATAATAATATTCGTTTCTTTATTTTATGTTTAGCAATGGATCAATCTAAACGACAAGGTTATTAAACAGCTTAAAGGTAAGTAGTTATTCAGCTTTGTGATTAATCCTAAACGTTTATCGTATATCATGTTGAATTGTTATCTGTATAGTCTAATGTTGAAATAACAGACACAACTCATTTTATACATAGAAACTTCCAGAAAATCTGTTTACTTGATTCAATCCGTCATGTGTAGTAATGAATTGCAATTTCCCATTTTTGTATCCAAGGCTGTGATTGGTTAGTTTCTGTTGCCAATTGTTTATCCAGATAAGATCACCTTGAAATAGCATCAAACCAAAAGTTTAAGTGTATTTGGTATGTGACTGTTAGTAGAATCCAGAACGTACTTTCCATCTATTTTAGGACTTATCAGGTAGATGTGCCTACATATGTACCGGTGTTTACACCGGGACTCGAACCTAGCGATTTTGTTTAAAAAGTGACATGGATTATCCATGGAGTTATTTAGTACGGAAAGCTAATCACTTACCTAAAAAAGAAAAAGGTATTAATTTTTATTACTTGCCATTTACTAAATAATTGAAACTTATTTACAAACCTGTTTAAAATTTCATATTTCAGTTTAACTTCACATACTACTAAACGAATGTACTTAATAGTTTCGGGATATAGTTAATTAATTTCATTAAGTACCTCTCTTATATTTACAGACGTTAGAAATTCTACTTTTGGTTTTCGATTCATTTATTACCCAAACAATCCTCTGACGTGTTTCCCCACTGAAACGATTCGGTAAGTAATAAACAATTTCATTGTAATTACATAATAATAATGGTAGTAATATGACCAAATGGTATTACTCTAATCTATGTTAGGTATCAAAAGTGTTTTTTATTTTTCTTATAATGAAGACTAAGAATTCTAGTTTACATTGACTGATTGGTTCTACCCTATGAATTTAAAGACTTTGATAATAAGTAGTATATATTAAAAAAATAGATGTTCATTGCAACTATGTGAATAGCGACACAGAATCATAATTATGCAAAATTAACTGATCTTGACTCAAAATTTTCGTTTAAAAATTCAATCCATTTCACCGACTTTAATGGTTTTTGTCTTATAATACCTCTTCAGGCGTTCTGTCCCGTCTAGTATTCTACGACATCATAACTCCACTGATCTGATCCTATATCAGAACAAGATTTCATAAAGTAGCAAAGTATATTCGTAGCAAAAAAAAACGAACACATTCTATTTTATATAACATTTGGGCAAGAATCTAGCACATTCTGGGTTGTTGGTTAACGCTGATTAATATGGAATGGATCAATCATCATAGGACGCTGAAAATATGGTTTAAGTATTCATTTATCAAGACTGTATCCAGTTAATAAACTGAGACTCATCCACCAAACTTAAGCAACGTCTCTGTGGAATCGCCAGTATTGAAATGCAACTATATCTAGCGGACGAGTCACAGATAGGGCGGAAAAGTATACCTTACATTCTTTTTTCAATAATAATTCATTCATAATAAAACATATAATACAACTATATCAAGACAATCCTCTCATGATGTATATATTTTAACAGTGAATGATCGATTATAATGCTTAATATCAACAATCAAAATAAATAAACCATCACAAATTAGCTTACAGTTGAATGGTAACAGTGTGTATTTTAAAAGTAACAAATAAAATCTATCAACACTGTAGTAATCTTGTATTAGGATGAACTTGTATATTCTCGTTGATTTGTTATAGACCAATGCGCCCGTTGCACAAGTGTGAGTGTTTGGACTCAGTAGTCTAGTGGGGGGAACGTGGTGGCGTTCAATACGAAACGGACTGAGTTCGAATCCCACTATGAACATTAACATTGGGATGCAGGTACATCCAGCCGATGAGTCCAAAATAGGACAAAACGCAATTCCTTGATTCCACTTGCCAGTCACAATCTAACTTAAGTATTAGTAATCTTGATTTTGTTACACAATAAAACAAGTTTTCTTTTTTCTTTTGAAAAGTATCATTTTACTTTATTCGAATAAATTAGTCAACTTAAGTTTTAAAACATAACAAACTTGATTATGAAATATCTGTAGTTATGCATTTAATTCTTTCAAATATTTTGATTAACTATGAATGAATAATTATTTACATAAAAAAATTCTTTATGAATTTAATAATTGAACTATATGATAATCTATTGTCTATTTGTATGATAGAGAAGTAAGTTAATCATAAATTACATAATCAATGTTACTATATATTAGTAGTATAATTATATAGTAACATAAGATTGTAAATTAGTTAGTTAGAAATTATATAGTAAAGAATAGAGTTCATATATTGAGAATCATTCAAAATTTATTAATTAGTAAAATAGATTTGATTGTTTAACTCATTTCATTTTCATTGTAATGTACAGAACAATCATATTTGCTTACTTTAAAATTAATATTAAAATATTTTATAATTTCTAGTACTAAATGATAATTATCTTTTAAGGAGTTTTAAATTTGATTAAAATGACATTTATATTCGACGAAACTACTGTTGGTATTGTCCAGTACGACTAAGATGTAAGTTAGATAACATAGTATTACTAATATCATCCACCTAAGCTACAGATACTCTTCATCATTTTAAAACAAACCCCCGTAACTGTAACTAACATCAGCTCACTAGTGACTAGCTCCTTGAGGTAATTCCTGGAGTTCTAGTGTGAAGACGTGACTGGTAGAGTTCAACCATGTCGGGTGTGAGGCAGTAACTCACCGATAGCATTGAGGAGGTCACGCAATATGTCACGAATTGACTGAATTGGAAATATAAGCTGTTAGGAACCGACTCAGTGGTCAAATGGTAAAGCGCTTGCCGCGGAGCCAGAGAGTCATTTTTTCGATCTCCGATGGGGTCGTGGATGTTCACTGTTAAGGAGTCCCATACTAGGACGAAACAGCTTTCCAGTGCTTTCAGGTGATCAATCGTTGTCTGATTCAGATCAATTCGTGACATCAAAATTGACAATTTTAGTATTATAAATGTCTGACCTTAGCCAATCAGGGTGTACTTTATCAGTGTTTCATACGAGTATGAGGCTTTCACGAATCTTATTCGAGACCATAAGGTCTCTCAATATGCTCATAAGGTAATGATCACAGAGTTCGCATTTAATAGCGAATATTTCTCGTTTCACCTGATTCACAGCGATGCACACAATTTCACTATTTATTAGGTTTATTAACTGATTTTCATCTTTGCCAGAAGGAGCTTTTGCTTCCAAAATAAAATAAATTTATTAAATTGACATCTCATATGTATTTAATGGATATGTGACTAATGTTTAAAGTGTTAATAGATTATGTTCCCTTGTGAATTTTTGGATTACTCTTACTTAAGTCACAATCTGTTTTCTTCAACCGAGTATTTACTATAGTCTAAGTTGAGAAGCACAGAAGAACAGTCATATGTGTACACGTTTATTATTATAAAAAGACAATAAAAGAAACTTCGAGGATAAATATGAATAAAACCAACTGAGCGAAAGAAATTTTCTCTTCGATGACCTCATTCACTATAGTTGTGCAGGTGGATGTGTAGTAATTACTATTAAATATTAGTTTTTCGGAAAATAGAGACTACATAAGGTATTTAGAAATTTTGAGTATCAGAAAAAAGTCACTAATAGTCAAGCTCAATGTGTAGACACCTGGTGCATTTTGGTCAGATGACCCCCTCTCAGGATCTTTATTTTATGCCATTTATGTTTCAGAACCACTTGGTTCTAAAAAGAGCACGGATTAATAACTTATATGTTGATGAAGACTGCACTTCAATATTTTAAGCCTGCTCTTTGCAAGCAGAAGCAACTTAGGGAATGTACCCTCGCTCTAACATCTTTTCCACTTGTGTGTTGTCGTCATTAATTTCTCATATTTAGTAATCAATTTTTTATAAATCCCCAGCAACTTTCAATAGTTACCACTATCTTTGACACTTGTTTGACATTCATATCCGTTAAGTGGAATATTATCTCTCATATTTCCAGTCCTCAAATGGTTTACATATTGGAATATTTCTTTATCATTTAAGCCACAGCATTACTTTCTTGCAAATCTTATTAGTACTATAAATTCCTAGATATCTTTTTCTACTTTTCAATAGACTAATATCTTATCAAAGTCATTATATGCGGTTGTACAGCTATGGTGAATGATATTACCGGAGAAAGTTTTTTTCTTTGATTTGTCTTTACTCCTTCTATAGTGACAAAACGGGTTTCTTCCGTTGTCAGACTAAAATTTCTGAGAATATAATTGATTCTTTTCCATGTTTTATTAAATGGACAAATGATATATTTGCAAGTATTTTGTTCCTGGTAGATTGATTATTATACAATGCAACTATATAGGTTCGAACAATATTTAAGATATGCTACTGCATTGTGTGTTTGTGAATATTAATCAAAATTATTCGATTAATGCACTATTGCTTGGTAATAACTTGCTTTTATTTAACGGTTGTACACTTTACTTGTTAGTGATTTATTTGATGAGTACCAAGAAAAGAACAGTATTTATCAAATGTCTTTATGTAAGGTTCAGTCTTTGGTTGTTTGCGTCTACCTTTAGGGTACTTCGTATTGTGAAGGAGGTGTGCAAAGCACAGTGAGTTATAATCTGGAAGAAAAAGAGAAAAGGGTGAACTGATATCTCAGTAAGCACACTATTTGAACTTATATTCAATGATGAGAAAAGTCGATCAAAGTATATAAGTGTGAAACAAAGATAGTTTAATAATCTAAGCTAGGAGTTACTAGGGTTAGGTTTGGAACGTGTTATATTTGTACTCACTGTACCATTGGTTTTAGGTGATTAAAAGATTTTTAATTTTTAAAATATTTTCATATTCTTACCTGTGGAACATCTGTAATGAGAAAGTTTTCAATAAGCCTTACTTATCATTTCCAACTATTCATCCATTCGTTTAATGAAAAATTGTTATCTATTAGTGTAATTTACACTAGAAGATCACATTTGATAGATAAATTTTTAACATATTTGTGTTTTTCATCCGTCATGTCAAGTTGTACTGCACTTGATATATTTATGTTAATTAACTCTAATTAACTATATACACTTGACATAAAATCTTTGATGAATATGCAACAATTTAAACATCAAATGATTGAAAAAAAGTGATCGAAAGTTTACAACAGTCATAGTAAGCATTGGAAACATTGTAAACAAACCTAATTTATGTATTTTTAACAGTTTACAAATTCTGTCATATTTAATGACATGGAAACGGAGGTGGAGCAGGAGAAAAAAACTGTAATTATGATACTTTTTAAAATGTGAAACGTACCGAAACACATTTTGTCATAGGCATCAGATTATTTTTCTGAAAAGAAACAAAACAACAATTAGAAGTCTGTACTAAAAAAACAATTGTTTTCTAGATTTCATATGCATGAAAATGTAACCATCTGATTGATTAATTGTGTGAATAAGTTTCATTTATAACATACGTGCCATAAAATGTTTGGTTATTGAAGTATCTAATAGGCATTATAACGTTTTATATGTTAGTTAATTATTTGTAGACAACTTTAAATCATGTAATAAATCTATTAAGTGGACTAATAAAATATATTGAATCACTGGTTATATATTTCGTCGTGGCGGGAAAGTTTTCAGTAATGTATACCCACAATTGTGTTTGGGACTGAAATTATAACAAGCATGTCATGTGTGTGCGTGTGTGCATCATCCTTAGTATGTTGGATTTATACTTAAACATTCAGATTCACGAAATAGTACAACACTTATTGACTGAATCAATCGATTTTTTGATAAGTGGAATACTTTAGATTCACATTGTGAACTTCATTGACTTCTCTTTTTTTTATTAATAGTTTATCTCTATCATTTTTCTGCTTGGCATTAACACTAAATACTAATTTTTCTACCAGACAATACAATAGTAATAATTACAATACTATCACCCTTCATGTAGCAGTTACTCATATTTTATAGTATTGTAATCTCACTATGCAATACAGTCAATGAATGTTAATTGTTACATACTTATTATTTATTTAGTTATAACATTGTTAACTGATCACTTATTTTATGTATATTTATTTCTTTTTGTTATTTCAACATATAGTTACTTACTTTTCCTTCAGTTGAGACGAGACTTTTATGTTGGTCGTTTAAGGGCACAAGCATTGAAAACTTATGAATTAGCAGCATATGCTATACAAGGTAGTTCATTGTGGTGTATATATATATATGCCGATTAAATATTTTTACTAATTTATATTTATTATTTCACATAATTAATTACAGGAATCATACTGCATGAAAAGTTTGATATCTTATTCTAGTAGCCATTCGAAAACCGTTAATCTTCCTACATGTGAAACGATGTTACGTTTATATTTTTGGCGGTGTCAGATAGTATTATCTATCTTGATACGATTTAGCCAAAAAATTATATTGTTCAACTTTTAATAGTATACTAAAGTTTTTTTATGTAGATCATATTAAGGATAGTTTGCATAACCATTACCCTCAGAGGATATAGTATAATTAAAACCATCCTCGTGAACTACAAATTCTCTCTTTCATCTGAGTGGTAGTATTCATTATCTAATTTACTGGTAATAATAAAGGGATATTTAACCGTTCTTAATTACTATTAAAAATACCTATAACTTTATGAAAGCACTCACTATATCAGATGCCTTTTTGCATTAACTACAAATTTATACTTCCTTGTGATGTTTTACATAAAGTTATACTTTTTCGATTATTATACATTACACTGAAGTTTTTGTGACTGAACATTATCTTGTTTTATAGTATCCAATACGTGTGATACGAAGTGAAAGGCCTAACCTTGGTCGTTATGAGTTATTGAACATAGTGATAATTAATAATTTCACGTATGTGTGTGCTTACGTGGGATAAATTGTTAGGCAATATTCATTAGGCAAAATGACCCTAAACATTTATTTTGATGATAATAAAAAAAATTTAAATAAGTAGTCAGTTACGTTTTAAATACTAGCCTAACGGATCCTGTTGTCTCAAGTATTTTTATCATCAAGTCATTTGACAGAATATTATGTGCAGTAAGATTTAATTATTCAATCACTACCAATTTGGTTCTGGAACTTTTTCAGTAAATCCCCCCCTTTTCATTTTTCCATATCATTTATTCTTTTTCTTTGAAATGACACAGCGTTTGATTTCATCGCAGAAGAAACTGCACAAAAATGTCTTATTTCGATTATGTTAGATGATTAATGGTAGTCAACAGAAGAATCCAAGTTCGGGTTGAGAGCTAGTTTGCATTCGTCATCGAGGTAAATGAAGATTTCATGTGAATTCAAATCCGCGTGGCTAGGCTATAGCTATTGCTGAGATAACAGTACCGAGATATTACCATTTATCGACAACTGGGTAGTGAGCAATGTTACACATAAGTATTTACTATGTGCTGATTGAATTCTATCGAAGAATTCGTAATGTGGTAGTTTAGTCGACTACATATTACAAGGCTTCGTTTAGATAGTAAATAGTTTGTGAGTGGCAGGAATTTGAACAAGATTTACATAAACCACTTAATGGATCTGCCAAGATAATGACTCTTTATTGCAAAACGACGCAAAGATTTATTCTATGCTAAAACTGTTGTGGCATGTATGTTCGAATTTAAACGTGCAGCTAATAAATTTGCCTTATGACGGTATCACTTACTAAATTACTGTCTGTGACTTTTCGTAGATTTCGTAGTATTTGTAGTATCTGTAGCTCTCCTAGGGCTACTGCCGGCCCCAAGCCCGGGTAATGGAGGAGGGTTGGACATGGGGCTAGCACCCCCATCCCGTAAAACCCAAGCTTGCTAACAAAAACGCTAACCAGATTAAACAAGATAAACCATTTAAACTCTACCCTGGGAGTGGAAGGATTGTTTATGACACCTTATGCTGAAAGCCGAAATTCTTCAGAAGTCATGAGGCCGATGCCTCCCCTTCTAACAACCAGAGCAAATATTTTTATAGGTACATGGAATGTTCGAACAATGTGGGAGAGCGGGAAGACAAATCAAATAGCTGCAGAATTGAAGAGATACAACTTGACAATACTCGGAATCAGCGAAACCCATTGGACTCAAGCTGGACAGAAAACAATGGCTTCAGGAGAGACGCTACTATACTCCGGCCACGAAGAGAAAAAAGCTCCTCACACCCAAGGAGTTGCTCTGATGCTATCCAAAAAAGCTCACAATGCACTTGTGGGATGGGAACCACATGGACCCAGGATCATCAAAGCATCTTTCGAAACAATGAAGAAAGGGATTACATTGAATATTATCCAATGCTATGCACCAACCAACGACGGCAACGACGAAGACAAAGATCAGTTTTATGATAGACTGCAATCAATTATAGCAAAGTGTCGAGAAAAGGATCTGACAATCCTGATGGGAGGGGGACCTAAACGCCAAAGTCGGAATGGACAACACTGGATATGAAGAAATCATGGGACGACAGGGACTGGGAGACAGAAATGACAATAGTGAAAGATTTACAAACCTATGTGCCTTCAACAAATTGGTTATAGGTGGTACAATATTCGCCCACAAACGCATACACAAGGCTACATGGGTCTCACCGGATCATACTACAGAGAATCAAATCGACCATATATGCATCAATGAAAAATTCAGAAGATCAATGGAAGATGTGAGAACCAGGAGAGGAGCTGATATAGCTTCAGACCACCACCTGGTGGTTTCTAAAATGAAACTGAAGCTAAAGAAGCAGTGGACAACTGGAGTAGCAGCAGTACAACGGTCCAATACAGGCTTTCTTCGAGACACTGACAAACTCAATGAATTCAAAATATCTCTCAACAACAGATTCCAAGCCTTACAAGATCTGCCGAAAGAAGAAACCACTATGGAGGATAACTGGAAAGGAATCAAAAAAGCACAAACTTCAACGTGTCAGGAGGTTCTGGACCACAAGAAGCACCATTATTAGGAATGGATCTCCACTGGGACATTGAGCAAAATTCAACAAAGGAGGAACAAGAAGATAGAAATCAACAACAGCCAAACAAGAGCAGAAAAATTCAAGCCTCGAGCTGAATACTCAGAAGCAAATAAGCAGGTAAAGAAGAGCATTAGAGCCGACAAGCGGAAATACATCGAAGGCCTTGCAACGACAGCGGAGAAGGCTGCAAGAGAAGGAAATATGAAACAGCTATACGACACAACGAAGAAACTGGCAGATAAACATGGTAAACCAGAGCGACCGGTCAAGAACAAAGAAGGCAAGGCACTCACTGAGATTCAAGAACAAAAGAATAGGTGGGTAGAACACTTTGAGGAACTTCTAAATAGGCCAGCTCCACCGAACCAACCAGACATCGAAGCAGCACCTACAGATCTCCCAATAGATGTCACTCCACCAACGATGAAAGAAATCAAGATGGCCATCAGACAAATCAAAAGTGGGAAAGCAGCAGGACCTGACAATATACCAGCTGAATCACTCAAGTCATATATCGGTCTAACAGCAAGGATACTCCACGTTTTATTCAAAAAGATTTGGGAGGAAGAACAAGTGCTGGCATTCTGGAAAGAAGGTTATCTTATCAAGATACCAAAGAAAGGAGATTTGAGCAAATGTGACAACTACAGAGGGATCACGCTACTGTCGATACCAGGGAAAGTCTTCAACAGAGTATTGTTGAACAGAAGGAAAAATTCAGTGGAGGCTCAACCTCGAGATCAACAAGCTGCTTTTCGTAAGGATCGGTCGTGCACGGACCAAATCGCAACACTACTGATCATCGCTGAACAATCAATTGAGTGGAACTCGTCACTGTACATCAACTTAATTGATTATGAGAAGGCGTTTGACAGTGTAGATAGGAGAACACTATGGAGACTTCTTCGACACTACGGTGTACCAGAGAAACTCGTCAACATCATCCGGAACTCTTACGACGGAACACAGTGCAAAATTGTGCATGGCGGACAACTGACAAATGCATTCCCAGTGAGGACCGGAGTCAGACAAGGTTGCCTGCTCTCAACATTTCTCTTCCTCCTAGTGGTTGACTGGATCATGAAGACCTCCACATCTGAGGGAATGTACGGGATTCAATGGAAAAGTAGGATGCAATTCGATGATTTGGACTTTGCGGATGATCTAGCTCTCTTAGCACATACACACCAACAGATGCAAGCAAAGACAACCAGTGTAGCAGCAACTTCAGCATCAGTAGGCTTGAACATACATAAGGGAAAGAGCACGATCCTCAAATACAACACAGGGAGCACCAACCCAATTCAACTTGATGGAGAAACTCAGGAAGAAGTGAATACTTTGACTTACCTGGGGAGCATCATCGATGAACAAGGAGGGTCCGATGCAGATGTAAAGGTAAGGATTGGCAAAGCGAGGGCAGCATTCCTACAGTTGAAAAACATATGGGACTCAAAACAAATATCAACCAACCTCAAAGTCAAACTCTTCAATTCGAACGTGAAGACAGTCCTGCTGTATGAAGCTGAAACTTGGAGAATTACTGCAAACATCATCAGAAGGATACAAGTATTTATAAACAACTGCCTACGAAAGATACTGAATGTCCGTTGGCCGGAACTCATCAGCAACAGCTTACTATGGGAGAGGACAAACCAACTTCCAGCCGAAGAGGAAATTAGGAAAAGACGTTGGAAATGGATAGAACATACCTTGCGGAAACCAGCAGACTGCATCACGAGACAAGCATTAACATGGAATCCTGCTGGGAAACGGAAAAGAGGAAGGCCAAAGAACACGCTGCGTGGAGAATTGGAACCAGACATTAAAAGGATGAACAGAAACTGGAAACAGCTGGAAAGGATTGCTGAGGACAGATTTGAATGGAGAATCCTGGTGAGCGGCCTACGCTCCTCAGCGAGGAGTAACGGGCATAAGTAAGTAAGTAAGTAAGTAAGTGATTAAACTTCCTGAACATTGACAAAATGACGTTATGAGACTATAATCTTATAATAATAACAGTGAAGTTTTCTATATTTTTATGCAACGATATAACATAGTAGTTTGTTAATCATTACATTGACGATGATATAATTTAGTTAAGAGTTCACACTACACAATCGAAAAAGAAATGGATCTACAATAATAGTTTCATATATAATAGACATAAGAAGTGGGTAGAGAGGGAAGGGTGATTTTCACGCTTAATTTTTCCTCTACCATAGTACAATACACTTTCTTTTATCTAATCAATATAGCCGAACATGGCCTCAAGGAGATACCTCTGGGTTTCGATGTGGATACTATTCCTGGTGGTATGCGTGTTCTTCCTCAGTTAACAAAGGCTATTATACGGCGAATCAAAAATCAACTTGAACAAATCATGTAAGTTTTAAAATTGGTGAACTAAAACTTAATTTGTTTTACTATTTGAAAATGTTTTCGTATATTTTCTCATAAATATATCATTATAGAGTAATAGTGTTATTCAATTAAGAGGAGGCTATTATAGGTTAGTGGTCTAACAGATAATCCAGTTGATTTTACTCGAGTGAATGAAGTCAATTAAATTTAACGTACTTCAGCTACTACTATACCGCCTTAAGATTTGTGTATTTAATGCATGAATACAAACTCCTACTACTAATGAGCTCACATCACTTTGATGTTGAATTGTTAGTATTTCTAATGGTTACTTCCTTAAGACATAGATGTACTAATCTGTTCAAGCATGCTACACATTACATGCGTTGTCTAAAATATACTTCTTAGGTCCTTTGACTTCGAAAATTCCTCTGATACTGGAAAACTGTGAAGTGCCTAAGGTAATCATATCATATAGGTATTTTGTATTCAGTTCTTGTGGTTCAATATACTAGTATTATTATATTGTACTCAATGTAATTAAGTATCAAATGTTTTAAATAATTGTATGACATATCATACCTGCCTTAACGAATTGTATAAAGAGTGGTATACGAAACTCTTACATATGAAATTCAAAACGAAATACGACTTCTCAGCGTTTAATGTTGAGTGACATGTGCGGGTAGATTTTACATAGAATAAAACTAACAACATTGATTCATTAAGTCCTAAATTATTAATTGAAGTCTATTAGAAAGGTTAGTGCATCTTTAAATGATCTATCTCTTTTTGCTTAGATAGTTAACATTTGATTTGAGACTAAACACAGATTAGTTTACCAACACAATTATTTATGTATTCAATTCTCATACTGATATACATGGTTAGTTAAAACATTTTAAACTGTAGGATATAATCATTTTATAGCTTGAGGTAATAATAAGTAAAGCAAAATTTCTTAGAGTGTATCTAGTACGTTTTTCATTTGTACCATTTGTTTTAACAATATTCTACAAATTCATTTATCAACTACATGTTTTTAAGAATTAAATTTATTAAACAAAAGTAGTCAATAAATAAAACACTAATATACAATGTAGAATTTATTGTAGGCGGAATAATTGTTTAAATGATTACGTTACTTATAGATCATTGATCATATAAATAGAATACATAGATATTTTGTTTGTTGATTTGTTTCTCTTAGACTGCGTTTGTATAATGTCTTTCTTCTTGCAAGCGTAATATCTGTTGCGAATGTAATAGAATAACTAGAAATACTGGGCTTTCTTTTTCATTACATGCAATTATATCTAAATTTGTATTAAGATAATTACTCAGTTGACATAAGTTGTAGGGATAAAATAGAATCGATCAACTTACGTTAACATGTTACATAAGAATAGAGTCGTTGAATTTTTACTTCGAAAATTAGTTCACATTATCACTATTAGAAAATGGGTAACTGGATAACAAGTTCTGATTGATATCTAGTTTAATGTAACAAAATGCTGATAAAGAAGTTCAAAACTTAAGATTGCATTTTAGGCAGAAGTTTGTGTGACATTCTTTTAGGTAATTCTTTGGTTTAGAAAAGTTTTATTAATAATACCATAAAATGAATGGTATATCTTTTAAACAGAGTGGATTTAGACTTTTATATTTCATAAAACCTAATCACTTGATAAATTTAAACAAAGCACGAACAATAAGATTTCTAGAATTTCGAGAAAGCCAAATAAAATGAAGTGCTGTGAGTTGTGAGCTTGTCAACAGGATCTCTAACTCATCTATTCTTCACATTATTTTGACCGACCAAACATCTTCGGTCTCCGAAGAATACATACTGGATAACTAATTGTCACAGATGGATGCCTCCTGAGTGCCATATGTGAGAATTGATATATGTACTCACTCTCGATTTCATCAGGGAATCCAATCCAGAGCCTTCACATTTCAGGACGTACGCTTAATTATCTGCATCATAGCCGGGATCTAATGGTGAAATTCCCACTTATGTCAATTTGTGACTACCAGCCAGTGGTATTTGAGATAATTGCCTCACGCCCGAAAATTTTAGACTCCTCCGGCAGTCATAACTTCTCACTTGAACTTCAGAAACGTTTCTAAGTTAGTTACTAGCGTGCTGGGTATTGTAATTTAATCTTCACAAGACTATCGTAATTCAACTGTTTTAAACTTTACAATCCAATCTATCCATGATTAATAAACTCCTGAATGAGCTAATGATCATCTATTGAATTAAGTTCAATAAGTACACTCAGAGGCTACAACGAATTCTTTGAGAACATACCCATAAAATACACAGAGACCAGTGGATCACCTTAAAAATAAACTTGTGGTCAGTCTATTACAAAATCAATCATTTTGATTAACATAAACATATTTAAAAGCTGATATGAACAAAAGTACTTTTTCATATCTTTACTTTCATTTATTCAATCAATTGAAGTTACAATGTTATTTCATCTCCATCAACATCACTATCATAAGCATACAAGTGGGCTTTTATTCTTGTCTTATACTGCACATATTTTGATAGTCTAAGCTATGAATACAGACAAATGTATTTACATCTGTTTATTGTCATTTTTCTTTCTCTTTATTTATTACAAAAGTGGTATGTCTAAAACTGAAGCTATGGAAAAATTCATAGATGAAGCATCAAAAATTGAAACTTATGGTATGGAGCCTTTCCAGGTGCAAGTAAGAATATATAATAAATCATTTTTAGTTTGTTTAATTATTGAATATTTTTAATTATTTCAATATTTATGACAATCACAAGTTACACCGAATAACCTAGTAACCAATTATTCTCTTTATTGGATTATTATTATTATTATGATCTAGCAGAACTAAGTGATCAAATTTAATGTGGTAAAATATAACTAATCTCATGTCAGTAATTCACATGATAAGTTGGTCTCAGTAATAAATGGATTAAATGAGATGGTTTTGTGGAGAATGGTATTAAATTTTGTTAATTGGATTCATCACAGATTGATTTAGTAGGTTAATATAAAATACCTGGGAGCAACGAACAGCCACTTCGTCCCATTGTGGAACTCTTCAACAGTAAGCACCTTAGTTTCCGTCTTAGGGTCTACGCGTTAGTGGAATGCCTAGCCTTCTGCACTACTGGGTCGACCTTTAATAGCAGAATTATGACTTTCATCAATTAGTGATATAGCGTGACGATTGTCGTCGGTGATAAATGCCTTGCTCAAGGCAAGTCTGACCCCTCGCCACCGGTCACGACTTCCCAGTAGAGCTTTAGAACCATCCCGAAGTTAGTCACTTGTTCGCAGATTGCTAAATAGGAAGGAACAGCACTCAAGTATAGGTCTTACACATATTTGGTAAAGAGTGAGTCTTGACACATTTTGATGAAAGTTTCTTAGAATGAAATCTAAGAGTCGTTGTGATTTAGACAGTTTGGCAAGAACAGAGAAAGCCAAAACACAAGATGAATACACTGAAATCAACAAGCAAGTGAAGAAAAGCCTTAGGCCGGATAAACGGAAATATGTTGAGGACCTAGCAATAACGGTGGAAAAAGTTGCTAGGGAAAAAAACATGAAGCTCCTATACTATACAACTAAGAAGCTAGCTGCGAAACTCAGCAAACCAGAACGGCTAATCTAGAACAAGGCTGGCAAACCAATCACTGAAGTGCATGAACAACGAAAAAAGTAGGTAGAACATTTCGAAGAACTGTTGAATAGACCAGCCCCACTGAATCCACCAGTCAGCTAAGCAGCATCCACGGATCTCCCTATAAGCACCTACCTATCAACAAAGAAATCAAAATGGCCATCGACAAATCAAGAGTGGCAAGTCAGCAGGACCAGACAACATACCAGCATAGGCACTGGAGACAGATATAGAAGCAACTACACAGATACTCCACATTCTCTTCATGAAGATTTGGGAAGAAGAGCAAGTGCCAGCAACTTGAAAAGTAGGGTACCTCGCTAAGATAACAAATAAAGGAGATCTTAGCAGATGCGGAAATTACAGGGGTACCACTCTATTTTCAGTACCTGGAGAAGTCTTCAACAAAGTGTTATTTAACCAAATGAAAGATCCGGTCGACGCCCAACTTCGAGATTAGCAGGCCGGATTCTGTAAGGATCGATCGTGTACCGACCAAATCCCTGGTCTACCGTTCAATGTTGAACAATCAATTGAATGGAATACACCACTTTACATCAACTTCATCGACTATGAAAAAGCATTCGACAGCGTGGATAAGAGAATATTATGGAGTACCTAAAATGATAGTCGACATCATACGGAATTCTTACGACGGACTACATTGTGAAATTGTATATGCAGGTCAGCTCACAGATTCATTCGAAGTGAAGACCAGTGTTAGGTTAGGCTACTTACTCTCGCCCTTCCTCTTTCTACTGGTGATTGATTGGATCATCAAGATTACAACGTCTCAAGACACTCTCGGAATGCAATGGACAACATCGACGCAACTAGATGACTTGGACTTAGCAGATGACCGATGTAGCTCTTCTATCTCACACAAAGCATCAAATGCAGATGAAGACGAACAATATAGCAGCAGCCCCAGCAGCAGTAGGCCTCAACATACACAAAGAGTAAAGCAGGATCCTTCGATACAAACAACAAACACTAACCCAATTACACTTGTTGGAGAAATTCTGGAGGGTGTAGAAAGCTTTACATATTTGGGCAGCATAATCGACAAACAAGGAGAGTCCAAGGTGGATGTAAAGACGCCTACTGGAAAGGTAAGGACAGCATTTCTACAAATGTAAAACATCTGAAACTCAAACCAACCGTTAGTCAATATTAAAGTCAAAATTTTTAATATAAATGTGAAGACAATTTGCTCTGTTGTATGGAGCTGAAAATTGCATGGAGCACTACGAAAAGTATCCTTCAGAAGATACAAGTATTTATAAACAACTGTCTGCCTGCGTAAGATACTTCGGATTCGTTGGCCAGATACCATCAGCAACAACCTTCTGTGGCAGAGAACTAAGCAACTTCCAGCCGAGGAAGAAATTAGGAGATGTTGGAGGTGGATAGGACACACATTGAGAAAACCATCAAACTGTGTCACAAGACAAGCACTTACTTGGAACCCTAAAAACCATAGAAAAAGAGGAAGACCCTGGAACACATTGCGTCTGGAATTGGAGACAGACATGGAGAGAATGAAGAGCACTTGAGAAGAGCTGGAAAGGAAATCTTAGGACAAAGTTAGCTGGAGAATGCCTAAGCTCCACATGGGGTAACAGGTGTCGGTTGGTTGATTGGTTATCGAAGGCTTTTTTTATGTTGAAGTATAGTATTATCACTAACTTCTCCTGATCACTGTTACGAGTAATCTTGTTAAAGAAATCATTGAGACATGTGACGCATGACCTCATTTCGAGAAAGCCATGCTGGAAGGCATTAATTAAGCCTCCGTTTAGTAAGCAGTCAAATTTTTTATCGTTGGATACCTTTTCCCTTACTCATCAGGTCACTGGCGTGATAATAATTAGTCGATAGTTCTGGACCAAGTTCCATGCTCCTGTCTTTTTATGTTTAGGGAGTATGTAGGCGGCTCTCCGGGTTTCAGGATATGTTTCTACACTTAATGAGAAGGTGAACATTTTAAGTCGAAGAATAGGTACATTTGGTCCAGCATGCCTGTAGAATATTGATGGGATATTGTCGGCTTAAGCGTTCTTATAAGTTTATCGATGTTTTTTAAGCTAAATATTATAGTACTTAGCGTTATATTGCATGTACTGCCTAAATTAATGTCCTGAGTTTGAATTATGTTTTCGTTATGCACGAACTTTTCGCTGAGGAGTTCACATATAAATTACGGGTCATCGTAGTTTACTCCATTTTGCAGTATTGAATGAATACTATAAACTTCAGTTTTCTTTAAGCATTTTTCTAATAGACAGCATACTTGAATTTCACTGTGATAAGGATGTTATAAATAAATGTTACTTATAAGCATATTTTTGTTTATCTCTGAAAATCAGATTAATTAAATATTAAATGAATTTGATTACATGGATAATCGGAACAAAATTGTCTCTAGAACTATTGATTATATCAGATGGTGTAAAGTAAATTCAATCAATAAATAATAAAATAATTGAATTCTTACAGTGTTATCACTATGGCATATGACAAATAGTGTTTAGTAAAGTTAATTTAATCATAATAAGATATAGTTTAGTAGTAAATAGTGTTTAATTTAAGTAGAAAAAAAATTTATCTTAATTTTGTCTGTTGTCATAATTTCTGTAAATGTTGAGAAAAGAAAAACACTTGTTGAACCATTAATTTTAATTCATTCCTAGGGTTATTTATTTCTAAGTTGATTACGTAGATAGGAATGTTGAACTATAGACCAACTATATGTTATATAAATTTATTTGTTATTTAAAACAGAATAATCAAGTATTTTACGGGAATTGGTAATTGTTGTAGGACTTGTAACTCAATAATCTCTACAAAATAAAACACTATTGTATTAATCAAGTATTTAGGAGTGAATAACTTAATGAGTAGTTTTCTGAAGTTTTAATGTGTAGACTTGACTATCTAAGTTTAATTATTACAAAATTGAGATAATGGAATTGTGTAATAGTTGCTTAGTATTACGAGTTAACTGAATTTGGAAGCATAAGCCATTGGATATCATCTAAGTGATTTAAGGTCTGGATGTTTACCTCTGGGTCTGATATCTGGTTGTAGCGCGAATAGTGATGAATAGTCCTATATTAAAGTGAAAAAAATTTTCTGTTCTTCGATGGTATCATATAAAAGCACTCTATGGAATTATAACTTAAATAAAAAATGGTTAGACATGTAATATTTTTCCACTTTGAACATTTAAGACGTTCTTTTCATAGGAAGTCAATACTTACTTATTAAGTAGTGAAGTGATTTTCAAAGATATGCTTAATTTTAAGCATGTTTTCAATACAAATTAACACTGAATTGGTGAAAAAGACTGTAACATAAGTGGTAACTTTGTTCTCACTGGGTTAGGTAATTTGGCTGCATGAAATAAATTCTGATTATATTGTGTAGATCAATAACGAAAGCGTTCCACTTTCAACCAACCAGCTCAGACTGCCTTAACAATATTAAAAGCAAATTAAAATGTACTGAAATGTTCTTGTTTTTTTTCTTAATTCTTAAGACTATTTAGTCATTCTTGAAATTCTTTTCTTAATCAAGTTAGGGGACCTGGCTCAGTTAAATATATAAATCGGAAATCTATATACACTAGAAACGTTGGTAATTCATCTCACCAAACTTGTGCATTCAGTGATAGCATAACAAAATCCTTCTCCTATTTTGGTCGTAAAAATGAATAGCAATAATACACTCCTTTATAGTTATCAACTCTTATTCTTTAATATTCTCACCTTTTCTTACTATCTTTCAAGTGGATAATAACTGTTCGTTCACAATCTATTTAGTTTCATATTTCATTTTATTGAATAATGGGTTCGATTCTGTTGATAGGTATTCTATCAGCAATTGAATAAGGAGACCTTGATGCCCATGGTGAACAGTTTACGTGCTATAAACCAAAGTAAAATAACCATCAACAAAAGCCTAGCGAGGTCATCTAGAATCAAACAAGTGCAAAGTTAAATTAGTGCTTAACTATATCATGCAACTCTTAAAATATTATACTTCGGTCTATTACATAAATGTATAGATATTATGAAAACACCTTTTGGCAGCTTTATTGATATGAAAAGTTTACATTGCATTATACATTTTTATATATAAAGCAATTATGAAAACAACCGTGTCAATCAATCATCGCCTGCTACTACTCGTCGAGCACAGGCCACCGACCAGCACTATCCAACTAACTCTGTCCTCAGCTCTTCCTTCCATCTCTTCTGAAGTTCTATTCATTCTTCTGATATATACCTCCAATTCCAACGAAATACGTTCTTTCGTCTTCCTCTTTTCCTTTGGCCTTTAGAGTTCAAAGTTAGTGCTTGTCTTGAGAATCAATTTTGTGACTTCCTCGTTGAGTGTCCTATTCAATTCCAACGTCTTTTCCTAATTTTTTTTTGTGCCGGAAGTTGGTTTATTCTCTACTACAGTAGGTTGTTGTTGGTGGTGTCTGGTCAACGGGTGCGAAGTATTTTGAGTGGACAACTGACTATATATACTTGCATCTAGTTTATGATGCATTCCACAGTTCCTCAAGTTTCAGCTCCATGCAATAGGATTATCTTCACATTTGTATTTAAAATCCTGATTTTGATGTTGGCTGACAGATGTTTTGCGTTTCAGATGTTCTTCCTTGACTATTAAAATGAGGTGCCTGTCTTGCCAGGCCGCGTCTTTACACCTGCATCAGATTTCTCTTGTTTATCAGTGATGATGTTGCCAAGATGTGTAAAGACTCTGTATCTTCCAGAGCTTCTCCATCGAGTTAAGTGTGTTGTACCTCAGAATCTTGCTTTTCCCCTTAGTTATATCTAGGCCTACTGCTGGTTTTGTAGGTTACTTCTATATTGAAACTCTTCATCCGCATTTGTTGATGTGTTTGGGATTGTTGGGCTAGGTTATTTATTAAGTCCAAATTGTCTAGCTACATCTAAATTGTTCACTTTATTTCGGGCTTATCCTGAGATGTTGAGGTCTTCATAATCCAGTTAACAACCTGGAGAAGGAGAGTAGATGGCCTTGTCCGACACCAGTCATTAGCCAGGATGAACCTTTCAACTGCTCTGCATGCACAATTTTGCGGTGTAGCCTCTCGTAAGAAATCCTGATGGTGTTGACTATCTCCTCAGGTACATTATACTGTCAAAGTTGACTCCATAATGTTCTCCTGTCCACACTGCCAAATCCTTTCACATAGTCAAGGAAGTTGGTATAGAGTGATGGGGTGCATTCAACTGATTTTCTAGTAAGGATCCATAGTGCTGCGATTTAGTCGGTACATAATCGATTCTTACGAAATCTGGGCTGTTGATACTGGATTTTTCATTCAGCTGTATAACACTCCGTTGTAGACTTTTTCTAAGTACTAAAAGTAGAGTGATGCCTATGTAGTTCTCATATTTTCTAAGATCTCTTTTCTTTGGCATCTTGGTGAGGCATTCTTCATTCAAGATTTTGGTGCTTGTCCTTCCTCCTAAATCTCTCTGAGAGAAATGTGGAACTTTTATGCAATTACTTCTACACCTAACTTCAGTGCCTCAGCTGGTGTGTTGTCTGTTCTTGCTGCTTCGACACTCTTGATTTACCGGATGACTATTCTGACTTTGGTCGCTGGTGGGGTAACAGGTCTATAGGTTCTGATTCTTTGACTGGAGCGTTCATCGGGCTGGTCTATTCAAGAGTTCTTCAAAGTGATCTACCCATCCGTTTCGCTGCTCTTTGATCTTAGTGTTTGGTTCACCGTCCTTGCTCTTGGCTGGTTGTTCAAGTTTACTATATTTTTCAGGAAGTTTCTTCGTTGCATCATATAAGTGTCTCACATCATTATTAGGACTTCCACATTGTGCGACTTCTTAGGTCTAATGATTTTCTTTACTTACTTGCTAGCCTCTGAGTATTCGACCTGTGTTTTGGCTTTCTTTGTTCTCCTTCGAAAGTTATTGATTGCTGTCTACTTAGCCTTTTTTCTCCTATCCATAATATAAACAGAGATCCATTCTTGATAATTGCGCTCTTTATGGCTTAAGACCTCCTGACATGTTGAAGTCATCGATGCTTTAACCGCCTTTCAAGTTGTTATCCGTGTCTGTTTCCTCCTCTTCTGTTAGACCTTACAAAGTTTTATCTGAAGCCATATTAACTCCTCTTATTGTCCTCAGGTCTTATATGGTATTTCTGAACTTTTTATTGCTACAAACGTGGTCGATTTGGTTCACAATAATATGATTTGGTGAAACCCATGCAATTATGTTTGGGGTGGGAAAGATACGGTGCCACCTATACTAATTTTGTTGAAGGTACATAGGTTCACAAACCTCTCACCATTTCTGTTCCTTCCTCCCAGACCACGTCGTCTCATGATATCTTCATATCCGGTGTTGTCCATTCCAACCTTGGCGTTGAAGTGTCCCATCAGAATTGTCAGGTCCGTGGTGGGCGTCGGTGGGCGACTAGCACTAGATGACATTCATTGTAATCCTCTCCTTGTTTTTCCTAGAGGAAGCTTTGATAATCCTAGGTCCATCGGATTCCAATCCCATAAGTGATTTCTTTTCTTTTTTGACAAAATTAATGCCACTCTTTGTGTGTGAGGCATTTTTTCCTTCGTGATCGGAGTGCAACGGTGTCTCTCTCGAAGTTATTCTTATTTGTCTAGCTTGTAACCAATGCGTTTTACTCATTCCAAGTATCTCCAGATTGTATCTTTTTATTTCATTAGCTACTTGAACGCTTCGGCCATTTCTCCTACATCTTATGAAAATTCAGTGTACCTATATTAATTGTTGATCATCTGGTTGACGGGAAGGGTATTGTTGTGATGTTAACTACGGCCGATCATAATATACGGTGCCGAAAACCTTTATAGAAACCAATACCTAAAAACCTAGACCCTTAGGCTGTTGTCCTATGCCCGCACGTCTGTCCCGTAGTTTCTAGTCTCCAGGCCAGATAGAAAAACACAAGAAAAGTGAGCCAGCAACCAACCAGTCAAATTATACTTCATTCATGCGTTTATATATACAAGAAACCTAACCAAACAGAGGATCAATATAATAAACATTTATACAAAAGGAGGACAACATTGGCAAAGGGCTGAGGGAACAAATACATAGTTAATTGGTTATTATTGCTGAATAGGAAATAATATGATAACACTTCATGGGTCAGGTGTGAGGCTGGGGTTGGGGAAACATGACAATAATAAAAATAAAATAATCGAACTACATGTACCAAAAATAAACAAAGTATCCATTAATCGCCCATTATAACAGGTAACGACCTCATGACTTCAGGAGAAACTCTGCTTTTATCATGAGGAGTCATAACTTTTTGGAATAGTAATCCCACAATTCCCAGGGCAGATATTAAGAGGTTTTAGAAACTTTTCTGGTTATCTTTTTTATCAAGTTTGTTTTCCACTGGATGTGGTTGCTAACTGCATGCTCAACCCTCCTCCTTTATTCGGGCTTGGGGCCGACACTAACCGTAGAAGTGCTGTAGGTGGAGTTAAGTACGAGTGTGCAATTTTAGTAAATGACATCGTTGAAAAAATATCATTCTCTCAAACAAAATATATCCATCAATAATTTTACGCTTTTTATGTTCCTCTGCACTTAATAATAACAGATCAGAAGTATTTTGATTCAATCTCAACTAAGGTCATTAATAAACATTTGACAACTATCAGTGACGAACGTAAACGAAACAACTTTTGACTGAATCTTAATTTCTAATTATTCTCTAACTGACGTCAAATTGTAGTAACTTTGTAATAGATAATAACTTTGTAGTATATGAACAATTGAGATTGTAGTTCACAAGAAGTAATTTCAAATGCAACATTATAAGTACTAATGTGATGTATAACCTGATGAGTAAAGGATTAGTCAAAATATTTGTTTTTGCACTTTTATTATTAACGGTCAAAGTACAATCTTACTTGACAATAATATTGATTAAATTTGATTATTAAGAAAAAAAATGCCAATCAGTCTACTTCATTACATTAGACCAGTCTAAGATTTATATTGTTTATGTTATAAAGTAGCCAGTAGATTTGTCTGACTTGTTAATACTCTGCTTACAGTCTACATTTTAATTACATTAATAAGCTAAATACTTTATCGCATCTTTTTGATTTCATCTAGTTAATTAAAATGTTATTTGAGATATTTTTAGTAGACATAACTACTTCTAAGAATGATTGTATACGCTTAAATTCCATATTATTCAATCATTTTAATTAGACATCTTTTTAAAGCAAAGAAGCACGAAACAGCTCATGCATTCCGCTGAGGAACTGCTCACTAGCAGAGCTCATTCGAATTCCCTTAATGTGGTATAATTTTTCGAATATCGTTCTGTAAGCAGTGTATTTCTTTATGCCCATAATTGAAATTCGTAATAAATAAATACGCGTCTGAGGATAGTTTTTAGAAACAACTGACGATATTTCTCGATTGCGTAGCAATATCACAAGCTGCATATTAGTTAAAGAAGCGACTAGAAGTCTCTCCGTAGAATTTTATTTTTCTCATATGATTTATAGTGAGAGTGTAATTTAAGATTATAAATAGGGAACATACTTTATCAAAATATCATTAGGTTGTGAGTGGAACTTTTGATATAGGTTCAGCTTAAGTATAGATCACTTCATATTAACCAAGAGCCACCGATATTACCATATATATATATATGGATTATGAATCCATATCTATACAAATTAGAAAGTGATTTGAAAATGGAAACTTTTAAATGAACAATAGACACTTCTAAGAATGGTAATATCGGTGGCATTCCAATACTCAACTTTTAATAATTAATTACGGCGATATTTCAGATAGACTTCGTTATTAACTTACTACAAAGTACATTTCATCTGGCAAGTATGTTTGAGTATTATATGTTTCGTGGTTTTCATTAATACCCCACCGTGATTACTTTGTGGCAAATTGCTAAATTAAGTACCATTATCCACAAAATTGTCTAAAATATTCTATGCTTTCAAAATTCTAGTTATGAGTTGTGACTTCTAATTGAATTCAGACATATCGGGAATGAGACATCACCAGTGGCACTGACTATTCGTCATGCAATATTATAAAATTGATAGAAGCGAAGATTCTACCATCAGACACCAATTCAGCTGTGCAAATGAGTTTAGTTCTCTGACAAAATCAAAGATGTACACTGTTAAGGGTTAAGCATTCGATTTGTAAACCTGAAGATCCTGAACTGGATTCAATAGCTGAATTCAGGGTGTATACTCATGCGGATCAACATACTGGGACAAAACATTTATCTAGTGTTCACTAGTTACTAATCGCATCCAACCCAGATCAATAAATGACAAACTACAAAATATTCTCTACATTAAAGATGTAGTCAATAAAGTATTTTTATTGGTATAAAACAAACAAAATTATAAAATGTAGTATATTTCATGATGTTACAATGAAATTACTCCTACTAAGATTTTTTGGAAATAACTTTATGACTGTGAGATACTTCAGTTAAGTGCTCTATTCATAAATTATGTATTGTAAATCATTCAACATAAAGTTGATGTATGATTAATAGTTTAAAGGTAAGTACTTGAATTATAGTTGAAAAAATAAATAGTATTAAATAAATATGAAAAAGGTGTTACAATTAACTTTTATGCACCGTTTATTACTTTGTAATAGATTTGATATGAATAAGACTTATTGTAACGTTTTAATTTAAGAAAAAAAAGAAAAGAAACAACTTATTGATAATTTCACTATTATTGTTAAATGACAAATGATTTTCATTTTAAATGTACTTTTTTAAATAATAGAATACTTTGATATGAGAATTATGACATATTATTGACTTATTTACCGAGTACAAGTATTTGACTACGAATTACACTGTAAGTGTGTAACCTAGTGATAGCACTCTGTTGTCGTAAGTAAAATAAGTGAAGTGGGGAAGTGGAGGGGGGAGTTGGCAGGGTTGTAATTTGTTATTGAACAACTGAAAGTTGAACATCAGAAGCGATCAACTGTCGATAAATGAAAACAGCGATGACAATAGTTTGTTGTTAATGTCTTAACACTAAGTATATATACTACTTACTGGTAAAAATGTGACTGTTTCGTAACATTTAAACGATTTAAGTTTTAAATTGGAGTTTTGTTGCATAGTTAGGTTATCGAATGAATGACGATAATAATTTATGTAACTTACTTATTTAATGCAAGCTTTCGTATAAGTGCTAGTGACCTAATCCAGTAGCATTAACTGAAGAAGACTTAACCGAAAAGTTTCGATCACTATGCCATTGATACTTGTGTTAAACACTACTTCATAAATTAATGTACATTTCGAAGTTGAGATTAGACAGTACAGATATTGAAATTTATTGGTTTACTGAAGAACTGAATGCATGTAGCATACCATGCAAATTCGAATTAACATACATCTTAACAGTGAATGAGTTTTAATAGAGTACATCATGTATACTTAGGAGAGGAGGAGCATTCTCCTATACAGAAGAAACAATATTTTTGATTGTTTAACTTTTAATTATCAATAGCCATATAATGTAGAAAGTGGGATGTTTTTTTTCAAAAGGGCGGAAGGGGGAAAAAAAGAAAAGAGATCAGAGAAAAAACAACAACTTTCCATTATCTTGGAATGGTCTACTTTTCATGTCTATGTGACTATATTATCCAGTTAAAAATATCTGCATCATTTATGTACACTGTTTTAAAGCTCAAAATTGCCACAAAATAACTGTTTAGTGCTTTTCGGACCTCTAGTTAATAGCAGTCTGATATAAACTCTTCCAAAGCTGACTGGTTCATAATTCTTTTATTTAAGTTGTAAACTACGCTTTGATATCTTTTATTTTACTTCATAGAATCGTTGATAGTTACTAGAATAAATTCAACGTCAAGAAGACATGCACTAAGATACCTGATGCAGATTTCATAAAGCTCCTTATTTTTCCAGAATACAAAATGTTCATCGGTATTTATAGTTTATTTACGCAAAAATTTTTCGATTTGAATTCACTGCATTTTATGGAATAGAGTTATTTAGTCATCATATGACATCAATAATCCAAATTTCATGATTCGAGGGTGTTTGTGTGTGTTAGTGGGGGGGGGGGTAATTCAAGTTTTCATATTTTCAGCAGAACTTAGGATTTCCTACAGAAATTATTGAGGTGATTCTGGAAAGTGCATTCTTATTTAAACAAGATGCTAATTAGATTCGTTTGATTACAAGTAGGAATGCTGGATTTCACATATTAGTTAAATGAAAGCTCAGTATATTAATTAAACGTTGCCTGATTTCACATTTCGAACTTGTAGCAAGTGAAAATAAACATAGTTTACATTTTAGTAGTTCATCGTCCAAATTACCCTCAATTCTATTTATTTTCAAACAGAATGCTCAATTTAATTCACTGTTTAATAAAACCTAGCAATATTTTCTCAAGATGTAACACATACTGTTATAATTCATGCTATATTCACTTTCATGGTGATGTTTTCTCTTACCTGGATTGTGTAATTGCATCATCATTCTATACAACCACATAATTGTCTATTTTCATGTAGAAGTTAAATTTTTAGTTGGTAGTCTTAGATTCAGTTGTTATCAATTGTTTTTGAATTCCAGTGAATAGACAATTACTCACATACACGATTGCTAGAATGAATTTCATTTTAAACTAATTAGATACATGAAAAGTTTACATCTAAATGAAATAGGCTTTGATAATCTTGTTTAGAACAATAAGGGAAGCTTTACAATCTATTTATCACAACTTCAAATCCACTACACTATAAATTCATATCTTGATTATTTTCAAATTAATATAATTTTTTATCAAAACAATAAACAATCTTATCAATTCATTAATTGTTAAGGATCAACGACAAAATGGTTTATGTATTGGATTCAATTATAAAGGTATTTCTATATTCAAAGATGGTTGCAGTATCAATGTATTTGAATGGTAAGCATAACATTTAATGTAATTTAATACTAGCGATATTACGAATTATACTATGTATTTCAGTTCAAACTATTATTTTAAAGCGAAGAAAGGATTTCATAAGAACCGCTAATATGAAATTGTTTATACAATTGCATTTTTGTTTGATTGAATATATCACAGATTGATGTTGGCAGGATACCATTAACAACAAGGGAGCACTGGACAGCCGTTTCGTTCTAGTATAGAACTCCTCAGCAGTGCTGAATCTGGGGTGCGCATTGCTGAGGACTTCCACACTAGAACGAAACAGCTGTCCAGTGCTCCGTTGTTGTCAATGGTATCCTGCCAACATCAGTCTGTGATATATTCAACCAAACAAAACAACCAATCTTCACAATAATAACCATCCCAATTGCATTTTTGTTAAAACTTAAATTCCGTAATGTTATTTATCTCATTATGTTATTCAACTATGCACTTCAAAGTGAAGCTTATCTTCAATGAAATGTCATTTAAGTGTAGTAGTTATAGATCAATAAAAATAAATCATACAACAACAATAACACAATGTGAACATTTAAACATAACAAAAAAAGGTTTTTGACATATTTAGTCCAGCATAAATGTTGACTTAGAAACTTGTTGTAAATAACTTCTGCTTTCATATAAATAAATACAACCAACTGGTGGAACATGGAATTCAATTAAAGAAAATGTTTTAAAAAAGAATTTATGAATGTGAATAATGCAGTTAAAAAAACAGATTACGTAAACTAAAACAAGCAGGTTGTAGGGTTCGAGTAGAATATTCAGCATTTTAAGTTATATTCGTTCTGATATACTGTCGTAAATAGAATAGTCACCAATGATTTGCTTGTGTGTTGTTGAGCATTGTAGAAATTCGTAAACTTAAATCTGATATCACCTGAATCAGATAACTATTGAAAACCACGGAGTACCAGACGGTTGGTACAGAACTCTTTGGCGGTGAGCATCCACCACTTCTCCGGAGAATTGAGCCCTGGACCTTCAAGGTAATTAGAAGGCACTTAAACGTTAGACCACTGAGTTAGTTATCATCCATTAGTTGATATTTCCGACTTCAGTCAATTAGCGATATATTTATGCCACCTCATCCACTGTGGGAAACTGCCTCACAGCCGATATGACTGAACTTCACTAGTCAAGTCTTTCTGCCAAATCTACATGGAACTCCATTTGAAGTCAATCAGTTGGCTGCTTACGACTCTTACTAGATGACTTCCAACCGTTTTTGTGTTGGTAGGACACATAAATAAACGGAGTTGGGTGCAATGTCAACTTCGGCTATCCCCCTCCAGACCGTAGCTGCTACCTTGACATGGTGGTCGGGCTTGCCTATCTTGATGACTTATCCTAGCTATGTTGTCTAGAATGCTGTTCCTCTAGGTCCTACCATGTCAAGCAGGTCTGTTGGAGAGCGATAAGGCTAAAGTAGGCAGCCTAAGATCTGAAGGCGTAGTCATACTGCTGACTTCTGCAAGTTGCGACAGCTGTCCATCTAGACGGAAGAGTAACAACTCGGAAGGGATACACGCAATTGCATCTTCGTTGTCTCGGCATACGCTCTCACTAATTGTAGCTCAGATTAAATAAACTACTAAATTTACTGAAAGTATTTCGACCTCCTTCGAAAAGCTAAGCGCACTGATATAGTAATAGTGGCTGGTGATTTTAATTCTCAAGTAGGTAGACTAATCGAAACCGAAAGGCACCTAGGTGAATCCTGTTATGTCGAGACTTAGCGAACAGATAGTGCCGACCATTTAATGCAACTATGTTCAGATAACCAACTGTTTTTCGAAAGCACCAACTTTAAACATAAGGAAAAACATCAGTTGACATGACGACCTCCACCACCAACTCAACTCTGGACTCAAATGGACTACATTGCTATCAGCCACCGTTGGCGAGGCTTGGTAGAAGGATGCCGCTCATTTTGGAGTATATGTTTAGACTCAGATCATGCTTTAGTGCGAGCACGTATTAATCTGCGTCTCACTGGACGTAAAAGATCCACGGCAAGGAGATACTCCTCAGGGTTCAACGTAATGATGAGAAAGTGAAGAATACAATTCAGGAACAACTAGAAAACCGATTAGTCAACTATGTAAGCAGTACCCATCCTGAGTCAGCTTGGAACGATATCCAGAAAGCTGTTGAAACAGCAGTAATACCTACTAGTAAACTAAGCCAAAATGTTAAGAAAACTCAGTGGATTTCAGCTGCATCTACTGAACTGGTAGAAGCTTGGCAATACATCCCGTCTGGATTTGAACACGATGAGGAGCGAAGGCAACTTAGACACAAGCTGGTTAGAAGCTTACGTAATGCTCGTGAGCAGTGGTGCGTGGCGAAAGCCAAAGAGATGGGAAAGGCAACAGCAATAGGTAGCAGTAGGCAACTGTTCAGACTTATCAAGGAGACGTGTATCAGAAGTCCAGCTGTTAGTGAAGCTGTCTCGGAAACGGATAAAACTAATATCCACTGTCGATCCAGAAGATTAGTCCGATGGGCGGAACAGTTTAGGGAAAAGTTCGACTGGCTCCCGGCCTCATTTAAGTTACCCACCACCACCAAGCAATCTGAATGTCAAATTAGTACTGGTCCCCCAAGTCTTAGTGAGGTTGAGAAGGCTATAGGGAGTCTAGGGCGAGGGAGAGCAGCAGGACCTGATGGATTAATTCCTGAGATATTTAAGGACGGTGGTCCAGTTTTAGCAACGAGATTAACCGGCATCTTGGCTAGAATCTGGGAACTTGACGTAATCCTATCTGACTGGTCTCGAACATTGATCGTCTCAATCCATAAGAAGGTACAGAAGTCTGAAATATTGGCTTCAATAATACTTGGACGTCAAACGAAAGCTCGTGAAGAGCAAACTCGAGAGAACCAAGGTGGTTTCAGACCTGGACGTGGTTGTATACAGCAAATATTCACACCTCGGCAGGCTCTGAAACTTAGGCACACTTTTAGACGCCCGACAATAGCTGTATTCTCTGACCTTAGGGCGGCGTTTGACTTTGTCGATTGTAAGGTTGTGTGGCAATGTCTATCATTGAAAAATGTGTCGGTGAAGTACATTAACCTTATACAAACTCTCTATTCGAACTCCACATGTCGAGTCAGGATATATGGCGGATTGTCGTTGGAACTGATTACCTCAAGCGGCGTTCGTCAAGGTTGTCCGCTTCCCCCATTTTTATTTAATTCTATCATTGACATACTTTTAGAGCTAACATTGTCACCGTTTAATTTTTCTGGAGTTGACCTCCTTCCAGGCGATAAACTTGTTGACTTAGAATATGCAGATGATATAGTTCTATTGGGTGAAGATGCTGATAAATTGCAGAATCTTTAGACTACCTTAAGCTTGAATGTAAGCATGTTTGGGATGCGATTCTCCTCATCCAAATGTAAAATGTTGCTTCAGGATTGGTTTGACTCGACACCAAAGTTAGTGATAGCGAGCGAAGTAGTTAGGTGTGTCGACCATTATACTTATTTTGAGTCTCATCAGCCTTGATGATATGATGTCAAATGAACTTTTTTAAAATATTAACTTCTTACTTTTATTATTAATGCTTAATTTTATTATAAAATCTTTTATGTTGTTTAAAATGACATAACATTTGATATTTTTTTTAATTTTACAGGGCATTTATTAAAAATATTTATCCAGAGAAAAAAAATTTAGTTATGGTTGTTAGTGGTAAACAGGTAAGTTGTTTTCTTCTTCTTTTCTTCTTATTTTTCTCTTTTTTTTTGTTTTTAATTAACAGTTTCTATTAGTTTTAATTTGATTTAAATTTCATAAATGTAGATAACATTGAAAATTTACATTTTTACTTTTGCTCATTTAATTTATCTTATTTCAAAGTGATCATCAATATTAAGTATACTTGTAATAGAATTAAGGTGGTTTTGTGGAGAAAGATACCATGATTAATCGTTTTTACTTATCATAAATTAATCAGAGTTAGGTATCATTGAGAAATAGGAAACATTAAACATCTAGTTTTCCCTAATAAGTGAATCATTTTAAACAGTGCGTATCCGTTGGGGAATTGAATCTAGAATCTTAAGGTCTAATGAAGAATGCTAAACTAACTGAGTAATTAAGACAGCATTGAATGTTAGAAATTTTGTCTCTCTCAATTTGTAATATGATGCGACTATAAGTTAATGCTGTTGGTAATATTACCTTATTCTCAACATAACTGAACTTCATTTATAGTCATGACTTCTTATTAGAACTTCAAAAACGTTTTAAAGTTGGCGATCTGATCACTGTATTTCCATTGAGTTGTTGATCATCAGTGACATGAACTTGTCATCGCGCTATATCATAAATGCATGTACGTGGAAATTCTACCACTAAATGTCGACCCAGTGGGATAGATTGTTAAGTGTTCTCCTTGAAACCTGAAGGTCCTGTGTTTAATTCCCTGCTTGACCTTAGAGTGAACATTTCTGACGAGTCCCGTGATAGGTTTAAAGAACTGTACAGTAATCCATTGCTTTCCAGTGGCACCCAACGCTGATCATTCTATAACGAATACAAATAACTATGCCTGTAATAATTTGACTTTCTTCAAAATGTCCTTCTAAATAAAAATGAATTTTATAAAAACCTTCGTTACTGATTTAATAGTTCACTACGGCTCTGACTGTATGACAAAACAAACAAAGTTTAACAAGTAATTATTGAAAATAAATAATTCGAATGCTTTTCATTTCTCGCTGTTATCTGTATACTAACATTAGAACTTCTAGGTTTCCAAATTCATAATAATACCTCGGTACCGACGATTCAGGAACAATGACCAGCAACACCATGACACAGAACAAAGGTGAACTCTCCTCTGTGATACAACCAGTTAATTAAAGAGAAAAGTCCAATGTCAACAGGAAGTTATGATTCCCTAGGCAACCAGGAAGATGAATACATGAACACTCGACTCATGAGTATATATACATGAAAAATGTCCTTGGAAGGCCTCACAAACATATCATAACAAAAGAGAATTCGGACTAATGAGGTTTAACGTATTTCGAAGTAGGGAACACATAATGATGGTAATAATGGAGGGCTTATGAGACAAAAATCACAAATAAATTACAAATGTACTCGGTTTAGCAAGTGATTCCTGAAGATCTTGCACCCATCAACAATAAGTGGATAGTTATCATTTTTATATTTATGTAACGCATGTATACTTATTATATTATAGGCTACAGTAACAATAATGAGTAATATGTAGGCTGGATTGTGACTGGCAAGTTGAATCCAGGACGCGCGTTTCATTCTATTTGGAACCCATCGGCTGGATGTACCTGCATTCCAATCTTGATGCTCATACTGGGGTTCGAACTCAGTCTGTTCCGTGTCGAACGCCATCGCGTTCACCACTAGACCACTGAGTCCAGTTGTTCGTACTTGTGCAACGGGCAAATTGGTATTAGGATAAACTTGTATATTCCCGTTGATCTGTTATAGACTGAAGCTGGTCAGTCATTGTTGCTATATCGGCAGATGAGTCCCAAACAGGATGAAACGCGCTTCCTGGATTCCACTTGCCAGTCACAATCCAACTTATATAATACTTGTGAAAAATTCGCTATATCGAGACAATCCGCTCAGGATGCACATATAGCAACAATGACTGATCAGTTTCAGTCTATAACAAATCAACGGGAATATACAAGCTTATCCTAATAATGAGTAATATTTTGATCAAGCAAAAATTAGTTAGTTTGAGCACCCAGTCTAATTTATGCTGAATGGTGCCAACGTCTTGATTAAGTTTCTTGCTATAAACCCATTTAATGATTGAAGACGTTGTCTGAGACATTTTAAATGCAGTCAGCAGTCACTTCGTAAGATTTACTCTCCACGTTCTTCTTAATGTTGATTTATTTTCCGTTATTCAGTTTGACATATTTCTTTTAAATTAAATTTCCCTTTTATGATATTTGGACTGAAGGTGTTATTCTGCCATCTACTTTATCTCTTATCGTTTTTGGTTTCTCCTCTTGTTGTTCAGTGTAATACCTTGACATGATGTAGTTTGACATGAGGTTCTGATTTGACTGTGACTGACCGGCACATACTGTAGTTTTGACAGATCTTACCAATGTGTTGTTTTCTTCACTGTTTCTTTTCTTATTGTTCGATTTTAGTTAGAAGATGATAAAGATCTTGTTCTTGGTTTCAAATGTAAATCATCTTCGGAAGCAAAAACTCTGTGTTTACGAGCACTCAACTGTAAAACATTTAAAGAGTAAGTCAATTTATAACTAGTTGGTGAATGATGAATAAAACATTTGATGATTTTGATAGCTTATAGTCTTATATTATTTACCTTTGGTAGATCTAAAGTTTTAAGAAAAACAATTTCATTATTGTGACAGTGTTGTTATTTGTCAACTTGGACATCATTTCCACATCAATCTGATTCAAATAGCATTTTATTATTCTACATCGTAGACGTATTTGTTAGTTTGTATTTATATTATTTTGATTATTTAAACAATAGTCGATACAAACAAGTTCCGTAGGAGTGTTTAATGGTCATCATTTTAGCTAAATAAAAGAAACCTTCATCTATAACACAGTAAATAATAATGAAAAATAAGGGATGTACGTATGAATAGACTTTTTAGTACATCATCAAACCAAGGTCCCTTCACTTATTGAACAATAATTTGTATTTCTCTATTTATAATTCCCTCTAGTGATCACAAAAGAGGTACCATTTGGTATAAAACTTAATATTGTTTGCTTGGTTGCTAAATGATGCCAGATACTAAGCCGAATGCATTCATCATTTGTAATTACATTTTAAAGTGTTGGTACGAAAAAGGGATTTGTTTCTATAGCACCGTGAACGCTAAAGCAAACTGTAGGGGGGTTTGTTAAAGCGACGTAGATGTAGCCTATACAGTACAAGCTACTTACAAACAGTAAGTAGCATGGCACAAAACTTGGTAGAAATAGTGGTCATTGTGCTCATTTAGTACCACATAAAGTGTTTTTAAACTAATGATCATTAATTATTGTTCTTACTGTCTTATGAATCACTTTGACAGTTTAAGTGCTTCACAAATATGTACTTAAATAAAAGTGTGTATTAAGGTAAAACAAAAAATGGTCTAATTGAATACAATATTGTTCGTATATGTCTCTGCAGGCACACTACGAGAAATCTCGTATGACCTAAGTTTCATTTATTAATAAGACGTCCTTGCAAACTGAACGATACTTATGATGTATGTGAAATTCTAGCTTTCGTCAAACAACTTTACAGTCTGCGACATTATGAGTGCGATTTTTAACTCTTAATTAGCCCATAAGACTGACATATTTTTATTGATTAGTCACCGAATCGTGGCCGATATCATGTTTGTCTAGTGTTTTGATGCTGGTCGAACTCTTCTGATTATCTTAGTAGTAGGCTGAATAGCACAGATGTAATGTTTCATACTTTGAAACTGAATGATATAGGTTGATTTATCTCATGGATCACGTATTCCATTAAGACTACTCTCTCTCTTTATGTTGATAAGTTCCAACTAACGCAGAAGTCATGTTCACAACTTCCTATAGCCTCCTCCATGTACAATGAGAATAACACATAGCATGTAATCCTATGTCACTTAGTATGTTATGTATATTGGCCACTGGGTTGATCTCATTCAGTATACATAGAAAGGTTTGGCAAACATCACAGGAATCTTTACTCACTGAATAACCCTTGTTATTATTTTTGGTTGTTAATCTAAGTTCATCAAAAACCAGTGGTGAAAGCTTAATTCGTTTCAGACATTCGATTTTAAGGATTAAAAATACTGTCACCTATTAAAGGTATATCAATCTAAACATAACATACACTGTTTCATTGTCTTACTAAATATTACTGGATTACTTGAATATTTAGGTTGAAAGGTTAGCTTTCAGAAAAAATATAAAAATTTATGATGAAGATTAATTTGAAACTACAGAGAAGATCTGCCAGTCAGCTGGATAATATTAGCATTGTTGAAGATTCTGAGCTAAAAGGTTTGATTGTAGATCTTTTGTTAATGCTTCATCGGCACTTCCTCGGTATAAATGTGCCCCTTTAGATTATTCCATGAGGAATAAATCAGCTTGCCAAAGTAGCCATGGTTAAGATTTTAAAATTCAGGAAAAGCTTAGTAAATGTTTGGAAAGTATGGCTCACAGATTAATTTGCAGTTAGAAAGTAAGTCCTCATAGATCACGTCTATCAACCTATACGAAAAAGTCCAATCATTTACTTGGTCGTAGGTTGGAAAGACAAGACACGGCGATAAATATGAGTAATGAAGCTTGCTATGACAGCTAGTTTCAAACAGCCACACCAGAATTATGTAATTCAATTCACATAGGAAAGCTAAAACGCCCGTGAGTACACGAAAATGATGTTGTTCGTATTCAAATCATCTAGGTCAATCAGCACAACACCATCAAAGAACGCTTATACTGTTAATAAGCTTATATTGCTTATTTTTGTAAACAGATTCCGTACTAGAAAGTAGAATGTTACTCAATGCCTCCCATGACTCCTTTCAAAATATTTAATTACTGTTTAACGATGTGTAATTGTTTCTCATATTTAATCTTATAGAGCACAATTACAGGAGATGTCTCTTATTCCTCGACCTTTTAGAACTTCAAACATTTTAAATTATAGGTGAGTACCAATAGTTAATTATTAATCATATTAGTAAACAACATCTAATTAAATAATTTACTGTCATTATAACATAAAGTTTATTAATACTACATGATTTATAATGTTCATAAAATGATCAGTTCATCTTTTTATAAAACAATATACGGGTATCAACATTATTGATCTACGAATTAACAGTAATCTATATAAAATAATCATTAAGTTCATGAGCATGAACTGTTGCTTTTGAAGACATTTCATTGAGAGTATATGCATTAACCTATACAGTGTATCATTTATGTATAGATTTAATCAAATCTTTAAATAACATGATTTACAACTTATGACTATTTAAAACAACAAAGTAAATTGCAGGATGACTACTAACCTATTCAAATCTACCAAAAGTTCAATTCTAAAATATCTTGATAATTCTAGTCATTTTGTTGAGTTAGAATTTATTTTTAAACTCATTCATGCCATCAAACCTAATAGTTATGCATCTCAGAGACTTTAACAATTCACAGATTGAAGCTTGATGTATGTATACAAGAGCAGTATGTTTAATTCCTAATTCTACTATGATCTTAACCACTTTTTTATTTTTAATCAGCTATTATTGTCACTTTTGTTCTTTACCTTTCTAATTATTATTAACTAACCATTATAACATTTTTTTATTTTGATCTTAATATTCAGTTATGTGTCTTACATGAACTCTTTGTATGAAGAAATTTTTCTCACTAACAATTTATTCATTACATAACCACCTCTTGATAATTGGTAATTCCATATAATTGCCACTAAATAATAATTTGCTTTAATGACTGCTCATGTCAAACGGAATTGCGATATTTATTGACTGACTCAATAACACTATTTTTTAGGATGTACTATAAAATCAAATCATAAATCATGACTCTGAGTTTCAGTAACAGACGTAGTCCCCAAGATGCTTTTCATCTCTGTATACTATTGGTGTTAGATACAGGGTACTGCGACAATACGGCAAGTTAGTTGAAAGGCTCTAAATCATCAACTGCGATAGTTGGTACATGTTTTATTGTATGCCCGACCACCGCTTGCCTCGTCATATGATATTGATTTGGATAGGAGTAGGACGATTGAACGGTAAGGACGGCCAAACAGAAACATAGCTTCAGTCCATGAAGTCTTTGAATATGAGTGCAAACCACATTGATGAATGCAGATTATCTAGTCAGAGTCCGAGAAATAGCCATCGGTGAGTAACTGCTCCACACTCGACTCGGTTGAACTCAGCTGGTCGCGTCTTCTCATTAGAACTCCAGGAATTACCTCGAAATGTTAGTTACTAGTGTGCTGATATCATGGATTGACTGGATTAAAAGCATCAACCATCGGGACCCGACACAGTGGTAAACCGTTCACCGCGTAGCCGAAGATTCTTGCCTTTGATCCCTGGTGGAGTCGTGGGTACACACTGTTGAATTGTCCTATATTAGGACGAAACAGCTGTTCACTACATCCTGGTGATCATGGTTTTTTAAGTAAGACTAATTCATGATGTCGGCTTAGCACTCACCAATCTACATAACAGCCAATTAAAACCAATCAGTCTGATAGATTCCTATGCTGTTTAGTCATAATGTATGAGAGAACTTACGATTCTCCGTAGTTTGATAGTTTTTGCTACTGACTTATCTTTGAGAAGAGATTAATCGTCGTTGGCAGGTAACCATAAGGTATCGTTAACTTATAATAACATTTTAAAATAATCATCCTAATATTCAGTGTTGTAAATGTATATTGCGATTCAGTTGTGAATAAGTCGATGCATGTATTTTGAAGTATAGTGAGATTCGCTATAGAAAAGAATAATGAATTATAAATTGGATACTTCATTCTGTTATATGAAAGTTCATTTGACATTTTACAAAAGAATATTAAAAGGTTGTTTTACACTTACACCATCGTACAGTACTTTTATAATGCTGGCTAGGAAAGTATATGGTTAAAATAGGTTGGAAGGTATTTTGAATGGTAAGTTGTTTCGACCTGTCACTGAATAAAATAATCATAAATGAATTCAATACATGTAACATATATCAAGTTATTTCTCTATGGAAGTAATCAACATTATTTAATAGTTCTTTTCTTATTTTTACAGACCATCAGAAATTATTAATCAAGACTCTTTAAGCGATTCTTCCGATAGTCTACAGTATCCTTCACTTAGGTGGTAAGTAGTCTATGTATAAATAACATTTTAATAATATTTCAATAGAATTTTAGAGCATTAAAATACTTTATTGACTTCTTTTAAGAAATTTACCGAAATTTTATGACAATCATTTTAGTAACAGTACAGTATTAGCTAACTTTAATTAAACAATACTATCTTGACCTCATTCAATAGGGTTGTTGATTAAGTGCCTTACACTTGACATGATTGAATTATATTGATCACACCATAACGTAGTTCATTCATAATTACCTCCTGAAGTTAGTTATAGTGAGATATGGTTCGTATTTTATTAGAAAACTTTAAACTAAAGTAGTTTGAATTTGATACGACTAAGTGACCTGGGTTATGAAGCGATTAAAAACCAGAAATTCATACACAGCAGTTTTATTCTATCATGGGAGTTAACAGTGTACTCCCCCCCCCCACATCTTTACGGACTAATGAACCAAGGACCTCCAGGTTTCATAACAATCTATCATCTCTCAAACCACCAAACCAATCAGTTTGCTACATCCATTCTCTCTGGTAGATAACTGCAACTGTTCCTACAAGATTATACTCCACTGGCCACATCTACTCACAATAGTCACGGAACTACCTTTAGAAATAATATCACCTTCACATTTTGAAATTTTAAAAACACTCACTCTTAAAATAATTTAGGAAACATTAATACACTCTTAGGTATTGTAAGATTTGTCTTTGATATTGTAGAGATCACATTAACGTACTTAATAGGCAAAACGTCTATCATTAACCGACAGTTTGAAATTGTTTGAGATTTATGAAGTAGACCTTCTAAAATACTAAATTGATAAATATACAATTTTATCTTGTTATGAATCAGCAACATTTCACCTCATCAACTTGAAGTTATTTTTGACAAAAAGTTTTAAATGTACCACAAAGTGGAGTAATGTAATTCATAAACGTATACTAAGTCAAGTACTTACTACACATAATAAATGAACTGATTGTTGGTTATCAGCATCATCATATTACACTATGGCACACATATCTTAATAGTCATAACATAGAGTTGTCATTAACAAGCATTGCACCATAAACATACATTCGCAAAGGTGGTACCGTAGTCACAACATGTTTATTTCAAAATGGTAGACATAGTCTCATTGCCATGGCAAGTACGTCAAATTGTTTAATATTTACTGAATACACTACTGTGCCATTTGTCAAATAATGGAGCATGTTGCATGACGTTCTGCCAATAAGAACCTTCTTTTTGACCAAATTCAGTAAGACTGATTCTTTAAACTTGTTATATTTTATTTCATAAACCAACATTCTAAATTATCAAACAACCGTTTTTATTCTGATGTAATTATTACAGTTCTACTGAGGGCCATAAGTTGTTTGAATAGGATAGTGTTAGCATTTCAAGCTGGTGATCTTGGTGATGGTTGTTTGGATCCCATAAAAGACATTAGTTACCTCAGGATATCAGGTACACTTTGTTGATATAGGCTAACTAGCACGAAACATAAACCAAGAAGAATTTCCTGTCAACTACCTTCAGCCAATTAATCATGTGTAGATATCCAGTTTTGCTTACATATTCACCTACATATAAACAATAACTTTTAAATAAAATTCCTAATTTAAATTATAGCTGTTGTTCATCAAGAATGGCATAAGTATTAATTTATAAATTAACTAAGGTTTTCATCATATACATACATTTCTAGTAAATATACCCCAAACATAAATATCCAGACAGATGTTTCAACAACAACTAGTGAATTTTATAAGACTTCAGTTGGTTCAGAAACAAGTGATAATACTGCGTGGTCAGTTGATTTTGCATCATTCAATGGAAAACAATGTGATGTTCAAAAAACTGATAATCCTCCTCATACACCAAGTTTAGAAGAACAAAGACTTCGTCTAACCATACCATATTTAGATCTTCCATCAATACCAATGAACAGAGTAAGTCCACGTATTAATTTTGGTGGAAGTATGGAATTGCCTACTCTAGTTGAAAAAACACCACAACTTACTAATTTATCCTGGAAATGTAAACCAAAACGTCTGGTTAATGCATCTTCTATCAATGTAAATAAGTAAGTCTTATCCAAGTATTTATTTTATTCTCATATCACCACGAATTATACAGAGTACATTTAATTTTCCCATAAAATCGAAACGTCTATAATTGGAGCAAGCTAAGTGGTCTAAAGCCTAATTACCCATTTCAAAATTTGGTCGTTCTACATTTATTCTTTAATAGTATCCTGGTTGAGAACTAGTGACAAGTGACTTACTAGGACTAGACTGTTATCCAGAAAATCTTGGTCTTTAGTAGTACGCTAACATCTGACGGCGATAAAATAGTCTTTGTAATACACTTAGCTATTTATTTATCATTCTTAAAGCCAAATATATACTATCAAAGAAATACATCAGATAAGTTAGAATTGAGACAAAATTGGTATGTGTAAGAATAAGATACTTTTATAATGCATTATGAGAGTGACAACATATCTCGAATTACTCTACATGTAATTCCAACTATAGTTTAAAGAGACATTCAGATTTTCATAACACGAACCTTTAAATCAAGCATAGACTCAGATGACATATTCTAACCAGCAAAAACAGTATTCTTATTTAACTTGTTGATAAGAACTTTTAAGTCACATCATAAATCAATCAATGAATCAGTGTCTGTTACCCCAAGCGAAACATAGGCCGCTAATCAGCATTATCCATCCAACTCTATTATCAGCTCTTCTTTTCAGTTCTTACCATGTATCGCTCATTCTTTTCGTGTCCATCTCCAATTCCCGGCTCAATGAGTTCTTTGGTCTTGCTCTTTTCGATTGGCTTTAAGAAGTCCATGTTAATGACTGTCTTGTGACGCAGTTTGGTGATTTTCTCAATAAGTGTCTTATTCCCTCCTCCTACGTCTTTCCTTGATTTCTTCTTTGGTTGGAAGTTGATTAATTCTCTGTCACAAAAGGTTGTCGCTCATGGTATCTGAAATCACTTCATATATTTCCTGAATATGATTACTTAACAATTTACTGGCATTATCAGGTTAATATAAAGTATGTGAAACCTTCAAGAAACAGTGTACATTATTTGAGAGAACATAATTCGCACATAGCTTATGACTGATTATTTATCACAAAGATGTTATTAGTGTATATCTTAAAATGTAGTGGAAACGCCCAACCATAATCGACTTCATTTTAGAGTACAGATTTATTGTCAGTGAATGCACAGTAATAGTCATAGACCTTATCAACTCAATGTTATTAGGTAGTGTGTAGAAAACATAAATTCACATATAAAATAATAAAGCGACAGGGTCATGATAGATGTCACATAAAACGCAGCTGTTATTAACCACATTATTTTATCAGTAGGAAGGTTGTAATATCATATTTATGAAAACTATAAGTAATTTCTGTAGCTCAGGAGGATTTTAGTCTAGTTATAGAGTACATATGATCATCTACAAATATAACAAATGCGATTCAAACAGTGAACACAGGACAATATCAAAGTTTTACTTAAAATAACGAAAGGAATATGAATATATAGATAAGATTTCTTACTAATCATGTATAAAATATAAAATTCATAGTGCATACTTGTAACAAAGCCAAAGAATTAATTACACCATAAAGTAAGGTTTGATGGGTTTACTCAATTATATCAGTGTTCGAATGTTGAATTTCCCTAGTGGAGTAAGTCATACTTGTTAATGGAAGCATTGTATAAATGTTATCAGAAGTGAAGAAATTATCGATTTATCATACAAATACAGTCAGTGAAATTATTTTACAGATAGGTATTGTTAGTACTCATGATTCTTGAAAAGTAAGTTAGAATGAAGTATTGAATCATGAATGATACAATATGAAGATTCTACGAATTGGATTATACTAGTGGATGTGGGAAAATAATGATTTATACACTATACTGAAGAAGTTTATATTTAATTCTAGCTGTCATGTTCATATAAAAAGTTACATGAATTTCTAATCTATGATAAATCACTACCGTGGATATGAAATATAAATCAACATTGAACTGATTCCAATTTAAATTTATCTTGAAAGATGAATTTCGTCACTAAGCTAAGTCAGCTAGATACTTAATTAGGATAAGCTTGTATTTTCCCGTTGATTTGTAATGAACTGAAATTTGTCGGTCTCTTTTGCCATATGTGCATCCTGAGCGGATTGCCACGATATAACGACAGTACACAAGTCATATTTAAGTTCAAATCCCAGTGTGGGCATCAACATTGGAATGCAGGTACATCTGGCCGATGAGTCCCAAATAGAATGAAACGCGAGTCATGGATTCCGCTTGTCAGTCACTATCGAACTTAAATATAATTTGTCAGCTAGATACGTTATACAAACTACAGTACACTATGTAGTTATTTTTTCCTTATTCTAGACTTTGAAGTAATATTTTTCTAAATGTATGCTGATTCATGTACATCTTACTGAGATAAGCCTGGAAATAGTGAGGTTTTATTCATAAAACAAATATTTTAAATTAATTGTTATGTTTAATTTGCAGATAATTAATACTGTAGTCTACTGAATTTAATGTTTCATGCATCTTAATTTGCTAAAAAAATCGACTGAAAGAATAAAATAATGATGGGTCATACAGCAGGTCATTTATACTATGACTATGATCTCGCCGACTTGAGTAACGATGATTGGCAGCACTATACTCGAGTGGTCAATGCCTATCTCAGAGGTATGGAGAAAGATAACATGCGTCAATGAATGAGAGCTAAGACGGAATCATTTATTTAATTGAAACCAGTGGCTTTTATTTATTATTTGATGGACCAGTAATAGAAAATACAAATTACATTAACTACTGAACCAGAGAGAAGTTGTATATAAAAATCAGGATAATGAAGTTACAATGAGATTACAATAACTAGGGAAAGAAAATGGATATGACAAGAGTTAGTGAGTCATTAAAGAGCTTACAACTTAGGTAATAAAAATAGTATAGTTACTAAGTCTTTTATAAATGGAGTGTACTAATAGGGGTGCCGTTATCGTGAAGAATAAACTCTACTTATTGTTCTTTTGATTCTTGTCTCGTTATTACGCATTCTATAAGTGCTTTCAGTTGAATATCAGAATTAATTAAGGTTAGAATTCACAGAGCATAAGTACTACATTTTGTATCACTTGTTTTAGCTACAAACACTCTACCATACATGAGTCTAGTTAGCTAAGCACTGACCTATATTTTATGTTCTGTTACATATATCTTATATGGATAGATAATTATCATTTAGGGCGGTGAGGAGGAAGGGAAGGAAACTCTGATCATCTGAAAGTGTTACTTTATTCAATTAACACAGTCAATGACAATAGATTAATAGGTTTTAAACACTAGGATATTTTCTAATTTTATGCTTATTCTACAATAAACAATAACCAACGTCTATGCTACAATAAGATATTTTAAGAATAATCACATTACAATAAAACAACGTCATGTGTTTCATATAAATGGTAACTAATTCCTACGCTATTTTAGAGTTATACTTGTATTCATTGGTTACTATTTTGTTTTTTATGTTAAGGTTGAATTTAAGCTTGACTCTGTATTCCATGTATGCTATCTAGTTTAGCATGTTTACCAGCTAAATGTACTGACATTGTAGTATTATTAAAATTTAGCTTAAAATCAAGCTTATTATTATTTGTTGATGAAATATCTTGTGGGGAAATAACTAACTTTATAATAGTTTCTTGAGAGAATTAAAGTCTTTTAGATTTTAGAGTGTTTTTGGTTACTTTCCGTTGGTTTGATATTAGCTGAGATTGTTTAGTCTCTGTTGCCATATATACATGCTGATCGTAATGCCTCGACGCAGCAGAAGTTTACAAATGTATAGATTTGTTTAACACTCTCAATGAAAATCTTTTTTCAATTGATTCTTACACATAACTACCATGGTAACATTTTTCTCCTTAATAACACTGTCATGGAGATAATCAGTTATTTTCAACATACATATTCATGATGTTAAGAAAAAATGTATTTTATTTTGGTGTTACATTTTAATATTCAATAAGGATATCAACTTATTACGTAATGCTTAGAATACTTGTTGAACTTTAGGCTATAAGTTTTGTATACCGAATTCACTGTTACTCTAGTTTTACATTGAGAAGAACCTCCTTAAATCAATATGAAAATCACTTTATTATCTTTGTATTACTTTGTTTTTAGTGAAACTGCTCAGTAACCAATAAACTCGTCAAATAAATTTTGTCTAATGCTAATATAAATCAAGCACAATTATCATTTATTCTACTTTTATTTATTCAAATATACATAACTACCGATGAATTTCAAATTGATCTATAATTTATTATTATTACTACTACATAATATTACATATTAATAGACGTAAATCATAGCATTCAATTCAACGTATCATTATTTTGAGTTGACAATGTATTTCATTAATGATGTAACATTCAACAATCAACTAATATGAAGTTATATTTAAAAGAGAGAAAAAAATAAACAATTCCATAGACTTGTGTCTTTCACATTGTACATTGTATAGATGACTATATTTTCTTTATTGGTCTTCTCTTTGTCATTTTTATTTTACTTTACTATTTTTGTTGTTTTCAGTTTTTTTTTTCTTTCATCAAAACTTTCTCATTTGTTTTACATAAATTAATGTGAACAGTAGAAAAAAAAAGAGAGTGAAATCGTTTTATTACTTCATTCATACTCTTCATTCACTTCCTCTTTTCTACTTCATCAATTCATGTAGTTTTGTTTTACATAATAACCAACTTGAATCAATTAAATTATTTTGTAGTACACATCAATAAGAAAAATTTTTTCCATAATTTTCTTTTCTTTTCTTTTCTTTTTTTTACATAAATAAGAATATGAATAATGATGATAAACATCAAGTTACTAATTATAGACTGATTGATTGTAGTTTTGTTAAAACGATTGACTAATTGATAAGATTTATTTTAGACAAAAAATGCAATAACAATATTATTCTTATGTTTATTTTTTCATTACTTAGTTTCTATGTTGATTTTCTTGGATATTTTGTTTGTTTAGTGTGTTTACATAACTTGTAATTCTTATCTTGTAAGTTTGATAACTAATTGTACATTAAAATATATTTAATGAAATAGTTGGTGAGTGGTTTAAACGACCCTATATATACATATGATAAAGGGTACACAACAGAAATTATTCGTTCAATTGGGATGGTTATTTTTGTGGAGATTGGTTATTTTGTTTGATTGAATATATCACAGATTGATGTTGGCAGGGTACCATTGACAACAATAGAGCACTGGACAGCTGTTTCGTTCTAGTGTGGAACTCCTCAGCGATGCGCACCCCAGATTCCGCACCAGGGGTTCCAGGTTGACTCGAACGCCTAACCATCTGCACCACTGGGTCGGTATCCAATGGTAGAATTCCCATTTCCATCAATTTGTGATATATGTATAGCGCGACGATCATCCATTGTCATTGGTGATAACTCTGTCACTCCCGACAAGTCTGAACTTCACCAGTCACGATTTCTCATTAGAGCTTCAGGAACATCCTGGAGTTAGTCACTAATGAGCTCATTATTATAGTTTAATTGGCATAGTCGCGCTACATATATCACAAATTGATGGAAGTTGGAATTCTACCATCGGACGCCGACCCAATGGTGCAGATGGTTAGGCGTTCGCGTCAACCTAAAGCCCCTGGTGCGGAATCTGGGGTGCGCATTGCTGAGGCGTTCCACACTAGAACGAAACAGCTGTCCAGTTCTCCCTGGTTTTCAATATTACTCTGCCAACATCAATCTGTGATATACTTAATTATACAGAAATTATTCGTTTATCATGCTTAACAGTTATGTCCTAGTCGTCATATATTGGTTGATTCTACTTGTTTCTATTTCTAAGTGTAGTAAAAGTAATAAAATGGTATATGTAAACAACATTAATTGTAGGTATTTCATTTGTTTGGTTGGGTGGTTTGTTAATGGATAGTTTTATGTATGGATGCTATACTTCTGGGGACATAGATCAACTTGAGAATTATTCCAAATTTGTAAGCACAATACTCATGTTCTATACTAATTTCGGGATTGAATTCAAAGGTTTGAGCTATTTTGGAATTTCAAAATTTAAAGAAGTAACTTGCGGAAGATGTTATTTACTATATTTGTAAAATCGCATACATAATACGAGTTACATTTGATACACAACCGAGTTATTTCAAAACATATTACTGAATGTCATTCTGTTAGGTTCCTAAAAGGATTGTATAAATTTACTACCGCTTCTCATTAAGGTAACATCCTTCAAGATTGTTTATAAAATCAAAGGGATTGATGTGATTAAAGGTAGAAATCGAGAACTTTTTCACTTCAGACTACCTGGCAATCGATTGATTCCAGTCTAAATTTTATACTCATATGTAATTTGCTTAGTCACTTATTTTACGATGGTCGTAATCACTTCTTGTTTACCATTATCATTAATCATTTCTTTTTAAACTGCTGCAATTATTATTTAGTTTTGCTCCGTTATCCGTCTATTCTACTATTCATGTTCTTCGATTGAACAGTTATTTTTAAAATATCGTCATCATGCCAGAACCAGACAGTTTTTAATTTCTATATAGAACCGGTTTCCCACTTTTATTAACTTTGTTTCAGTCTATTTTTATACTAACAACAATGAGATTTTATTTTAGTACAGTTGAATTTATATACAACTGAGGAGGAAAGGCACCTGTTCTTTGCTTAATAGATTTTATTTTTCCATTACTGCTATAATGGGTTTCTTTAGGTTTTTAATGACCAGTAAAGATCCCATGACTCAATATAATTTATGATTTTCTGTGAAACTTAATAAAATAAGTGATTTGTCTACAAAACTGTACTAGAAATAATGAAGTAATAAATTTTGTAAACCTCGACTTAAATGATATTTAAGGTATTTGAGTATATTACTGTTTTATTTAAGTAAGGTGTTAACCATAATAGTAAAATTCATACAAGAGGCTAAGTGACAATCTAGGAGAATGTCTAAATCAAAGAAACTACAAAACTAATTACAACGTCAACTATGTACTTCTAGCGTAGACAGTGTAGTAAATAAATAAATAAATAAGGTACACGCAAAAAAAGAAGGTGTACTTTTGTAAATGATAATGAATGCTGTTAAACTAAGTGTCACAGCTTCTTCGGTAAGGACTTGCATTACTAGCGTCATCTAAGTATTCAAGATTTCGTTATATTAATCTACGAACGCCCACTTTTAGTAATGCTCAGAAATGACTTTAAAAAAAGTTTTCTTTTCACAATTAGTATAACCTACTGTAGGTCACTAAATCACTTAATCATTTGACGAGTTGAGACGACATAGCCCTTCGTATTACTTTTGTTGATTGTTTTTACAACTCCCTCCCTACATAAATTGATGTTTATATACACACGTTCATTTTTGGTGTTGTGGGTGCTTACTCAACTTGTTATTTGGACTCTAATTTTACTAGATCTGAAGAATGAGCCATTTTTAACCAGTAATATTTGAATTTTATTTCATTCATCACGGATAATGTCATTACCACGAATCTGTCTATCTATGATGACTAAAAAGTAGATGCAGTGTTTAGTTGAAACCAAAAGTCCCCAAGTATGAAAACTTGTATATTACTTGCCTTATTTCGGCTTGCCGTTACATGACACTGAAAACTTAAGCAACTCCGGCTATGTTAACCCCTCTAGAATCAAACCTTAATATCATTCACGGTGTTATATAATTCGGCTTATTCGCAATGCAGATATAAAAATTATGTATATTGAAATCCCTGCCAATTAATTTCTTCAAACGTTATCGATATGCTTCATAATAGAGCACGACCAAGTTTTCATTCCACCCTAATCTTAGAAAAATGAAAAATAATAGTAATACAACACTTCAAATTGTCTTAGTAATTAATTCTTATTCTTTGCTTGTCATGAACTTCCCTACTAATTTTCAAATGGATAGTTCTTTTTCATCGATAACTTGTTGCCAGTTAATAGTTCCACACTATCCTTTCGTCGACTACTTAATTGATTTGACGTAATCTTGTGGTGATGGGTATTACGTTTAGCTGTTTGCATTCGTCATTGATTGACGTTAGTTGCATACCACTAAAAACCATGAGCCGCTGGACATCCGTTTCTTCCCAGTATGGGACCTATTAGCGATCAGTGCCATCAATTTCCGTAGGGGGTTGAAACCAGGCTATTCAAGTCTCACACAGGCAATCTACATGATTGGGCTAGCGTTCAGCACTCCCTAATTTTCAGTGCTATTCAATTAATATCAATTTGTGGAAAATGCAAGCAGCCTTTCTACCTAAAATCACCTCAATTAAATTAAAATAATAAATTCACTAGTGGCTAACTGCATGATGTTATTGAAGTTTGGGTGATAAGTTGAGACTGGTGGAGTTCAGACGTATCCGGGGTGAGGCTGCTGTTACCAATGACAAAGGATGTTCGTTCTGATATAACTAGTAAGTAGTTATTCGTTTATTATTCTGAGAATAAAAGTCTCCACCGATTACACTTTAAATAGTCCAATACAGATCCACTGTGTCGTACTATTTTGGTATTATTATTCATCAGTAAACGTAATATTCCATTCTTCATAAATTAAGATGATAGTGTAAAGATTTAACTATGTACAAACGTAATCAATTGATTTTAAGCATCTGAAGAAGTCACATTTGATACCTGATTCAATATTATTAACATTTCATTCATTTCTTTTCTATCAGGTTGTTCATTTTTGCATAGTTTCTGCAGTGAACATATTTTACATAAGCCATTATGTTAACTGAGTTATCCTGTCGATAAAAATTGTCGGGATGAATAGGTGCTAGAATTTGAGTCTTGAATATCCTTGTAGTTATGATTCACGATTGTGGGTGTAGAACATTATGAAGAATATATTATCATTTGAATATTTCGACACATTGGCTACAAAAAATTCGAATAATTTGTATGACCCTATACTAACTACTTACTAATAACGAGTAGTATCGTAACTATTTGTTAATATTATGATTAATTAAATAAATTATTTTTATAACCAATAACTGAGAATTTATGTTGTTATTGTATTAAATTTCAGTTTCAGTTGGGATTGAGTACAATTTACAGCGACATTTAGGTTCATATCACAATTAATAATCCATATAAAAGTATCAGCTAAAAATCACCCTTTAGATTTTTTCAGTTCATTTTTACATAGCACTGGACAAAGAGCATTATGTGATTTACTTCTAATATCTTCAAAGTTGCCTTCGTTAACTTGGATCTAAAAATAGATTACACTTTTCCTGCAAACAGAGTAGATATAAATTTACCAAAAGATAAAAATCATACATTCGAATCTTTTTATCTGTTTCATAGTTTGTATCAGTTGAGTTTAGGCAACAACAAATATCAACTAACTACCCACTAGTTTCTGGAAGTAATTCGTTGAGTCCTGGTGAGGTGATGTGATAAGTGAAATTTTACCATATAGGGTATGAGGCAGTTGACCATCGATGGCAATGGATATCGTTGAGAAAATATGTAGCAACTTGACTTAGAAATATAAATCGTTAGAAGTCGATATCAGAATAAAATGGTTAATCTCCTAGTTAAGGTTTATTTCCAAACTTATTACAGTTAAAAGTGTATTTTAGTCATTTTGACATCAAATTTTGTAATCATGAACTCTTATATTGTTATTATTAATCGGAATATATCTAGCTTACGATATAATACCGTTAAGATATCTATTTTTTGTTTGTTGTTTCGGCATAACTCAAATAATGCACAAGATTACTTGTGATTCATGTGTTTACACAAGTCTTTTATAGTACTTTAGAGGTTCTGTTTTCAGTTACAAATAATTCCAACATATATGTGAATCTAAAAATAAAACTTTATGATGAATGTCAGTATGTTGAACGAATGAGTCAATAGGAAGGGGATTTTCAACTAACAAATACTAAAACGTAGTATATATACAGCGCTGATTAACGGAGTCCAGTGACCATATTGTAACATAGTCGATGTGATCAACATTGAGGTGTAAACAATTTTGTCATTAGCTATTTCGTATTGATCATTCAGCAAAATAAAGATATAGAAAGGCTTGTTGGAAGGCATACTCGTCATAGCTATCAAACAGTTATCAGTTAGAACGTCGTAGGCACACAAATTACCGATATTTTAATAGTTCTCAATAAAAATAATTCCTAGATCTGTATATTATTGAATTCCTTTGATTTCTGACATTTAGTTTACGATTATCAAACTTTTGGAGATCTGGTTAATTTAAAAGTCATATAATAATCTAAACATAACTAAATAATTCAAAATTATAACAGTGTTTCTCCAGTACTGATAAAATTGATATCTGTTATCAAGAATTTACTGCAGTTGGTTAATTTTTAAAAACAATCATACACTAGATAACCATTTTGTCTTAATGTGTCTGACAGGAGGCGAATAAATACAAATTAGCATTTTCAGCCAGGTTATGTAGAATATCGTTCTGCCAACCCGAAACCCCTCGAGGGTAAACACTGCTGAAGAGTTCCATAGTAGGACGAATCAGCTATCCAGAACTCCTTAGTTTACAATGGAATCCTGCCAACATCTATCTATTCATTTGTTGAAGTAAGTAGTAAAAGCCATTTACTTACTTCTTTTTTATAATTTTATATTGTTTTGAAATTTATTTGTTAATTGTTCTAAATACACATGTTTTTTCAATCATAGGATATGATTTGTTTCCAACCATTCCATGACTCAAAAAAAAAAATATTAATCTCTAACGTTATCAATCATAATTTCAAATGATATTTCCATTATTAGTAATAAACCGCTTTGATTATAGTTTTATAATCCACACAAATTATACACTTACAAAATGAATCTAGAATCATCCTATCTAATTATTTTCTACACTATGATAAAGTTAAACTGTTTGAATGTTTTAAAACAAAAACAATTTCAACATTAACAAGTTTTAATAGAATAAACAGAATCAAATAAAAAAAAAAGCTTTTATTTCATGTTCATTGGTCAAGAAGTGAATTCATAGTACATATATATATATATATATATATATATATATATATATATATATATATATATATATATATGAGTATATATATAGTAGCTAAGTAGACGAAATCAGGAAAGTTATTCTTCAAGGAATGATTTTATTGAATGTGAAACATTAACTTTCAACAAAATAGTAAATTATTAAATAATCATTATTTCAATAAAATGATATGATAACTTTCACATAAAATGAATTCAACTACTTATATTACTTTATATGAGTAGATTAATGAAAAAGTTACCATAAAGAAATGAATTAATAAATAAATTAATGTCAAGTAACATCATCATTAACAATTAACATGTTGAATAGAAGAATAACAAAAGAAAAAAAAAACAATTCAGACTAATAAAAGTATGTGAATTACATAATGAAAAAGCAACAACCAAAGTAAACTAACATTAACCTGCATTCATTTTATCTTCAAGTAAAAGAAAAATTTAGTATTTTAACTAATAGATGATAATTAATCCAACTTAAAATTTACTTGAATAGTAGAACAGAATAATACTTTTTATGAAACTGAACATCTACTGTCACGTTTTAATTTCAAATACTCTGGATCGAATATATGATTACCTTCACCTAAATAACGCATTTTATAATCTTTAGAGCGTTGTTCAACTACTGAAATTGGTAAACTATACGCCATCACTTTACGTTTATCATGAATAAGAACCTGAAAGAAAAACAGTTGATTAAATAAGGGCATTATGGTATAAATGACTAGTGTATGGATAAAATTAAATAGTTCTCTGTAGTTGCAAATTAATTTAATATGAATTTAATTAGTAAAACTCAGCCCGGAATCCCTTTAGGGTTGCCGTCTGAACTATGCTAGGATAAAGCAGAAGAGTTAGATAGTGGGTTAGCAACCCCATCCTGTAAAAAAACAACCTTTCTAACAATTATAACTCTGTCCTTGGTGTTGGGAGTACTTTGTTTGATAGGGTTATGACGCATCATGATGAAAGCCGAGATTTTTCGGAAGTCACGAGGCCGACGCTCCTTCTGACAACCAGAGCAACAATTAATATAGGTGCATGGAATGTTCGCATTATGTGGGAGTCAGAGAGAGGCATAAAGATAACTAAGGAGGTGAAAAGACACAACATGAAGATGCTTGGAATAAGGGAAACCGATTGGTTGCAAGCCGAATAGTTATGACTATCCTCAGGGAAAGTGATTTTATACTCCAGTCACGAAGAAGAAAATGCCTCACACACAAGGAGCAGCACTAATGTTGTTCCAAGAAGCACAGAAATTACACATAGGATGAAGCCTTTATGGACCTAGCATCGTCAAGGTATCCTTCAAATCAAAAAGGTGAGGACCACACTAAATGTCATCCAGTGCTATGCGCCCACCAACGACGGATACGAAGACGATAAAAAATGGTTCTATGCCTGACAAAGGACCTAACCATTCTGATGAGAGCCCTAATCACCAGGGTTGGAATGGACAACACTGGATACAAAGACATTATGGGACAACATGAACTGAGTAGAAGGTTTGCAAACCTATGTGCCTTCAACAAAATGATTATAGGTAGCAACACATTTCACCTCCCAACCCACATCCACATAGCATACACAAAGCTACATTCATTACACCGGATCACACTACGGAGAACCAAATCGACCACATCTACATTAATAAGAAGTTTAGAAGGACCATGGAAGACGTGTGAGCAAAGAGAAGCTCTGATATATCTGCAAATCATCACCTCGTAGTGGCCAAGCTGAAACTGAAGCTGATGAGGCCCTGAACAACTGGAGTAACAGTATTAGGAAAGCTAAATGCGGCGCTTCCCACGGATAGTGAAAAACTCGACGAATTCTAAATAGCTCTCAACAATAAATTTCTGGTATTCCACTATCTGCTAGAAGCAGATGGAGCTACTATGAAGGATAACTAGAAAGATATTAGAGAAACAATAACTTTAACATGTCGAGAGGTTTAGGGTAGCAAGGAGCACCACCATAATGAATAGATTACTGTTCGTATTATAGTTAAGATTAAAAATCAATAAATAACAGCCAAACAAGAACACAAAAATCCGACATACAGGCCAAATATGCAGAAGTTAACTAGCAATTAAAGAGAGACATTAGGTCGGATAAACCGAAATATGTAGAATACCTAGCAACGATAGCCGAAAAGGTTGCCATTGTAAGAAATATGAAACACCTATATGATACAACGAAAAAAGGTAGCTGGATAATTCAGCCAGATCAGCCAATTAAAATCAAGGGCGGGAAACCAATCGCTGAGATGCATGAACAACGAAACAGGTGTGTGGAACACTGACGAATTCTTGAATAGACTAGCCCCACTGAACACATCAGTCATCGAGGCAGCATCTACACATCTCCATATAAATACTGACCCATCAACAATAGAAGAAATCACCATGGCTATCTGACTGTCAAATGAAGAGTAGCCAATTAGCAGGACCAGATAACTTACCAGCTGAGCGAGGCACTGAAGTCACATATAGAAGTGACTGCAAAGATGCTTCACACTGACTTTAGAAAGATTCGGGAGAAAGAACACACCGACAGACTGGAAATACGAGTACCTAATCAAGATACCAAAGAAAGGGATCTTAGTAAGTGTGGTATATGTAGAGGAATCACTCTAACTTTAGTACCAGGAAACGCATTCAACAGAGTGTTATTGAACAAATTGAAAGATCCAGTCGACGCCCAATTTCGAGGTTAGCAGGCCGGGTTCCTTAAGGATCGATCATATACCGACCAAATCTTAACACTATGGTTCAACGTTTGACAGTCGATTGAATGGAGCTCACCATTTTTTACCAGTTTCCTTGACAAAGCGAAAACTTGAGACAACTGTGACAGGAAAGCAGTAAGGGCTCTTCTTCGACATTATGGTGTACCCTAAAAGGTAGTCAACATCAAAGGGAATTCTTACGACAGACTACACTGTAAAATCGTGCATGAAGCTCAGTTTACAGATTCATTTGTAGTGAAGACCGGTGTCAGACAAGGCTGCTTACCCTCGCCCCTCAATATTTTGATGGTGGTTGACTAGATCATGAAGACCACAACATATCAAGGCAATCTAGGAATACAGTGGACAATACAGATGCAACTAGATGACTTGGACTTTGCAGATGACCTAGCTATCCTATCCTACACACAGAACCAAATGCAGATGATAACGAACAAAATAGCAGCAGCCTCGGCAGCAGTAGGCCTCAACATACACAAAGGGAAAAGCAAGATCCTTCGATGTAAAACAACAAACACTAACCCAATTACACTTGACGGAGAAATTCTGGAAGACGTTGAGACCTTTACATATTTAGGCAAAATCATCGACAAACAAGGAGGGTCTGATTCGGATGTGAAGGCGCGGATTGGAAAGGCAAGGGAAAATTTCTACAACCGAGAATCATTTGTAATTCAAATCAACCGTCAGCCAATACAAAATTTTCAATACAAATGTAAACACATTTTTGTTTTGTTGAGTGGAGCTGAAACATGTAAAGAGAACTATGAAGAACATCATCCAAAAGTTACAAATATTTGCAAACAACTGTCTGTGTAAGATACTTTGAGCGTACTGATCAGATACTATCACCAACAGCCTGTTGTAACAGAGAACAAGTCAACTTTCAGCCGAGGAAGAAACTGCAGAAAGATCCTAAAGGTGGATAGGATGCACATTGAAGAAATTATAAAACTGCATCACAAGTCAAAGATTGACTTTGAATTCTGAAGGCAAATGGGAAAGTGGAAGACTGAAGAACACACTGAACCGAGAATTGGAGGCAGACATGAAAAGAATGAGCAGTACATTTGAAGAACTAGAAAGGAGAGCTAAGGGCAGATTTGGTTATCAGCGGCCTATGCTCAACGTGAGGTAGCAGGCATTGATTGATTATGCTACTGGGGCATTTACATTACTTTTGCTGCAATCGTGTAAAATTCTACCATAATCTCAATATGTATTATTTATAATGAGTAGAGCCAGAACTCTTTGAGTATATTTAAGTAGACAGCTTGTCATATAATTTTAGCTGATAAATTTCATTCTTTAGCAAAGCACTTGTTTAAATTCATACTCTTCTCCTAAAATATGACTTATGTGTTAAAAATTGTCTGTTGTCAACCTCTAACTGACTTGGAAATAAAATAAATAATGCTAGTGCAGTAATTTGTCTTTCAGATAGTCATAAATATTATCCAATCGTTTCAACTGAACTTCCCTAATCACCTCCCTATATTCGAAATAAATTAACTTTTGTATTTCATGTCAGTATTCTACAAATGCCATCTTAATCATTTACGTAAACTTTGCACTTTATTGAGATCTAATCATTTTAACAACATTACAGAGCTTAAGTGAAGAATTTCTCAAATTTCTATGGATAGAATCAATCAAATGTATGTAGTTGCTGATTCTAACCGTATAAAATTACGATAAATTCCGAAAATTATTTCATACTACTTAGTAGTAGGCTGATTTATAAACAGGCAGTTTCATATGCAGTTCGGTGTTGTTATTTTTGAGTTTTCAACCTATGTTACAAATGGGTCTGATTTAGACAAACGTTAAAAACCAGGAATCATTAGGTATAACTTTTGGCTTAGTGAGGGAATCTTTATCAGTGCTCACTAACAAACTCACCACGGAATCATACTCATGACCTTTTGGTTTCAAAGTTAACGATAAATTATCAGGTTACTGAGGAGTTATCCAACGGTTAAAATTTCCAACTCAGTCAATTCTTAATAATACTGAACTAGTCAGAAATATTAGACATTAGATGCCGATTTATTATTCTGATTTTCAAGTTTTCATAGTGAAACTTGAAGGTCCTGGGTTCAATTCCCTGGTAAGATTGTTAATGCGCACAGTTGACGAGTTTCACATCAACGAAAAGAAACTGCTCTATGCTTTCTGGCTTTCAATGGTCATCTAAGTAGGAACGGTTAATGATTTTAGGCTAAAACTTTATTTCGATTTGACGGGACAAGAGACTTGATGACAGCTTTTTATCATGCTTTGCAAAATGCTCTTCATTTATCACTAATCATTGAAAATCTTGGGACAAAACTGGTTAGTAATAAACTAAAACTAACTTGTAAACCTTCATAAGAAGCTTTTATCGCATATCTAGACCTATCAGATGCAAGCAAAACTGCTTAATTATAATTTTGCCTGCTAACAAGTAACATAAAGTAATATTAAAACTTTGCTGAATTTTATACGGTTAGATATAATCAGCCTATGTAGCTAATAAGTTAGTTCACTGAATTCGTTGCATTCACCAAATTTCGTTGTTGTTTGTTTTATTAAACATCTTAAACTTTGGTCTGTCAATTTGAAATGATCAAACAACTATCTGAACAAGATACTTCGGATCCGTTGGCCAGATACCACCAGCAACAATATTTTTGTGGCAAAGAATAGCCCACCTTCCGGCCGATGAAGAAATTAGATAAATTCGTTGGAGTTGGTTAGGATATACACTTAAAAAATCACCGAACTAAGTCACGAGACAACCAATGACTTGGAATTTTTAAGGCTAAAGAAAAAGAGGAAGACCTAAGAACTCAATAAGCCGGAATCGGAGGCAGACATGAAAAGAATGAACACCACTTGGGAAGAATTGGAAAGGGAAGCCCAAGCTACAGAATGCTAGTCGGCAGTCTATGCTACACCTGGAGTGACAGGCATTGATTGGTTAATTGATTGACTGAATATGATACAATTTATTTAGTTTTATTTACTTCTTAAGTCATTTTAAAACTGACAATTTACATTTATCAATAATTGACAAAAGTTAGTAATCTGATTAGAATTTCTGATGTTATATTCATATGGTATGATTATATTAAGAAAACCTACCCTGACATAATAAGTTATCTTCAGAGCTTCTAAGCAACTTTGAGGAACTGAATTAATAGGTATGCTTAAAGTTAAATGACATCCAGCTTTACGTGCATCTCTAGGTAATTCTCTGCATGAATCAACTTGTAATGTTCTATGTGAATGTTCCGTTGAACCTAACGATTCACATGATACACGAAAATCCCGATAATGACTTGGTACATACTGTGAACTAGAAAATAACCGTCCACTTTCAATTTCAGCTGCTTCAGAGTATGGTAATGGTAGATTTTCTGTAAAAGGGGTTTTTGCAGTATGTGCATCAACAAAGACATTTGGAGGATATTTTTTCAATTTATATAAGGCTTTTGTATCAGAGACTTTTAATCCAGGTATATGAAATATACGCAGTAAATAAGCTTCAGCATAACGTATTCCAGCTGGTTCATCCGTAAATATGTATATATTAATATCGTCAGAATCTTGAAAAATTATATTTTCAAACTGAAATAGGAAAGTAAAGATAAAATCAGTGTCATTAAAACCAACCGACAAAGAAATATCGAAGAAAAAACAGTTTCTAAGTTACTTCTTACATAACTGGAGATGCTTTCATGTTATCTGTAAAGCCTTATAAAGTTCCTATTGATAGCTTTAGAAGAAAAGAATATAATGAGTTAATTACAACTTCACTTTCCAAACTCTCTATGTCATGGTTAATAACGCAACTCTATAATACATAATGAAATATGTTGAGCTAGACATAAACAGGTGAATAGGTGGTTGTAAGCTGAAAGTTCAAATTATTAAGCTATAGCTTCGTAATAAATTGATTAGTCTTATGCTTTATTTATGGTCAAAACACATATAATCGTATTGTCATAGTAGTGAAGTAAACCTGTTCATTGAATAATGCTAGGAATTTGGATTATGAAGTTGTAGTTAAATTCTACATTGTCTATAATTAAAATTTGCAATTTAACATTGTCTATCTCTCAATATAATCAATCTATCTCAAGAAATGCCAATGCTCTAATGATAATCAACTTTTCAAACTAACAACCTACTCTAATTCGAGTCTTTGAAACTTCAAAAATATGTTTATGTAATAAATGATACCCATATACAGTCAACTCAAGTGAAGCTAAATTTAAGAAAGTATTCTAGTAAACCAGAGTAAAGTAATTAGAATCAGTTTGTATTTTCCCGTTGATTTGTAATGGACTTAAATATATAACTTGTGTAATAACGCTATATTGAGGCAATCCGCTCAGAATGAACATATAGCAATAGAGACTGATCAGTTTCAGTCCATTACAAATAGACTGGAAAATGCAAGCTTATCCTAATTATATATATATGCCCGTTGCACAAGTGTGACTGTCTGGACGCAGTAGCCTAGTGGTGAACGCGGTGGCGTTTGTCACGAAGCGGACTGAGTTCGAATCCCAGTGTGAACATCAACATTGGGATGCAGATACATCCAGCCAATGAGTCATAAATAGGACGAAACACGCGTCCTGGATTTCGCTTGCCAGTCACAATCCAACTTAAATATATAACAGAGTAAAGTAGTCATTTTGTAAGCATTACATGGGATATGCAGTTTGTAATTGCTTGTGAATTAATATGTAAATATGATTAGCTTTAATGAAAGTCAATGCCTTACATCCTATACACAGTTGAATCGCTTTGTGTTTATAGTAGTAATGAATATTTAATTTAATCATTATACAGAGAACGTGAATAATCTAAAGAATAGCTATGTCAGCTAATATTTGCGCCTTCTCAAGTAATGATTCACTGAGAAAAGCATTAGATGTGATTCAACGTCACTACGTTAAGATTTGATGATGTTAACATTTGTACACTTTAAATGGAATTTATTAGTTAAAATTTGGGATGTTAAGTAGTTCCATCGATAAATATCTATTTCACTTTGATTTGGTTTACTTTAGTAAAGCATAAATTCTAAGCAGAACATTAGAAAAGTTTTCTCTACGAAGCTCATTAGATTGTGACATATTACGTAACAGTTACTTATTTAAAACTAAAATTTTGGACTCTTACTTATTTAATAGTATCCATGCACTGTTAATAAATTTACAATAGAAGAGAAATAGCCATCTAATGGTTCGATCATCAACAGATTATATCAGTAAGCTGTAAAATAAGCTATTGTTTGGTACTGTTATTTTGATTTAGTCATTGTGAATATTTTCAAGCTCCTTAACTTGATTTTTCATTATCTAAGTATCAGATGTTGTATCTACTATAACATTGATATTAATACGTCGTCAAAGTTAACAGAAGGCCAATCAACTGATGAAGAATATGATGTAATCTACTTAGGTATGTATGAACTGGAGTTGACCGAGCGGCTTGTGAAATATTATACTGATCTTATTAAATATTCTGCAATTAGGATAATAACTGGAATATTATGGAAACCTTTTGCTAAGTTAGATGCCTTAAGTATAAATGCACTGGTTGAGCCAGATGGTTTAAAAAAGATGTTTTCATCTGTCATCATAAGCACTATCAACAGCATCTATTTTGAGTTGATGACGAAGTAAAATATCATTTTTCTGAAGTTATGGTCATAGAGTTTACTATGAAAAAATTGTTAAATATGATAGTAAAGTTGACGATTAAATTTTTGGATCGACCTAACTAGTTCAACAGTTTTCACATTATGCATATAAACAAACATCTAAATATGATTATGACTATGTAAAATGTATACACGGTAAGATTCACCAAACAATGTATGATACGCTATGATTCACTGGAAATAACACTTTTTGGAGAATTCAATGTAGGCGAATGAATAAATCATACTTCATCATTTTAAGTGAAAAGATTCTAAATCATCGAAAAGTTAGTATAAAAATAAAAATAAATGTGAATTGTGATGGTTTCGTGGAGGTTAGTATTAAGGTTAATTGTCTGTGATTGTCAGAGATTAATAATAATAATATTAATATAATATTAATATTAATATTAATTGAGTACCATAGAAAACCAGGGAGCACTGAACAGCTAATTTGTTCTAGTACGGGACACTTTATCAATGCACTCTTTCGATTCCGTCAGGGATACATCTAAGTCTAACACCATTCTACACATAACAACCAGAAGTCAGTCACGATATTCACTTAACTAATTTGGACTCTCTATTGAAATCGAGTGTGTGTATTGCTGGAGACTTCCTTACTGGGGCAAAACAGCCGTTCAGTTCACCCTGAATATTGATGGCATGAAATTAACTTTAGTTTATAACGAATACAAACACCGAAAGTAAATATTGTTTAAAACTCATACCTGTATTAGCATTTGTCTATTTTCCATTGTAAATGTTTTCATCATAGCTGGTATACAATCACCGTTGGGAAGTGTATAATCGAGTGGACCACAACTAAGCACCTTGATATTTAAATTGTCTGAACTGACTGTTACTGGATTATTTTTATCCGGTAGACTCATTCTCATTGTTGCATAAACATAATATCTAATGTAAAAAAAATTACAAGAAGATATTAATAAGTAGTAACTGTTGATTACTATTGCCCTGAAACAGGTCACAGATTTTATTAGTTGAAACCAAACTACTTTTATCATATAGATGGATTCAATTTTAAGTAGTATGTTAAAACTAAACTGTTAGAATGAAATCAAATACAATTAATGATACTTATCTAGTCTCATACAGGATAATATGATTAATACTTGAGTCAGTTTGATCTGACTAAGTTAATTACTGCAAAATTTTAATAATCACTACTACTAGCAGATCTGCCGACAGATATCACTCCACCAACAATCAAATAAATCAAGATAAATATCAGGCAAATCGAAAGTGAAAAAGCAGCAGGACCTGGAAATATACATTCAAGTCAGACGTAGATGCAATAGCAAGGATGCTCCACGTTTCGTTCAGGAGAATATGGGAGGAAGAACAAGTGAAGGCAAACTGGAAAGAATGACACCTCATCAAGATGCAAAAGAAATGAGATTTAAGCAAATATGAGAACTACAGAGGGATCAAACAACTGCCTGTACCAGGGAAAGTCTTCAACTAAGTGTTGCTGAACAGAAGAAAATATTCAATGAATACTCAACTCCCAGATCAACAGGCCGGTTTACGTAAGGATCGGTCGTGCACAGACCGAATCACAACACTACGAATAATCATTGAACAATCAATTGAGTGGAACTCGTCACTGTATATCAACTTCATTGACTATGAGAAGGCGTTTGACAGTGTAGACAGGAGAATACTATGGAAACTTCTTTGACACTACTACCTACCGGAGCAACTCGTCAAAATCATCTGAAATTCTTACGACTGAATACAGTGCAAGATCGCGCATTTAAATCTTGGTGAACAAGTAGTCAACTGCCAGTAAATAATGGTTCCTTTGTAACTCAAAATTTATTCATTGAGAAAGTTTCATCGACTAAAATTTGGACTGGTCACTGTTTTCCATGTATAATAATCTTCATCAAGTTTGAATTCAAAGGGTCTTTCCATTCTTTCTTCGAGTGAAGAAGATTGTGATCTGACAGATTATTTTCTGCATAACGTCATGATACCCAAAAATTCTATATCCACTGTTTGAAAGATTTAATCGGTGTTAGTAGTATATTCTAGTTAAATACATGTTAGTCTAAAGTATAAGTCAAAATTTATCAGTAGTAATTTAGTATCTAATAAGTTAAAGTTAATTTTTATTTAATAAATTGTTTAGTTTGAATAAAATATATCCACAAAGGCTATTAAAATAGTTTGATGTTTCGTTTATGAAATCAGTTAGCCTTACCTATGAACAATCTCTACTTCACTTGAAATACCAACTTTACCTCTAAGTAATATTGATGGATGTGCGTCACTATCAAGGGGGAATGCAAAAGGAATTGCATGATCACCTGGTTCAAGCAGCACAGGTCCAATATATGGTGTGAAACAAGGGTTATCAAGATTAGCTTCTTTAATTGGAGACTGCATAAACTCTGGTTGATAATATGTAAATCTACGTATAGGTTTTCTTCTACCAACTGATGCTTCATCTGATAAAACAGTGTAGGCTATAGGTATTCTTTTCTAGAATAGTAAATTTTAGAAAGTTTCTGTAAGCGACTACGAAGTTTTGATAAATCAAATAAACACTTTTAGTTCAAACATACTATTTGTACTGAACAATTTTAAACAGAAGTAGAAAGCACCAACACTATTAGTGGTAATCTATGTTTAAGTAACATATAGACGACTTCATGTAGAATAGATGAAATTGCTTTATATAGCTTAGAATTATATTTGTCACCTCCTTATATGAGTACCATTAATGAAATCTTATGCAGAGTTAGGGAACCTACTTAATAGCATAGCGATATTTAATCACTTTTGTTATAAATTAAGAAAGTCTTTTCATCTTAAGTAATCGTTCTTATCTTACGTTTTAATCTGTCTACTTTCTATCAGTTGACTCTAGCCAATATACTTAGGACATCAATTAGCCATTATTTTACAATCTGAGGCAATTGGTTTATTGTGTTCATACATGATTTCAATAGGGATTATCTGTACCTCCCCACCCCCCTTCAATATTATGAAGTTAGGAATTAGTCTGTACATTTATATTTCCAAAGGTCTTTATTTCGAAAATTATTGGATTAATAACCTTACACCGTGTTTATTTCATATGTAATTTCATAATTAATAATAGGTTTAATGTTGTAAATGATCTGTACAACGTCTTGGTGAATATGAGCAGCTGATGTAAATAGGCATATTCATTCAGCCTATTAATATTCACACATTGTGTACATTAGACTAGTTTGTTAAATGATTTTTGTCGGTCTGTGTATCCAGTTCTTTCGGTTTATCTTAACAAGACAGCTAAATAGCTGCATGATCAAAAGTGAGGATACATCAGTGATTTATAAGCCTGAACAACTTGGACTGATCAATTGCATTCATCAGTCTAACAGAATAGTTCTTCTTTGAATATAAAGTTGGATTTCAGAATGAATGAGTTAGTAAACATTACTGGAGTGTTTGTTTCGCATAGAGTGTTATTCCATTTTAATCTGTATATTTATACTGAGTAATGTGTACTTAGTCATTTGATACAGTCCTTTTATTTCTCTTTTACACTAGTCTAACACTATAAGTTATTACACCTATCACACCCAATTCCAGTAAATGTATCATAAGAAGAACAATCATAACAGCAATATTAATTATGAAAATAAGTATGTATCACCTCCATATCTTGTTTTTCGTCCGCAGATATTGATTTTGTTATCATTTCTGTAGTTACAGTTAAAGTATGTAATTTTATCGGTTTTTTATTCAATATATAAACAACACCACGTAATGCACCTCCTGGAACTACAGCTGAATCAAATAAACGAATAATGATACGATCCACAGAATCATTCAATTCACCGAATTGATTTGATACAATTGCAATTTTTTGTTCTGGCACATCGTTTATATCTAATTTTTTTATTATGAAACAATTTTCATGTGTAGGTGATGATTGAGTTACAGGTGCCCTGCTCATTTTTACTAATAACGAATAAGAAGATAAAATGAAATTAAACTATTAGGTTATTGCAAAACTGAACTATTAGAAGTTTTGTATGATTTTAAAATCAAGAAGTAATTCACTGACATTAAAATTAATGAAAGCTAACACACATTCAATTGATTGAATACGACACAAACTGATGTTGGCAGGATACCATTGAAAACCAGAGTGCACTGAACAGCTGTCTCGTTCTGGTATGAAACTTCTTAGCTGTGCGCACCTCAGACTTTACCCCAAAAGGGAGGGTTCAGTTTGGCGAACACCTAACCATCTACACCATTGGGTCGGCCAACTTACATTGGTAGAATACCCACTTCCATTCATTTGTTATAAGTGTTATAGAAGATCTTGTTCATTTTCAACTGTTTTGCATGTTCTTAATGTAAACTGGCTGATACAGAAAAGTGAAAATCCTGGATATTTTCATTTTGTGTAGTTGACACGGTTATATAAAAGATGTTGAATTTAATTTAAAATGAAAACAAAGAATTAATAATTTGGTTTATAAGTGTACATATCTTTCGATTGATTTTGTTAAGTGTTATAATTCACTTGTTTTTATTGTTATATGTGCATCCTAAATGGCTCCTTCATTGTAGTATATTTTGCAGATGGCAATGTGAACTCATTGTTTTAATGAACAGTTCCTCAAACATTTAATTAGAAAATTATCGAGTGTGAACATCAACATTCAATCGGCTGACGAGTTTTAAACATAGCAAAAGACGCAGCATGAGGTTCACTGATATGTGTATATCTAATTTACTGAAGCAAATGACCACTTACTATCATATGGATTTATAATTAACTAGAAAGCTTACTTATCATTTTTCTTGAATTGATTAATATCCAATTGAGTATTACGTAATGAACGTTTGTACATGATAGTCCAAACATTCCATTATGTTTGTTACATGAAAGAATAATAATGATCTATAGAGTTGTTTTTTAATAAGTACTTTTCAATTATTTATATATAATACTCAACTGAATATCTAATTAACTTAATGTATAGTAACTATTATATTAATGAAACAATTAAATAAAAATCAATCAGAATCCTTAGTAGGAAGAACTTGTATACTCCCGCTGATTTGTTGTAAACTGAAGCTGATCAGTCTCGACACGAAACGGACTGAGTTCGAATCCCACTGTGAACATCAATATTAGATGCAGGTACATCCAGCCGATGAGTCCCGAATAGGACAATACACATCCTGGATTCCACTTACCAGTCATAATCCAACTTAAGTAGTCAAAATCCTTGTTTAATACAGAACGTACTAAATACTTGCAGACCTCTACCCTAAATCATTTTCAAAAACATCTTGCCAATGGTGTCGTGTGACCTAGACTACTGACCACACTTTAATTTAGTCGATAGAATTTGACCAGTGATATAAAAGACTTGTTGAATATCAAATTAGTCTCTACACAGTAATCACACACATCTGAGTCTTACAAGAGGGGTGATCAGTTTTGGTATGAATAACTCAGTGGTAACTGTCGCAGGTTGCAAAGTTGGGTGGTTGTAGATTAAATCTGCAAGGGAGTCCCCTTAAAGACTGCAGATATGTCATGCTGGTGACCGCCAGATAACACGAAACCTAGGTCCGAAATCTCTTGCTGACTACCTTACAAACCTTCCACTTCAGATTATATATATATATATATATATATATATATATATATATATACGAGTCAGTTAAGAAACAGTTTCTGATTTGCTTAAATATTTTCTATCATTAACACATGTTACTGGCAAACATAATGAAAGTCTGTATAGAACATTTAGTTAATTCATCATAATTTATCATGTCATAGAAACAAGTATCGACAATCTTAATAATAAATAAATAAAGAATCTTTAGAATTTTCAGTAGACCTAACTTCTTCTACTTATTGAGTGAGTATACATTTAATATATTTGCTAAAATTAATAGATAGCCTATACAATGAAGATAACATTCAACAACTGATGTAGATGAACTGAATGCATTGATAACGATTTTTAATTATTGCCTGATTTACTGATCAAAACTCATTACGGTCTCAGTTAACCTATGAAGTATGTTTAATCTATCATTGAAACAACCTAGGAATAATTTTATGCTGAAAAAAATAAAAACAAAAGATTCCATCTAGGTATAGATAGATTTTTGAATAAAATTACCGGGGAAAAGAAGTGAAAATAGTTAATTTTGAATAACTTAATAAAAAATATTTTAATATTGAATAATTCCCCTCACCATGTGAAACTTCTTCATAGTTAGTCTGTTTCATAAGTTCTCTTCTCAACTTTGTTGGTTTAGCATAGATTAATTGTAATTTCGGTTTACTACTCCCTGTTGGTGAATCGGATATGTTATGACTTTTATACGACTAAAATAAATAAATAATAATGATAATAGCTTTATTCAATAGTATGTTTAGTATAATATGAATTTTCAGCATACAGTGTGTCGCCAAGTTAATCTTTCACTGTGTACACATACGATTGCATTTACACAAGTTCGTATTCAGCAAAGTAGAAACACCACCAATACACTTATACTAGATGACAAAACGATCCTGGCAAAAATGAGATTATGTAGCCAAGATTCTTGAACTGTGATTAAACCAAAGTTACGGTATATGTTAAGACTCAGGAGATATTGTAGGTAGTCCAATTTTCAAATAAGAAATCTGCAGTTAAGACTAAGAATTCCAGGTGTAGACGTTTGATGAGTATTGATCCTTTTCAACATATGTTGCCTGCCACCATAATGTCTTCGTCTAGTTCTAACTAAATTATTCATGATAGGTTGTAAACGTTTTATAAAGGCGCATGAATAAACATTTCGATTTCGGAACATGATTGAACAGTTAAAACAAAATGAAAAACTAACTTTCTAAGATGTTTGGTGAAAAAAACAATAGTAGCCCAAGATTTCAAGAGAGATGCCAAATAAGTTGATAAAGCAATAATTAAGCAGCCATAGATACAATTTATGTTTATCAATAAACAGTAGTATTCACAGAAATATAGTAAAATGATTTTCGTATTTATGCACAGGTTAATTTAAAGCATAAGAAGTAAAATAATCCAGTGATTGAACCGAGAATTAGAGGCTGACATGAAAAGAATGAATAGCACTTGGGAAGAAGTGGAAAAGAGAGTTGAAGATAGAGTTAGTTGGATAATACTGATCAGCGGCCTATGTTTCACGTGGGATAATAGGAACTGACTGATTGTGATAATTAATGGTAATGAGTGGGTAGTAAATGTCAGTAAAATCATGCCATTTATGCTACTTTTTAGTATTATTATTATTCAGTCAGTCATGGGCAACTTAGAGCCTGAAATATTTGTGAGTTAGTTCCCATAACGCATTAACACGACAAGGTCAGATTAACAAGATTACCAGAATACAGTTCGACCAGAAGAATAAAATGGTCCCAGCCACCTCAGTCGACGAACATTCTCAACCTCATTAAATATTTTGCCATTTTTTCTAGTGTAACTCAAGTTGATAAAGTCGAAACAAGCCTTTCGAATAAGTGACGAAATCTCATCAGATACTAATCCATCAGTACTGACTGATAAGACTTTCATGCTAAGTAAAGTGGTCGATACGGTCACCAATTACTAGCACGATAATCAATCAAAGCAATTACGCAGGTCTATTCTTAAATAATATTTTAAAACCAGAGGAACAGAAACGCATCTTGAATATGTTTTTATTGTCACTTAAGGCGCTTAGAAGTATCTGCATATTGCCTGAGTCTTCACCGAACGGGATTATGTCATCTGTACATTACAATAGATAAGACCTTCTAGGGAGAAGAAACCTTGAAGTGTTACACTAAAATATAACTTGTAGTAGGATTTTTAAAATAGAATTAAATAAAAATGAGGATGGAAGTTGAGAATTCAGGTGGCTGTTTGTCAAAAGCTCTAAATCGACTTATAGTGTACTAGTAAAAGTCTCCATAGGATTTACATACATCTGAGGTACGACTATTAATGATAAACAGTGCTATAGATCATTTTGGTGTAATGAGTCAATTGTTAATTTCAAGACATGGAATAACACTATTGTCGGACGAGGAAAAGTGTTGTCTGGTTTTAGAAACTGATGAAGGATCAACCTACCCAATGCGCTTACATCCAAGTTTTAAATCAGCTCGGTTTCCCCGAATTTATTGTTCTCTACCTTCATATAGTCATTGGATGATTATTGAGGTCAATACTTTGGATGCCATGCTAGTTGAACTGATTACGTTATCGCAGTCGGAGAAGTATTTCGGTCATGTCTTATAAACTGAGACTAACAGTGTTCAGCATAAGTCCGGTAAATTTTCATTCAGATTTCAGACCTCGGTCAATGCATAAGAGAGCCTATCTATCAAAACTAAGACATTTTCGTTAAAAATATCTTTAGGTAACTTATCACATCAGACTGCTTTCCACAGCTTTAATTTACTAGTATCCTTTAAAAGCTCTCTAAGAGTTTGGGACTTGAGTTATGAGTACCTAGATAGTTCTTTCAATTACTTTCCAACTTCCAGTAAAAATGCATGAAGTATATTTAGTGTCCAGATATATACTATAGACTAAACAGCATTCTTCAGCTGTGAGTCGCCAGTAAAGGCTTGTACCGACGTGATCTGTTTGTGTTTATGTTAGGAGTCTCAAGAATGGACAGTGTTTTACCATCTGATTAAAGTTTGTACTTGCTTGAAATAAGCAATTATTGAAGCATAATTAAAGGAGGTGGTCTTCATTACAAATTCGTTGAGCTCGAAAGCTGAATAATTTACCTGTATTTTTGAACTTAACCTGACGTTTGAATTTTATGGTTCGAATTCCCTCCCATAGTTACCACGTTTGTTTACCTAACTTACTACAGACAGCACGTAAAATTTGGATATAAATCAGATTTTACTATATCTAATTTCATTTTCATGTTAGTTCTGTTGTTTTTAAGCCAGAATGCATACACTTTGAATGGTTATTGAACCGGAATCTAAAACAAAAGTCGCATTTCTTTCTCTCTCAGTCAGCTATATAGAAGTTGGATAAATAGTTGGAAAGTAATTGAAGTTCGATTGTTCGTATTTAAGTTGGATTGTGACTGGCAAGCGGAATCCAGGACGCGCGTTTTGTCCTATTTGGGACTCATCGGCTGGATGTACTTGCTTATCAGATGGACATATAGAAAACGACAGCTTTCTATTGTGTTGCATTACATTACGAGCCTAGCAGTTCAGAGTGATCATTACCTAAACATTGAAATATTTTGATGGGTAAACAACTCTATCTTAAAGAAAAGAATATTTTTGAAATTAAATGATAAATTCTCATAGTCGTGAATATCATTATGCTCTGTTAGGGTCAATGAATACGCACAAAAATGATGAATAAGTAGATAGATAGTAAGCCAACTTTTAGAAACCACTAGAAGTATTAACTTATATCACTTACTAAGTTTCACTATCAAAGCCCTGAAGTATATGTATTCCTCAAAGCTATATTTATCAATGTACTGCAATTTCGTAATTATCGAGTAAACATTAGGCTTTTATAATTATGTTTATTGAGAGGAACATTTTGTCCATGTAATAAGAACACTAGACTAGTCATCAGTGTGTAATGAGCATACATTTTAATTGGTTAATAAAATACATACAAAGTTGAATGTAGAATTGAATGAAGTTTAAAGAGATGATGAATTAAACAATCAAACTATATTAAATAATGACAGCTAAGTGGATGCATTTCATTAACATATGATGAAATGAATCATGCTCCAACCTCGTTTGAAAGAAAAAATAGACCTTATATTTGATCTATTAAAGTAAGTATATCACTCAGTCAATCAATGCCTGTTATTCCACGTTCCTCCCCCCGACTACCATTCTCCAACTTTCTTCAAGGCTTTCCTTTCCAGATCTTCCTAAATGCTGTTCATTCTATGTATGTACGCCTCCAATTCATGGGGCGATATGTCCTTTGGTCTTCATTTTTTCCTCTGACCTTAAAGATTCAATGTGCTTGTGACATGACGCAATTTGATGATTGCTTCAGTATGTATCCTATCCACCTCCAGCATTTTTCTCTAATTCCTTCATCGGCTAGAAGTTGGTTTGTTCTTTAACACAGAAGGTTGCTGATGATGGCATCTGGTCGATACGCACAAAGTATCTTACACAGACAGCTGTTTATAAATATTTGTATCTTTTGGGTGATGTTCTTCACAGTTCTTGTTACAAGTTTCAGCTCCATATAACATAGCTGTCTTCATATTTATATTAAAAATTCTGACTCTGATATTGGCTGACAGTTGGTTTAAGTTGCGGATGTTTTTCAATTGTAGAAATACTGCCCTTGCCTTGCCAATTCATACCTTTACATCTGCAACAGATTCTCCAAATTTATCGAAGACGATGTCCAGGTATTCAAAAGTTTTCACATTTTCCAGAATTTCTCTGCCGAGTGAAGTGTAATTGGGTTGGAGCTTATTGTTTTGTATCTATAGATCTTGATTTTCTGTTATATATACTTAGTTAATTTTTTTGTATTAAACTGCCAAATTAACTCAATTTATAGAACTAGAAATCATTAGACGATTTATATTTTGGTTTTGCATTACTGATTGATATTTACATAATACTTCAACCCAGAATGAATCTAATAAATTTAGATTCCATGTTAAAGCCGACGAAATTGATTCAGTAAAATAGTATCTGAAGAACAGTAATTTTAACTTCAATCAATCCTTAATACTAACAGTTTTCTAGACTTCAGCGTAACATACAATCCGAATTTCCATCAATACATTAGTGTCACGACTAAATTTACTGAAAAGATTTACTACATAATTGATGTAGTGCTAAAGCACTAGTAAGAAAGATATACTATTCATAGCCTACATTTAATACAACTGATTGATTGGGTTTAAGTTATTAAGGAGAGCTCTAGTATTACTAGTTAGATGCAACTTCCAGTTAATTGTAGTAAGTCTATGATCAACGAATTTTAAGAAAACGAAATAACATTAAACGTACATTCATCAAATTTTCAGTAAATCGTGGATAGATATCTTTATTATCGTTAGACTTATGTTTTGCATGTACAATAATAACATCTGGCGATTGCAAATATCTTTCTGATTTCATCTGAAGAAAGAAAAAATGGTTGATTGTTAATTATAGATGACAGAAAATGTCAAAATAAAAAGAAATTTGTCTCACTTTAACTCCTGAACAATACTACAACCTCATACACACTATCTTTGAAGCGGTCGAGCTTGCACTGTCGACATGCCATTTATTAGTACATTAAGGACTTATATAGTGTAAAACATGCTAGCATTATGTGGTTTGTTCCATTCACTTATAAATAACTGTCAGACAACGCAAAGTCATTTTAAGTAACTAATTAGTTTCGTTGACGAAGATTATTCGTACACTGAAATATTCCATATTAATTAATAATGATATCAGATAGGTTATGAATAATTTGGTATTATATTCATTAGCTTTGGATTATGGAATATCTTCAGTTGATGACATGAGATAATTGTAGAAAATATTATTGACAAATTATGTAATTGATAGCTAGTAACATAAATAAATTGGTTACTATCTTATCAATAAGCAGAATGATATATGACATCAGATAATGTAACAATAGTAATGCATTGTAGTACATGAAAATGGCGTGAAATTGGTATATCTGATGCCAAACTTTACAGTTTTTAGTCAACATTTGTATCTTACAATTCTGTAATTAGATCAGTTCATTTACAATTCTACGAAAGAATTGACAAGTATAAACAGAGGATGAAATAAGATTCTTATTTTCTTTCAGTATTTCAGTTGTTGTTGTGTAGGGGTGGTAAATCAGAAAAAAATTAACCCAGCCCTGTTACACCAGTATATCTGTTACGAGATTAATTAATGCTACTCTTTTCTACACAATTTATTACATCCTAATAGGTTTGAGCAATAGGTTTTCTAGACACTTTAGCTACGTTTGTTATTTAATGTAATATTTTCCTTCTAATGCATAGTTAGTAGCCACTATTACCTTTAGTGTACTACCTAAGTCTATACACTTTATGAAATAGATCAATTAAATTATGACGTAACTTTACGATCGGACATACAACTGCATTATTGCTGCAAGTAAACATGAAACCACATATTCCTTTGAAGATGATTTAGTCTATGTTATACATCAAAATTTTTTGTAAATGACTGTTAAGCATTTATAAGATTAAACAAAATCTTTTAATTAGGATAAGCTCCTATTTTCCCATTGATTTTTAATGGACTGAAATTGGTCAGTCTCTGTTGCCATTGTGCCAGGATGCACATACGGCAACAGAGACTGGCCAATTTCATAACATTATAAATCAACGGGAAAAATACAAGCTTATCCTAATTACATATATACCCGTTATGCAAGTGTGACTGTCTGGACACAGTAGCCTAGTGGTGAACTCAGTGGCGTTTGGCATGAAGCGGGATGAGTTCGAATCCCAGTGTGAACATCAACATTGGCATACAGGTGCATCCAACCAATGAATCCCATATAGGGCGAAACACGCGTCCTGAATTCCGCTTGCCAGTCACAATCCGACTTAAATACTAAATCTCATATTCTTTGCTTTCACTTAAATCACTGAAAGAGAGAACATTATCTAATTTTTAAGCTTACAATTGCAAATAACATGTAGCTTCTATGAAAGTCATAACTGTTCTAGATGTATATTTAACTTAATATTATGATAATCTGATCATTTACCCACCTCCACCTTTTTAGCTAAGTATTGTTATATTTTTTAGCGTCTGCTTTTAGTTGAGTAGATCTGTAGCAATGTCGTTATGAGAAGTGGATTCAAACTTTCTGAAAAAAAGTAGTCTCTAAAAGAATGTAGTTTTATAGATCAGTTCAAACAAAGGCAAGCATCCAGATTCATGGAAAGCTGTATATCACCTGAAACCACCTAATATCAGATCATTTGTATGTTGTATCAAAATATTAACTTCATAAATTAGTTATTGTTAGCTAACTTTTACTATGTAACCGCTCTGAAATACTACTTCTGTACTATCATACTAAGTAAGAAGGTAGCAGAACCTGACAATATACCAGCTGAAGCACTCAAGTCAGACACAAATGTAACAGCAAGAATGCTCCACGTTTTATTCAGGAAAATATGGAAGGAAGAACAAGTGAAGGCAAACTGGAAAGAATGACACCTCATCAAGATACAAAAGAAATGAGATTTGAGCAAATATGAGAACTACAGAGGGATCAAACAACTACCCGTACCAGGGAAAGTCTTCAACTAAGTGTTGCTGAACAGAAGAAAATATTCAATGAATACTCAACTCCCAGATCAACAGGCCGGTTTACGTAAGGATCGGTCGTGCACAGACCGAATCGCAACACTACGAATAATCATTGAACAATCAATTGAGTGGAACTCGTCACTGTATATCAACTTCATTGACTATGAGAAGGCGTTAGACAGTGTAGACAGGAGAATACTATGGAAACTTCTTTGACACTACTACCTACCGGAGCAACTCGTCAAAATCATCTGAAATTCTTACGACTGAATACAGTGCAAAATCGCGCATCTAGGCTAGGTGACAGACGTATTCTCAGTAAAAACCAGAGTCATATAAGACTGCCTACTCCCAACTTTTCTCTTCCTCCAAATAGTTGACTAAATCTTGAAGACCTCCACATCTGAGTGGATGCACGGAATTAAATGGACAAGCAGGATGCGACTTGATGACTTGGACTTCGCGGATGACCTGGCAATTCTAGTCCATAAACACTAACAAATGTAAGTGAAGACAAACAACGTAGCAGCAACCTGAGCATCAGTTGGACTAAGTATACATAAGGAAAAGAGCAAGATCCTTAAATACAACACATGGAGCACCAACTCAATTGAAATTGATGGAGAAACTCTGGAAGAAGTGGATACTTTCGTGTATCTGAGAAGCATCATCGATGAACTAGGAGGGACTGATACAGATGTAAATGCAAGGGCAGCATTCCTACAGTCGGAGAACATATCGGACTTAAAACAACTGTCATACTATTTAACACTCATCGTCTAATTTAATTACTTTACATTTTGTTACATCTAAGAATTTAAGCTTTTTTACAATAACGTGTATGCAACCTCTTAAAATATTCCTCTTATTAAACATTTATTTTGTTTTAGTTGTTTTAGTTCTGAAGAACTATGTAGCGTATATAGAATCACATTGTTTAGCCTCCGTATGTTAATACTTGCCTATAAACTATATTTCAAGCCAGTAGATATGCTTAAATTTCTTGAACCGTGTTTAATTTTATTTGAATATGGGATTATAGGCTTCATTTTATGTAATTCTCCTACACACACGCTAAAGATACTTTCTCCATGAGTAACGTGAATTGATTTACATAGTATTATAAGATCTTAATAGGCTTTACTATTTCATTTACATTTTTTTAATATTTACTAATATAATTTCAGTCATCGGAATGTTTCATGTATATAAACAAGCCAGTATCTATATTCTGATGTTCACAATCATATTACCTCTTTCTGATGAATATCACAATGTATGAAACCAAGGTTACAAACCGTTAACTGATTAACATTTGACGCTTACAACATATATAAGGAGTAGTTATTATTGTCGACTGACTAATCATTGGCTGATGTTAAGCATGTAGCTGGATTCTTTCAATTAAATGTTTGCATCATGACAGTTGTGCTTCTGTGATACTGCCAACAATTTTAATGAGTTTACTTAAAACTTCTAATTCACATTAGGAGATATCTGAATCAAACCATTATAAACTGTTTAACACCTGTACTAAGTATAAATAACTAACACGACGTCAAGGTGATTGTGTTTCCATATGTGATGTTATAACTATTTGGTATATTTAGTTTAATTGTGTTACCATTTATATAACAAATAAAGTTAAGTGATTTCAGATATATGTGATTTGTTAATCAGCCTATTCGTAAAAGTATTTACTGTACTTGTTTACTTATTTAGTAATAAACCGCATGCTCCATGTGGGTGACTATTAGCTGTTATATGAAACCGTAAGATTCAATCAACAAAGAGATATCTTCTTGGAGTATATACAATAATACCGTTAATTAATTATAAATCTATTTTGAGGAAGAAGTGAGATGATACTCAAGTCTCTTCAACTTTAATTATAAATGGAAAATATTAGAAAATATGAGTGTATAAATGAAGGCGACTTACTTTATATTGATCACCATATGTACCTTCTTTTGATGGTGTCCGAATGGTTCTAATGTCTGTAGGAGGCATTGCCTTACTTCTCATTAAACTGGGTGAATCATCAATTGCACTAGTCTCTGCTGTTGGAGTGGTATTTCTTGGTGAAAATAAACCATTGTGTATCATACTGCTATTATTTATTCCCTAGATCAAAATGTCAAACAAAATGTTTAATCTAAATAAAAATATAAATTTCATATTCACCTCAATATCTCATAGCATATTTTTAAATCTTTCTTTGTTCCGGTAACATTATTTTATTTTTTCTTAAAATGCTTTCCTATGCCATATTGATTGCATCATGTTTTTTTCTCTAATTACTAATTCATATTATTGTGTTTTTTTTACCGATTTACTTCATAGCACTGTATGCCAAATCATCGTCAACTTATCTTCTATCATTTTATTATGTACTTACTTACGTACTTATGCCCGTTACACCTCGCTAAGGAGCATAGGCCGCTAACCAGGATTCGCTATTTAACTCTGTCCTCATCAATCCTTTCCAATTGTTTCCAGTTGCTGTTCACCTTTTTAATGTCTGCTTCCAATTCTCGACGCAGAGTGTTCATTGGCTTTCCTCTTTTTCGTTTCCCAACTGGATTCCATGTTAATGCTTGTCTCGTGATGCAGTCTGATGGTTTGCGCAATGTATGTCCTATCACCAAGTACAATGGATGATCGTCACTCTATATATATCACAAATTCATTGAAAATGGGAATTCTACCATTGGATGCCGACCCAGTGGTGCATATGGTTAAGCGTTTACCGACAACTTGAATCCCATGGTGTGTATTCTGTGGTGCGCACTGCTGAGGAGTTCCACACTAGAACGAAACAGCTGCCCAGTGCTTCCTGGTTTTTAATGATACCCTGCCAACAATAATCTATGACATATTATCTGTTTGTTGGTTGAAATAAGAAAATCCTGTAAGCATAGTAGTACTAGTTCCCTGATGGCAACTTCATTTGACCTACTTTTGGAGAGCCGTCCAATGAGTAAAAAATGTAACTGATTAAATTAGTGTAAAAATTATTCATAATTCTGTATATTTAATATGAGGTAAAAGCTACATTATTCTATTAAACGTAACATCGATGCATATATGTTGAAGCCTGCATACGTCCATAAATGCACCCTTGGGTTAAAATGACAAATCATGAATAACTTAGCATAATAATCAACGTTAGTTATAAATCTTGTTGGCAATTTTAAATAAAAGACAGACAGCAATATCACAGAAGTTTCATATAACTTATTAAAAATAATAATCAAACCATTGTGGTTTACTACATAGTGGAAGTATCTTTAGTCAACATTATCATATTAATTCTATGATGTGAGTTTTAGCTTATTACTATATGTTCCACATTAGCACAGTTCGAATCTTAATCTATTGTAAACTAGGCTAAATGTAATTAGGTTTCAGAAGAATTAGAGTTAACTTAGTCAAATATTTTCTGATATTAAACCTGATCATTTCAAGAAACAAATTATTTAGTAACAGGAGCGTATCAAATCACTTTATTACTTGTAACTGGATATTGTAGATATTAATAGATTTGAATTTGACACAATTAATTGGTCTGAGTTAAGCAAAACCTAAAAACCGAGAAGCACTGGATAACTATGTTGTCTTGCTATAGGACTCTTCAATAGTGAGAACCCATGGATCTCATGGAAACGAGGTAGAACCTCTAGGCTTTGTTGCGAATGCTTAACTGTTAGACCACTGAGCGGGCATCAGATGGCGGATATTTCTCTCTTAGTCAATCATACATTTGCTCTACTTCATCCATTGCCATTATAGGGTAACTTCCTTATACACGACATGGTCGAACTCCATTTGTGGATACTATTATATGTCAATTAAACAGGATCACTAGATTATTAAATGCAACTAAAATCTTCGTGGTAATAATCTAATAATACAACAGTTATTGTTATAGTTCGAAAGTCATCAGATATTTCCGTTGTCAACTGTTATGGACTAAAATTTATCAATCTTTGTTTGTACACACATATTACTAACGGAGTTTGTGAGTAATATAGTGGCGTTTTACATGGATGCTCTAATTTCAAGTTTCAGTGTAAACATTAACACTAAAATCCAGGTATATTTACATAATAAATCCAAAATAAGAAAAACAAGCCTCCTTATTACTTTTTGCCAGCCCTTTTAAATTTAATTGCTTTTTATTTAAGTTGGATTGTGACTGGCATGTGGGATGCAAGACGCGCATTTCGTTCTTTTTGGAACTCGTCGTATCCCTCATTCGAATCCTACTGTGAACAACAAAATTGGGATACACGTACATCCAACCTACGAGTCCCAAATAGGACAAAAAAAACACACGTCCTTGATTCCTCTTGACAGTCACAATCCAACTTAAATAATACTTGTAACTAATAGTTATATCAAGACAATCTGTTCAACATACACATATAACAACAGAGACTGATCAAATTCAGTCTATAATAAATCAACAGAAATATACAAGTTCATCTTAATTAGTTGCTTTTGTAAATAATAATAATAATAATAATTTGGCAGACAACTATTTGTCGTATACATTACACTAATCACCTAATTAATAAGTTTATTATACAGAATACTTTTTAAAGTTATAATAGAAAATATTAATAGTTATTATTATCAAATATATGCAAATATAATATACATTTTAGTATATTTTATTATGTTAATTAGTATTTCATTGATGCTAGTCGAATAATAATAATAATACTTACTACTTATAACATCATATATTATTGATTAATTAAAAAAGTAGTATTGACATGTATTCTTATGAATTATTACTATTATAAAATTAAGTTTAGTTAGAAAAATTCATCTACAAATTAAACTAAAGAGATGAAGAATCAAAATTCCAAAAATTCTTTTAATAAAATGACTACAGAAAGATTAAACTAACAACATAACTTATTTAATTGATACTAGAGAGAGAGAGAGAGAGAGAGAGAGAGAGTAGAACGTTTCTAGTTATTTTATATTAGATTATATTTGATTAGTTAAAGCATAACATGATATTAGAATAAGCATGTATTTCTCCGTTGATTTGTAATGAATTGCGACTGGTCAGTCTCTTTTGCCATTATGCCAGGATGCATGAATTGCAACAGAGACTGACCAGTTTTAGTACATTACAAATCAATTGGATAAAAAATACAAGCTTATCCTAATTACATATATATTCGTTGTACAAGTGTGACTGTCTGGACACAGTAGCCTAGTGGATAAATCTGTGGTGTTTGGCACGAAGTGGGCTGAGTTCGAATTCCAGTGTGAATATCAACATTAGGATGCAGATACATCCAGCCGATGAGCCTCGAATAGGATAAAACGCGCGTCCTGAATTCCGCTTGTCAGTCACAATCTAACTTAAATATCACAACATGATATTATTTGATTATAAGTAAAGATGCAGGCATGGACTAGTGGTTTACCAGAATTACTGATAATAAATTAAATTTGATTGAATTTAATTTTAGAATATTGATCATTACATACTGATTACCTTTTATATGCCCCTAAATAATGTCACTGTGATATACAGTTTACCGATCATCAGATCACTTATAATTGCCAACATTTTAAGTTTGATATTCAAGTTTAAGTTAACTATACTGACCTGCGAACTAAATAGTAGGATATCGTGGTGAGCGATGGATTATTCGAGGTGATCAGAAAGAAGTTTCATGCCAATGTTTTATAGTATTCGAGAAAAACTTACAAAACATATCCGACATCTACATTCATTGACAGTAAACTGGAACTGTCTTAAAAGGAGTTAGAACAATTTGACTTCCATGGTTATAAATAACTATTAGGGTAAATAAAATAAGTGATCTATATTTATAAAATTCCAATGAGTAGAAATTAGAATTTCTGACGTTTCGCGGCTTAGTGCAAGTCGCTTCTTCAGAGAAATGAATAACTGAATTTAATTAACACAAGATTAAATAATACACATTGGAACAAATCAAAAACAAAACAAACTCGAACAATCAAAATGTGAGTTTGATCGTGTTATGATGCCAAGTTATATAGGTCAAGGTGGTTTGATATGAGACATGTATGTAAATGTTAGTGTGATGTGTGAAGAAAATATGTGAAAAAGGGATTCTCTACAAACAAACCAACGGAGTAGCAATGAGCTCCCCCGTTTCACCAATTGTAGCAAATCTTTTCATGACCCATATTGAATCTCACATTTTCAGTAATGTCATTAGACCAAGAGTTTGGCTAAGATATGTTGATGACACTTTTGTCAACATCAAAAAGACTTTTCTAAGATCATTCTCCAAACGAATCAACAACCTATCTCTGAATATCAAATTCACTTTAGAAAGTGAAAATGAACACAATGAGTTGATACTTTTAAACTGCTTAGTTAAAAGAAATTTAAATGGAACTCTTAATCTGAGAATTTACCGCAAGCCCACACATTCAAATCGATATATCGATTTCAACTCACCACATCCATTCAATGCAAAGATATCGCTGGCTGTAAACTTATTCAGAAGAGCCAGTAGACTCATTACATCTGAAGACAACAAGCAATACGAATACAAAAATATAGTCAACATCCTACGGTTTAATAATTTTCCAATGAATATTATTGAAAATTTCCAAGACCGAAACGACTTATTACTAACTAATAGTAAACTAGTCAAAACATCTTGAATTGGTACAGCCGTTCTACCTTACCGCCAAGACACATCAGATGAATTACAAAAAATTCCAAAACAACACGGAATCCACACTTCCTACAAAACTACCAACACTATTCGAAGTGTATTGGTTAAAATAAAGGATAAGATCCCTTTCACCTCAACACAGAATTGTGTCTACAGGCTAGGTTGTGTTGATTGTGATGCTTTCTATATTGGAGAGTCTTCACAAGAAATCAAAACTCGTGCCAAAGAACATGAAAGCTACACTAAACGACCTCCTACTAATCCTGTTGAACTTGATAAATTACGAATTAAATCAGCATAATCAGTACATGCTATCTACCACAACCATACAATTGATATTAAAAATATCCGAATTATTCAAAAAGGTTTTTCCAATTCTAAGGAGGGACGAACAGTTGAAGCGCTTCACATTTTGTTAAATCCAACTGCATTTAACAAAAGGAAAGGCCATTCTATCAACCCAACATGGACTTTCTATCCAACTGACCACAATTAAAGTACATTAAATTTCATACACATGAATATACATACAATTTTATTCTGACATATTCACATATTTTCCTTTCACATCACAGTAACATTTACATACATGTCTCATATCAAACCACCTTGGCATCATAACACGGTCAAACTCGCATTTTGATTGTACGAGTTTACTTAGTTTTTGATCTGTTCCATTGTGTATTATTTAATCTTGTGTTAATTAAATTCGGCTATTCATTTCTCTGAAGAAGCGACTTGCACTAAGCCGCGAAACGTCAGAAATTCTAATTTCTACTCATTGGAACTTTACAAACATATATTACTTATTTTATAAACAATCTATCCAATGCTCAATTTATCTGAAATTATCAAAGTTAACCTTGGTAATGAAATATTAGGGTAAATGTTTAATTCAATTGAAACATCAGGACTCCAAGCTAAAGTTATTTAGTAAACTGAAGTGCAGCTGTGAAATCCTATTGTAGTTTGGTTAATCATGATAAACATATTGACAAGTTTCATTTATTACAATATTGAAATTCAACTTATGGTGTATGTTGTAGGACTTCTTAAATAAAGTTTTTCTTTAGAAGATTATACTTTTAGTGAAATGAATACTCACTTCTACCATTTTTTTTTTTAGTTAAAACATGCACTACTGTTTAAACAGTAAACAATGTTTACTTTTTTATCCAACACTTACAAATACAACATTGAATGAAGCATAAAACAATAATAGGTCACCTACTTGCCATAGAAATCAATGTATTCACTTTTTGAATCAATAAACGTTAGATTTTAAGAAAATAATATTCAATTCCAGATAAACTTGTCTTGATTAAAGTTACATAAGTTTATTATTAAATAGTAAAGTGTATTGAATGTTGTTGTTAGTAATAAAGCCTATATGTAATCATGTGTACTGTAATATGCATGTATACATCAGAAGATATGATAAGAATCTTTTCAGTGATAATCAATGATTTATGTGTGTTTTCATGTAGAAAATAGATTTATGTAAAGCAATGAATGCGAAAATAGTTAATAATTCTTATTTTTTTTTTTTATCTTTGTCACTGAGTAAACAAGACTGTAAGTAATCAAGTTACTGTAAATATTATTGATGAAATCTGTTGGTTTAATATATTTAAAGATGATTACTAGGTCTAACTGAGCTTAAATAATTTAAAGTAACTGACTGGTTTTTTCGTAAGTTAAACTGTTTGTGTGTTTAATTCTTATTATTGAATTGAAATACTTATCATTAGATGTTACACTCAGAGTAGTTACTATTGAGACATGTGAAGCACAATTAATCACTTATGGAATTCAGGCATTTAGTTTTATTGGTCTCTAAGTAGTAACGATATTTACGTTAGTTATACCTTAGTTATAATTAAATTATGCTTAAGGCACCAAACTTCTAACAACTTCTGACAAGCACTAACTAGTTCGAAATTTAATTGTAATACTTTGATTAACGAAAATACTCATCTCGATATTTAGTCATCTAATTCATTAACAATAATAAACCTTGACCAGATCTAAATTAACACTAAGGGCTAAAAATTTTAACACTGGATACTACTCATTTGTGTATAGCATAGACTGTGCAGAAAAGTGTCTACCAAACGATAGTGAATAAGGATGCTTAATCTTAGGGGACTTTAAGACATTGCCTATGTACCGCTCGGGGACCTGTGGAGGAATATTGAGGTTAGACATAATTCACTAAAGAAAGATAAGAAGTCATCGGCTGAAATAATTTGGAATGTGATACATTCGCCCAACCATCACCTACCACAGAGCTCGATATTTAAATTCTTAGAAACAGATTAGAGGAAAGCTTGGGGTGGATAAGTCTAGACATATTTTTTAGTTTATAAAATCACTGACGGTTGGTCTAAGCTATATTCATAAGTCGAGACAACCAGATTGCTACCACCGCCGTAATTGTGATGACTAGTTAGTGACTTTAAGTAGCAACTTATAATCAATTACATTGTAATAGGTGAATTTACTCTTAATCTTCTTCTCGATCACAAGTTCTAGAATCCATTTGTACATCACCTCTCATTACTTTTTATTATGTTTAGGGTTATTCATTATCGTTGCATCTGCATTATTTAGATGCTCTTAGTTTTTAGTTTATTAATTTCATTTGGTTTGAGTAACGTAATATAACATTTTGAGCTAATACTCATTTGTGTAAATCTCCATTCTGTTTACAACTGACTACTTTTAAAACAAATCAAAAAGTGTTTTTCTTATTTCAAAAGAGAAAACAGTTCAATATGAAATGTTGTAAAATCATATTCACATTAGTTCATAGTACTAGGTATATAAACGAAAACAATAGATATTAAAAAAGTTATGAACATAAACATCTATATATATCTATAAGTAACTTACATCAGCAGAAACTTCATAAGAATTCCCTGTAACCACAGATGAATCTGTTACATTCATAACAGCCGGTATTTTATGATTCATATTCGGTGTAGATGAAGCAATCGCCACAGGACTAAAATGTCTATTTACTGGTGATGTAGATTGTCTATTACTTCGATAATCATTTTCAACTTTATCATTCTATAAAATTATTAAAATAATTATTATTTTCAAGTTAATATTATTATTTTATATGATAATAATTGTATTCATATAATAAGTACTAGTTTAGAATACCTTATGATCCAGTAATGTATTACTCATGATATACAACATACATTTCTGATCATATGCAACATAGAGATTATGAAAGAAAATGCATTATTGAAGCTCTTCTCAAATAAATAACATCTTACCATTTAATTGTCTAGGTAACAGTATAATGTATGTTAACAATTACCACGTTTAATACTCAATACTTATTATTAATACTACAAAGTAATATTCTACTATGCATTATATTACATTCTAAATGTATATCATTGGTTTTTTTTCTAATTACAATTACTGTATGGTAAACAAAATGAATCACGTGATATTGTATTGAATGGTTTACAATGAAATAATTGGTTCCTTTATATAAAATCTTATTCAAGTAATAAAGGAATTGTAAATGATTCATCTAATCATAGCATTTTATCAGATTAACTTCATCATCTTATTGTATTGTTGTAATAGGCATTAAGATTAAGAAAGTTCTTTGAATGGATGATATTGTCTATTCATATTAATCTGATATTAGTTAATTTAGAAGTAGATTTTTCTAAATGGCTTAGCTTGTTTAGTCTGGTTAGCGTTTTCATAGCAAGCTTGGGTTTTAGGGGATAGAAATGCTAGCCCCATGCCCAACCCTCCTTTTTCACCCGGTCTTGGGACCGGCAGTAACCCTAGGAGAGCTACAGGCGGAAACCATCAGCAACAGCTTACTGTGGGAGAGGACAAATTAACTTGCAACCGAAGAGGAAATTAGGAAAAGACGTTGGAAATGGAAAGGACATACATTACGCAAACCATCAAACTGCATCACGAGACAAGCATTAACATGGAATCCTGTTGGGAAACGGAAAAGAGGAAGGCCAAAGAACACAATGCGTCGAGAATTGGAAGCAGACATTAAAAAGATAAACAGCAACTGGAAGCAGCTCTAAAGGATTGCTCAGAACAGAGTTCAGTGGCGAATCCTGGTGAGCGGCCTATGCTTTTCAGCGAGGAGTAACGGGCGTAAGTAAGTAAGTAGATTTTTCTAGTGAAGGACTTATTGATGATGAATTGAAGTTGATATAATGAAAACTGTTGTGAAACTACACCATGCTGTATGATGCGGAAAAGTGTATATTTTAACTAAGTTCATTGGAAATAATGTATAATTTAACTGTGGTAGATTGGCAATAAATGAAATGTTTAATTACATTTAAATTATAGTTAACTATAAGAATCAACATAATACGAACCCGATGCTTCTTGTTTGAAAAGTATACGCATTATCCACTCGTCTACTAAACTCATAGACTTTCTTAGGCGAAAAGCAAACACTTGTGTATATTAGACAGCCTCTAACCCGTTTATATTCTCTATTGCTGCGATATAGCATACAGACCTGAATCGCTAATTTTGAATCAGTTACTGAAGAGAAACACCATGTTTCTGTGACAAATATGAAAGATTTAGCTAATAAGACTGTAGTTCATAGGGTTGACATTTTATTAAGAAGTGAACGGGTTCAGAAATAAGTAGTGAATTGTAAAGAATCGAATAAGATCTTTATCTAAGTCGTTTGTGTTTGACATAACTAGATGTTATTTTGAAAGCACATTTTAGTTGTTCGAGCTAATATCTGGACAAGCTGTATTGATAAGAGGACTAGTGACTGCCTGATCCCCAAAAAAATTATTATGGTAGTCACAGACATTAAGATGTTCAGAGCAATTTAAGTTAGATGACATGACAGCTCATTGATAACGTGCAAAAATGGTGGATGTCCTAGTAGCCCATCAGGAGTATAGTTATGAAAGTTAGGAGGAAGGATATAACCACTTACAGGACCTGGGTAAGTCGGGCATGGTGTGGGATTACGAGGGCTTAGAGAATACTGGTGTGTGTTTGGAGCCCTAGAATTTCTTACAAAGTTATTTGCGTCAGAGTAGTAAAAAGTGTTGTTTTATTTTGTGTCCATGTTCGCCACTTGGCTTTCACTAGTAGTTAAATAACCTGTGCTTTGATTGATTGCGTACAGCTTGTAAGTGCTTATGACTTTGGTTACTACCGAGCCGATTACATTTAGAAGATGGGACATTATAACTGGCTTTGCTATATAAGGCCACATCTTCTAAAAGTAATCTACTCGGTAGTAATCATGGTCGTAAGCATTCATAGGCTACTCATTGAATAATAGTTGTTTTGCCTGCTTATCATGAGAAATAACTGTTGATCTGAAAGCAGCCTTTGAAAATATTGAGCTTGGTTGACGATTTTTCAGTTGGGGGGGGGGTTAGAGCAAGCAACTGTAGGGTTTCAGTCTGCAATACGATCGTAGATTACCTGAACTCACTATGTTCATTTGCGAAGTCAAAGAGCCTAGTCTTTTAAATACAGTTACGTCGTTTTTAAATATGTATTTGGTGTTAAAATAAAATCCCACGGGAGTGGTCAGCAAAACAAACCGTAGTGTGAACTGTAATTGTTGCATGTTTAGGTTAAAATTCATAGATTGGAAATATATGTTTCGCGTCGTGCTAAACTTTAAAGAGTTTATCATTCATTCTTTCATCATGACGCACAACCATACCTGCACGGAGCTTTTTATGAGGTGCGATCCATGGTTTAGACGCTTGTCCGAAGAGGAATAGGAGAATATTAATCCAGTTCCTCGACAATCAACATCCTCTGATGAAATTATGGAATATGTGAGGGATACATATCACAATGAGCTAATATCTGGTGACATAAGAAATATGAAGTCAAAATTTACCATAGGTAGGTGTATAATAATATAATTGTAGCCTTCTGTTCACGTGGTCGTGTTTGATCATATTAGTGAACAAGGACAGCTGCGCGTGTTTTATTATGTGGAAGGAAATGTGTGATGATTGATTTGAGTGTGCTTTCTACGTAAGATCAAACTCGTTTGTGTCGCTTTTATCTGGAAGTGATGGGTAATGATTCAGCGTATAACAGTAATGAAGCAAGGTAAGAAGGCACTCTTATTTATCATTCGTTACAAAGCAATCTTGGCTAATGTTATATTATTCTGATTAGACTCGGAATCGTCGCACCAAAGCTTATCTATGCCACCTGGTTAGCACGAAAAGTAACATCACGGGCTACCTTTAAAGACATTGAATGTCCAAAAACATGTGGACAGCTGCGTATACAGATCAGATAGTAACCTTAGGGAGCAATACGAATAAGTGCGTGGAGTATTTACACAGACAAGTAAAGCGATATAGTCAAAAGTAAAATTCTTTGCATAAATGTATTTTCAGAGTTTAAAAATGGAACTTAAAATCATCACAACGGCCAAAAATTGCGAATAAAATTTCTGCCACCAGAGGTCATACCTACAGTGTACCTACTGGTTTGCAGCATCACTTAAAACATCTGACAAAATTTGCTGCAACAAAAGTTCTATATCAACTTAAGAAAGTAAACAGCATGTATGTCAGTTTGGCCACTCAGAACTACATATTCATAAACGATGAATCATTATCATACGAAGTGGATCTGATTTCCAGTGAATGCAGTCACCAAACATTTACTAAGTGCCATTATCCCTGTAGCCACATGTTGCTAGCACATGTAAGAGATAGTACTTTTACTAGTAAGTGTCGTATGTATTGCGATTTATTAAGTCGACAGTTTGAAATTTCAGTTTGTATTCATCAGAATGTTACAATTATATAATTAGAATATATTTTAATCTTCCAGTTGCTTTTGTATGGACTGAAATTGATCAGTCTTTGTTGCCATGTGTTTATCCTGAACGGATTACCTAGATGTAGCAATACTTAACAAGTTTTGTTTAAGTTGGATTGTGACTGACACCCGGAAGCCAGGACTCGAATTTCATCCTATATAGAATGCCCATATGGCAACAAAGAATGACCGATTTCAGTTTATGACAAATTAACAGAAAGATCCAAATACATTCTAATTACAGGTACATACTCGTTACGCAAGTGTGACTGTCTGTGTATTCATTAGCCTAGTAGTGTATCTGGTAACACCTGATACGAAACTAACTGAGTTCTAGTCCCAGTATCAACACTGAAATGCAGGCACATTCAACTAACAATTTCTAATAAGAACAAAAAATGTTCATCTTGAATTTTGCTTACCAACTACAATCTAATTTAAACAATTACATATATATACTACTTAATTCTATAAACTACTTATCTTTAACTAAATTTAATTGAAATTATCAAATGTAACATTGAAATAATGTTATCTTCAATTTTTACCATTTTCTTTTATATCAATAAATTATTTAGCAATATTTTAATTTGATTGGATATGTCACAGATTGATGTTGGCAGGGTACCATTAAAAACTACGGAGCACTGGACGGCTGTTTCGTTCTAGTGTGGAACTCTTCAGCAGTGCGCACCCACGATTCCGCACCAGGGGTTTCAGGTTGACGCGAACGCCTCACCATCTGCACCATTGGGTCGGAATCCGATGGTAGAATTCCCACTTCCATCAATTTGTGATATATATAGCGCGACGATCATCCATTGTCATTGGTGATAACTGTCTCACTGTCGACAAGTCTGAACTCCACCAGTCACGACTTCTCACTACAGCATCAGGAACATTCTGGAGTTAGTCACTAATGAGCTCATTATTAAAGTTCAATTGAGAGAGTTTCACACTAGAACGAAACAGCTGTCCAGTGCTCTATTGTTGTCAATGGTACCCTGCCAACATCAATCTGTGATATATCCAATCAAATCAAATAACCAATCTCGACAAAAATAACCATCGCAATATTTTAATTATTGAAATATTTAGCTAACTTTTTTCTAATCTAAAATATTTTATCAATTTTGTAGAAAAAAAAGAAAACGGAATCTAAATAATTCATATGATAAATGTAAGTTGTTGTTAGGTTACCAATTTTTTTTATTTTGTTATCAAAAAAAAAAATATTATTTATTTATTTTTTTTGTAATTCTTAACTTGAAGTTAAAATATGTAGGTGTAGGTTACAAGATTTTTTATTAGTGATAGTTAATATTGTAAAACACGTGAATTAAATTTTTCACGTATTCATGCTAAAATTATTTATTGATTAGAAGAATTAATTTTTTTTTCTTTTTTGTCATAAACTTGAAACAATTAAAGTGTATATTGATAAATAGTAAATAATTATTGATAGATTGTTTATTTGTTAAATGATAATAAAATACTGTTAATCAGTTTACATTGTAGACAATAGTTTGACTCAATATTATTATGGATTATTTCTGAATGTTATATGAGGGAGGTGGGGGGGGGGGGTGAAAGGGTTACAGATAGGCAGTAGACAACTCTGAATGATCGAAGATATGTCCTAGTTGTTATTAGTCATTTAAGCATATTTTACATCCTTGAAGGAACTGGTAGTCATTTATGTTTATCTTATAACATGGTTTCTATTAAATGCAACTAATCAACTTATTTTAACTCTGAGCTGTTATTATTTAGATAATGTGGCCTATTGCTTGCTAGATAAGTCGTTATTAATTATGGTTGAACATTATCGAGGAGTGATATGTTGTAATAAAATAGATTTTTAACTGCTGGGTTTAGTAAATTTCTATATTGTAGTGATAAAAATTTGTAGTATATGCCAACTTATATGAAAAACTAGGGCATACATTGGTCAAATAATCAAACTATGTTACATAACAAGCATTAACTTGCAATCGTCAAGACGAAAAAAAAGATGGAAGACCAAATAGTACATTGCACCGGAAATTGAAGGCAGATACGAAAAGAACTGGAAAGGAAAACCGATAACAGAGTTGGTTGAAGAATGTTTTTCGGCGGCCTATGCACCACGAGTACTAACTACTCACTGATTGATTAATTGACTGGTTGATGTGAAAAAACCCTTAGATAAATTACCTTATTACATCTACATTTTATTAATGATTAGCATTATTTTGGATATTCAAGTTATTAATGTAAAGGCTGAAAATGGTTTTCATACCCGAAAAATAGTTATTGGTTTATGAGACTGTTAGGAAGCAAGTTAGTGATATAAGTTAGTTATCCTAAATGACACTATAATAAACTGTCTAATGTTATAATTTATTGCTTCATAATTCACATATTAACTTTGTTATGAATCATTAAGTAATTATAAATTTTAACTAACTACAAGCTGTAAAATGAAATAAACGTTAAAAGCACAAGAGAGCAGATAAAATATGCTTTACAGTTCAAAAATGCATTAGTGGAAAGGTAAATGAACTTACAGAAGGTTTAAATCGTGGAAAATGTCGATGATTATTGGAATTCCAGTCACCTGAACCGTTTTCTGAAAAGATTAAAAGAGATTCTGATAAACAATGTGATGTGGAGAAAAGAACTTGTGACTGGTCGAAAGTAAGGCAGTTGTAATTAATGACGATCAATGATCGTCGAGCTATATATCACAAACTGATGGAAGTGGGAATTCTGCCATTAGTTGTCAGCCCAGTGGTGAGGAGGGTTAGGCTTCCGCTAGTTTGAAGCCTCTGAGACAGGATCTAGGAGTCGCCTATTAGGATGAAGCAGCTGTCCAGTGCTTGCTGATCCATAATGGTACTCTGTGAACATCAATCTGTATTCAATCAACTAAAATGTCATTATCCACAAACCGTCTTAATTCATCTGAGAAACAATGTGTTTATGATAACATAATGCATACCATAAATGAAATCATGAAACACGTTGTGCGTCTAGAATTACTTCTAAAATATGTTCAGACAACATTACAGCTTTCTTTTTTGAACAGAAATTCACAAGACATTTAACTTATTTAGCTTTAGTAGGTACAATAGATATGTTACGTCAAGCTGTGTTTTTGTATTGAAACGCCTTATTACAGAAATTACGTAGGAAGGTTTGTATTCTCTGCTACAATTTGTTCATCATTCACAATAATCTTCATTTTAGTGATAATATTAGAACCTAGGCAATTTACAATGCATATATATATATATATATATATATAAACATTTATTCATAGGTAGCCTGCTATCTTGATTTGACAAACACTTGTGAATATAACTTTGTAAACTACACAAAAAATTACTAAATTACGGCAATGCATTCAGTAACAGTAGATCAAATAATAAGGCTTGAAACATTCCTGCAGAACATTCTTATAGAATGGAGTCAGATGAGTATTCTTAAAGTTTTAAGAGTTTCATCAGTCAGAAAATTATTTCTATCTGTGTTTTAATGTTAAGTATTTTTATAATGACCAGATCATATTATTTACTCCAGTGTTCATAATGTATATATAAGTATTAATTTAGATTTTCTTTTTACTATTCGTTATATGGTTTTATTTTCTCAGACGTTAGTCTAATGTCACTGGTGGCTAGAAATTCTCCCTTGGAGTTGTAAATACTAGGTTAGATTCTAATGCAGAAGTGATAGTAGACAATCCTGAGTGTTTTTATGTTAAAATGAAGCAGCTATCCATCGTTCACTGGTTTCCACTGATACCCAACCAAGATCAATCCACAACAGCCAATAGAATTAAACACGGAGTTTCATAAACCCATCCCAATTCAAATGTAATACTTAGATTTGCAACATATAGCTTCTTTAGAATCATAATACAGATAGGGTAGATTCATAGGGTTTGAGAGGACATTTTCAAGATTCTGACGCATAATTGAAATAATGATATCAGTACTAGAGCCTATGCTCTACAATTTAGATGATTTGTTAATAATAATCTATCTGCAAGATAAGGAAGACAGTGCTTTATAGTTGTGGACAGGATATACTTGAAATTAGATACGCAGTAAAACGTGATCAGTATATTTTTCGATGTCTTGCATGTGACTGCATAAAGTCATTTAGGACGGGGAGAGTTATTTTACGGCAACCTGGTAGTGGCATTTTATTTGTAGTTCCTTCAATTACGATTCATATAAATACACAAATGGAATGCTGAATAGATTGAGAACGGCCCTGAAATCCCATTGTGGATCGTATGAACAAGTTTCTATATCATAATTTCTCCTTATTTTCAATACATAAAACCACCAAATAACTTTTAAAAGTTTATTTATCATGTGTTCTTTACTTTCTATTGATAATAACAGTTTATAGTTGACATATAGATCAACTCATTAGCTACAGTTGGTTCAAGGTCACTGTCAGATACTCTAAGCACTGCCAATATTATTTAGTTCCATTAAAGTACAATTAAACAAATACTTCATACTTATTTTGCATGATAATCATTACATCTTATAACACTGAAATGATATATACTTCAATTTAAGATAATTGCCATTTGTCGATAATGATGACAATCATGATGATGATAATGATGGTACTTATTTTTGAAGATGAAAGAATTTCATTAGAATTTTCATTATTTAATTAAAAACTATCAGCTGATTAAATGATGAACATGCTAGAACAATCCATAGTTTTTTTTTCACGATAAACATTTCATAAGTACAAAAAATAGTTTTACAATTTTACAAAGAAAAAAATTAATTAAAATTATTTCACTGGTGTTATTAAAGCGGGACTAAAATGTGTGGTCTGCATTCTGACTTCATAAAATACTAAGGAATACAATCATGGGAGTTTATTTCCAATGATGTCGGAATATACAGTGTTATATTGTAATAAACTAACATTCAGTTAGTCAAATATTTATGTTCCATAAGTTATCAGCTTTCCCAATGACTTATTAATGATTGTCAATTTCGATATCACGAATTGATGTGAATCAGACAACCATTGATCGCCTGGAATCACTGGACAGCTGTTTCTTCCTAGTATGGGACCCCTCAGCAGTGCGAATCCACGACCTCAGCGTCACTTCATACTAGGACAAAAAAGCTGTCCAGTGATTCCAGGTGATCAATGGTTGTCTGATTCACATCAATTCGTGATATCGAAATTGACAATTAACTATCTCCACAAACCCCTCCCCCTAATTATTGACTATTGTTCTATTTATTTCCAAACTCAACTTGATGTAATTTTAATGTCAATATATTATCCCTAGTTTAGTCTTTATCGTGTATTTTATTTCTCCCTCCTTACAATCTGATCTATCGCTTAATGTATGTGAACAGTTATTTCTACCCAATAAATGATTTAAGATTGATTCATATTTGCTAGTATCAGCTGATTGTCAACTAATTATCACTATCGTGTTTCTTGTCATAGGTTACAGTCATATTTCCCAATGGTTTGTTCGGTCATTCAAGTCTTGTTTATGCGTCAGGCATCAAGAAGGATATAACATTCAATTCAATTTAAGTGATACTTACCGTAGCTTGAAGAATCAACGCCGTTGTATGAACCAGCTCTTATTATTTTAGTATCTAAATAGATATAATGTGAATATATTAATCCATGAAGCAGGTAAAAATGGTATTTAAAAACTATATTTTATTTATGAAACTTATGATAAGTTTGTTATAAAATCAATAAATATTCACTATACTGTGATGTTCGGACTTTTCTATTTATAAATTACAAGGGTTGAATACATTTAAAGAAAAAGAAAGAAACTAATTGAGTTACATAAGAACATTATTAGGATTCCTCTGAAATCAATAAATAGGAATGATTTAACAGAATAGTTATCAATGACTGAAGAAAGTATGAGTAAGCGACATTTTCTTTACATTTGAAGTAGTATATATATAGCGATAAGACATAATACAACTAATCCTAAAACTTCATCGTGTGTAAAATATGTTTGCGCGTTCATTGAGTAAGATAACTAAAGTACTGGAAAAAAGTAAATTGGTTAACCTAAACATTCTGAGACTGAACCACTTCTTATCAGAAATGTTGGAAATGAAAGTGTATTCGATTTTAGAAAGTAGAGTACATGTTAAAATAGACAAAAAAAAAACAATTAGTACTTCCATATAATTGATAATTCTGTAAACCTTCGGGTGCGGTTTAATAAGGAAGAATTACATATTAGAACTGTTCGAATGATTTAAAAATGAATTATGCAAATACCCTGGTGAAGTATTGCAGATTGACTTAAGTTAACTTACTATTAGAGTCGGTTTACGATATGTGCTGCTTTCAAGTTATATTACTTTCTGATTTGACTTAACGGTTAAGCCGTTAAACTTCCTACCATAAGTTTGAATTTTATTCCACATTCGTCGATTTTAGGCAACCGGGCAGCATCACAGCAACAAATAAAGTGTCAGTGAATGAATCGCTTCAGATTGACTTATCTCTTACCAGTGGTCTAAAGCATATGCTGGTATTTTAGCCCATGTTCTCACATTACGCACCTCAACGTCACATGAGATCTGTCGATACCACGATGCTTGAGTAGTGATGGTCAAAGACCATTAAACCGGATGCCCATATAGTGAATTTAACAGGAAGGAATTATTATCTGAAAATTTTAGGGGCCACTTGCACAAAACCTACGTCTACTGTTTGCCACCGACTATATCTATCTTCCTAACATGAACTTACACTTATTAAGTTAGTTAAATCATAATCAGTTTTATCGCTTTCTCGTTTGCATTAGTTGAATCAGGAAGGAAGTTAAGGAAGTCACTAGTCTAAATTATTAATCAAGATTGAAGTAAATGAAGACAAAAGCTACATTTTTAGATCGATATCTTATGAAGATTTTCACAGTAGACAACGCAAATATGATTTCCAAATTATCTCAGTTAGACTGACAATACACCTCTGGATGAATTTTCGGCTTCAAGTTATTTGTCGCCAAAAACGCATTATGCGGCAGTGCTGACTAATAGTAAAATTACTTCCCAAAAGCTGTGAAATTAATCGTCAGTTGTTTCCATCCAAATAGCGAACTTTTCTTCGAGAACGTAATTTACAGTCTTAACTGTACTAGGCATTTCAAAAGTTTGGACTCGAAATAAATTTCCACATTACCCTAACATCTGGGGTAACGATAAGTAGAACACAAATAAGAAATAAGTCATTAGAAAGAGATTGTACGTTAAACCAATTTTTCTACAGTTAAATGATAAGAATAAAAAAAATGGCTTACTTTGTTTGATAACAGGATATTCATAGTATGAATTCCGGCGATCCTTTTGTGAAAGGTCTTCTGTAGTAAGATGGTTCAAAAAGATTAACAATAAAGACAATGAATTACTTATTTCTAGAAATTATATACATTAATTGACATAAGTAGCTACTAATTACTCACCTGAATAATAAACAGATTAGATCATTATGTTTAATATACGTCATCAAACATGTATCTAGTCATCTTAAATGTTTTGTAAAATTATTACCATATTAATGAGTTGTCATTAGTAAACGAAGTAATCGGTTATATTTAAGTTCGATTGTGACTGGCAAGCGGAATCCAGGAAGCGCGTTTTGTCCTATTCGGGACTTGTCGGCTGGATGGAACTTAAATATAACTTGTGTACTATAGCTATATCGAGACAAATCCGCTCAGGATGCATGTATAGCAACAGAGACTGACCAATTTTAGTCCATTACAAATCATCGGGAAAATACGAGCTTATCCTAATAAAATAATCAGTTTGTATCACGTTTAGTGATAACATTTCTCATCATGACGCTACAGAATATGAAGCTATGGAAAATGTTTTAGTAAGTCATGAAGAAGAGTTATAACAGAATATTATGAAATTATATTATTATGTAGTTTCACGTCAACTGTATACCATTTACAGTCATTAGTAATATAATGGTTGTATGTACTTTCCAATAATAAAACTAGGAGATATTCATTTTGACTTATAGATGTGAATCAGTTAGAAGAAGAATTAAAGCATTACTAACATTGCTTTCTATTTATAGGTCAGATATTAGAAAATTCTAAAGAATAAATATGTGCTTGGGAATCATGCATACACAGTTAAGAAGATGAGTAACCTAAGTTATGTAATGATGAAAACAAGTTAAAACAGTGATTGATTGAGTACAACTCAGATAAAAGCAATTAAAAGTTATCATCGGAAATGTTCCGTAATGGAATCTTAAGAAAACCAATATCACCAGAGTAAGGTAAAGTTTAATACAATTTATTTATGCACATATAGATCTACATTCATTCTCCACCCTAGGTTTATTCTTTATAATTTCCCTATAGTCTTTCTATAAATAAAAATAGTTATGTTTATGATGTCTTACTTCTTGTGTAATCATCAACTTCTAATTAATCAACATCTATATGCCAACTTATATCTCCTCATTACTTTATTTTTAATGATTATAATTAGTTGTAGGTTGCATGCAACTGATGAGAAGCAACAAAATATAATGGTTTCGTATTGTTCGAATACAGTTGTTATTTTTGCCCTAATAACATTTATAAATAGGAGGAGCTCTGTGAAATATAGGAAAATGTTACCACTTACTGAAATTAAGGATATTTATGCTCTAAGATAACCTACTAATTTCTAAGTGTTTGATTAGCTTCTATTATGTAACACTTCATTATTTAGTGACAAATCTGTAAATTTTAGGCTGTATGCCTCACTTTAGGCTTTCAATTTTTTAACGTGATTTTTCATCAAGTATTAGACTGAACTACATCTGTATGTTCATAAGTTTAACTTTAAATTAAGTCTGTGATGCTCATTAGCTGCATTCATCCACTCATTAAACACCTAAAGTGATATTAAATGACATTTATCGAAGAATTGAAACATAGATTACTTCATACATATTTTTCCATTAAATGGTATTTAAACTTTCTATATTAGTGTAATTTTTGTTATACTACTTACAAGTAGTTACAGCAATTTCGTAGAATTATTTTTGAAACCATAAGTTCATTTTAGTAAAGTGACTCCAGTGTCTGATAAATTTGAGCTCATATAAATCAGTACAATCATAATTAAAATCAAATTTGTAACAGAGTCTAAGTAAACAGGTCATGTTTTTAGATATCTAGTTTACCGATGTACAATCTTGAGGTTACTTTAACTTTGAACATCAGATGTCTTAATGCTTGTTGATGTCAGTTGTAGTTGACTATTAGCTTTTAATATCCCGTAGGTTTCAGGTACATAAGCATTAAAATATTTACATTGATACATTAATATTGTTAATACTACTAGCTGTGTTTGGAAAATCATCAGTCACACAGATTCACAAGTTCAAATGCAGCCATCAACAGAAGCTTCGAAACGAAATTGGTTGACTTCTGCATGCAGAGCACATGGATATTAATTTGCTACTGGAAACTCTACCTTAAGGTTGTATATAGGACTAGTTAGAATTATTTAGTGCGTCAGTATATTTGTGATTAAAAACACTTATCTGAATCATGTCTGAATACTGATTTACCTAATTCAAACAAAGTCTTATATAATGTGTTCCCTTAATGAATTTCTCATCCTCTAATTCCTCTACATATACACATATTCATCTAAATAAGCGAAAGCGCAATGGTTAATCTAACACGGAATTACCATTCTGTATGTGCATTATTCAACACACTAGTCAAGTAAACGAAGATGTTATATCAAATTGTCTCAGAATAAATTTCAAAAAATTTGATATTAAATGGCGCCTAGTTACTTACCAGCTTCATAGAAAGGCACATCATGGTTACAAGTCAATTAGTGGATTCTGATGATAAATTCCGAATTACAAGTAAGGAGAACAACCCTTTACTTTAATTTTTTCCAAAGTAGGCACTAGTAATAGAGTTGATCCGGATTCATGTACACAATAGAATCCGTCATTCACATGGCATTGACAGAGTGAATAGTTTCTTGCTATTCGTGTTTTTCTTTTTCTCACTGTCACCTTTGTTTCTGTTTTTTATTTTTTTAACAATTTGTTTGTTTTACCTATCTTATTTATAAACATCTCTCTTCCTTTACTATAAATCCCTTATAATCATCACCATCTATGTTTATGTTATTCTTATTATTTTCTTACACTGTTCACTAATACAGTTAACAGACTATCAATTGAACATTCTACATAATTCTGCTTTCAAAAATACACTACCTTGGACTCTTCTTAACAGCACAATTATCATGATTGACAATTTCAGTAATTAATATGGATTTTCAACACTGCTTACATAATATTTATTACATTTGTCTTATACTCAGTTACGTCAACATCTCCTTCTTTAACTTATTGACTTCATCTATAAATTAAACTTCCTATTACGATGATTATTCACTGATGGGACCGAAATGACTAAATTTAGAAGGATTCAATCATGAGAGATGAGGCAAATTCATTATGTTTATAGTTATTGTCTTGTAAAACAACGTGTATAATGACTTACACATTAACTTATAGGCATAAACTCACTATTCAATTTTATGTAAACTGCATAAACATACACATACACCGTTTAAACGATAGTTTTACCGAAATCATTATTACATCATAGAATCATTATGTAATCACTGTTTACTGGAAGCTTTCTTTTATTTACTCATATTATTATAATAATTCACTAAAAACACTGTTATTGATAGATTTTCTAAGAATTAAATCAATAATGAAGAAAGTGTAAATTCTTTATGGTTACTTTTTTGCATAAATCAATATTGACGTCAATTATCTGTTTACATGATCTTCTTTTCATGTATCAACTTATACTTAAATTTATGATTGATAAATTAATGTAAGTGCGTTTAGTGATTAATGATTACGTTATGTAAGCATTATATTATTAACTTAATTTTGGTTACTAGTCATCATCAACAACAACGTAGAACCGGGCACAAACGCCTGTAGGTTCAAGTTGCCATACCACACTAGCACTACGAGACTATTGAGGTAACGTATTGTCAGAATACAAGAGGGAAGAGTAAAGTAAAGATGTCTAGAAAATAACAATAGAATTTAAGATCTAGATGAGGTTAAAGAGTGAATACACTTGCGCCACTGTGACCGATTCTGAGCCATATCGCCTAGCGTTTCCAGCCATTTGTTGCGATCATCACGCGGACCCCAACCAGGCAGTCTACATCTACCTACATGGCTTAGACCAGTAGTCAAGGACTTCATGGACTGATGCCATGTTTTGAATTGGCCGCCCCTAACCTTCTTCCATCCTACTTCAGCCCTAGCTAACATGGCGCGACGGGGTAGACGGTGGTCGGCCATGGGCAATACATGTCCCAGCCATCTCAGTCGATGAAGGTTAATGACCTCTTTGACTGATTTACTGTGTTTCTCAAGAACCTTTTGTCTAACCTCACTATTACTAATCCGGTTATTCCATGATATACGAGCGATGTTCCGAAGATTCCTATGGTCAAATATCTGGAGACGACGTATATCTTGAGTTTTCATGGCCCACGTTTTGCAGCCATATGTTAAAATGGCCCGGACTGCTGCGCAGTACACCCGGCCATTCGTTGAGACACGAAAGACCGGGTCATAGAATGATGTTGATTAGGTACTATGGAGAACCAAAGAGTACTATATCACTGTTTGGTCATAGCATAGAACTTCTTAACAATAAGCATCCTTGATTTCACCATGGGATAAAACATAAGGCCTATATATTTTAATATGAACTCTTAACAATCTACACCAGTGTACCGGTTGGGGCTCAATGGTAGAATTATTATTTCTTGTGATATAGCCAAACGATCAGTCAATATCATTGGTGAAAACCGTCTGATTGCTGACAGATCTTTTAACTAGTTAACTAGTCTCGACTCCTACCTGGGATTTCAAGAGTATCCTGAAGTCAGCCACTAGTGAATCGATTACTGTTATTAAATTAGGAAGATTGAGTAGAGATATGTATTAAATTCAGTAGTCTGTATTCGTCGATGATTGACGTCAGTTGGGTACCGGTATAATATCATATATTTTGTTTATTATTTCAACTATTATGTTCAATATTCTACAGTATTGTAAACAAAGATGATATACATATATATATTGAACATGTCAGCAAATAAAAGAAAGATATTCAAAGCACCCTTTTACGTAACCCTAACCATTTGACTTTAAATGCAATAATGTAGGAAGTAGCTTACCAACTTTGTGACCGCTTATTTACATCCTTAAATAATTGAAGTATTGTAATTATTTTCATTATTATATCAATAATTAATACACATCCGTTAACTTGATGAAATTTGTTTAAACTTAATCATCAAGGCATACTGAATACACATTCAATGGTCTACAGCTTCATGTAGGCATTTTCAAGAAAAATCTGTCTTCACCTTTTGGCTTTCTATTTGAAAATATTCACATATTTATCACATCACTTTTAATTTCTTACGTTCTGATTATTTCTCCTCCGGATAACTCTCTTTCACGTATTATGTAATAACTTTTTTGTAATAACGTAATAAGGGATAGAAGTAGCCACTTTTCGTATTAAATACTTTATACTATTGATTTAGGTAATGCAAGTAGTTGCAAATAAACTTCAACTGTTATTGATACGAAATTATTTATATAATTGAAAAAAAGTTACAATTCATAAACATACCATCTGTGTCAGTTAATGTATCACTGAGATTAATGTTACTGTAAGCTTTTCTATTAGATTGTTCAGCTAAATAATAGAAAAGTAAGTAGTATTAGATAAAATGTATCATTGAAGAAAGTCTGTGTTTGATCATTGTTGTATTCGCATTGAATATAAGCAAAGATATGACATACAAATATGCTTTACACTACGTAGGGGTGTGGGTAATTGTATTTTAGATTGTAAATTCGGATATATGAAATGGTATTTCATCATTTAAGTTGGATTGTGACTAGCAAGTGGAATCCAGGACGTGTGTTTCGTCCTATTTGGGACGCATCGGCTGGATGTACCTGAATCCCAATGTGGATGTTCACCATAGGATTCGAACTCATTCCGTTTTGTGGTGAACGCCACAGTGTTCAACACTAAGCCACTGAATCCAGACAGTCACATTTGTGCACATATGATCATATATAAAAGAAGTGTCTGTAACTGTACATCATCTTTATCAAGAAACTAAACATATTATTCCATATATATAAACTAGTCCAATTGAATTACTATAATTGCCGATTTATATTCTTCATAAGTAATTATAAACAATTACAACATTCTATTAATCAAACGAATTCATGGAACGTTAGTGATTTCATACTTAGTGAGTTAACATTGTTGTCATTTTGTATATTTATTAAAACTTCTATCATGGTGATATTATTTCATTTGATTTTGAAACAAGTATATGTTACAGCTTCACTATTCAATACTTCATGTTTTTTTTTCATTGAATTAAGAATGATTTTACTTTGTGTTCACCATTTAGTCCTCCCTCCAGTTGTAGAAGATTGTATTTACTCTATGACTGGACTGTAGTCATTCTACCCTACATATGCCTGTCTTTACTTTGCATATATGATTTTCTTCTATTAATAAAATACTGGTTATATTTTCAGCTGCTTTATGTACTTCATGTACTATTCCAAAACACGTATGATGCTGACGCTGTATAAATTTCTACGTAAACTTATGTTTTCCGTTCAATGACATATTAATGACAATTACGACAACTTTGAACTAAACTATAATATCACTACGATAGTATCATTCCACTTAGATCTTCACTTATTCAGTAGTACATCATTTATGATTTAATTGTTCTCAATCAATGTTTTATCCATTTTATTTCAAATTGATCTTGTCTATAACTTGATGTATATTCTGTACTTACTTACAAAATATATCATTATGAAAAATAAAATGTGCTTTATTATTTAACCCTTCGATTTTACAGAAAAGAAAAGTTGACTGAAATAATGACAGAAAGAGTATGGCTTGGTAAAGTGATTGTCGATTGGCGCTTTTATTCTTACAATCTCATATGTATACTTTGGTGTACCTTATCGTTAAACTTTTATTACCGAGATGGTTAGATTTGAAGTTAGTTCATATTCCACAAAGGCTTTAAATAGACGATAACAGAAGACTACAATATAGTTAACATCCTATTATACGACTCCTCAAAGTATTATGTAGTATGTGTAAAATCTTCTATACCCTGATGAATTTTGCCAAGTTCTAATTATAATTAAACATTTTTACTAGCAGAGTTGCTATTCTACTGTTTGGAATTGTGATTACCTACAGAGATATGGTAATTGTACAAGTTTATGACTATAAACGATAATATAAATTAATTATATAATTTGGATTGTGACTGGCAAGTGGAATCCAGGACGCGCGTTTCGTCCTATTTGGGACTCATCGGCTAGATGCACCTGCATCCCAATGTTGATGTTCACACTGGGATAATATAAATTAATGTTTTAGTATTTTAATGAAGTATTATTTATGGCTATTACAGCATCATTAATTCAAATATTATTGGCAGTAGGTTAGCAACACTGGTGAAAATCATCTCTGTACTTACAATAAAAAACCTACTGCATATAAATCATAATGTACTGTATTAAAACAGATGTTTATGGTTAAAAGACAATAAAATGGTTACAGACGTTAAGTTTATCAGTGAGATTTTGAATGCGGTTTCATTTTATAAAATGTTCCCGGTAACATTTCCAAATCACATTTGAATATTAAAATTGCTTCATTATCTGTATCTTGTCGTTCATTTCATACTACGTTTTGAAATCAGTTTATACTTCATTGAGTGATTACATTCATTTACAATTCATATGTTCGTCACTTTTTAAAGGTGTTCTTATGTAAATTTTAAGTTTAATGTTATTATACTAAAGCATTATATTCATCAGTATTCAGTTGTAAATTATATCATTATCTTACTGGTTTAAAGTTTAGTTAGTTAACTCTTGTGTGACAAATATTGACTATGACGGTGCAACTGGAGTACGACTGTTTTATACCATATAGTATATTAGATACTACATTCTATTTTAACTAGTTAGCTGATTTTTGTTCATGATAGCTGTCTGCATACACATTCCTGTTTGTTAAGGATGACTGTTGTTTTATTCAGGGACCTATTTCGTATTCTTCTAACTAATTTTAACATGAATAATGTTTTCTGTAATCGATTATTCTTTAAGTGCTTCTTATTTAATATTAGGCAACAATCTTATTGCCCAGTATTACACATTTGTTATACTTGGTCAAACAGGCTTGTAAATCAAGCGTGTGTCCTTACTTATGATGATTATGTATGTGTATACTTGAAAACACTATTTTGACGGTTTCTTTAGTTACTTCTTATACATTACACTGATAACTACCCTTTTTGTACCTGTAAAAATGTATGTTTATTTCCATGAATATTACCTCACCTTTAGAATCAACATAACAACGGTTGTAAGTTGAAGTGATTTCTGTAAGAAATTTCAAAATATGTATTACATTATCATTAATATAATGGTTCATTTTTACAAATGTTGTTATTTTTACCAGCTTTTGATGGCTTACCAAGATTTCCATAGGCTTTTCTTACACTGGGAGGTAAACCAAAGTCAAAAAGTTTCTCACTGTCGTTTTCACAAGTAGACGATACAGCACTACGGTAGTCTAAGTATGATGCAAAATAAGGAAATTTTCAACATGTTTAAAACTGTATCTTATAGCATGTTAAGAGTACAATTTTATTACTTACTACACAAAACTATTGTAAATCGGTGAAAATAATCAGCTTAAAAAGCATACTAAGCACTAGAAAACAAGTAAAACACAAGTACTAAATGATCGTATCATTTCAAGATATGCACACATTCGGAAATAACATTACTCTAAAATATAAGTTGGGCAGTTTTTGAGATGATGATATTCATTTGTCGATACTCAAATTTTGTGTGGATTTAAGTAATATGTGTTAAAAATGCATTTATACATTTTTGTCATAATAGTTAAACAAATCAATATATAATTACAAATGTATGCGCTCTTATGGTACCGGTTATGTTGGCCGCACAAATTAGAATCTATTGAAACGCATAATAAAACATTGACCTGTTAATCTATCCAGAAGTTTGTACAAGTTTGTCAATAGCTTAATCATAAAGCACCTGATTAATTCTGGTAATGTTTGTCTAAGAGAATCCACCTTCATAGCAATCTATTTGATCTGACAAAATGGCTTAAAGTGATTACATATATGTGTTGCAGAAAGATTATCATGTCGTATTTTCAAGCGCGATTGCTGTATGTGAATGAACTATGTTTAACCCCTTAACACACTCCGGTTTCTTAATAGTTAATTATTTTCTCTCTGCTCATCTTTTCTTCATGACTATTGTTAATTAACCACTACTACTGCAGCAACTATTGTTTATACACAGTCATGCATCATCCTTTTGATAAATAACTGGCTCATTTATTAGCATCTTAATATATTTCTAAACAATTTTGTCCAACGTATAACCGTTTCGCGATTATTGTTTCCAAGCCATCTTTGTTGAAATATCATTTTTTACAACATAAAGTTACATATTATCTGAGATTACTGTGAATATAGCACTTACAATATTGATAGGAATTTATTTAGCCTGATATTAAACTCTTTAGTAGTGTACATCCACAAAAATGTTCGATTCATGGCCCTCCGATTTTCCAGCAGGAGCTTAATCTTCAGATCATTAGGTCGACTTCTAGTAGTAAACACTTTATTTTAACTTTAATCTTTCTGCAATGCTTTACAAGGCAATCATTAAAAGTGTCATCTTGATATGATTAAACCTCACTGACTAGGCTTTCTTACTAAAACTTTAAAAATAACTTTTCAAAAGTAGTCACTAATACTTATATCGGAGCCAGAGACTGTTAAATTGTGTAACTGATTTAAAATCACTTAATTGTATTCGTCACAGATTAATGTTTGTTGGATGAAAGTCTAGAATGTTCTTGAAGTTCTAGTCAAGAGTTTTGACTGATGTACCTCATATCCGCTAGAAGTGAGACAGTCATTACGAATGGTATTGACTGATTACTGCACTACATTACAAACTGATGTACTTGGGAATTCTATCACTAACCCAGTAATGCGGATGGCTTAGCGTTTATCTTAGGATATGAGAGTCTTCGGTTCGACGCCATGGTTATAAATCTGTGTGCAGATTTATAACGCGTTCCATTCTAGGATAGGACAACGGTCCAGTGTTCCGTGATTTTTAATGGTATCCAACTAACATCGATCTGTGATGAATACAATCAACCAAACTTAATTCATATCCCCACAAAATTACCTAAATTACAATCGTATGATTTACTATCTTTCACTTTCTTTTTGTTTCTTTCTATTATTATCCCTTATCAATATTCAATAACATCATAAGTTCTGAGAATACAGTTATCTAAGCATAGAAGAATTTCTTACAAAATCAATTTTAAAAGTTAAATGTTACATTTTATAAATATTTTAAATTATGTGACATATTTTTAACTTTATTGTTTTACCAAAACTATGGAATGTTAACAATCCATCACATCTATTTTATATTATTTCGAACATTATCTTTACTATTAGTAATACTATTGATAAAGTTATTAAGTATTATAGTGTCTATAAATCATTATCTATCTCTTACTAGTATTTTATATGTGAGTATACTTGTTTCAAAGTAGTCACTATACTTATATCGGAGCCAGAGACTGTTAAATTGTGTAACTGATTTAAAATCACTTAATTGTATTCGTCACAGATTAATGTTTGTTGGATGAAAGTCTAGAATGTTCTTGAAGTTCTAGTCAAGAGTTTTGACTGATGTACCTCATATCCGCTAGAAGTGAGACAGTCATTACGAATGGTATTGACTGATTACTGCACTACATTACAAACTGATGTACTGGGAATTCTATCACTAACCCAGTAATGCGGATGGCTTAGCGTTATCTTAGGATATGAGAGTCTTCGGTTCGACGCCATGGTTATAAATCTGTGTGCAGATTTATAACGCGTTCCATTCTAGGATAGGACAACGGTCCAGTGTTCCGTGCATCCAACTAACATCGATCTGTGATGAATACAATCAACCAAACTTAATTCATATCCCCACAAAATTACCTAAATTACAATCGTATGATTTACTATCTTTCACTTTCTTTTTGTTTCTTTCTATTATTATCCCTTATCAATATTCAATAACATCATAAGTTCTGAGAATACAGTTATCTAAGCATAGAAGAATTTCTTACAAAATCAATTTTAAAAGTTAAATGTTACATTTTATAAATATTTTAAATTATGTGACATATTTTTAACTTTATTGTTTTACCAAAACTATGGAATGTTAACAATCCATCACATCTATTTTATATTATTTCGAACATTATCTTTACTATTAGTAATACTATTGATAAAGTTATTAAGTATTATAGTGTCTATAATCATTATATATATAGAGAGAGAGAGAGAGAGAGAGAGAGAGAGTATCACATACAGAGTTTATTTACTGATCTATAAGACGTATTACAGTAAATTAACTGTATAGATGATGAATATGACAATATCTGTAAACTAAAAGAAAGTCATTGGAACTTCGAATAAGTTAGTTTATTGATTAGTTGGTTAGTTATTATACATTAAATTGACTGAATACATGATTCCTTTTTTTCAAAGAAAAGAATTAAATGAAATAATAGTTAATGAATAATTGATATCATTAATAATAATAACAGTATTAGTAGTGGTAATAGTAGCAGTAATAGTAGGAGAAGAAGTTATAGTAGCAATAATAGCTGTAGCAGTAGTAGTGGTAGTAAACCGAGGAAGCAAAGTTATCATATCCTGTACCTCAACTTTACTTTTCATTGAACACGGCTGGGAAAATATCATGTTAAATATTATCCAACTAACTCGGTAGCATTATCTAACTGCTTTTATAAATTCAACTATGCTAAACTTTAGGTATGATAGAATTTTATTTTACAACAGGTTAGAGTATGATTTTGGATATATATTATCTTGAAAGTGTAATACTTTAGAGAAATTAGTTAACTGAGTTGCTAAGCGTTTCATGGAATGGATTTTATATTATTAAGTGCTGTAGAGATTGTTGAATTCGAAGTTTCAAGTAACTGTTAAGAACTAAGAGTTACTGGGTTGTTAGTTGTTTTACAGTATAGAACTCCTTAAAAGTGTTCATCCACGACCCCACCATTAGCCTATTCCCCCCCCCACGATATTCGTAGGGAGAGTTTAAACGTTTGGATTACTGAGTTGGCATCAGCTAGTTCACATATTTCTGCTTCAGTCAATTAGCTATACGTTAAATAACCTCATCGGACGATATCTTTAAGCGTTTTAAAATATGGAATATATACACATATTTCAGGCGTGTTGTAGAACCGCCAATATATGAGGAGTTTAATAAATATTCTTGTATTAATCATTTACATACATCCGTCTTTTCACTAAAACGGCTATCTGAGTAAATGGTCACATTGTCACATGTACACAACAAGAAGTAAAATGAAATAACAATGTTTTCAGTAGTACATAACTAAACGAAAGTAAAAATTTCTAACAAATAATGATTAACACCTGGAAGGGATAGTAATGAATTATACTATGCGAACTAATTCAAAAAATGACAAATAATCAATATATTACAGACATTGAAGCGTTAAGCCGAGTATACTGCTATCACATCTTAGTCTTGTCGTCCTTAACCATCTGTCACTAGCCAACCTACACTTTGCAAGTCAGAATAATGTATCAAGACAGATTGTGATTAAGAAGTATGTAGTACATATTCCGCCTGCTTCATATAAAAGGCGATCTAATTATACATCAAACATAAGCTACAAGATATTTCCTTTAGTTGGTTAATCAAAGGTTCATCAGAGGTACTAACACAGATAAGAAATTCTATAAAGTAAGTGAATCCTATTAGGAATAAATTAAACATGGAATATACAAAAGAATAATTGACCATAGCAACTATTTCATGAAACATTCCAAATGCAAAACTCATACACATTTTTATGTTCTAAGTTTTTGAGATCGACTGCCTATTCCGAGATTTATTGTTTATGAAAATAAGTGTATGGTTATTAAGATTCAGTTCATTTAACACACTTGTCATTATCACAAAAAACATAAGGTTCCTTATGTAATTAGGATAAGTTTGTATTTTCCCGTTGATTTGTAATGGACTGAAACTGGTCAATCTCTGTTGCCATATGTGCATCCTGAGCGGATCGCTTCGATATAGCTTAACAATCTTTATCACTGGGACCGGCACTTAGATAATATACATGTGTATGACATTTTTAGTTAACATGAAGCTAAACTCACATAAAAGGCATATGATGGAACGATAGAGAAGATCACCTTAAGAAACTGATGGATTGTCACACAACTGTTAACATAATTGGCAACTGATAAGATAAAATCAGACATGGGATTCAAATATCTTGATCGATCGACTTACATAAAAATAACACGCTTATATACTTCAATTTATTTACTGTCTTTAGAGTTCAAATCTACCTATACAGCACCAATTATTGGCAAGGTAGATACATGTATCATTTGAGATTGTTAAACAGAACAAAAGGTTAAAGACATGTAACTATTATTCATTAGTTTTTAAATCATTGAGTAATAACCTAAGTTATGTATTGACGAAATTCCGCAGATCAAGTGAAATGTAGTTATTTGTCTAAGTGACACTAAGTGAACTGTGCTTTGATTTTAGGTGGTAAGAGTTTGTCGGAAACATTCCACTTTGGTTTATTAAAATGAAATAAAATACATCGTTTCAATTTAGTCATTTATGATGACCTGAGATAAAAGTATGAATTAATTTCTTATGAGAGATGCAAAACTAAAAATTGCCATTATTCTCCCATTCATTAATAAAGAAAATGATGGTGATTAGCTATATGCACATGGTTTAGCCCTTAGTTGCAAGCTTCTTTGGCTTTATGGCAGCTGATCAATCTGTAGCCTTACGCACTTGGTTGAAATCAACAAACTCATTGATTTCATTTGGATACAACAGGTATTGAGGAGATTGTTAAAAGTCAATAACTAAATGGTTTAAATTAGACAATCACTGACACCGAGGAAGCTAAAGACTACTGTTTTGTTCCAGTATGGGGCTCTTCTTAATTAACATCCCCAGCCCCATTTAGGATCAAATCTAGGACCTTCTGGTCCCGCGGCAAAACTCTTTGGCATTCAATCACTTAGCTAGTTCCAAAGGGTTGGTGCTTCTAACTGAGTCAATTCACGATATATTTAAGCCACTTCATCCATTGTCATCAATGAGTAACTGCCCTACACTCGACATGGCTGAACTCCATTGGTCACGTCTTTGACCCTTGATGTGGTCGTGGATACCCACTGTTGACGAATTTCATCATAGGACGAAACAGTAGTCCAATGTTTCACGGTTGTCAATGGTTATCTAATTCAAATTAATTAGTGATATTAAACGAAAATTTTATTTGAATTTATAACAGTTCATAGCAATTCTTCTTTGTTCAAATAACATTAAACCAATTGTACTTGAAGCGTATTTTAATGATAATGAAGATAATTTTAAACTTTTCATCATTATAAATGAATAAAAATATTTTGATTAATTGATTGTATTGTGTGAATTCCTTCTTTAATTTACATTTCATCAGTTTAAGTATTACATATGAGGGGATAATTAGTTAACAAGAAAAAAAGACTGAACTAAGATGACAATGAAGCCACTTAATATTAATCCAAAAGTAAAATGTTCCACTTCATTAAGGTATGAAGTTAACATTTTAGTATAGTATAGTATAGTATAGTGAGTATATATGGTATAGTGGTATAGTACACTATAGTCAAAACTAATCAAGATAAAAAAACGAAACAGCTATCCAGTGCTCCCTGGTTTTCAATAGTACCCTGCCAACATCAATCTATGATATATTCAATCATGATAAAATATTCTAACAATAAACATGATTAAATATAGTGTAAACTGTTAACAATATTTAGTACTAACTTGTATTTTTCAGCATTGTTTCACAATATTGAATTTAATACACAAATAAAAGTTTATGTTTTTTTTTTCAAGTTGTATACTACAACTAAATTGTTGTGATACAATGTACAAATGTATATGCCCAATATTATGAATTATTGCAAAAATTTATTTATTTTTAATGAATTCCATATATTTGAAAAAAGAACATTCTATTTATGAGAAAGAGACGAATTCATTGAAATAAATAGTTCTATTGTTGATCTATTCAATTTATTTGACCTATCTAAAGTAAAATATAATAATAATAAAAAGAAATAATAATACATTAGGTTGATATGAATACAGTTAGTAGAAATATATGTATATGTAGTTCATATATTCGGTATATTGTATATATATATATATATATATATATATATATATATCAATTGAATTTGTATTGTTGTATATAATAAATACTAGCAATCAGATTAATACCTATAAGAATCTATACAATGTATTGAATAAGACAATAGAAACAGTAGTATATATTGACATATATATATATATGTATATGTTGATATGTATCTTTTAAATATGTTCATTACATAATATAAAAAAAAAACGTTTTCATATTGGATTCTATGAGGACACCTACGCAAAGTGACTTCTATTTGTTTCTATCTTGTACTTAAGTTAATATGTATGTATTTCACTTTAACAACCTGTATATCAATGATTTAAAATAGTGTATCTTTTATTAGAAACAAAAAAAAAACAACTAACTCTTACTTTGTTGAAATTCAATTCTTGTTATCATTTAAAAAAATATACATGTTTTCATAAATAAGCGGGCTTACATATACCTAATGACGTGTATACACATGTAATAACTTGAAGTGTACATTGATAAATTTGTTATAGAAATTTTTTCATTAACTTTATTTTGTTATTTATAAGTACCCTAGAATATCTGGTGTAAGAAAAAATCATCTTGATTAATTTTTAGTATTTTCTACAACCTGTAAAAGAATTCAAGAATTCTTCTCTTTACATACTGTTCTACATTAAGAAAATTGAAATGAACACTTGCTTATAGTAAACTTGTGTAAATTCATGTAATCTTCATCATAAATCTGAAATTACTTTTGTGTCTTTACGAATTAAAGATAAGAAACTTAGTGTAATAGTTAGTATGTTAAGTAGAATAGTTGAACACGAAAACTCTGTTGTTGTTAAGGTTTCGTAATCCCTAGAAATACAATTGTTCATTTTATCAAAGTGTATTGATGTTTTTGTAAGCATGATAAGTATACTTTCATCGCTTTAATGTGAGCACATTTGACAATATTTAATTGTATTATTATAAATGTTGATAATTTCAGTTTGTTGAATAATCACTATGATTATTTTGTATATATAAAGAAATGTGTGAAATAGAATACGAATCTGAATCTGATTCCGATATTGTCTTGGTTGGTTGGTCTACTGTCTTCTTCTCCCATCTCCGGCTTGGGAGTGAGTGAGTGAGTATATGGCAGAGGCGTATTTATCAACTAGGCACATTTTAATCGACGTCCCGCTTAACCGATCAATTTTCCATGCGTCATAATAGTTATAACTATAACAAATATTTTCAGCTTATTCGGTTGTAATCTCAAGACCATAGAATGAATTAACTAAATTAGTCATTTAGTGTTATGTTTATAAAGTTAGTTACTTCTGTTAAACAGAGTGAAATTGACTGATTTCTTTAAAATTTCTTACTTCATACAGAAAGGGAATATTCAGATTACTCAAGGAAGGGTATATTTGTGACATTAATCAGTTTAATATGTGGTAAATGTCATTTAGTTGTTTACAATAAATTATCAATTCCAGTTCAATGATCGTGATCTAAATACTACTAAAGTCAGAACTTATAATCACAAGAATTAAAGTTGCAGGTTTATTGTGATAGATTCAGCTCCTTGCTTCAACTTGTTTAAAAACATATTCAAGGGACTAGCAATCAATTTAATCATGAAACAGTAGAATGTGCTTAATTTAAATATCCCTTTTATCTGCAAACTTTCACAACTTAATATAGTTTTTGTCACGTACGTTGTTTAAACTTTCGAACGGTATATCTAGTCCAGTATTCCTTATTTATTATCTAATAGTTACGTTATATCCTTGTGTGTTACGTAATCACCACCGTTAAAAATTTCTATAGGTCTAGATGACAATTTATTTTTAAGCATAGTTTTCATTTCTATATGTGCACATTTTGATATACTGTGATGTTCCAAAATATTGTTGATAATAGAAGTTAGTTTTTTACTTTTGAAAAGCCATGCCAGATATTTAATAATTATAGTATATGAGTTTTATTAACACTAGGAACTAGATAAACATCATTACCACTCACTGGCCAATCATGGTAAATATCTTAGTTCTAGTGAGTGTCACTTGTAATCTAAATGGCTTAGTAACAACGTCACAAAGGTTGCATCCTACTAATGTGTCAAGTTGCAAGAAAACAAGGTTAAGCATCATATTTTTCCATCTACTTACAATCCTTTCTAACAACAATCGATAATGTGTATGCTGTCGATACTAGTAGCCATACTGTAGCCTAAACCTGGTCAGAATAAACCACTAGATGAACAAAATATTAGTTACTACTAATTGATCAATCACTGTTTACGATGTTCTCACTAAAATGTATATGAAATTCTACATATCAGCATTTATAAAATTCACAAACCCTATGCTTAAAGCAAGTTATTCAAATGTTTAGTTTGCCAAATTTATAAAAAAAAATACTTTACTGAATAAATGACGTAAGAGAATGAGATATGAATTTAGGTAATATGGCTTTCACAAAATGTCAAAATTTAAGTGTCGGATATCTGATAACACGTTATATATTACAAGAAAATTAATTATCATATGAAAATATCCTCGAAAATCAATCAAAGAGAATGTAAGTGGATTACTTTAAGTAAACTAGGCATGTTTAATTATATGTGTAGTCAGTAAGGTTGTCTATGCAAACATTTATAAGATACAAACAAGAAAATGATGTATTTCTTGATGTGCCACTTTGTTGGAGTGCATTCATTTCTGGTGGTGTGTGAAGTTGGTTTGGTGAGAGCAAAAAATAAATGGTTTAGTAGAATAAGAAAATATGTAAAGATGTAATTAAAGATAAATATGAATAAAGTGTGTACAGTATTGAACTGCGAGAATATCAAGGAGATAACATAACATGGTAACTAAATGCAGTTGAAGTCAAGGAATTATAATGTTATAAAAACGTAACCAAAGAAGAGTAATCAACTGTGAAACGATCGCCTTAATACTACATAAAGTGATTGAGGTTAATCTATCTTACTGTTACTTTTTTATCACATTGGGGTTGTCTGATTGTTTTTTGCATTGAGTTACTTTGTTATGTTATCTTCTTGATATTCTCACAAATCGCCAATTTTAAAATGCCAACTAACTTTAATGCGCACATTTTATTCTTTCTTATCTTTAATTGCCTACAACGATTGATCTATAGATGTTTGATTTCGCATAATCCTTAGTCCTCTCCTACTCATAATATATGCATGTATATGCACTATTTAATTTTTTTCATCTCAACTCTTAATGAACCTTTATTACAGCATGATTCAAATGTGTTTTCGTAATAAACTTCATTTGAATACAGTTATGTAAGTACTTTCATATAGAATAATAATTGTGACTTTGATACATTTGAGTTTGATTGAAAGCATTTAGTAATCAAAAATCATTAAAAATCAATGAATTCGTCTTATTTTGCTAAATCACTTATTGTTATTCTCCTCAAGACAAATCCACTCATCATCAGAAATGACTAAACCTTAAAAAAGAACTTCATGATCCAATATTGTTTACATTAAGTACTTTAGATTGTATAAAACTGACTGAATCATTGTTTAAGTTAGATTATTGTTGGAAAGTGAAACCCATGACTCACGTTTACAACAGTTTAGAATTATTTCCCACATATGGTTATCTAAAATAGTGAACATTTTCTTCTGTCACTACCTTATTATTATATCAATCGATAACGAACACTCTCCTTTCAGTTTTACGCCATTCATGACTATCCAAATGCCATAATAAACTAGGATAGTTCGTATCCATCGTTTAGGTTCAACGAAAGTAAATATATTTTCTACGGTGAAGTAATTCAGTCTTTAAATATACATTCTTTTCAATTTCTTATCAAATTACAACGATATCGTAATTTTAATTTCATATGAACATAATTTGTAACTAAGTAATATTCCCAAATTTTTTGTATGTTACTGTCAGTTATATATCTTGTCACGAATAATTTAATTACTAAGTAATGTTAACTAAACTATGCATGATATACAACATCCCAATTATATATGCATATCCACTGCACAAGTATGGCTGTCTGAACTCACTAACTCATTGGCAAACGCTGTAGCATTTAGCATAAGGCGAACAATGTTTGAGTCTTGGTATGAATATCAACACTGAAATATAGGTGCATCCAATTGACAAGTCCTAAACAGGCCCGTATATGCCTTCTGAGTTAAGTTTACCAGTTACAATCTAACTTAAACAGTTAGTTACTTAAACTTTTTCTACTTTTCATTCAAACTCCATTTTTTTCTCATTAATTAGAATTTTGTATTTTGAATGATAGTTACCTAACTACAATAATTTTTGACAACTTCTTTTGTGATGAACATCAAAAAATTGGGTTTTTTCAAATTTTTTCAATTATAAAATAATCAGTACACGTTTCAATTACATTCGGTTACTAAGTTAAAGATTGAAATCTTCATGGAGTTAAATTTAATTTTAAAAAAATAGAAATTCATTTAAGTAGTAGAATATAATTCAATTTTGTATTGTATATCAAAGAAAATATGATATGATCATTTGTTAACAACCAAAAAGCAAACAAAAAATTACTGTAAAACTAACATAGTAACAAATAAAATTTAATTTCATTGATCAGTAGATCGTAAAATCTGAAATAATTGATTTTTTTCTCTTTTAATTCAATAAAACATATGTAACTAATGATGAATATCAATTTGAGAATTTACGTAATGAATTTTATGTGACGTAATATGATCATCATTATTATTAGTTAATAAAAGTTAAGAATTATTTATAGTTAAACATAATCATAAACAAATTTACTGAATGTAATAAGCTTAGATATGAAACCCATAGTTGCTTACTCATTAACTTATGTTTGTAGTAATATGTACATTAGTGAGTATTATTATTCAATTAATCAATCAATGCCTGTTACCCCATGTGGAGCATAGACTGCCTACCAGCATTCTCCAACCAACTGCGTCCTGGGATTTCCTTTCTAGCTCTTCACAACTGCTCTTCATTCTCTTCATGTCTGCCTTCAATTCCCGACGCAATGTGTACCTGGGTCTTCCTCTTTTCATTTGACCTTTAGGATTCCAAGTTACTGCTTGTCTTGAGACAGTTTGATGGTTTCCTCAATGTGTCCAATCCACCTCCAGTGTCTTTTCCTAATTTCCTCCTCGGCTGGAAGTTGATTAGTTCTCTGTCATAGTAGGTTGTTGTTGATGATATCTGACTAATGAATTCGAAGTATCTTATGCAAACAGTTGTATATAAATACTTGTATATTCTAAAGGATGCTTTTCGTAGTTCTCCATGTAAGTTTCAGCTCCATACAACAAAATTGTCTTCATATTTGTATTGAAAATTTTGACTTTAATGTTGACTGGAAGTTGATTTGAGTCCCAGATGTTTACTGTTTATTACTAATTTTTAAATACTCCAAAAGATAAATTTTTTATCCATTTTTCCTACTGAACTCATTACAACTACATCTCTTTGGGTTTTTAAGATACTACTATTTTTCTTCCAATTATACAGTCACCGTAATCCATCCCATTATTTTTCTATTTTAATGATGTTGAATACAAATGATTTTCAAACAACTGGTTTCGTTTACATTGGGGTTTGCTTACGAAGTTTTTATAGTCTTTGTAGACAATTTTATTACTACTCAACTTAAAGCATAAAAGTGAACTACTTGAATTTTTTCATAATTACCTTATGACATTAAATTTAAATGGTTGTTGGAAACTGATAATTTATCGTTACTTATTTATACAATTTGACTACCTATTCCATCTATTCTAATCTGTAGTTCAATACATTTTCATCATTCTACTAACTAGTTGGTGTTTTAGTCTGTTACAATAATATCTATTGACTGTTAAGTATTGTGTACATCAACTTTTTAGGAGTTCTTTAATAGTTTTGTATTGTTTTTGTTACACGATTTAACATCTTCCCAGGCAGATCTACATCCATCTTTATCTGAAAATAAATATATTTACAATATATTATTACATTTGATAGCTAATATGTGTTCACGAAAAAGAAGTTAAAGAAAGTGATCAACATCCTTGATATAACTTTCTGTAGTAGTTGAAGTATTATATTTTGCGGATGGTGTTTAGGTTACGTCTTCTGGTAATTGAATCGTTCTATTTACTATAAACATCAGTCCTAGATTAAATCTTTAGTGATGATCTATCGAATTTTATATTTTGTTTTTTTCCATCAAATAACCTGTTTTCCGATTAAATGATAGATTGTACCTTTCATGTTGCATTACTAGATAGCATTCAAATATTCAAGAAATGTCAATTTTGGTAAACTGAAGCAAAAGTGTTAGATCAAATACTAATCAATCAATACCTTTTACCCGACGTGGAAAATAGGCTACCGCATACATTCTACAACCAACTCTGTCCCGAACTCTCCTTTACACTACATCACGAGAGCCATTCATTCTTTTGATATCTGCCTTCAATTCCTAGGGCAATATGTTCTTTGGTCTCCCACTTTCCACTTTGCTCTGAGAATTCCAAGTCAGTACATGTCTTGTGATGCCGTTTTGTGCTTTCTTAAATATGTGTCCTATCCATCCCTAACGTCTGTTCTTGATTTCTTCCTCGAGTGGAAGTCGGTTTGTTCTCTGACACAGAAGGTGGTTGGTGAGGGTAACTAGTCAACGAATCCGAAGTATCCTACAAAAACAGTTGCTTATAATTACATGTATATTTTGAATGATACTTTTCGTAGCTCTTCACTTACAGCTACACACAATAGAACTATCTACACATCTGTATTAAAAATTTTGACTTCACTGTTGGCTGACAGTTAGTTCAAGATGCTTCCCTATTACAGAAATGTTGCCCTTGCCATGACTATCATGATTTCGTCGGAACATGGCCGATCCATACGAAATTCGGCCCGTTGATCTCGAGGTTTAAAGTGAACTAGTTGTTTCATTCGGCTTAATAACACCCTTTTGAAGACTTTTCCTGATACTGAATGCAAAGTGATGTCTCCGTAGTTCACACACATGCTAGGATCTACCCTCTTTGGCGTTTTGATTATGTAACCATCTCTCCAGTCTGTTGACACTTGCTCGTCCTCCCAAATTTTTCTTAAGAGAGTGTGAGGCTTCTTGGCAGTCACTTCTATATGTGACCTCAGTGACTTGCTCAGCTGGTAAGTTGTCTAGTCCTGCTAACTAGTAACCCTTCATTTGTCGAATGGTTATTCTAATTTCTTTGTCTATTGGTGGGTCGATATTTATATGTAGATGTGTAAATGCTGCCTCGATGACCAGTAGGTTTACTGGGTGTGTTCTATCCATGAGTTCATCAAAATGTTCTACTCAACTGTTTCGTTATTCTTGCATCTCAGTGATTGGTGTGCCATCCTTGTTCTTCATTACTTGTTCCGTTTTACTGTGCTTTTCAGTTAGCATCCGTGTTGGTTCATGTAGATGCCTCAGGTTTCCTTCCATGGCAACTTCTTTCCCTGTCATTGTTAAGTCGTCCACATATTTTCGTTTATCCGATCTAATGATCCGCTTCACTTACTTACTGACTTCTGTGTATTCAGCCTGTGTCTTGGCTTGCTCTGTTCTCTTTCAGCTGTTATTAATTACCATCCTCTCACTTCCCCTTTCTTCAACCTTATTCAGAGTACCAATAGAGATCCATTCATTACGTTAGTGGCGACTTGCGACCCGAAACCTCCTGACATATTTAAATTACTGTTTCCTAAGTCTATTCGAAGTTGTCCTCCGTCGTAGTCTCCTCTTCTTCTAGTTGATCGTGAAATACCTGAAACTTATTGTTAAGAGCTATGTTGAATCCGTCAAGTTTTACAATATCCAGGAAAAGCGCTGCATTTAACTTTCTTAATACTGCTGCTCTAATTATTTCGTGCTTCATTAGTTTCAAATCATTTTGGCCACTACCAGGTGGTGATCTGAAGCTATATCATCTACTCTCTTTTCTCACACGTCGTCCATGGTCCTTCTGAACTTTTTATTGATGTAGATGTGGTCGATTTGGTTCTCTGTACGGTGGTCCAGTGTAACGGATATAGTTTTGTGTATGCGTTTGTGGTTGTGGATAGGGTGGAGGAATTTGGTGCCACCTACAATCATTTTGTTGATAGCACATAAATTTGCAAACCTCTCACGGTTTTAGTTCCTTTTTCTCAGTTCATGTCGTTACATGATGTCTTCGTATCCGATATTGTCCATTTCCACGTTAGTGTTTAGGTCTCTCATCAAAAATGGCCAGGTCCGTTGTTGGGTACATCTCGATAATTGACTTCAGCCCCTTACTAAACTTGTCTTTGTCATCTTCATGGCTGACGTTGGTGGGTGCGTAGAACTGGATGATATTCATCGTGATACTCTCCTTCTTTGTGTTAAAGGATAAATTGATGATCATAGGTATATCAGGTTCCCATTCTATAAGCGCCTTCAGTGTTTCTTGGGACAGCATTAATTCTACTTTTTGTGTGTATGAGGTGCCATAACTTTTCTAGATGAGGACCTATAAACTCCCAGGGCAGATTTAAAACGCATTTTTTCAGGTTAGAGTTTTTTAGAAAAGTTGCTTTTTACGGGATTGGGTTACTAAGCCCATAGCAATTTTAAGTGAGTAAGGCAGCATAAAATTATGGAATTGTTCAACAGTGTTAATCTATTATATAATAAAGTTAATTAATAAAAATGTAATACTGATTTCATTTTCAAATGTCCTACATAGATATCAGTCAGGCGGTAAAGTTCATATAGTTCAGTCAATAGTGTTATTTCATTAGACCTTTGCTTATTGTCATAAATGTACTAAATAGAAGAAGATAAATCATTTTTCGGTTATACGATGAAGGAACGTAAACAACATCTTTTATTGGGATCATGAATATGTGTGGAAACAATTAGTAAACTAGTGACAACGTTCAATGAACTTTAAATGAAGTAACTTTGTGTAATGAGAATACATTGGTGAAAATGGCAATAAAATGATGAAATCTCTTCAGAAGTCAATGTACTTATAAATAATAATGATTACATGGGTCATTTTTGTATTAAAAAAGAAAATAATTTTGAGATTATTTAAGTTGGTTTGTGACTGGCAAGTAGGATCCATGACGCGCGTTTCGTCCTATTTTGAACTCATCGACTGGTTGTACACATATACCAACAGAAACTGACCAGCTTCAGTCTATAAAAAATCAACGAAAATATACAAGTTCATCCTAATACATGTTTGCTATGTTATAACCGGAGTTTATAAAACTTTAAGAAACTGTAATGATGTTAAAAAATCGTCATTCATTAATCAGTATTTAACTGGAATGATAAATATAATAAAAGTTAAATAATTACTTAGTTTGATAAAAATCTTCTAATTTACTTGGTGAAAATGAAGTTATCACTAAGGGAGATGAAATTGAAAACTATCGATCATGCTACAGTTGATCGTAGATTTATGTGTGCCAGTTATCTTTGAATTGACATAATAAAGATATCGTTTAATATTATTAAAGTTAGGTATTATCGAAGCTTAAGTTACATAAGTATAACATCTCTTATCTTAGGTATACTGTGTTAATATACAGAAAATGCATCACTACTAAATAATGATGATAAATATTAGAATGCTACTGTGAAGTTGGTTATAAGCAACATCATTTTGGTTATCATTTCATTTATTACTTACTAATGCAACTTAAAAGAAATACTTCATGCGGATTTGGAGTGTTCAATACGTCCGAATGTCGAATGTGTATGTAGTATATTCAGCAATCAAGTTCTGAATATATAGAAAAGCTTATCGCTGGACAAATCTAAACATGATCATTACAGTTACTAAGTGTCAAGATTTAAAAAACTTAACAGACATTGTTTTCGATACAAAACAGAATCCGTTAATTTTATCTCAAATGTAATGCATTTTTCATATTAAGTCACAAAAATTTGATTATTATGATGTAAGCTACAGCCTCTCACGATGTACACAAATGGTAATCGTGACCAAAACCAATACGGGAAAGCCCAGACACCTAGAACGTCGTCCTATGACCGCACATCTACCTCGTGATTTCTAGTCGCCGAGCCGGATAGGAAAACACAAAATAAATAAATCTACAATCAACCAGTTAAATCATATTTTATTCATTTAAATACACAAAACCTGACCAAACAACGGACCAATAATATAAATAGCATTTATACAAACGATGGATGACTATGACTAAAAACTTGGTGAACACATAAATTGCTAATTAATTATTAATACTGAATAGAAAATGAAATGATAACAGTTCATAGGTCTAGTCGGAGGTTAGGTTTAAGGAGACGTGACAATAATACAAATAAAATAACTGAATTAAATGTACAAAACATAAATGAAATAGTCATTTAAAACACATTTCTTAACGTGGTGCAGAGAGTTATGCGTTAGCCAACCTGAAGCACCTAGGCCGGAATCTAGGATATACATTGTTCAGGTGTCCTATAGTGAGATAATACAATTGTTCAGTGCTCCGTGGTTTTCACTGGTACCATACTAACCTCAATCTGTGACGAATTCAATGAACTAAAACTTAATACCAATCTCCACAATTCTCCTCATCATAGTAATCCACTTTGTAATAATTTGACATATGAGACTAACAAATGCCACATCTATTCACAGAGATTTAGTTGAGTCACTAAATCAAATAAATCATCTGGGCATTGTTGCTTATTGTTGAAGCTGATTTTAAAGTTTTCCTAATTATGAAGTAATGAAAAAAGACCATAGAATGAAAGAATATTCGTTTTTGATTAGTCTCTTTATCTGATCTATATAAAAATATTTAAATGTATGTTATGTAGTAAAATGTAATATTATTCAAAGCATGCGTTGGTAAAGTGTGAACTATGAAAATTTTCATTTAATAGAATGGTTTACATTCTATCTACCTTTGAAAAGTTACGCAATCATTAGAGTATAAAGTAATCATATAAATTCCAGGTTCCACAGTGATCTTATTGGAGTAGTTTGAAACAAGCTTTTTGTTGGAATTCGTTTTAATTGATTATCTCAAATTGATTTGATACTAAACAGATCAAAACTGGGGGTGGAGGAGGAGCAGGAGGGATTTGTAAATGAAATAATTTTTCATAGACAAAAAAGGGTAAAACATATACACAACAAAACATCTTCTTGTAAATATGACTTCAGCAATATGATATAATTAAATGATATCCATGTTATTAAGATAGAATTCTATCATGTGGTTAGTTAGTCTTCAATTCTTAACTGCTTAAATTTTAAGCCAATGAGGTAAGCTACTTATAAGTAGTAGTAATATGCAAAGTGATTTTGTTCAATAACAATGTTTAAACATACAAATAAATAAGTTGTATTCATCTCTTTATGAGGTAGCACATATGCATATATTGGGGGTTTAAATACAACCTATTAGCTTTAATAACTACCTCAAATCTATTTGGCAAATCAACCTGAATTTTCGTACTCATAGTTTATTCTTTATTAACATATGAAAAGAGCTGGATTTATGATTTTTTTATGAATCATAGGATGGTCGATAGTATTCGTTTTATTTCTTGTCAGCTTGAATACAACCAGTAACACTTCAAAATTAGTATTCCATATAAAGTTTAGCATACTTATCAAGGTAACATTTACGTGGAATTTAGAATACATCAGGATGCTATACTGAAAATTTAAATTTAAATGGAATGCTGAAAATATTCATAGGATGGAGAAGAAGATTTCAGTAACAATGGTACTTAAAGACTAAGTGATTAGGTAATGAACTAATGGAAAACAGTGTGCAGCAGTTAAGAATGACATGAACTAAACTTAGTCATTTAAATAAGAAACTAAAAAAATAACGTGATAAAATAATAAAACTAACTAGATTTGACAAATAGTAAGGAAGGAATCAGAATCGAAAAGTGATATAATCATACAGTAAACGTACTTCATAAGGAAATAACAACACTGGTATCAAGTAAAAGAAGATTGGTTACCAAATTCAAATTAGCATGATAACAGTATCGGGTGGGGGGGAGCATAAATCCATCTTTAAATATTTACTAATACCAGTTACATTCCAAAGATTAGAAAATATTCGTTTATCAAACATTTTGATGGATTTAAAAATATTTACTTTTTGTCCTCTGTAACTTAGATGTTTGATTTTCATTTCTTCTCTAAATCAACACTTTTAAGCATGTGTACATAGAACCTAATCTAGGCATTTCTTTCTGCTCTGTGAGAGTGAAATAACTTTTGGAAAAAATTTACGCTTAACTTTATATAAACGAAATTCTCCAGTAACATAAGATTACTCTAATAAACGCAAGTTTCTTTTTTAATGTAAGATAATTAGCTTGATTATAGGATATTCAATTGATCATATTGTTATATTTAGTCTTTATTCTGATTGTTTTTTACAATATTAAATAAAACGTTTATTCTTGGATACTAAATAATAATTTTTTTTTTCAAAATTTAGTTTATCAATAAGATAAAATTTTTCTGCCTTGTAATGTATCTACAAACTAGTTATGTAATCGATTGAATGAAATCAATTAATGTTCAGTAGTAATTCATTAGATTCTCTGTAAATTCAACTATATATTAGTATACCTTATTTCTGTAGTGTGACAGTTAGGATGAACTTGTATATTCCCGTTGATTTATTATAGACTAAAACTGATCATTCTTTGTTGATATATGTGCATCCTGAGCGGATACCGACGCACCTATTGCACAAGTGTGACTATCTGGACTCAGTAGTCTAGTGGTAAACGCAGTGCAGATTGAAACGAAACGAAATGAGCTTGAATTCCACTGTGAGTATCAACAGTGAGATGCAGGTACATCCAGCCGATGAGTCCCAAATAGGACGAAACTCGTGTTCTGGATTCTATTTGCCAGTCACAATTCAACTTAAATAATAGTTGTGTGACAATATTGTAAAGGTGAAATTTATTACCATTTTTATGTTTTATGTAAAACTGGATATTTTTATGCACTTCATTGGAATGTTCCAAGAAGTAATTTGTATGCTATTGTTTATTATACACAATAAAAATGCCATGTACATTCCTGGTTTAATGGCTTATTCGATCAATCTTGTTTTTATGGTATGCATTCTCAAAACTAAGACTAAAAGAATTGCTTATTAAGACGCCTTCAAAATGGAAATGAATATTTTTTTATACACATAAGTAACAGTCATTCAAAATTTATTATATGTAAAGGATAGAATCAGATAGTTAGTCCATAATATCCATGGTTTTAAGGAGAGTTTAATTTTTCATCGATACTTTGAGTAACAATAAGTATATAATGCATATAACCATAATTTTTTGTTTACATCAAAGACGGAACGACAATACTTTTGGTGGGTGGGGTGGGGGAAGAATGTTATTTCTATTTAGATTTTCAATTAGTGGCATTTTTTACAAAATGTAAAATAACTAGTTCCAAAGTGACTGTATGACAGAAAAGCTTAAGTATATCCTTAACAACTAATAGTTAATTTATTTTTAAGATAGTGCTAGTACGTATATACGTAAGTAAATTATGTTTCTAATGTGTATATAACAGATTCACATGTATAAAACAGATCGCTCATATAAATAACATTTTGTGTTGTAAGCATGGAAATCGGATAAAAGTTTTTAGCGATAGGGTGTTTCATATGTGCTACGCATAGTCAGCTAAGAATTTGAGATTCGACTGCCTATCTGATGCAAATACTATTATGTACGCATTGTGAGTACACTAGTTTCGAAAGCAAACAGTACTTAAATTCCAGTTCAACAAAATAAGTTGCAAGTCAATCGAAAAAATAAATATTAAAATTACGTTTTTTCCATGAAGTAAGTTCCGCTACCACCTATGAAGATAACAGAAACTACAAAAGAAACAACATTAATACATACAGAAATTCCTATGAGAGAACCATTTCGTTCCTTTCCAGTAAATGACTATATGCTAAACTGATACAGTAGAGAGTAAAATCGTGGTGGCTACTGCTTAATATATACTACTGTATGGTTTTCTACATGCAAAATTAGTCATAGTGTCTTCGACATAGTATAAGAATTGGTTCGAATGTCACTTACCATTTCGAGCCATAGTCTGTATTAGAGATACCCACTCAGAACCGTACATACTCAGACGACTGTGAATAATCTTATTATTAGTGCTGTTACACAAATTTCACTTGTAAAGTATGTTGATAGATGATCATAAGTAAGAAAAATTCATGTTTATCTTTACTTCTTAATAAAATCACGGTATAGCTATAGAATATCGTAGTAAAGATTGGGCAATATTTTCGTTACTTGTTCACTTTTCTGAGTTTTTAGAGCATAAAGACTCTTTTAATAATACCTCCGTCACTTTTGGTTCATCTAATTAATAATAGATAAGCAATATATCCTTATAGATAAGTCTTATGGTTGAAAACTTGGAATTCGTGGTGCTAATTTGTAAACCTGGATATGTAAATCATCCCACGTATCAAGTCAAAAGATAGATGGAAAGGAATATGTATTTCTGAAAGTGGCACAACTCCACCATAAGTGAATTGTGCACACAGTAAAGTAGAACTCACCATTATAGTTTATTCAATCTAGAGGTAGCGAGTTACGCCACTAACTAGTTGAAGAATGCCATGTTAAAATTCGTAAAATGTGTTAAGTGAGATGACTGGATAAAGCCTTATTCTTTTAAGATCCTTCAGGAGACTTATCAGAAATATTTGTTGACAGACATAACACTTATTTTTTAAGTTCCTTGGGAAGATTGTCTTTTTGGATTTATTTATAACTCTGTCGCAATATATGTACTGTACTTGCATCTTTGCAGATCCGATTAACATGTTTACTACGTGTGCTGATAGGTCCCCAAATAAGGTCGAATATTTTCCTAATATTTGCTTTAAAGTTTCGCACTCATGTTGATTGTTATCTTGATGGTACTTAACAAGCATTTGTGCATATATTTAAAAACTACAAGTATACATTGTATTGGGGTCTGTCTATTTCTTTAGGCAGTAATATGTTACTAAAACTCATTGAACCTTTCCATAAACACATATATTCCAATGGAGACTATTGTTCCGATAATGTGAGGTTAAAGGTAACCTGAGAAAGATTTAAGAATACGCTTATTATCGGAATTGTTTTTCATCTTCCTTCGTTAGCAGCACCCTTTTGAACATACCGTAAATCTCTGCCTTTGGTCTTTGAATTTTAGGTTACAAACCGGCGATAGACGGTGTGCTTTTCCTTCCTCATTACAGAACTATTTGAAAATCAGCGACACAAACTGAATACAGTTATCTGTTGTTGAGATTTATCAAACTTCAAAACAGATACGAGAATCTCATAAATGTTTGAATTTTACTTGATTTATCAAAATCTTTATGAAATATTCTTCTGGCTACTTTATAGAAACGTTCACAACATGTAAATAGATATTTCAATGTATGTGACTAACAAAATCAGCATGAACTTCTTGCTAGATATTTAATTGTTTTCAGCCAATGTTTGAATTCACACTTCCTATAATTCCTATAAAATAGAACAGAAGTTGAATAAAATATTATCAGCTCTTTAGAGATTTCTGTATTCATCTTGGTTGCCATCTCACCACCTATAAACATTATTCACATCACAAGGGGGGGGGAAGGTGGTAGTTTCTATTCTATCAATACAAACAATCATTTAATTAGATTGGAAATTTATTGTTAAATAAAAAGTGTAAACAATTAGCCTTTTTTTCTTTTTCTTTTTTTTTGGTTAACTTACTGTTATTTATCTAACTAATGACAAATTAAATGAGATTTGATAAGTAAACAAATACATAAATAAAGTAAGCAACCAAACCATAAGTCAATCTATAGATACACACATACATAAATCAATTAATTAATTAAATAAACAATTATTTTTTCCTTGTTTACATTAATCTATTTAAATTATTTGTTTATTTATTAAAAGAAAAAAAATAGAGAAGAAAAGATTTAAAAAAAAACTTAGAAGAAAAGTAAATTACTGTGAGAAAAGTTATTTTCATTTTAGAAATAAAAATTTTATTATAGTTCAATTAGGATGATTTGTTTTTGTGGAGATTGGTTATTTGTTTGATTGAATATATCACAGAATAATGTTGGCAGGATATCATTGAAAACTAGGGAGCACTGAAGAGCTGTTTCGTTCAAGAGTTGAACTCTTCAGTAGTGTGCACCCCAAGTTCTGCACAAGAGGCTTCAAGTTGACAGCAACCGCCTAACCATCTGGACTACTGGGTCGGCATCCAATAGTGGAATTTCCACTTCCATCAATTTGTGATATATATAGCGTGACGATCATGCATTGTCATTAATGATAACTGTCTCACATCCGACAAGTCTGAACTCTACCAGTCACGACTTCTCACTAGAACTTTGGGAACATCCTGGAGTTAGTAAGCTTATTATTATAGTTCAATTAGGACGGTTATTTTTGTAGAGATTGGTTATTTATTTGATTGCATATGTTGAGCGTTTGCGTCAACCTGAAGCTCCTGGTGTGAAATCTGGGGTGCGCACTACTGGGGAGCTCCACACTGGAACGAAACAGCTGTCCAGTTCTTCCTAGTTTTGAATGGTACCCTGTCAACATCAATCTGTGTCATTGTCAAAAATTTTATTCATTACTGAATATTTTAAAATAGATTAATATTGGATAATTTTGTTAGAATACATTACGTATTCCATGATTCGTAGTTAAATGTTAATAAATAATAACATTGTAATGTATGAAATACTATTAAATTCATTAAGATTAAATTGATATTATTAGGATAAACTTGTATATTCCCGTTGATTTGTTATAAACTGAAGCTAGTCAGTCATTATTGCTATATGTGCATCCCGTTGCACAAGTGTGACTATCTGGACTTAGTAGTCTAGTGGTGAACGCGGTGGTGTTCGACACGAAGTGGACTGTGTTTGAATCCCACTGGGAACATCAGTATTCAGATGCAGGTACATCTAGCTGACGAGTCCCAAATAGGAAGAAACTAGTTTTCTGGATTCTATTTGCCAGTCACAATCCAACTAAAAAAAAATCAATGTTACTTATTTTAGAAAATGATATTTTCTTGAAACAATATCTAATCCAGGAATTTTTTCAAAGTTTTATTCGATTGATTAAATGTCGTATAATTCTATACTTGTTATAAGCTCTCTATAACTTTACTGCATTATAAAATTTATAAACTAAAAAAATTCATTAAAGGATATGCATTTTGGTAAATGGATCATTGAAATGTTACATATAAACGTACTAATAGAACTAATAAGGCGTAGCTTCTTTGATTCAAAACTCTACGATAAAATAGAAAAATTCTGTAAAATTTAATTATTAATCCTAAAGTAAAGTAAATTTGGTATTTTGATTGTGGTTAATATGTGGTATCTACAAAGCATGTTTAATTATGTCTTGGATTTGTTACCTTGATGTAGCTACATCTTGGTGTTGGTATTCACACTGGAACTTAAACTCGCATCATTTTGTGTCAAACGTCACCTAGTTAACCAATAATTTACCGAATTCAGACAGAGATGTATGTGTAATGAGAATGTATATATAGTTCCAAAGTATTTTTACCTTTCCATTGATTTGTTATGGACTGAAGTTGATCAGTTGCTGATGCAGATACACCCAGCTGACGAATTCCAAATAGAATGAAACTTACCGGCTATAATCTAAGTTTTTTTGTACTTATAAACTACCCCTATACCGAGACAATCAGCTTAAGATACACATATGGCGATAAAGACTAATCGACTTTAGTCCTTAACAAATCAATCAGGAGATATAAATATCTTCAAATTAATACTAGCTTTCGTTTATAGTTGTAGGTGATCAACTAACAATGAATATTAAGTTAAAGTTAAAGTTCGTTGAAAGAGGGGAATTCCATCATAGATTTTTATATTTCATATAATAAAATAAAAACTACTCACTTACTCATATTTACTTTAGATGTAGTTTTGGCGTTCATAATCAAAGATGCCGAAAAATGCCTGGGCAGTAAGATGTACACCTACTCAGTGTGCAATCTAAATTAAAAAACCCATGAACGGTTTCATTTTAGTTTGATGTTAAGAGGTTATATGTAGTCAGGCACAATCCCTGAACCTAAGTATCTTTATAATTGTCGCTATTTAGTCCTCTAAAATATGTTAACCAGATTCGCTGTCTACGACGATACCGTTGTGCTATTTAGGCACTCGCAAATTAATAACTATCGTCATGTTTATCGAGTCTTTCGTGATGATAGAATATTATTTATCTATATTGACTAATGATGGAATCTTAAATGAATATTTCTTTTAAATTTCAATTCATTAGTCGTATATATTCAAAACCATGTTGATGTTCATAGCTAAACTGCAATGTATTATCTACGAATTACCCATGAAATAAAGTCAATAGTAACCGTACATATTGTTCCTTGCACCTAGTAACATTAAGGGAAATCGTTTTATACAGTATACAACCATATAAATAATTCTTCAATGTAAAAAGCTATTTACGGGCTATATGCATAACATCAGTAATATTACATTATGATCTATACGACGTACATTAATAAACCAAGCATAACAGTAAGCAAAATTACTTAAGCATCTTAAAGGCCAAAGGAAACCAAGAAACATATTTCATTGGGAATTGGAAACAGACATGAAAAGAATGAAGAGCACTTGTGAAGAGCTAGAAAGGAAATCCCAGGACAGAGTTGGTTGGAGAATGCTGGTGGGCGGCCTATGCTCCACTTAGGGTAACAGGCATTGATTGATTGATTGTTTAATTAATCCGAAGATTCTTCGGATTCGTTGGCCAGATACCATCAACAACAACCTTCCGTGGTAGAGAACTAGTCAACTTCCAGCCGAGTAAGAAATTAGGAAAAGAAGCTGGAGGTAAATTGGACATACGTTGATGAAACCATCAAACTGTGTCACAATACAAACACTAACTTGGAATCTTAAAGGCCAAAGGAAACCAAGAAACATATTTCATTGGGAATTGGAAACAGACATGAAAAGAATGAAGAGCACTTGTGAAGAGCTAGAAAGGAAATCCCAGGACAGAGTTGGTTGGAGAATGCTGGTGGGCGGCCTATGCTCCACTTAGGGTAACAGGCATTGATTGATTGATTGTTTAATTAATCCGAAGATTCTTCGGATTCGTTGGCCAGATACCATCAACAACAACCTTCCGTGGTAGAGAACTAGTCAACTTCCAGCCGAGTAAGAAATTAGGAAAAGAAGCTGGAGGTAAATTGGACATACGTTGATGAAACCATCAAACTGTGTCACAATACAAACACTAACTTGGAATCTTAAAGGCCAAAGGAAACCAAGAAACATATTTCATTGGGAATTGGAAACAGACATGAAAAGAATGAAGAGCACTTGTGAAGAGCTAGAAAGGAAATCCCAGGACAGAGTTGGTTGGAGAATGCTGGTGGGCGGCCTATGCTCCACTTAGGGTAACAGGCATTGATTGATTGATTGTTTAATTAATCCGAAGATTCTTCGGATTCGTTGGCCAGATACCATCAACAACAACCTTCCGTGGTAGAGAACTAGTCAACTTCCAGCCGAGTAAGAAATTAGGAAAAGAAGCTGGAGGTAAATTGGACATACGTTGATGAAACCATCAAACTGTGTCACAATACAAACACTAACTTGGAATCTTAAAGGCCAAAGGAAACCAAGAAACATATTTCATTGGGAATTGGAAACAGACATGAAAAGAATGAAGAGCACTTGTGAAGAGCTAGAAAGGAAATCCCAGGACAGAGTTGGTTGGAGAATGCTGGTGGGCGGCCTATGCTCCACTTAGGGTAACAGGCATTGATTGATTGATTGATTGTTTAATTAATCCGAAGATTCTTCGGATTCGTTGGCCAGATACCATCAACAACAACCTTCCGTGGTAGAGAACTAGTCAACTTCCAGCCGAGTAAGAAATTAGGAAAAGAAGCTGGAGGTAAATTGGACATACGTTGATGAAACCATCAAACTGTGTCACAATACAAACACTAACTTGGAATCTTAAAGGCCAAAGGAAACCAAGAAACATATTTCATTGGGAATTGGAAACAGACATGAAAAGAATGAAGAGCACTTGTGAAGAGCTAGAAAGGAAATCCCAGGACAGAGTTGGTTGGAGAATGCTGGTGGGCGGCCTATGCTCCACTTAGGGTAACAGGCATTGATTGATTGATTGTTTAATTAATATTAAATATCAATACGTATTCATTAGATGAATAAAACATACGTATAAATGCATAGAACAGAACACAAATGACATGAATACAAAAACTTATTTCTATAAATGATTCTATCTAAATGTTAATAGTTAGTACAGATTTATATCGAAATATTGGTTCACATAAAATGGAATAATTAAAATTAAAAAAAAAGAAAAACCATGAATAAATTACACTTGTCTAAAATAGATGAATAAGAAATTTACATTTATGATACATAAAGCAGTACACCTGTTGTGTACAGTAATCACTTGTTGTGTAGTTCTATTAGGATGTAGAATGCCGAAATCGACATTAGATAATAAGAAAATAAAAAAAATTACATAAAAAATATCTTAATAATTGTTAACCTAGAAATTAAATTCTATATTCATTCTAATGTTAGTCAATAAAAGATAATTAAATTAAATTTAGAAATACTAATGAATATGATGTAAACATTTAATTATTCATATTTATTATAGTAACTAAGTGTTGTGAATTATGTTGAATGTTAATTTGATCTCACGAAATGAATTGAATTTAACAACTAATAATCACCAGAATGTAATAGACAATTGTTTCATCCTAATATGGAACTCTAAAGAAATGTGAATTCATTAGTGCTTCCTGGTAATCAATGATCGTCTAATTTTAATCAATTCGTTACATGAAATGAATATTTGTATTTAACTGACAGTTTATCTATCAATGGAATAATTGTTTTTTGAGTTACTGTTTGAAATAGAAAGATGTTCCTTACAATCTATTTATTTGATGAATTTTACACTGGTAGAACAATGAACATTTTGAGTTGTAGTGAGTTGATTTTATTAAATTTTTTTAATTGGTACCGAATTATCGAATGATAACAACAGATTGACAAATCAGAGACATTAATTCACGCAGTAAACCCCGATGTCACATTCCGAATAATAAGTAAGCAAAATAGCGCCAGACTTCTACGTTATCTAGAAGTAGCTACTATTCTTGTTATAATCCAGAATTTTTAGTGATATGCCTGGTTTTACGATGATTAGCGGTATTTTGTCGTTGTTTTCACACTCCCTTTTTCTCCCCTTTTCCCCGATGGCTGTTTTTATATCAACTTTATGGTCTATCTCAACTAGATACTTGGCTCTATATGGTGGTAGTTGCTTATCATGTACTCCTATCATGTCATTTGAGTTCTTTTTCGAAGCAATTTCCGTATATTTTTAGTTACACTTTCACATAGAACACGGTTACTGCTCCTTATGTATGTGTGTCAACAACCGTACGTAAATTGATAGATAGAATGCTATGTGATGCAGTCGTTTGGATACAGTTTGAATTTACTGAGAAATATAGCTCCAGACCATTCAGTGAGAATGACATTAGCCGAATAAAATGTCCTGTTCATGATTGATTCAAGTCTTTTTTCAATACAATGCTGTCTGAATCACCTCTGAATAGTAAGAGAATGTTAATGCGTTTCTTAGGCGCTAGAAATATCGTAGATTTGTACTATTATCTATACTATTTTCGTTTAATTCAATGATGTCATTCGTGAAAATACTCTTGACCCTATTGAATAAGCCCTTTACTAAACTTCTGTTATTACAAACCGGACAATAAATATGAAAGTGTAGATACTGCTCTGTTCATGTAAATTTTCAGTAGATGAAACCTTTGATTGAAAGATCCTTCCTCCGAGTGACTAATATATTTAAGCAAGGAAGTAGATTGTTAATCTCGTCCTTACATGATGAAGTAACATGGTTTTTGAGAGTATTCACTTTATTCAAGGAAATGTTCACATCTTCGAATTCATCACAAATGACCAAGGTATCACTAACACAACTCCTGTAAAGACACATCACATATATCGAGTCTCTAGTTATGTTTCCCATATATTCCACATACACATCAACTAGTAATGGTCCTGAAGAACTATCCAGATCAACTCCATCAATCCGGCAGAAATATTCATCACTTATTCAAATGTTAATCGAATTTTATTAATTCATAGAAGTAATAAAACTCTTAGAAGCGTTAAATGAGTAGGCAGTGAAGGTATTCACAATAGGATATAGACACAATATATCACTAGTGTTTTTCTCAGAAACATTAGTTAACAAAGAGTTTACACCAGAATAACACATTGTCTTTTCGTTGATACTAACACTAGGTAAATAATCGACTACACACAAGGAATATCACAAATGCTGTCCAGAAAAACAGGGAAGGCGATTATTGAATAGGAACCTGATATACCTATGACCATCAATTCATCCATCTTCACAAAGAAGAAAAGTATCACAGTGAATATCATCCACTGCCATGCACCACCAACGGCAGCCACAAAGACGACAAACACCAGTTCTTAGAGAGGCTGCAGTCAATAATCGAGAAATGACCAGCCAAGAACATGACTATTCTGATGGAAGACCTAAACACTATGGAGGAAATGGACAATATCGGATACAAAAACATCATGTGACAACATGGACTGAGAGAAATAAACAAAAACGGTGAGAGGTTTGTAAACTTCTGTCACTTCAACAAAATGATTGTAGCACCATATTATGGAACCATATTACTCCATTACAGAGAACCATATCGACAACATTTACATCAATAAGAAGTTCAGAAGGACCATGGAAGACGTGTGAGAAAAGAGAGTAGATGATATAGCTTCAGATCACCACCTGGTAGTGGCCAAAATGATTTGAAACTAATGAAGCACTAAACAACTGGAGTAACAGTATTAGGAAAGTAAAATTCAGCACATCCCCTCCGGATATCGACAAACTCGATGAATTCAAAATAACTCTCAGCAATAAGTTTCGGGTATTTCACGATCAACTAGAAGAAGAGGAGACTACGACGGAGGACAACTTCGAATAGACTTAGGAAACAGTAATTTAAATATGTCAGGAGGTTTCGGGTCGCAAGTCGCCACTAACGTAATGAATGGATCTCTATTGGTACTCTGAATAAGGTTGAAGAAAGGAGAAGTGAGAGGATGGTAATTAATAACAGCTGAAAGAGAACAGAGCAAGCCAAGACACAGGCTGAATACACAGAAGTCAGTAAGTAAGTGAAGCGGATCATTAGATCGGATAAACGAAAATATGTGGACGACTTAACAATGACAGGGAAAGAAGTTGCCATTGAAGGAAACATGAGGCATCTACATGAACCAACACGGATGCTAACTGAAAAGCACAGTAAAACGGAACAAGTAATGAAGAACAAGGATGGCACACCAATCACTAAGATGCAAGAACAACGAAACAGTTTAGTGGAACACTTTGATAAACTCTTGGATAGACCAGACCAGTAAACCAACCGGTCATCAAGGCAGCATCTATGTATCTCCATATTAATATCGACCCACCAGCGTACGAAGAAATTAAAACAGCCACCCAACAAATGAAGAGTTACAAGTCAGCAGGACTAGACAACATACCAGCTGAGCAAGTCACTGAGGTCACATATAGAAGTGACTGCCAAGAAGTTTCACACTCTCTTAAGAAAAATTTGGGAGGACGAGCAAGTGTCAACAGACTGGAGAGATGGTTACATAATCAAAACACCAAAGAGGGTAGATCCTAGCGTATGGATCGGCCATGTTCAGACGAAATCATGACACTACGGATCATTGTTAATCAACCAATTGAATGGAATACATTACTTTACATCAATTTTTCTGACTATGAAAAGGTATTTGACAGCGCGGACATTAAAGGATTAAGGGGTCTTCATGGTGATTATGGTGTATCAGAGAAGATAGTTAATATCATATGGAATTCTGGCGGCTGACTACACTGCGAAGTCATGCATGCAGGTTATGTCACAGATTCTCTCGAGGTGTAGACCAGTGTCAGACAGTGCTGTTTATTCTCGCCCTTCCACTTTTTGCTGGTGGTTTTCTGGATCATGAAAACCGCAAAATCTGATGGCAGGTACTTAATACAGTGGACAGACTGGTTGCAGCTAGACGGTTTTTTCTTAGTAGATAACCTGGCTCTTCTATCCCACACACATCAGAAAATGCAGTTGAAGACGGACAGTGTAGCAGCTGCCTCTGAAACCAGCAATAGGCCTCAACATACAGAAGAGGAAAAGTAAGATCCTTGGATACAAAACATCGAACACTAACCAGTTACACTTGATGGAGAAATTCTAAAAAATGTAGAAACTTTGCACACTTGGTTATCGTCATCGATAAACGAAAAGGTTCTGATGTGCAGCAGATGCGAAGGCACAAATTGGCAGTGCAACGATACCATTTCTACAAGTAAAGAATAATTGCATCTCAAATCAGCTGTCAGCGAATATAAAAGTCCCAATTTTTAATGAAAGCGTCAAGATAGTTTTATCGTTTGGAGCTGAAACTAGAAAAATTGCAAAATGCATTAAGCATTTATTAACAACTGTTTGTGCAAGATACTACTGATCCGTTAGCCAGATACCATCATAGTCAATCTTCTGTGTAAGAGGACAAACTGACTTCCACTAGAAAAAGAAACTGAGAATAGAGGCTCTAGGTGGAAAGGACACTCATTGAATAAATCATCAAACGGCGTCACAAGACATTGACTTGGAATCTTCAGGGCGAAGTGGAAATTGGGAGACCAAAGAACTCGTTGAGCTGGGAATTGAAGGCTGATATGAAAAGAATGAATGGGACTTGGAATATAGCGTTCAGGAGATTATGGGACAGAGTTGGTTGTAGAAGGGTTGTCGGCAACCTATGCTCAGCTTGTTCATGTAGAGTAACCGGCATTGATTAATCGATTGATTGATTGACAAATTAAGTTTCGTCTCTGAGGTTGGATAACACTTTACCTGAGCAATCACATCTATTCATAACAATCACTCCAAATTACTTATCAAGTTTTAATGGGACAATATCAGGATTATTTCATAACTCTTTCAATTATTTGGTTTAGAACTGTTAAATTGATTATCTGTATCCACTAACTTAACTTTAAGTCAACTTTAACGATCTAATGATATCAGGACATGCCTGTTAAATCTCCTTATTATATTATTAAGATTTATTAACAAGACTAATTGTTATGAATCTGAACTGATTTTATAACCTCATTCATAGAACAAACAGAGTTTGTATTAATTCTAATCTCTTTTATTTTCTCGTATGAATTATTCATTCATTTTACCTACATCTAAATCGGTTAGTGAATTTTCAATGGCAGTTAAAGTTAAGCTCTACACTTGTTCCGGCTTGCTCAAACGCAACAGTCGTGGTCTTTCTAACTTCATTTATATTAAAATTAACCATCTTTTACTTGGTTCATCTGAACAGAATAATTATGAATTCAATCCATATTTACTCATGCGTCATTCTGAAAGATTTACAAACTGTCTTTATGCTTAATAACACGATTAGATTGGAAACATTAGAGTTATTGGCATATATATCTTTTTGTGTGACTCAAGAAAAGCAAGCGACAAACAAACTGAAATGTATGGATGACGTTTGTGACGCCCACTTTCATCGTTACCACTCTGCTATTTTACCGACAGTAAAGTGTGAGCTTTCGAACACGATGTTTAAATGAACAGTTTCTTATGTTAGCTGGGGAAGTGTCGGCTTATGTTGCAACTATTGGTGACACATTGCTATCACACAAACATGCCAACAGATTTCACCATTAAACATAAAGTTCTTATTTGATGCATTTCAACAGTGACTTTTAGTATATCAGTTAAAAATACCTTTTATAATGCATTTTCTTTAAGTTGCTTACATACATTTTAGACAGTCACTATAAGTGGAACATTTGTGAATAATGATATCGTATCTAAAAACACTGTTGTCTATCCTAGATTAGTTATGCTTTCGTTCTCCTCAACAAGTCGGAATACAACTTTCTTCACTACGGCTTACAGTGTGATTATAGAGTATCTTAAGAACAGTTACTAACCGCCTTACTATGGTATAATATGAAGAGCAATTCGTATTTAAAACTAGTCTCGGAAGAACACCTGGTTTGTACACCTTTGGTAATCTATGTAGCCTTGGTAAATGAAATCCCGATGATGTAATTTTTTCACATAAGTTTAATGTACAATCTTTTGATTTCCGAGCTACTTCAAGTAACTGGTAATGTTACTCTTAATCATATTCTTGAGTTATTTCTGGTCATTTAATTTATGAAATCTTATTTTATCATTGAAGATATTAGTCGTTTTGTAGATATAATCAGTTTTATTTGGAACAATTTCTATTACTCAATGTAGAATGAAAGCGAAACACTAAAGTCATGATATATTCACTGTAACTTTAAACCACTACACTAGAATACATTCATTCACTTCAGTTAATTTATAGTACTACATGATTATTATCCATCATCATCATACTACCCAATTGATGTCATTCTTTAAGACATACATCCAGATATTGTATATTATGCTTATTACAAAGGAGAGTTTCATTGTGATAACTTCTGCATACTGTTATAAGTTAGCTGTTTGCTTCTCTTCAAAACCTATTTCAGCTAAAAATATTTCAATTAACTTTCATCTTTTTCTATTTTGATAATATAAGCTTCAGTTACATAATTTTACTTCTTCGAATCAGGTCATAGATTTTAGGTTTATCAGATTTCAGTAGTATTTAATAATTAGTGTTTTTCAAATAATCTTTTTAATTATCGTTTCAGGTGTTTATTTAGTTAATTTAATTAAAGTCTATTAATTTTTTTTTATAACATATGAAACAGATGGTGAATTTTGCCAAATGTTATACGGTTTGCATCCATCTAGGTACAACGTAGAACACAACAAGTACACTCAAGAGTCCAAGTTACCGTACGGCATTTGCACGATGAAATGAAATTCACAAGAATAACAAAATCGTACACTTTAACAAAGGGGAATGAAACAAATGAAAGTACAAAAGAATGACGGAACTTAAGATCTAGTTGAACATAATGAGTGAATATACTTAAATCACTCTGACTGTTTATGAGCCAGGTCATCTAGCGTCTCCAACCACTTATCACGACTGTCACTTGGGTGTCATCTAGATAGCTTGTATCTGTTAGCATAGCATACATCAGCACTCAAAGACTTCATGAACTGATGTCGTATTTTGGTCTGGTAGCGCTACTCAAATTCAAGCCACTACAATTCGATGAGGCAGACGATGGTCAGGCATGTACAATAAGTTTCCCAACTGTTTGAATCGATGGAGGTGCGTGACCTCTTTGACTGATTTACAATGTGTTCTTAGTACCCTGTCTAACGTAATCATTACATATTTACTCATTTTGTGATAAACATGCTATACTTTCTATGATCAAGGACGTGGAGTCTACTCATACCTTCTATTTTCATCGGTTATGCGGTATTTTAACAATCCAAAACTGTGTTACCGCTACGATCTTTTTTGACATCCATCATTAGAAAAACAAGAATAAAATGAACTTACCACAAAATATGATAATGTCTGATTCCTACTTTTCCTATTTAAGGTGATAATGTATAGTAGTCAACCTTGTCAGTTGACAAGAAAAGTTCATTAAATCTGATAAGGTTAGTGATTAGTTCAAATGTGATTGATTGATTTTGAGGTGGGAAGTTTGATTCAACTGTGCAAAAATTCGTTTCTGTAATCTGATCAATTTGAAATTATTTATTTGACGTTAATTTGAATTGAATGTCGAGACCATTATGCCGATACTATTATGATTGGAAAAACTTTTGTAACATCCGGTTAAGTGAGGAAGTTTTTAAGCATAAACAATAAGAAAAAATATAGTCATGGACAAAAGTATAATAATGGGGACGGAGGAAGAAACGGTTCAACAGAAAGTATAAATAATAGTATGCATAATCACATAAAAGCATAATTGTATGAGTCTAGAAAGACTGGATTTATGATCCTGATTTACTTGCAATTAATTGATGCTTAGTAACAAAGGATTTTGATTAATGTTTACCAATATTGTGATAAAACTGGATTAACGCCAGTTTATTATTAACATGTCATTAATTTGTCTGTAAACAAGGGGACACTATCTTCTGAACTTGAGGTTTTATTCAGTGTGATACACGTGGTTTCTAATTGTTGTAACGATATGACTTTATATAACATATATGCTGAGTATATAATGCCGTAATTCAAATCAGTATCAACATTACAATATTCGTTGAATACTATGAGAACGTTCTGTAGGAAATGGGTTTTATAAGTTTAACGTATTTTTAATATATGTGAATAAACGTTAATTTTTGTTTCAGTGCGATGGGCGCTATTTATAAGGCCGTCTATAAGTAGGAGATAGAGGAAATTCGAGTGAAAGTGGAAATGGTAAACAACATACAAGTTGGGCTGCGAAATGACATGAAGAAAGGCCTAATCACAACACGTATAAAAATGAAGCCAGCCAAGGGAAATTACCCTACAACCAAACTGGATAGTGGAACGCAAATAATGTGCAAATAGATTATGCAACATTAAGCGTCATACTCAACATTATTCTCAAACAAGTTACTCAATAACTCGTAGTTAAAACAAAAAATTGTAATATAAAATGAAAGCATTCAACTTATTGCCATTAAATCTATCCAAATACAGTTCGATATGGCACTGAGGAATTGAAGAAACTCCTTGTTTATTTCAGAATATTTGTATTTACGGTTATGTCAATCACTAACACTAAAAACGATTACGTATCTTTCCATCTTCTTGGCTAAACTCTATACTGGACACTTACAATTCCTTTTGATGCAATGACTGGTTTATATAAACTTCTGAAGCCAATGACTTTGAATATCATTAGTTCTATCAAACAAAGTGTTACATGGAGAAGGTTGGAAGAAGTTTCTGGTTCTTCTTTTTCTTATTATTTTCACTGAGACGGTTATTTAATGAGAATATCTTTATTACATATGAACATGTTCATTGAGGTAAATTATTACTCTATATATCACTATGTGCTTTTATGATAATTAATCAGTCAACTTTGTAAATGGTACCTATAATGTTGATAATAACTGATATAATCAATAATAGATGTAACCTTTGTGAATAGGTTTAAAATTCAAAAGATTAGTAACTAACTGGTTGAAGAAAAAAAATCTTAAGAGCACTCTCATATTTTAAACGAACTTTAATTATGTCATGTAATTTGTATGCTTTATTTGATTGAATATATCACAGACTGACGTTGGCAAGGTACCATTGAAAACCAGGGAGCACTTCAATGGTACCCTACCAACATCAATCTTTGATATATTCAATCAAATAAAATAACCAATCTCCACAAAAATAACCATCCCAATTGAACTACAATTTGTATGTATTTGATATGAAAAGACTCAACGAAGTTTAAGGTTATGTTACTGACATTACCTTACTAAATATCTATCAAAATGGATTTAACTATATTCATGTATGAATTAAAGCATTAGTTTAATTATGTCCTAAATGTGAATTATATAAAGAAGAGACTTTCTCAAAGAATAACGTCAGTCCTCATGGGTATATCAACATACTTCAACATTTAAAATAACACTAAAAATAAGGATAAAATTAAAACTAATATCAACGTACTTTATGTTCTTATCTTGGTAAACTTATTTTCTTTCTTCAAGGCTATTTTATGAAGTTATGGTTAGATATCGAACAATATCACTTTAGAAGATAACAATCAGTATAAACCAATGTATTTGTTAGGGATTCGATATCCCTAAAAATACAATTGTTCATTTTATCAAGTTGTATTGATTTTTGTAAACTTGATTTATAAACTTTCATCACATTTTAATGTGAGTCAATGTAAGTTATATTCACAGAGTATATTTGACAATATTTCATTGTATTAATAAAATGTTTATGATTGCAATTTTTGATGAATAGTCACTATAAATATACGAATATTTTGTACACGACTCATTTCCCTTTTCACTGGAATAAAGTTTCCTGTTTTCTCGTCTTCTGACTTCTGATTTTGCGACTAAGAGGGTTCAAGGCGTTCAAGTGCTAAGATTGCGTTGCGGCTAGTCAAAGTCATCAAGCACGAGATATAACAACTGGCGACGGGGTGAACTCATCAAAATGTCATTTACCTTCGAACAACTTGAAGCCTTGCTGGAACGCCAAGAAAAACGCTATGAACAGTTCCAGATACGTATGCTAGAAACTTTAACCCAGCAAATGAATCTTACCCAGAAGGGGCTATCAGAAAACTCATGCACATCTCACGCCGATTCAATCATGAACTCCATAAATGATTTCCACTTCGATGGGTTAGCTGGTATTACATTTGATTCGTGGTTCAAGAAGTACGAAGACTTATTCACAGTCGACCTGGAAAAAATTGATGATGCCGCAAGAGTCAGAATGCTACTTCGAAAACTTGGCACGGCTGAACATGAACGCTACACTAACTACATCCTACCAAAGAACCCAAGAGATTTTAGTTTCGAAGCAACAATAAAGATTCTGTCGCAAATCTTTGGTGAACAATCATCCTTATTCAACATTCGCTACCAGTGCCTTAAACTATCAAAAGCAGGCGATGACGACTGGGTGAAACATGCAGGCTTAGTGAATCGTGAGTGTGAACGATTCAAACTATCATCAATGACAGAAGACCAGTTTAAATGTTTGGTATTTGTATGCAGCCTGCAATCACCTGGAGATGCTGACATCAGAACCAGAATTCTGAGTAAAATTGAACAGTGTCCAAGCATCACTCTCCAAGAAGTTACCAGTGAATGTCAGAGGTTGGTGAACTTGAAGCATGATACTTCTATGGTCGAGATTGGTAGTCGTCCTCCGTACGTTCACGCAATAACTGAGCGAAAAGATTCTAGTGTGCAAAAGCAATGTGGCTTACAACCTCCTTCCCCATGCTGGTTATGTGGAGAATGGCACTATAAGAAGTTTTGTCCATACAAAGACCATCGTTGCATTAAGTGTCATCGTAAAGGACACAAAGAGACTTACTGTACAGGGAAGTCACATCGTCGTCGTCCACCAAGACTTTATTCCAGAAAATACAAAGCCCGTGCAGTAACCAACAAAATAATGGTGGCTCACACTAGCACACAGCTTTCCAGCCGAAGAAAATATGTTACCTTAGAGGTCAATGGCCATCGTACTCGTCTACAGCTTGACACTGCCTCCGACATAACGCTTATTAGCCGAGCAACTTGGAAGCAAATTGGCAAACCCCCAGTGTGCCCAACAATTCAGCTAGCCCACAGTGCATCAGGAGGTAAATTAAATATTGTTGGAGAGGTATGCTGTGAAGTTGCGAAGGGAAATCAAAGTCAAATGCAACCGTATACCTCACAGAGAGTCCAGGATTAGATTTGTTGGGACTCGACCTCATAGAAACTCTGAAACTGGCCGACCACTCGATTAATCATGTCTGCAGCCGTGTCAGGACGTCTGAGATGTCGGTAAAAAGGATGAACACTGTTTTAGAAAGACACCACAGAGTGTTTGCAGAAGAACTGGGAGAATGTAATAAAGCAAAAGCACGGCTAGTCCTCAAGCATGGTGCCACACCAGTATTCCGACCCAAACGTCCAGTGCCGTATGCGGCTTTACCTATTGTTGAGCATGAGTTAGCACGCCTTCAAGAAAGTGGAGTCATCGAGCTGATAAACTTTTCCGAATGGGCAGCTCCAATTGTGATCGTTAAGAAGCCCAATGGAAACATCCGACTATGTGCAGATTATTCTACAGGCCTTAATGAAGCATTAGAAGCCCATCAGTACCCGTTGCCGTTACCAGAAGACTTATTTGCAAAGTTGAATGGAGGAATATACTTCTCAAAATTGGATTTATCAGATGCTTATCTACAAATTCCAGTAGCTGAAGAATGCAAACAATATCTAACTATAAATACGCACAAGGGATTGTTTCGGTATAACAGACTTCCATTTGGCGTAAAGACAGCTCCATCAATCTTCCAACAAATCATGGACGCTATGCTACAAGACATTCCTGGTACTGCTGCTTATTTGGATGATATACTCATAATGGGTGTAGATCAAGCCGATTTAGAAAAGAAACTGGATTTAGTGCTCACGCGAATTGGAGATTTTGGGTTCCGACTGCGTGCCGAAAAATGTGATTTCCATCTGCAGCAAGTACGTTACTTGGGATTTATAGTGGATAAGGATGGAAGAAGACCTGACCCGGATAACATTGAAGCTATTAAGACGATGCCACCGCCGACAGACGTTCCAACCCTACGATCCTTCTTAGGGATGGTCAGTCATTATGGTGTATTTCTTCCAGACCTGCACCGCCTGCGAGCTCCGCTGAACTGTCTACCGTCGAAAAATGCCAAATGGATCTGGTCAGAAAAATGCCAGGAAGCGTTTACGGAAATCAAACAACTTCTATCATCGAACTTACTTCTAACGCACTATAACCCAACCCTACCCATTATGGTTGCAGCAGATGCTTCGAACTACGGAATTGGTGCGGTGATTTCACATGTTTACCCAGATGGATCAGAAAAGGCGATTTCCCATGCTGCACGATCATTAACAGCGACGGAGAGGAACTATAGTCAAATAGAGAAGGAAGCCCTTTCTATTATCTTTGCGGTAAAAAAGTTTCACAAAATGCTATTTGGCCGACCGTTCACATTATTGACAGACCACAAACCACTACTTGCAGTTTTCGGATCCAAAAAGGGCATTCCAGTTTATACAGCAAATCGTCTGCAACGATGGGCCACTACTCTGCTTGGTTACGATTTTAAGATAAAATACCAACCGACGAAGTATTTTGGTCAAGCAGATTCCCTCTCAAGATTAATCGGCTCCCATACAAAACAAGAAGAGGATGTACTTGTGGCTAACATAGAAGCCGAAGCAGATGTCCACACAGTGTTGACAGACGCGGTTTCTGGACTACCGGTTACTTTCCAAGCCATCAAGGAGGCTAGCGAAAGAGACAGAACAATCAAGATCATACGTTATTATATACTCAATCAGTGGCCCACATCGCGACTCCAGGGCGAACTTTTACAGTACTTCTGTCGGCGAGACGCCCTAACAATTGTCGATTCATGTATCATGTTTGGCCACCGTATTGTTATCCCTGAAATCCTCCGTCAGCAGGTCCTAAACCAATTTCACAGCGGCCACCCAGGTATTAGCAAAATGAAGTCACTAGCTCGAAGTTACGCCTACTGGCCGTCAATGGATCGGGATATAGAAACGAAGTGCCGCAGCTGTTGGTCCTGCCTACAAGCTTCAAAGAGTCCAGCCAAAGCCGAACCTCAACCTTGGCCGAAACCAGACGCCCCTTGGAGTAGAATACATGCTGATTTCGCTGGTCCAATACAAGGCAGAAATTACTTAGTTGTTGTGGACGCTTTCACAAAGTGGCCGGAAGTATACCACATGCAAAGTTTGACGTCAGAGGCCACAATTCGCAAACTGTCCAGACTTTTTTCCTGTTTCGGCGTCCCAGAGGTCCTGGTGACCGATAATGGAACCCAGTTTATGTCGTCCGCATTCAAGCGTTTTTGCAGCGAAAACGGAATTACACACATGCAATCTCCACCGTACCATCCTCAATCCAATGGCCAAGCTGAAAGATTCGTTGATACATTGAAAAGAGCTCTGAAAAAAGAAGGAGGAGATAGTGTGCCGATACAAGTTGTTGACAAATTCCTAATGTCTTATCGTGTTACGCCAAACCCAGCCGTACCAGAGGGAAAGTCACCGGCAGAGTGCATGTTCGGAAGGAAGGTGCGGACTATTTTTAACAGTATGCTGCCTCAGCAAAGAACGAATAAATCCAACGGTGAAAGTCAACAGACGACTATCCGTAGTTTTCAGGTGGGTGAAAAAGTGCTTATCAGATCATTTCGAGGTGATAGAAACTGGGAGCCGTGTGTCGTTGAACGCAGGATCGGAAAAGTATTATACTTAGTTCGGGGAAATTTCGGTACGTGCACAAGACATGTCAATCAAATGCGAAAGAACGGGGGAACAGTGAAAACGCATGGACGACTTCCATTTCAAATGCTGGTGGACACATTTCCAAAGAGCCCCAGTAAGAAGGAACGCAGAAGATTCAACGCCAAAACAATCAAACCACCCCGAGTAATGGACCGCAAGCGGAACACGGTAACAAGGTTGCAAGTTGACCCAAGTAGAAAATCATACATACAAAAACTGTGAAGAGGGAAGGTGATGAATTGGCTCCCAGAAACCTCAACGAAGCCTCCAGAACGCTTGGAGGTGCCTAGTGTTTTTACCGGACTACCACAAAGCTGAACTGGTCTCGAGAAACCTATCAGCCGTTTTCTTTTTTTTTTTTTTTAAAAAAAAAAAGGGGGAGGTGTTAGGGATTCGATATCCCTAAAAATACAATTGTTCATTTTATCAAGTTGTATTGATTTTTGTAAACTTGATTTATAAACTTTCATCACATTTTAATGTGAGTCAATGTAAGTTATATTCACAGAGTATATTTGACAATATTTCATTGTATTAATAAAATGTTTATGATTGCAATTTTTGATGAATAGTCACTATAAATATACGAATATTTTGTACACGACTCACTTCCCTTTTCACTGGAATAAAGTTTCCTGTTTTCTCGTCTTCTGACTTCTGATTTTGCGACTAAGAGGGTTCAAGGCGTTCAAGTGCTAAGATTGCGTTGCGGCTAGTCAAAGTCATCAAGCACGAGATATAACAGTATTAGTCTAGCCATTATAAAACTATTGAAAATAAACCTAATAAATTTAATGCAAAAAACTGGATAGCTTTGTTTCTGTAGGTAGCATCTATAGGTTTCATGTATATGTACATAGCATAATAAACCTTCCTTAACTTTAATTAAATGAATATTACACTGTACTATAATGAATGTTAAGTTTAGATCAAGGGTTTCTTGTCGTGATCCTCTAATGCTTTATTTAAATAGTAGTTTGTTTTATATAATAAATCTTAATGGAAATTAACGATATTCACTAGACATTTCACCAATGAATATATTTTTCGCATAACCTTTTTTTATATCTTTTACAAATACTTCAGCGAAAAAACTCACCACTTGTTCAACAAAGATCTTATCATTATTAGTGGATTCTGTGGAGGTTGTCTAGTTCAAAGTGGTACATAAGAGATTGATATAAAATAGACATTTGGAAATTGGCACTAACTTAAGGTTGTTGTTCAGAAGTACTAGTTAGAATATATGGAGTGTGATCCTGTCGGACGTGAAATAGTTATTCACCAATGACATCAGATGAAGCAGTGCAATAAAATGAATTGACTAAGGTCAATAATATACACAACTGGATACCGAGTTAGTGATTTAAACACAACGTAAATTATAAAAGGCTTGGAAATCTTGATCTCGATCCCTGGTAGGGTTACAGATACGGACTTCTTTGGAGTCTAGTAAGATGATAGAGACAACTATCGAGAACTTCGTGTTTTTAAACGGTTGTCTGTTTAACATCACTCCCTAAATTTGAACTTAATTCATTCATAGTTATGAAAGTCAATTCAGATGTTTAAAAAGATAAAGTTCATTAGAGCTATGCGATAAATTAGCCAATTATGATGCGATCATGTCAAGTTATTAAATTGTTTACGCTTAAATAGTAACACTTTTACTATGCTAACAACCCTACACTGATATCCTTTAACCTGCCTTAAAGTCAAAAATTCATTTGTATCATTAATTAAACTAAACTTATACATGTAGAACTTGATGTAAACATATATGAAAGATCGGTTCTCTCTCACACTAATGGAATAAGAGTGCAGGAACAATGACGATATCATAGAAAACACTGATTATACCATTCAGGAGAGTAAATTCAAGGTCCTTAGAATCAGTTTAAGGTAATAACAAAACTTCTTGAACATTTATTGGAGAGAAGGTTTAGCCTTATTATCGTTATATGATGCCATAATAATTGCCCTATGATAGTTATAAGTGGCACCACAAAGGCAGATTTTATACTCTCCCCATGGTCCATATTAATTAAATATTCATTCGACAGTCTTTTGTTTATCATATAAGTGAACCATCTGGAGTTTTCGTTTTGGAATCATTTATTCATGGGTTTAACTACACTTACTTTCAGATCACGATTTGTTATGTTTACGTGACTCACTAGTTTATAAACTGTAATTTTAGCGAAGCGGAGACCTTATCTTCTCACTAGTATAAGCCATCTTTTTAAACTAGACGAGTATTCCATTTACTACTTAATAGGCAAATGACATAGACATCCATTTGAGCATTTTTGACTGTTTATTCACTGCTCGTCAATGTTCAACCTAAAAGCTTTAATTGATCTTCTGTATTATCACTTATGCAAATATTATTAATAGTAATCAATAAGTCCTATATACCAAGCATCCTCTGTATTGGGCAGATAATATTTGAATGAAGCTGTTTTTCTTCGATTAATAAGTACATACCATTTCTTCTTCTCCTCTTCTCAACGAAGACTAATGTAATAGATAATTCATATCTTCAAGTTCTGTTACATACACCTATGATATTACCTACATATGACTTATAAACAAAGACATTTTTAAGTGAATTCTCCTTTACACTACTAAAATCTAACATTAAATTGTCAGCAAACTAGTGTATTAAATAGTTTTTAAAAAAACTGCATTATCTAAATTTATAAATGAAGTCGGAAACAAAACAAACTTAGTGCAATTAAATATTTGATGTGATTATTATTGTCTTTTAAAAAATAAACATCTCTATTATCATAATGTAATGGATTATAGTAACATGTAATGTATGAATTTCAATGTGAACATGTACTTGCAAAAGAAGGTTCACTGGAAGAACTGGAAGACTGACCAATTTAGGATTTATTGAACATATCCCCGAAGAACCTATACTTGAAAGAAGCAACCGTTTTTAGAAGTTCATTTATGCGTCATATAGTAGATACGGGACACGTGGTCGATGTAACAAATGCTCTTGAAATCATCAATATAAAACGATTCTATTAAAATTTACTGAAACCATTGCAATTAGAAGATAGAAACTTGACCTTTGTGTTCAAAATGGAATCAGTAGTTAATCGATCCATGTTATCGCATAAACAATTCAATTGACAAAATCAATATGTGTATCAATAATAATCTGAATTAATTAACATCATTAGCATGTATGTAGCTGATGAGAATGCAACGAAATACAGTGAATTCAAAGTATTCTGCAAATGTTGTGGTTCTTGCATTATTAAAGTACATTTAACTGACTAGTTGGAAATAGAATGAAACATTAAATTTCATTGTATAGCTACATAATAAATTTATTTCTATTTCTTAATTTTTAGGTATACATTAATAACTAACATGTTTTCATTCAGACATTATGAATCAGATAACTACACATGACAATAATTTGTTAGTTTAGCATAGTAACGATAATGATGAACAACAATCTGTCTAGTTGAAGGCTGCATAGTTAATAAGTGAACAATTTTATGAAAATGTTGTATAAGTTTCATTGGAAAAAAATAACAAAGACTGGAAACTACACATTAACATAAATTACAAAACAAAATTACTACTGTGTTATGTCGAATCGATAAAGTCGAAAAGACCTTATTTCAATCTTTGGTGGATCGCTGGTATACATTGATGAGAAGTTTAACACTCCGAAGAAATAACCGTCTTAATATTCAACTGTTGTCTAACATACATTTATTTATCAATATTGTAATGCTCATCACCATTTGAAAATAGAGTTTACATATTATGTAACCGAAATAAATGTACATTTCTGTTTGATTTAAGTTTGATTAAGTTTATAAGTGATTGAAGACTAATGTTTCCTTTGAATATTTTAGTTCTTATGTTTATTTGAAATAATGGTACATAAGTATATATTGTTTAGTTTCTAAGTGGATTTTATGTAGAACATTCAAATATTTATAAAATTCATAGAGATACAGACATAAAACACTTGATTGTTTATTTGTAACCATGTAGGTATTTAATAAAGTTAATTCAATTTACAGGTTGCCTATAGAAACAAATGAAGCAATTACTTATTCATTATAAAATTTTATTAAGTTAGTTTGTTATCAAATACATAGCTTGAAAAAAAAAAGAGTCAACGATACCTAACATAATTGAATTTTGGCAAAGAAATTTAGATCTTGAATATTATTGTATGTACAGGTTTCCAATTCAATATGATTCAGTGGTGTATAATTTAATGCTAGTAACAATTTAGAACCTATCTGTTATGTTTATGATGCAGCTATCATGCATACAATAATGAATATCGAATTGTATATGATGATGATATTGAAGTTTCACATCACGAGTTGTTCTTATTTAGATGACCTTTAAGAGCCGGTAAGATATCTTGTCCTCACGTTAGATACATGAGCGGTGTTCAGCCACAACTTCATATGACATTGAGACTGGGAACTTCAACATTTAAGACAATCCAATAACTTGCAAAAAAACTTAATTAATTTGTATTTACATCTCTAATCAAAAATTGTACGATTTCATTCACTGCCATTGGTGGGTAACTTCATTACGCCCTGAGTGATTGTACATTTAAGTTTCAATAGCTGTCTAACCAAGACCAGAGGAGGATTTATACGGATTCGAACCAGATTGACTTGAGTTATCCGAAATATAGAATTTTAATTCATTAACCCTAATTGAAACAATATGTTGTTTTAGATAGTACAATGTTAACTTTTGCTCTACCTGTTAACTCGGTACACTAAAGATGAGTGAAAAACTTCCAAAATTGTGTTTTAGAGGACTAATTCATTTATTCCGGTCGTGAGTAATGTAAACATTACATTTCTATTATGAATCGTTCTTCTTATTCTAACCTCCCCTTTAGTATATTTCCTATTATTATATTGTTTCTTATTATGAACTACAATTAATTAGTTGTGTACTAGTTACCCCTCCCCCCATTCACTGCCACAATCTCTTCTATTTCGTATTAGTGTAAAATCCTTAATTGGTTAGCTGTGTGGTCTGATTTTGTATATATATAAAGGCATGATTAAAATACAATACGATTGAATTAGATTGGGATTGAATTGTGTCTGTTTGGCTCATAAACCGTTGTTTTCTCTATTCCGGCTTTGGGGACTGGTAGTCGTGGGGCAGACGTGTCCGTATATTGATTGGCAATTATCAAGAGCACTATGTATTTCGCTCATTACATAACAACTACTAATTAGCATCCTCGTTTATTTTGATAAATAATTCAAAAAAATTCTTCCTAATCAATATATCAAGTGAAATGTATCATATTATTTTTATATAAATGCAACAAATGAGTTTGATCCCTAGTGAATCTCACTTTACCAAAATATTCAGTGTGTATGTCTGATATTTGAATGTACTGACTTATGTTAGTACATTTCAGATTTCATATTCAAAGTATTAATTGAGCGTTAAACTTACTTGGGATGATATATTATTAGCATAACGATAAATACGCTTAAATAGATAAATTGTATAACATTTCTAAAATTCATAACCATATAACTTTTAGGAATATGAGAGAATATAGTGTAAAATACCCCCCCCCCACCACCACCACCACCAAAATAGACTCCAAGCCTTTTGTACTAGATTTTCTCATATTCCTAAGGAGGGTAGATTAACGCTATAATCTCATTTTTCGAACCTGTATATTTGTTCTAGAAGAAGGATTTCGTATGTTGAAGTAAGAAAAAAATGGTGGCCTATGAACTCATAGAGAAGGAATCTGACGAATTGTCTTGATTATGAAATATTTAATCAGCTGTATATCTCGATAATCATTACAGCTTGATTAGTTAAATTTTGAAAAAAGCATAATACTTTTTGAGTAGATGTTAAAAAAATATAATTTTTTTTTTAAAAACCTCTGCTTTATTTTAGAAAAATAATTTTCTTATCCAGGTATCAGGATAAAATCTAGAATTTGAAAATTCAATAAATTTTAATGCTAAATTTAAGAAATAAGAAGTTTTGATTAAGAATTGGGAGGGTTGGAGAAGGGGGGAGGGGTGAACATATTGAAAGTAAACCGCAGAACTGTTGTCGTTTTGATCATTATCATATTGACTAATCAGTGGTATTGAGTGTGTTCTATTGATTAAATTAAAATTAGGAATGGCCTGAAAATAATCTTAATGTGTATAATGTCGGTTCCAGTAATTTTTTTAAGCTTCCGTTTACTTGGTGATTGCAAACACAACTTTAAAGAATTAAATTTTTATATATGAATGACATACTGGCTCCTAGTTAACGGGATGTTTCGAATGAGAAAAGTATAAGTTTATCGATGTGCTTATGCAGGAATATTTTTGTTTGACTGATTCCTTTCAATATATTCAGTTTAACTTTTAGCGGTCTAGTCAATTTCCAGTAAGATTATCAATTAATTCAATTTGATATTCATTTTATTTATTATTTAATTGAAATATTCAGTTCTTAACAGCACATGTATGTTATTTTAATATTTTCCAATTGGTTACTGAAATGTACTTGCATAGTTTCTATATTCGTACGCAATAAAATTTAATTTTACGGATAAGAGTAGTACATAATCACAAATAAAGAAATACTGATGACATGAAATTTATTTTTGTAGTCTCGAGTTCAGCCCTATCTTCTTTGTTGCTACTTCAACAGTTAGAGGACATGTCAAGAGTATTAGTGTCACATAATTGAAACGTTGTTAGGACTAATAATGTGTATACTAATCGTTTCATGAATCATAGTATCCAGTCAATATAGGACATATCACAGCCATCGGTACGATATTAAGTAATGAATCCCATTCTACTTAATTATGATGCATAATTACATTAACAATTTATTATCAGATAACGATTTTACATAAGTAAATACCGGAAACTGTAAAAGGAACAACACAATTCACTATCTGATAATATATACTACTTATAGTACTAATCAACGCATATTCATGTTATAATCTGACTACATTTTTTCTAATGAAATGTTAGTCAACCAATGACATCATAGTTATAATGTCTATACAGAAAACAAACTTATCAGTTTCTATGATCTCATCTAAATTAAACGTGTATTTATTCATTACTTCTCTCATAGATTCAGTAATTTTATTCAACAGTTTAGAAATGAGAAATTTTTTTTCGATTAGAAATTATTTTACATGATTATTACGCAATTTATTCAGAATCATATAGTTTCCTTCTTCTGGTTTGTTAGTAAGCATTGATGGATATTATCATAATTTAGTTATTATTGCTTAAAAAATTACGTAGTCCAATTTAATGCTTGTGTAAAATGCACGACAACAAGTTTATTACGTAGTCATGTGTGTTACTTAACAGAGAACATATATACTTAATTGTAAGTGATATAGTTCATATGAATGTTGGTTAACATCTGATTGTTAATTATTCACTGAAGAACACATCATCTATCTGTTTTAATCGTGAATAAGAGATTAGATTTAGCGAGATACAACGGCTATTTATTTAAAATTATGAAGCATACTGAAGCCTGTCGACTAAATGCGTTATACGTTGATGATTGGTCAACAAATGCCATACTTGATTGAATTAATAGAAAACATGACTGGATTTCATGAATGGAAAGGCATGTTATATGTTTTATTGTATGAATATCACATTATATTAATACGAGAAATGTAATTCTACATAATTATTACACAGAATATCACTGAGTTACTCCGTAGAAACCTGACGATTTACCACTGAAACAATTTCCCACCTACCCCTTATGGATGAGCATGAATCAATTCGACGATTATTTGTCTTTCATAACAGTCAGAATCTACGTAGCTTATTTTGTGGTCAAAGCTCTGTATTCTAGCCCAGTTTTTATATAATTGTAAAATGTTCAACACAGAAAACTTGTAATAAAGATGTTTTAACTAACGGAATCTTTCTTTTGGCAATAGAATATATTAGAACTGTACAGTCGTATTTGTAGAATATTAAATAAATTATTATCTTTAATAAAATGTAGAAGTATTACATCATATAAAAAAATAATTAAAAACTAGTTACATCATCAAATATCGTATACAGTAGGGGTTTGTAATTAGTCCTATTGAAAACAGACATCCAATGAAGTGTCGCGTCATATAACTGAGTTACCATAGTAATTTAATGTTTCCAAATATAGCATGTAATAAATAAGAATAACAGTTTTTAAGATGCAATAGAAAGAACAAGAGAGAATATCAACTTAATGGATATTGAGATAAGTAATAAATGGTAATAACAAACTGTAAGACAATTAAAAGATTGGAAGAAAATAAAATAAGGAATGAAAGAAATACTAAGACCATAGTGAATTCGAGAATTGTAAATACATTTTTCGAACACGAAGATAAGGTTGGAACTGCTGAGTTGCCAAAGTCTTGGTTTTACTTAAATTCCTAACCTGAATTTCCTCTGAACCAGTTCTTTATCCATGTAAATGTTTTTGAAGGTAAGGCGATGAATGACCTGAATTGAACAGACGTTTCAGAAATGAGCTGTAGACTGATTTTTGGCATCATTTGGATAACTATAGAAGATAGTGCTCGAATATCTGTTTGGAAAGTGAAAGCTTTGTATGATGGATATAATTTACATTATAGTAGCAAGCAAATTGCTAAACGCACGTCGAAAGGACAAAACGTAGCATTTTATGTTTGACACATCTTCGAATGTGGTTTCTTTCGGAAAAAGCAACTTATAATCCTGCCAAACGAAACCTTCTATTCATACCTCTTAGTAGTTGGCTTTTGAAGATTTTTAATCAGAGTATTTGATTGGAAATCGATATTCATGTATGATGTTTACTTGACTATAGTGGTGTTACTTTTAGTCTGATGTTTTAGTTCTAGTTTCTTATTAATGAACCTGGTCGTCATTTTGTTTGATTCAATATTTTTTATATCGTTTGTGCATATTTGTTTGCTTTCTTAGGGTTAATAAAAAATTAAACTCCTCCTTTTGCCTAGTGGGACTTAGCCGTGAAAGTTAGTATAATGCTCATTCCATACTAGTTTTCAATAAATCAATCTAAAAAGAGGGATTTGGTTACATCCGAACGCCAAAAATGTGGAGTCTGGAATTTTTCTCCCTGATTAAATGGTGACAATTACTAAATTTATGCAGGATCATTTTCGAAATTGCTGTTTACGTAGCATCCGATGAAGGTGTCGTTCTTATATTTCCTAGAAAAATACAGTCTGAATATCGTCTGTCAAAAAACTGTGTTTTGTAGATTGCTCATGAATATCTTCTAGAAGCAAGACGAGAGATAATCTCATTCCGACACCATCAACCTGCCTATGGAATCTATAATTAAATTCTAGTTTCACGTTGGGTATGCATCGCAATAATAGCTCTTTCATGAATCGCTTGAGTATCCCAGTGTATATATTGTTATCTGTGAATTAATCACATAAGTGAGAAACAATATATTTCAGTTATAGGAAAGTTTTTAAAAAGAAAAATGATCTAATAAAATTATCCTTTATCGGGATATATTAACGTTGCTCACTCAGTCCACAATATTGAAGAAAACAGTTGTATTGTAGTTGTTAGATTCTCATTAACCAACTAGGAACGGGAGAGTTATTCATATCAATGTCTTTTTATGGTGTTTTTTGGAAGTTATGCAATTACAAAATAACGCTTGTGTCCTATCTTGTTAACTCATTAGAGGACTTATTTGTTTCTGCTAGTATCAAGGTGATTTAATCTACTTAATTCTTAAGATCTATGAAAGCGATGGTAGAATATTTATCAGGATGGAGAAATATTAAATCTTTATATCCTCAGATCGTTTATGTTCCACTGACAAAAGTCACCCCAAGATGGATTTTGAGTTAATGTTTTGTAAACAACATCTAGTAACAGTTGGTTTTGCTTAATCAGAATTCTTCTTAAAAAGGCTACAGTTAAGTCAAATGCTTGATTTACAAGAATTTTAAATTGAATTTTTGTGTGGTGTTCATAAACTTATATTGAAATATTACAAAATACTGGACCAATGTTTGCAATTTCAAGAGTTCATAATGAAACATCAGAGTAGTGGAACATGTACTTCTCAAGAGTTTTTGGAATGAAATTTTTGGCTCCGTTTATTTCAAGCTCTTCTTGGGTATCAGAGTCATGACTATGCAACATTATTATTATTAAATTTTCCACATTACTCTTTTGATTAATTGTACACTATGCATTCTCTATGCGATGGCATGTTTGTTTTTAGTCAGCTTAAACTCTGACTTGTCGGTGCAACTCAGATTGAGGCGTTTAAGGTAATGATGACATTGGTGTTTAAATAATAGGAATATCTTGGGAAATCACCTAGGCACCCTTTTTCCACGAATTGCTGTAGAATCCTCTCTATACAGTGTCAATAATGCCAGTAATTTCAAGACCCTGTTCGATACATTTTTAATTCTACCAGTTGCGAAAGTATTTCCGGTTGTTGACATCAAAATTCTTGATGTTGTAACATTTGAAAATCATGTCGGTCATTAAATATATTTCCTGCTTTAATATCATTTTGATTTCACTTTTATTAAATTTTCCACACACAGCAACAAATACAGGCGGCAGCCACTGCAGCGGTAAACCTCAACATACACAAGAAGAAACACATGACCCCTGGGTACAAAAAAAAGGCATCAACCTACGTATACATGATGGAGAAACTGGAAGATGTGGAAACTTTACCTACCTGAGCAACGTCCTTAATAAACAAGGAGAGTCGGATCAGAGACAAATGAAAATGCACAAATTAACAAGGCAAGGATAGCATCTCTACAATTAAAGAACAGCTGAACCTCAACTCAGCTGTCAGCGAATATAAAAGTCCAACTTTTATTGCAAACGTCAAGACAGTTCTATTATATTGAGCTGAAACTAGGAGAACTGAGAAAAGTATCATGCAGAAGAAAGAAGTATTTATAAACAATCGTTTTTGCAAGGTACTTCGGATCCGTTAGTCAGATACCATCATCGTCAATCTTCTATTTCAAAGAGCAAACCAACTTCCACTCGAGAAAGGAATTGGGAATTGAGGCTGAAGGTGGATAAGAAACACACTGAGGAAATCATCAAACGGTGTCACACAACAAATACTGACTTGGAATCTTCAGGGCGAAGTAGAAAGTGGGAGATCAAAGAACACGTTATGTAGAGACAATTCACTCAGGGTGCACATACAACAACAGAGACTGATCACCTTCAGTACATAACAAATCAACGGTAAGATCCAAATACATTCTAAATATATATACACGTCCGTTACACAGGTGTGGCTGTTTAGACTTAGTGACCTATTGGTGAACGCGGTAGCATTTAGCACTAAACGAAATAAGTTCTAGTCCTGGTGTGAACATCAACACTGGTATACAGGTACATGCAGATGAAACGCACCTCCTGGATTCCGCTTGCTAGCCACAATTCAAATGAAAATTAATAGTAACAAAGCAGTTGTCTTAATGTTTTGGCCGATCAGTTTTTAGAGTTCGTTTTTAGAAGAAACAACTACTGACTGATGAAAAATGTATTGCATTAAGAAAACAATTGATACTCTTTAAAAAAAATATAAATCCTTTAAACTTTTTATCATTTAATAACTTAATTCTTCTATCCAACTCACTTACCAATCATGTTTTAATGAAATCACTTTAAATGTTTGAATTCGTCACACATTAATGTTGGTAGAACACCACTAAAACCCAGGGAGCATCGAACAGATGTTTCGTCCTAGTATGGTACTCTTTAGCAGCACGCTCCCTGGATTCCACCCTCTAATCTCTAAACCACTGGGCAGGCGTTCAATCGCATAATTCCCATTTCCATTAATTCATGATATTACGCGATGATCATCCATTGCCATGGGTGATGACTGTTTCACTCCAGACAAATGTAAACCCCAGAAGTTACGACTTCGCAGTAGAGCTTCAGGAACTGCCTGAAGTTAGTCACCAGTGAGCTGATTATTGTAAATGGATTGAGGTAGTTGACCGAATTCGTCACAAATTGATATGGTTCAGAGGGTTGGACGTTTGCCAGCCTAAAAGCCCGTTGGGCGGATTCTAGAGTGCTCACTTCTAAGGAATCTTGTACTAGGACGAAACAGCTGCCCAATTCTCCCTGGCTTTTGGCGGTACTCTGTGACAAATTCAATCACCTAAACTTATTACTAATCTACACAAACCAGCTCAATAAATTAGTTTAGCGAAATATATTTTCTAAAACATCTACATATTGTTGATTTTATTTAGTTACATTACAATTTTTCTCAAACTTCATAGGATCTATCACCATAGGTAATTATTTTTCAGAGCATTCTATTGAATGTGATGTTTAACTAAGGTAACTTATGCATTATACCAGTACCTGGAAATGATAGCTAATTATTAACTGTGCTTATATATATATATATTACTTGTCCAGTTCGATTAGTAGTTTCGTTATATGATAATTACCATCTTCAAAATGTTGATATGAACCTTATGAATTGAAATGAATATGTATTCTTTCACTTAACTTGTTATTTTAATTCCTTTTTAATTTTGATAATAGTTACTATGTTTAAACAAATATAATGCTTGAACGACAAGTTTGTACTGATATTATCATTGATTAACAAGTCATTCTTATTACTACTGACCTAGTTCATTTGTACTAGAAATCTTTTGACAGTTTGACGTATTTAACAGTGTTTCAAATTCTGGTTACTTTCAAACTGTACATTTTTCCATAGATTTTATCCATTTCACTATTCGGAGTAAAATTAATAAACAAATTAAAAGATTTGGGAATTGAATTTTGATTAGAATAAATCTTTCAACAAATATGTTCTTCAGTTATAAAATGGATTATGAATAAATGAATGTATTATGAAAAATTATGTACACCTTGGTGACCAATACTCCGTAGTATTCTTATCCGCACAATGAGATGTTTGCCAACTAAACTGTCTAGATAAAACGAATTCGCTCTAAAGCAAGAATATCTTGAATCTGATCTCTGTTGAGATAAGATATACACATTGTTAAAGAGTTCCACAGTAGAGCAAATAAATCATCACAATATCTCTTGATTTCAATCGACGTCTAACTAAATTTAGTCAGTAATATAGATAAAATTATAAGAAGCCTTTACAAATTTGTTCTAATTACAATCGTATGAATAATTGTTAGTTCGTGATCTACTTGTTCAGCAGTTCCTTGTATTAATTACCAATATGAGGATTTTAACAGTTTCTGCATTATATATCTTGATAAAAACAATTATCAGAAAGATTTATCATCAATTATATAGTACTTTTGATCTCTCCGTGTAATTTAATTTGGAAACTGATGTAATCTAGTAAATTTAGTCATTGGTGCAACTAAATTTCACTGTCTGAACATTATAAGCACGTATAGATGTTCCTACTATTATCATCTTATATTTGACCGAACCGCCAAATTATGAAGATACCGTATTCTCTTTATAAATGCAATAATCTAATATGTATTACCAGGCAGCACAACTTTACAATATGAAAGCTGCTACATCTTTTGAACTGATTAGCCTAACGAAAGCATAAATTATCACATAGTTTTAGAATAATATGTAGTCTGTATACTACTATGATCATGTTGTTTAAGAAAACCACTTACATGTTTATGATACTACATGGCAGAAGGAGGAATAAGTTACTAATTAAAGATTTTTTAAAGCCGAGTTAGATCTGTAGTAAGTAACATGTTAACATGGATTTATATGATTTGAAGCATAATAGATTTATTGCCGTTTATTAATAGATTTTGGATAATGTTCATCTAAGTAGCAGTCGTCACTCCCTTGTAAACGCCATCGGATTAAAATGTTACAAAACAATAAATACAACTGATTTACAAACTTATTGATTTATGTCTTTGTTGCATAATTAGAGCATATAACAGAACGAATCGAACACTAGAACTAATCGTAAAATGAGACGAATTTCAACATTCTAAGTTGATTGGAACTATTAGGGAGGTTAAATTGTTAGAAAAACCGATACCGATTGTAAACTTTAATAAGTTTACACATCAGTTGAAACCGTAAGAATAATCATTTGAATAAGCTGAAAAAGTAAACAACACTATGGATAGTGACTATTTGAATACTAGAGAAAATCTACAAAAATTGACGCGTAAAGTACACTCTGCTAAAAGTTATCTTTTTGGATATTGCTTCCTTCTAGGTTGGACCATTGCTTATCTTCTTGTCTTGAACACACAAACGTGCCTGGTGACTACATTTAAGCTCCTTGTGTCGATTACCGTCTCTACTTCTTGGAAAGTCTGCCCTTAGTATATTTCTTATATCCTTTTGTTTCAGTGCCGCAATCTGATGTCCCTAAAAGGTTTCGGTCATATTCACTCAGTGTTTGTACCACTAGCATGCAAGTTCTTAACTTTAGGTAACGTCCTACTTCTACTACACGTATTGCCGTCCATTTATCGACTAGACGAATCAAAGCTTTCTTGGTCAGTTGTATTATTCTGTACATCGTACTATCGTTAGCCAACCCAACAACATTATTCGCAGTTTTAAGTAAAGAAGGCTCATAATACAGCTTAAAGTGATTCGGTTTTCATCTTAAGCAATCACTCTTATAATGCATGGTTCTATCTTAAGTAATGTTTATGTGCAAATTTTGGAGGTAATAAGATAATGAATGGAACCAATGGATAAAACGAACAACGTCTATGATGACTAAAGGCACTGTGTATATTATTAGTCACAATCTGTAATTTTTCCGAGTAAAGTATTATTTTGGTCCAAACAATCGTTCTTTTTTGATGCGCCTATCTAGGGACAATATGAAAGTGCCATACCTGTTTACGGATAAGGTGTCAAATGCATTCTTAGGTAGTTCATGATCATTTTAAAGCCAGGTGCTTTGAGTGGACAGAAAGCAAGGAAGACGATTTTACGGGCGATTTTGAAGGGCTGTGCGACGGCGACTTATGATAAGGTAGAAGAGAGCAGATAGGGAGCAGAGTAGTTGACCAGTAGGCTGTTGCGTTTGGTAGCGCAGCAGACTGTCAGACAGTTGCGGAGAAGTTAAAGAGTGCGAACCACGGTCCAGAAGGAGATACACTGATCTTACGCGGAACGCTAATAAACCTAAATGTAAAGTCACACTAAAATATCTACTGTCTTGTCGTTGCATTCTTGGCACTTAGTTTTTTTATGTACTAACATACAGGGATAAGCAACACATTCGTCACAACCGCTGTTGCGTATAAAATAAAAGTGTAGAGCTCTTTATAATAAAACTGTAGTAAAGAAAACCTTTTTCGCTGATACTTATTGTATCACTTTGTAAAGACTATGGGTTTATCATTGAAACTAATTTTTCAGCATTCAGTGTTGTCTGAGTTTGTGTGATAGTGCTTTCATTCCTAGTAAAGTGGATATATTACTACACAATTCATTTCCATGACATTTTTAATGAAATAACTAATTTAGTGATACGCTGTGTAAGAACAGTTTGAATGGGTTCATTTCTTCAAAAATGATATTGCTACAGTCTGAAACTAATCAGTCTACTATTATATGAGAATCCTGAGAGGATTCGATTGATACAGCAACAGTTTACAAGTATGATTATAGTTGGATTGTAGACTATCTCTGCATAGAAGTAATGTATTCATCATGCAAAAATACCAGCAAAAACTGTTTAGTTTCAGTCTGGAAAGATGTCAACGAGAAGATATAAGCACTCAAAATATTTATACAAACTTTTTGGATAAATGAGCTTCACTGGGATCAGTGTCTACGTGATATTTGTAATGAAACTTAGCCCTAGTGCGATTAGTCCAAGACAGTGTAAATATCACGAATGAAAGTATATGTAAATGATATATCTTGGATAAAATACAATGAGCATCCTAAATCCTACAAATACTGCACAATCCAACTTTAATTAAACTATTGTATAGTATTATAATATCACTGCTTAATATGTAATTACTTTGAAACGATTACCACTACCTTGATTTTTTAATTACCATTCACACAAATTTACCCTAATCTAATGATAATCACAATTACCGTGTCTCCACACTGGCTACTATATGTTTTTCATCATAAACAAACTTCTTATCTCAATAACTATGTGTGCTTCTAAAACTAGATAATCGTATTTACCATAACAACTAATCAAATTCTTACAAATGTTTACTGACCTGTAATTTATGTTTACGTGTATGTATGGTGTTCAGAATGAACTCATCTAAAAAGAATTAGTTTCCTAAAGAAGTTCGTTTTTTTTTGTTATATCAACCTTCTTGTTATTAGGTATAATTGCCAGGTTTCGACATGTTAATATCAAGTGAACTATATAGGTTTTTTATGTAATTAACACATTACAATTCGATAATTTCTCAATGAATATCATTAAAAAATGTACTAGAAAGAAACGACTTACAAATGATTAATAATAAATCCAGTGAAATACTGTTGGTTGGTATCAGCAGTTTATCTTATCGCTATGATAAGAGATAAAAATTGCAAAGAATTCTAAAACAATATGGAGTTCAAGCATTCGAAAAAACTACTAGAACTCTTTGAAGTGTTTTAGTTAGAACATAGGAAACGATTCTGCTCATTTTTACATAAATCTATAAGTGTAGGTTGAATTGTGTCATCTGTTGTGCTTTCTGTATCAGAGAGTATTTACTTACTTACGCCTCTTACTCCTCACAGACCAGCATAGCCCGCTCACCACTATTACCAATTGAACTATTTCCTAAGCATTCCTTTCCAGTTCTTTCCAGTTTCTGTCCATCCTTTTGATATTTTCTTCCAATTCTCGACGCAATGTGTTCTTTTGCCTTCCTCTTTTCCGTTTCTCAACAGGATTCCAAGTTAATGCTTGCTTGTGATGCAAGTCTCATGATTTCTGTAATGTATGTCTTAAACATTTTCAGCGTCTTTTCTTAATTTCCACTGAGGCTGGAAGTTGGTTTGTTCTCTTACTCATAGTAGTCTGTTGCTAATGGTTTCCAGCCAACGGATATTTAGTTTCTTGCGTAGACAGTTGTTTATAAATACTTGTACCCTTATTATGATGTTTGAAGCAGTTCCCCACGTTTCAGTTCCATACAGCAGAACTATCTTGACGTTCGAATTAAAAAATCTGATTTTGAGGTTCGTTGACAGTTGTTTCGAGTCCCATATGTTCTTCAACTGTACGAATGCTGCCCTTGCTTTCCCAATCCTCGCCTTTACATCTGCATCGGACCCTCCTTGTTCATCGATGATGCTTCCCAGGTACGTGAAAGTATCCACTTCTTCCAGAGTTATTCCATCAAGTTCCACTGAGTTGGTTCTACCTGTGTTGCATTTGAGAATCTTGCTCTTTCCCTTGTGTATGTTCAGGCCTACTAATGATGAGGTCGCTACTATTTTGGTTGTCTTCGCTTGCATTTGTTGGTGTGTAAGAACATGAAGAGCTAGATCATCCGAGAAGTCCAAATCATCAAGTTGCATCCTACTTGTCCATTGAATTCCGTGTAAAAACCTCAGATGTGGAGGTCTTCATGAAGCAGTTAACCACCAGAAGGAAGAGAAAAGGTGAGAGGAGGGGATTTGTCTGACTCCGGTCGTCACTAGGAACACATTTGTCAGTTATCGTCTATTCACAATACTGCAGTGTGTTACGTGGTATGAGTTCCAGATGATGTTGACGAGTTTCTCTGGTACATCGTAGTATTAAAGAAGTTTCCATAGTGTTCTGCTGTCTACACTGTCAAATGCTTTATCACAGTCAATGAAGTTGATGTACAGTAACGAGTTCCACTCGACTGATTGTTCAACGATGATTCGTAGTGTTGCGATTTGGTCTGTACACGACCGATCCTTACGGTAACCAGCTTGTTGATTTCGAAGTTGAGCATCCACTGAATCTTTCATTCTGTTCAACAATACTCTGTTGAAGACTTTCCGTGATACTGACAATAGTGTGATCCCTCTCTAGTTCTCATATTTGCTCAAATCTCTTTTCTTCGGTATCTTGATGAGATGTCCTTCTTTCCAGTCGACTGGAACTTGTTCTTCCTTCCAGATCCTCCTGAATAAAACACGGAGTATCCTTGCTGTTACATTTATGTCTGACTTGAGTGCTTCAGCTGGTATATTGTCAGGTCCTGCTGCTTTCCCGCTTTGATTTGTCTGATGGCCATCTTGATTTCTTCCATCGTTGGTGGAGTGACATCTATCGGAGGATCTGTAGGTGCTGTTTCAGTGTCTGGTGGGTCCAGTGGAGCTGGCCTATTTAGAAGTTCCTCAAAGTGTTCTACCCACCTATTCTTTTGTTCTTCAATCTCAGTGAGTGTCTTGCCTTCTTTTTTTGGCCGATCGCTCTGTTTTACTATATATACCTGCCAGTTTCTTCGTTGTGTCGTATAGCTGTTTCATATTTCCTTCTCTTACAGCTTTCTCTGCTGCCGTTGCAAGGCCTTCGATGTATTTCCGTTTGTCGGCTCTAATGCTCTTCCTTACCTGCTTAATTGCTTCTGAGTATTCAGTTTGTGCCTCGATTTTCTCTGCTCTTGTTCGGCTGTTGTTGATTTATGTCATGATGTTTCTACTTTTTTGAATTTTGCTTAGGGTCTCAGTGGGGATCAGTTCCTTATAATGGTGTTTCTTGCGGCCCAGAATCACCTGACACGTTTTAGTTAGTGCTTCTTTGATTTCCTCCCAGTTGTCCTCCATTGTGGTTTTTTCTTCTTTGGTAGACCTTGTAAGAATTGGAACATGTTGTTGAGAGCTATTTTGAATTCCTGAAGTTTGTTAGTATCTCGAAGAAAAGCTGTATTGAAACGTTGTAATGCTGATACACCTGTTTTCCATTGTTTCTTTGGCTTCAGTTTCATTTTGGCAACCACAAGGTGGTAATCTGAAGCTATGTCAGCTCCTCTCTTTGTTCTCACATTTTCTGTTGATCTTCTGAATTTTTTATTGATGCATATATGATCGATTTGATTCTCTGTAGTATGATCCAGCGAGACCAATGTAGCCTTAGGTATGCCTTGTTGGGAGAATATTGTACCACCTATGACTAATTTGTTGAAAGCACATAGATCTGTAAATTTTCACCATTGTCATTTCTTTCACCCAGTTTCTGTCGTCCCATGATTTCTTCATATCCGGTGTTGCCCATTCCGACTTTGACGTTTAGGTTTCCCATCAGGATTATCAAATCATTTTCTAGACACTTTGCTATAATTGATTGCAGTCTATCATAAAACTGATCTTTGTCCTCGTCGTTGCCGTTGTCGGTCAGTGCATAGCATCGGAGGAAATTCATTGTAATCCCCTTCTTCATTGTTTCGAAAGATGCTTTGGTGATCCTGGGTCCATATGATTCATCATCTTACAAGTTCATTACGTGCATCTTTGGACAGAATCAGAGCAACTCCTTGGATGTGAGAAACATTTAGCTGTTTGTGGCGTGAGCATAGTAGCATTTCTCCCGTAGCCAATGTTTTCTGTCCAGCTTGAGTCCAATGGGTTTCGCTGATTCCGAGCACTGTCAAGTTGTATTTCATTATTTCTGCAGCTATTTGATTGGTCCTTTCGCTCTCTTATATTGTCCGAACATTCTATGTACCTATAAAAATTTTTGCTCTGGTTATTAGAAGTGGAATCGGTGTCATGAATTCTGAAAAATCTCGGCTTGTAATCATTCCTTTAACTCCTAGGGGAAAGTTTAAATGGTTTAGTTTGTTTAATCCGGTTAGCGTTTTCTTAGCAAGCTTGTGTTTTCCTGGATGGGAATGCTAACCCTATGCCCCACCCTCCTCCTTTACCCGGGCTTGACACCGGCAGTAAACCAATTTGTAACACAAATACATTGACAACTTCTTCAGAGTAGGCATGAAGAACAATAACCAGATTATGTATAGTTTGTTTGAACACTATGTCAACGAAGTGTAAGTGGCAATTTTGTGCAGTCAGTCAATGTGTAGGAATGAAGATAGGAAAGAAAAGGAATTCATAACAAAATAGTTTAACTTTGAAGCCGAGGAAATGAATTATGAATTACCAACTTAAAATCAAGACATTTAAAAAGCAGTTTAAATAAAAAGAATGGCAACTGTAAACAGGTAAAGCATAGGATTAGAATGTTCCCATGTTCTTTTTATACATTTCGAGGGGTCCATTTTTAGGATAGTAACATACTCAGCAGTTTTAAATTGAAAGTTAATTAAGACTCAGAAAACCTTACAATACATTCATCGATATAACACTATGACGAAAAAATGACCAAACGGTGGTTTTGATCTCAAATTCAGTTTTATTGATTTTACCTTACTACAAACTAATCAACAAATTTAATCATGTAATACACAAATTCATTTTCATAACTGTTTATAACATGTTTTGTGGATTAATCAGTTGAATATACAATTCAGTTATAACTATGGCTATAACTAAACATTCTTTCTAAAGAGAATTAATCGTATGTTGTTTTTATTTTCGTTTATTATTCACATAAACAGGTTTAAGAGAAGATAGAAAAATTATGCCTATTGATGGTCAATTTCATCAATTTTGTCGTCATTTTGGAATATTTTCTCTATGTTTATTTGGGAAACACTGATATGCAAATCAAGTTCCTGTCAAAACAAGGCATAGTCATATCTTATCAGTAAGCTCAGTTGATTGTTGATCGATTTACTGTCTATTATTTTTAAAAATATTCCCAAAATTGCATTTCGACAGCATTATTTAATATTATATTTAGACGTTACGTCATAGGCACTATCGGTTAATTGTGGAATTGTTTTCATACTATCTACTAATAAAAACTCAACATCTTCTACCGACTGCAAGCATGGTAATCTAGAAATATTGACTTCGTCTTCATGATACGCGACAGTTTAATCCAGCTTTGTCTGCCAAAAATTATCGCGTATTGTATAACTTCAAAGTAAATATGATTGCTTACAAGCCTTGATTCATGTTTACATTTACCGTATTTCATAAGATGATGTTGACTTCAGATAATTTGTAGTTCTAATAACTATCTCCAGCTATTATGAAGCATTTTTAGACTTCAAAACATACTTAACCTCATTAGCAGCATGTGTTTACAGAATCTACTGTTAAGCACAGTTCATAAGTGTTACTTTGGTTAGTGTATTGTCATAAATACATTTTGCAATACATTTTAATTTTTCACAACTAAAACAAAATAGAAATCTATTTCAAAATAAGTAGTTTATTCAGTGTATATAAACATTATTATATTCATGATGTGCATTACAAGGTATATTTCAATGAAAGAGCAAGTTAATCAAAATGATGTTTGTATGTTTTCATTATATCAGTAATCAATTATTGAAATTCATCTATATCGTTGTAATCAATTCGTAGTTTATGCATAAACACATACTATTAATGTAGCTGAATGAATAACCTTCATGAAGTTGTATACATATTCACTTCATTTTGATAGTTGATCGGTTAACACTTGAATCATTACGATTACGACGTAATTGATAAAATATTTCCCAAAATGTATTTTTAAATTGTCTTGACATAGCCAGATAAACAAAAAAATTTGCTGGATATGATAATATCACCAGAAAATTGCATATTTCAACAATCTAAAATTGAATAATTAATGCAATTACAATTTACTATATAGAGTTTTAAAGTGAGAAGAAAAAAAATATTTACTACACTATAAAATTAAAGATACTTACTAGAATTCAACTTCGTAGAACAATATGTCAGCTTAATTAGAATAAGTGTGTGATGCAGGTACATCCAGTTGATGAGTAACAAATAGGACGAAACGTGAGTCCTGAATTCTGTTTGTCAGTCACAATTCAACTTAGAAAATGTCAGTCTGTTACTGAAGCACATGAAGTAAAATGAGCCTAACGTTATATAAATCATATATTAATATTATTTCAGTTATTCATCTTCATTTTTTAAGCATCATCAGTGATTAACAGTCAAGTATGTATGATATAACTAACAGTGATTAATCAAATATTCAATTCATAACAACAACTGTTAGATAATGGTCGCTGGACAATTTTCTAGCTTCTAGTTTAAAATTCCTCAGAGATTAAAGCTTACAGATACCATGTTAACTTCTATCTTTACTCTGTTATAGATATAGCTTAATCATAGTTCAAAATCACTGACGAGTTACTTCCTAACTATTAACTTAACTTAAAGCCAGCATCTAAGATACTGCTCACTTTAGACCATTAGATGTAGCTGTCTAAACTTTCAACACTAAACATAATGCACTATATTATTAGTTTTACGAAATAATGATGCTTTCAAAAATCATTCACGTTTCTGGCTGACAATTGCTAAATTATCCTGTTTTATGTCATCAGTAATACAATCAATTATAATTTGTTCAATAAGGCTCTAATGTAATATGCAATCAGTATACAAAGATATTTACAATGTAAAGACAATTAGACAACAATGTCTATGCAGAATTGCATACATCAAGCAAGCATGTAAACCATTTGATCGTATCTATACATTACACGTTGTAGTATATAAGTTTTGTTATTCACACTTATGAACAACGTTTACTGTTCTCCACCGACAAGGATATCACATGTACGTAGGTCTGAAAATAGCACATTATTTCTTTTAAATGTAGGTGACTCCTAAGAGGAACAACTATACATGAAGTGAAGACAGAATAAGATGACAGAGATTAATCATATACGATGTACTCGATACTTTCTATTACCATGTTAAATATCAAACAAAATGCAATTCCGAAATCCTCTACTTCAAGTTTCCTGGTATATCTATTGTATCATATATGAATAACTTATTATGTATACAGTGGATAGCATGATTTTTCGAAGAGAGGTCATTTCACTCGTTATTGGTAAAACAAAATGTATCATGCACTACAATTAACGTTTAATAAAGAAGCAAAATTTACATTTCTGTTGGCTTCAATAAACAGTACCAGAAATTTTATTTAAAATGATATCCAATGCCATGAATCATTAGGACAACATAGAAAGGTTTGTTTTTCAAAATAGATTCAACTTTTGGAAGCATCATGCCGGAATTGTGTACAGTAATAAATGTACACTTCCAAAGAGTATAGTGAATTCAACAGTCATCGTCAGATCAATATCAGGCTAACTATATTAATTATAATGTAATTCTCTTTTTGTGTTTGTCATATGCTTGTTGAATGTAGAAAACCTTAAGTCTAATTCAGACCAATACATGATATCAAATTAGCATTAAACAGTCTCCATAACACCCGAATAAAATTAATACCAGCTCACTAGTGACTTAATTCCTAGAGTTCCAGTGAGATATCACAAGTAGAGTTCAACTATGTCTGATGTGAGGCAGTTACGCACCGATGGCAATGTATGAGGTCGCGTAGACATATCGCGAATTAACCGAATGGCTGCCTGCTCGAAATCTTGGGTTACAACTATTTATCAAATATCTGAAAAGTTACTCTTTTTGTCTTTTATTTTGCTTTAATTGTTCAAATGTGTTCCAAAATTGGGATTGCGTACTTACACACCCATGTAAAAAGTCCACGACCTATCGTGAGTAATCCAGTTATATCTAAGCGAATACATCATGGTGGCTAGTAACATGTGTTGCTGAATAAACTTGAGTATATGAACGTAGAAAGCTGGATAATTATCTGGCTGTATTCCTATTTCTCCGTATGAGAACAATATGATTTGTACATAGGAAAACGTTCCACTCATCTACTAACAAAGGTTGGCTTGCCTCAAGGTGCTTTTCTTTTTCGTTCTTTCCTCACTTTTCTTGAATGACTTGCATTTAAAAGCGTAACTTAATGAAATAAAATACTATGCTGAGCAAATATTTTCTGAAAATGACGTGACAATTTTTAAGAATCATAGATTTATGTCATTCATGTAGCTGTAAAATAAATTTTTCAGTCATATTAAAAAAACACCATAATACAAAAACGGATTGGTAAGGCAAGGGCAGCATTTCTAAACTCAAAAACATCTTCAATTCAGACCAATTGTCAATCATTATTAAAGTCAAAATTTTGAATTCAAATGTGAAGACAGTTTGTTCTGTTGTATGGAGCTAAAACTTGTAGGGAGAACTACAAAAAGTATCCTTCAGAAAATACAAGTATTTATAAACAACAGTCTGCTTAAGATTCTACAGATTCATTGGTCAGATACCATCAACAACAACCTTCTGTGACAGAGAATTAATCAACCAATAGCTAGCAGAGAAAGAAATTAGGAAAAGACGCTGGAGGTGGATAGGACACACATTGAGGAAATCATCAAACTGTATTACAAGACAAGCGCTAACTTGGAATCCTAAAGATCAAAAGAAAAGAGGAAAACCCAGGAACATATTGTGTCGGGAATTGGGAACAGACATGAAGAGAATAAACAGCACTTGGGAAATGCTGGAAAGGAAAGTCCAGTACAGATTTGGTTGGTGAATGGTGGTGGGCGGCCTATGCTCCACTTTTGGTAACAGGCATTGATGATGATGATGTTGATGATGATACACAAACCATACGAATTAGTGCCGAATGTATGGATACGTTATTCATGAATTTTAGTTTACCAAGTTTAGCGAATCAGAACCTCTTTTCCGGTATCCTCAATATTATCTAAATAAAACCATATGTTAAAAGTATTTCCTTTTATATTTATTTATAGTTGACCTAGTTTTATTCAAAAATATTATATCAATTATCTTACAAATGTAATCTTTTAACCTATAAATAATGACTTCCTTTCACTAAGATAACTATTACAATAAAAACAAATTGTTTTACAAGACTAATTTAGTTTATCATCACAAGATTCAAACTATCTATAACTTGTTATTAAGCCTTATTTAACCCAGCTTTGCTATGGTATGCTATATACATATATATATATATATATATATATATATATATATAATGCATTCATTATAATGTTACATTACTACAGTATACAAGAAGCATTAATTAGTAATATTCCTTATTTGTTTTATTCGGCTATTGAATACAATACGGTCATATAACAAGCATTCATAGTTAATTGTAACTAATGTCCCTAACTGACTCAGTTATAAAACTAGTTTTCATAGTGCTCATTAATGAATGTGTATTTAAATTGATTATCCTTTAAATGGTTAACTCATTTTTTATAGACATATTTTGAGTTGTAAAAATACAATTCAGATTCTATGTATGGTGTTGGATAACGCATAACTACATTTTTCTTAGTAAGAATAATCTTTTGGAAACCTCTATTAGAGATTTATGCTTCTATGCTAGATACATTACTTTGACTTAAGTTTCAATCATACCGGAATGTTTTATATTTAAGTTGGATTGTGACTGGTAAGCGAACTTGTTTAATAACGTTATGTCTAGGCAATCCGCTCAGGATGTACATATGGCAACAGAGACTGACCAGTTTCAGTCCATTACAAATCGACTGGAAAATACAAGCTTATCCTAATTACATACGGGAATGTTGTTATTTTGGAACTCGTTTTTAGACTGTTTTCGTAATAAGTGAGTTGTGGGTCAGTGCTTATGAAAAATGTACTTTATATACTGTTTAATTGGTAACCCCTTTATATGATTTTCATGTAATTAATATATCAATCTGGAATACATCAAGTTATTGCATCATCAATAAGGCACTTATTCCTAAGATTCGTACATCAGATTAGAAGTATTTTCTTAATCTTTTTGAATGATATATTTAAATCTGTCAAAACTGTTTATAAATATAATAAACAGTTTGTGAAAGTAAATAAAAGCTTTTACTTGTATTAGGAGTTTGTATTCATCATAGAATGATCCCAGTTGGAGACGACTGAAAACCAGAGGAAACTGAACAGCTATTTTTTTTAGTATGTAACTACTTAGCTGGGTTATTCAGTTTGTCATATACTATAAAAAAACAGCCGTCTCATATTTCCTGACTTTTAATGGTATCAAATAGAGATGAGTTTTGTGACAGGGGGGGTTTACACGACAATTTAAATACTAATCTCCACAAAACCAGCTTAAATCAGAAACCATATAGCTAGTTTAACCATGAGAATAAGGTTTTCATTCAAAATAAATTATATAAAATGGAAATCAAAATATTTAATTGGCCAGTTTGAACTAGATATATTTAACTAAATGACTTGAACACAATGTATCTTAAGTATTGATAACTATATTAAACAAATTAAGTGAACTATCTTCCTATGATATTCTTCCACGCTTAATACACGACATCAACAATAACTCAACACTGAACAAAACTAGTTCACAGGGAAATCATCAATACAATAACAAATTCCTGACCATTTAAAAATAAGACAGTAATTAACTTGTCGCCAAACTCGTGAATAAAGTATTTTGAATTATTAACTTTTCAATCAGTAGAATGTCTCATAAGCAATTGTTTAACTGTTGTCTTGAGTACACAATTTATGTTGAACTAATAGTTCGAATTTTGAATGTTAGTTCAAATTAAACAGTAGGATGTTAAAGATTCGATAAAACATTCAATTCTTATCATGAGGAACTTATTGCCACAAACTGACAAATAATAAAATATTCAATGAATTGAAATTAGAAATTTCTGGTCTTTAACGTGATATCGTGTTCAAAGTCAATTATTAATTGTCATCATTGGATTGTTAGATTCAGAGGAAGTGAAAGCATAATTTACAATGTATAGAAGAAGGCTATATTCTTAAGTAGATATCCGAGTAGTAAAGATAAATATTAAATCAATAAACAAGGTTTCATTTAACTTATGTTAATTAACATTTCCATTAGTGGATAAACTGTTACTACTTCCCTAAATTAGATTTTACACGCTGGTCGTTATAGTTGAAGTTTGTTTCCAACTGTTTTAAGATACATTCCTATCAGCACAACTAATCTGTTTTCGAATATTTGGAACTATTGGTACACTAATTATGTATTATGAATATCATGTTTACTATTTTCCACTCATTTGTAGATTGATATTGGTTAGGTACCAGTGAAAGCCAGGGAGTACTAAATAGCTGTTTCGTTCTGGTATAGGACTGCTTAGAACTACTCATCCTTGATCCAAACAGTGAATCCAACTCAAGGCTTCCAGGTCTCACGCTTCACTATCTGCACCGCTAGGGAGGCATACAGTGGTAGAATTTCCAATTCCACCAATTTATGACGTAGCGTGACGATCGCTTAGAGCCATTAGTGGTAATTTTACCCCTATAGACAAGTTTGAACTCCATCAGTCACAAAATTGCACGTCGCGCTATATCACAGATTGATGGGAATACGAATTCTACTACTGGACGGCTGCTCAGCTGCTCAAAGGGTTGTCTTCACCAACCTGAAGCCCCTGTGTCCGGTTCTTTGGTGGAATCGAGGCAGAGGACTGTCAAGGTGTTTCATAATGAGATAAAACACCTATCTAGTGCTGATTGGTTTTTAGTAGTACTTAATCAACAACAACCTGTGACGAATACAAAAAGTCTCACTTTAATACTAAAGTCACAAAGTCACCTCAGTTCGGATGTCACTTTGTTATTAAGTCTCAGATTACAAAAGATTCAGTTCAGTTATAAAATGTCATTAGTTTGGCGAAAGACAACGTAATTGAGTTGGGTGACATAACATAGCGTGAGGTGAAAAATACAAGCTAGTAAACTTATCCTTAATTGTTTAAATATCAGGTATTCAACAGTAAGTTTTAGAGTATCGTCTTCAATTTCTTTACTGATTGGGATACATACTGTTCATAAATTCCATACTAAAACACAGTAGCTGTTCTGTAATTTAAAGTTTTCATTAGTCACCTATGTTAATTACTGTTACGAAGTACCGATCTATGGACTATTAACATTCATGATGTTAACATTTTATAATTCCTTGATAAATGCGTAAAATTTACTGCCAAATCCGATACAGTGTTGTGTTCAGTAAACCAGTAAAATCGTATAAATTATCTCTTGGATCCATCTTTTATAAAAATTGTCTTTAGCCATGGGCTAATTTAAAGTATTTCAAACATAAGATTACTACTTTAGCCAATACGGTTTTATATATTGAAGTCTGTAACACTACAGTTATAACTGTGTAATGCTTCCTGGTTGTCTAAACTGACGAATTATCATCTAATGGAAAGATAATATCTTATAAATAACTTTGTGATTAAATCCAAACACATTCACATTAAACGTGTATTTCTACTTTTTAAATTGCTGAGAAAATTCAAAAAGAAGTACCACTTATTACTCAGGAGAGTATGTTAACTGAAAAAGCTGAAGTTCCTGCAGACGATTCTATCAAGGGATTATGGATGTGTACTTTTGAGGTACTCTATACTAGAATGAAACAACTATCCAGTTACAGTTCCTGGTTTCGGATGGTTATCTAACTCATTCCAATTCATGATATTGAGTACGACGATTGTGAAGTCAGTATTTTTAAAATTATACTTCAAAAATGATGTCGCAGCTGTGTGACATAAAAATATCAATGAAAATCTTTCATAAAACGTCCGATTGTATTAAACTAAATGTTATATTTTACAATTGTCCAATGATTTGCACCACAACTAAACAATAGGCCGTCTGGAGTCACCACATCTGTGTTTATATGGATTCAGTTGGTGCTGTGGAGCCATTTGTTTAGGCAACATAGTACAGTAGGTTAGTTGTCTCATAGCCAATTACTATCCATCCTGGCTAACCAAAGAACAATTTTGACAAATTAAATATTTTAATCTGAACCACTTTATTAACACAAGATATCATGCTGACCTGAATAAACCTTTTCAATCAATTTGTTGCACTTTAATAAGTACTCTCTTGACCTACAGGTTCATCTACTGGTGAATCTAATGAAATCGACATACATATACCAAGTTATTGTAAATAAAAGTTTGTACACTTCCTTGCTCTATCTTGATCATCAACACAAGCCATGTTAAAGCATAATAAAAAAGTTTTTTAACAATTTTTCAAGTCATTTGTCTTTGTATGATTACGTAATTGTAGTGTTTACCTTTTTTATTCTTACGTAGCTAACGTCAAAATAATTTTATCACCGATAGATTTTACTATGTAACTTTGCCCAGAACGATGGGGTGCGCACTGCTTAGGAGTTTCACACTAGAACGAAACAGCTATCCAGTACTCCATAGTTTTCAATGGTATCCTGCCAACAGTAATCTGTGACATATTCAATCAATTAATAAAACATTCCAGTCTACCAAAGCAATCATCTCAATTGAACGATGACCATTTACATAAAATTACGTTCTTAATAGTTTTTGAGTAGTTCATGTTCTTCCGTTACTTAGCCAGAAAAAAGTAAAGTAGTTAAATATAAAAAACCATCTGATATTATCAAACTGAAGACTTATAAATACTTCTGATTATAACTACATGGAATAATTCTTGTCGTTATTATATACTACTTATAATAACAGGTCGTATCTGAACTCACCATTGTACTCGTTAATAATTATTAGAAAATGAATGAACTTATGAAAATTTACTAGTGTTATGTAACTAAGCATAAAATATATTTCTGATACTTATAATGTTGGGATCAGAACAAGTGGATTTTTGGCATTACTTTGTTTTTGATTTTCAGATACGGCATTGCTGAAGTATGTTTTCATGAAATGTTGAATATTCTATTCATTGAGGTAGTCTTAATTTAATGAATTAAACACGGTTTCTTGTTTAAATCACCTGTAGAAGAAATTTATATAAGTAGTGTAGACAGGAAAGTAAGACATGTTAATTTGTCTGGTATTATAATAACAAAGAAACAATCGAAGTTGACATTGTCCGGACGTGATTAGAAGCCTTTCATTGCAGAATATAATATTCTACCTCATTTTCAAACGATTAGTTGTTACACAAATAGAAAAATAATTGACGGTTAGTAGTATTAAGGTCTTTCACGAAGTATAGCGGGATGCTAAAATTAGAAGCTTTCCAAAGACGTTATTGTGTAATGCGCTTCAGAATTATCGAACTTGGTATATTTTCTTACTCTTCATAAGTATGGGTATTGTCACAACCTTAGTATACGATTTGTTTTTCATTACGTCTTATTCTCTGCTCTTGTTGAATTATACCCTTTTACTGATAGCAATTTTGATGTTTCGCCGCTTAATTAATTAGCTAATAGAAAACGTACACCAAACACTCAAGTTTTCAAGTAACTATCCATATTTATTAGGATAATATTAAAACGCTTACATTTTGTTCTTCGTCTTGGGTATTCTATTCTATTTTACATTCAGGATAACACAAAATCTTTTGGTATATTTTAGATTGATATGATCTAACGGAGATTGGTATTTAATGTGCGATTTGTATTCGTTACAGTATGACCTAGAGTAGATACTACTGAAAGCCAAGGAAGACCAGACAGTTGTTTCGTCCTACTTTAGTAAGCAACCCAAAGTTTAATGTCATTAGTTAGACAGCTACCAAATAAATCTGTTGGTCACGTATGTTCACATACTTACTTACTTACTTACTTATACCCGTTACTCCTCGCTAAGGAGCATAGGCCGCTCACCAGGATTCTCCATTTAACTCTGTCCTCACCAATCCTTTCCAATTGTTTCCTGTTGCTGTTTATCTTTTTGATATCTGCCTCCAGTTATCGACACAGCGTGTTCTTTGGCCTTCTTATTTTCCGTTTCCCAACAGGATTCCATGTCAATCCTTGTCTCGTGATTCACTCTGATGATTTCCACAGTGTATGTCCTATCCATTTCCAACATCTTTTCCTAATTTCCACTTCGGCTGGAAGTTAGTTTGTCCTCTCCCATAGTAAGTTGTTGCTGATTGTTTCCGGCCAACGGACATTTAGTATCTTTCGTAGGCAGTTGTTTATAAATACTTGTATCCGTCTGATAATGTTTGCAGTAATTCTCCAAGGTTCAGCTCCATACAGCAGGACTGTCTTCACGTTCGAATTGAAGAGTCTGACTTTGAGGTTAGTTGATATTTGATTTGAGTCTCATATGTTTTTCAACTGTAGGAATGCTGCCTTGGCTTTGCCAGTTCTTGTCTTTCATCTGCATTTGACCCTCCTTTTTCATCGATGATGCTCCCCAGATATGTGAAAGTATCTTCTTCTTCCAGAGTTTCTTCATCAAGTTGAATTGGGTTGGTGCTCCCTGTGTTGTAATTAAGAATCTTGCTCTTTTCCTTATGTATGTTCAAGCTTACTGATGCTGAAGTTGCTGCTACACTGGTTGTCTTTGCTTGCATCTGTTGGTGTGTATGTGCTAAGAGGGCTAGATCATCTGCAAAGTCCAAATCATCGAGTTGCATTCTACTTGTGTCCTATTCGTCCACTTCGAAACCTCAAGGCAATCTAGGAATACACTGGACAACTACAGTGGATGAAACTAGATGACTAGAACTTTACAGTTAACCTAGCTCTTCCATCCAACACAAAGCAACAAATGCAGGTGAAGATGGACAGTGTAGCAGCAGCCTCGGCAGCCAGCAGTAGACCTTAACATATACACGAGGAAATACAAGAAACTTCGATATGAAATAATCAACGCCAATACAACTACACTTGACGGAAAAATTCTGGAAAATGTAGAAACCTTTACATAAATGGACATCAATATCGATAAACAGGAGCGGTGTGATGCAGATGTAAAGGAGCTAATTGGAAAGGCAAGGGCAGCATTTTTGCAACTAAAAAACATCTTAAATCCAAACCAACTGTCAGCCAACATTAATGTCAAAATTTTCAATACAGACGTAAAGACAGTTCTGTTGTATAGAGCTCAAACTTGAAGATCAAGGGTTTTTAAACAACTGTATGTCTAATGTACTTCAGATTCGTTGCCAGAGACCATCAACAACAACCTTCTGTGGCAGAGAACAAAGCAACTTCTACCCGAGGAAGAAATCAGGAAAAGATGCTAGAGGTGGACACATTGAAAAAATCACCAAACTGTGTCACAAGACATGCACTAACATGGAATCCTAAAGGCTGAAGGAAAAGAAGAAGACTCAGGAATACATTGCGTCGGGAATTGGAGATAGATATGAAGAGAATGAAGGACACTTGTAAAGAGCTAGAAAGGAAAGCCCAGGACAGAGTTAATTGCAGAATGCTAGTCGACTGATTTGATTGGATGAACAGCCTTCTCCGTGTATATGCTCTTGAGTTGTATCGCTTTTGAGGCAGGTTGCTTGACTTTATAAATAATTTAAAAACACCGTTTTGGTTTGGCGACATCAGTTGAGGTCACCAGGTGTTTAGGAATAGAAGCAATGAAATAACAATGCTGTTCGAAAAGAGAACTGTGCCTTCTGATCCCTACTTAAATCACTTAGACGATTTATTTTCTTGACTGGATACTTTTATTTCATTTTAAACTGCTGTTTTCCGTGAAATTTCTCTATATTTACGATTGTACGCCTAATCTAAATGACATCATCAAAGAGAATTTTATTTGCTGAGTATTTTCTGTTCTTCTGCCAGTGACGAAATAGGTTTCTATTTTAAATCATATCTGTGAACGTCTGGTATATTCATGCAACCCACTTAGGATACACATTAGGTAACAGTGACTGATCAATTTCAGTCCATTTTAAATCGACGGAAAATACAAATTAAGTACTTACATCTACCGCACAGGTGCATTTGTCTAAACTCAATAGTTCAATGGTGAATGCCAATGGCGTTTGACATAGAACGAGTTCGATTCCCAATGTAAACATCAACACTGGGATGTAGGTATATTTGTTAAGTAGACTTTGAGATACACCTTATATACAAAAATGAATCTAGTTAATGATTGTTACATCAGTCGACATTATTATTGATAAATCTTAGTGTAAAATGCAATAAAATTCCGACTTGTTACATTTAGAATAGGTGACTAACAAAAACATTTGAATAATATAACAATTTGATTTATGTAAGCGATCTTTTATTCGTATTTTGTAATTAACCTGGAAACGGAAAATATATGATAGAGGAGAGTTTAATTTTCGTTGGATTCAATTTCAAAGCTGCACAATAACAATTATACACGTTTGTCATAATTGTAGGACTAAAGAACGAGCACGGATGAGAGATTTTGGAAATAACCTAGGGGGCACATAAACTTGATTCCGTTAGCTACAAAACAGATTATTAAAGAAACTATTTTTTGTCTACCAACTTACGAAGGTGAATTTTGAACGTAGACCACATTTTAATGTGGTGTGTGCGGATCCACAGTGTCACTTTTGAGATACAAGGAACATTTTCATTGTGCAAATACTTCAGTCGAGATTATATTTCCTGTTATTAATCAATACAGTTCCAACTACATGCCTGATAGGTATATGACACCTAAATATAACACCATCTCGTTTGTATACACATATATCTAAGTGCATTTTCTCACCACAGTTGTAATAAGAGGTATTTTTAAGTGAAAATAGCTAATTATCGTTTGTTTAATTAAATTAGCTATCATACCAAAGTGTAAACATAAAACCTGAAAATATAATTTGCTTTCTGATTGTCTCTTGTTTGTTGTTTAGTCTTACAGTCATAATAATGATAATCAATAACATTTATTATTGACGGTGAGTAAGTGAGTGACCATGGCAACAATAGACGAAACGTTATTTCTATGAAGAATCTGAAAATATAGTTGTATATCGGTCAAAATGTCACAGATGTTAGCTAAAGATTATTAAATGTGAAAAAAGCTTACATAATATGTCCAAATAAAAGTTTTTCATAAAACTGAAACAAAATGTATTTATAAATGAAAATAAGTTGGTTTTGGATAAAAAAAGGAAGAGAGAAATAGTAATGGTCTTTAAAGAAGAAACTTTTTGAGTTAACGACCACAGTGAATGTAAAAGTTAAACAAGTTTTTATAGACACATAATTCTGACTTCAGTAGGTGTATACTCTAGGCTTCACTATTTGAAAGCAGACGAAAGATAAGCTTTTGTTGATTTTACAGATGAATTTAAACAAAGAATCCGTTTCGGTCGTGTAGCTTGTTTTTCTACAGGAGGTTCAGTAACTGAGCTTCTTGTTGATCCTTTTGCCACTTCTCCTCAACCATAATGGATGATATCGTTGTACACTTTTGGATAAAATTTTTACTAAACGACATATAGGCCGAGTTTCATAGTAGTGAGTGAATTAATGAAAGCACATAAATGTGTTATCTTATTCTTCAGGTTGTTGCTGAACAAGGAACGGCTAGAAAATAGCAATCTTAAGGTTGTGTTATAACGTGAGAAAAAGTTTTGTCCTGTTGATCAGTTGGTTGTGCGCGGAAGCTCATTGAAGTGTGCCTAGTTAATAATTTGCACCTTGCCCTATGCCCACTAGGTCCCAAGCCAAGCCGATGGACCAACTAAGCAGATCGGAATCAGATTCGGAATCAGATTATATTTTACACATTCCCTTATATATACAAAATAATCGTAGTGATTATTCATCAAATGAAAATATCAACATTGTTAATAATACAATTAAATGTTGACAATTGTGCTCACATAAAAGTGATGAAGGTTTACAAATCATGTTAACAAAAAATCAATACAACTTGATAAAATGACAATTGTATTTCTAGGGATTTCGAATCCCTAACACCTCCTCTTTTTGAAAGATGAAGATAACGATGATACGTTTCTTGAGACCAGTTCAGCTTTGTGGTAGTCAAGTGAAAACTACAATTTACTCAAGAAAAGAAAAAGAGATATGATTAGTTGCATCGAAAACTGGGGAATTACAATCTACCACTAGGCTCCTCCTCCACGGAATGTAGTGGGATCTTTATGTAGTAACAGGAACAACACTTCATTACACTGAACATGCATAGTCTTTATGCCGGTAGTGATACAGCTTCGCAGATGAGTTGGGATGTCAAGGACTTGACCACGTCTGAAGCGTGCATTTACGACAGTGGCAATTTTCTTATTTTTAATGCACCTCTGAGCTGAATACGGTGGCTTCTTGGGTTCAACAAACAGTCTGGACACGGTTCTCCAGATGACCTTCTGGTCTGGCTTGGCGGCTATGCTCTGCGCACGTCTGTTGGAATAAGTACTGCAAGACTTTGTGGATTCTGATACCGCGGCTGGCTTGTCATCTAGTGATTGTTCAACTTCTGAAGTGATTTGAGCAGATGTCTCCAGTGCAGCTTGTTTCTCTGGAGCAGCAGCACTAGGCACGCGGGACAGAAATGCTTCTGTCAAGCAAGACGATTTAATGTCATCAAGCTCCGGCAATGTTACTACTACCTGGGGAACTATGATAGGAACTGCGTCATCACCTTTTTCAGGAGCAACCTTGAACAAGTCTTTGTATTTCTTAGACCAGGAATCAGATGTACTACCAGCCAAATCATCAAAATGAAATTCATTGATAGAATTGATGAGAGAATCGGAATGGTATGTGCATGTGTTTTCCAAAAGCCCTTTCTGAGTAAGATTCATTTGCCGGGTTAAGATTTCTAGTACGCGCATCTGGAACTGTTCATAACGTTTTTCTTGGCATTCCAGCAAGGCTTCAACTTGTTCAAAGGTAAATGACATTTTGATGGGTTTACCCCCGTCGCCACTGTTATAACGTGTGAAAAGGTTTTGTCGGTTGTTAATCGGTTGGTTGTGCACGGACGCTTATTAAAATGTGCCTAGTTGATAATTCGCGACTGCTTAAGCCCACTCAGTCCCAAGCCGGAGGTAGAAGAATAAGACAATAGATTAACCAGACAGGTCGGAATAAGATTCGGAGTCAGATTATATTTTACACATTCCCTTATATATACAAAATAATCGTAGTGATTATTCATCAAATGAAAATATCAACATTGTTAATAATACAATTAAATGTTGACAATTGTGCTCACATAAAAGTGATGAAGGTTTACAAATCATGTTAACAAAAAATCAATACAACTTGATAAAATGACAATTGTATTTCTAGGGATTTCGAATCCCTAACAGGTTGCTGCAAAAATGTTCTTTTAAGAGAATTAGAAATGCTTTGCTTTAGGATATCTGCAGTTTCGTTACTTTTATGATCATGTTATGTCGATTTAGCGACTTGAATAAAGAGTTTTTCCTCTTTGATTATGAAAAAAATAAATTAAATATGTTTGATCAAAACGATGGACAAAGGATAATATAACTGTTGGGAAATAGGTGATTAAACGAACTCATGAATGGATGATTCTGTTTATGTTATCTATTATGATTAAGTAGTGGATAGATTTTTTGGGCAGCATCATCGACAAACAAGGACGGTCTGATTCGGATTTGAAATTGCGGATTGGTAAATCAAGGGCATCATTTCTACAACTGAAAAACATCTCCAACTCGAACCAACTGTCAGTCAATATTAAAGTCAAAAATTCCAATTCAAATGTGAAGACAGTCGGTTCTGTTGTATGGAGTTGAAACTTGCATGGTGAACTACGAAAACCATCATCAAAAACGAGACATTTATTTGTAAACAACTGTCTGTCTGCTTAAGATTCTTCAGATTCGATGGCTAGATACCATCAACAACAACCTTCTGTGGCCGAGAATAAATCAACCGATATCCATCCGAGGAAGAAATTAGGAAAAGATTCTGGAGGTGGATTGAACACACATTGAAGAAACCATGAAACTTTGTCACAATACAAGCACTAACATGGAATTCCAAAGGCCAAAGGAAAAGAGGAAGACCCAGGAACACATTTCGTCGGGAATTGGAAACAGACATGAAGAGAATGAAGAGCACTTGTGAAGAGCTTGAAAGGAAAGCTTTGGACAGAACTGGTTGGCGAATGGGGGTGGGCGGCCTATGCTGCACATGGGGTAATAGGTATTGATGATAATGATGATGAGTGGATAGATTTTGAATTATTAAAATACTTCATTAAAGTCAATATAATCACTGTATAATGTTTTAGAACAAATTACACCGTAAAATTTATTCTACTTTTTAATCAGCCATACGTAAATTAGAATCTAGTATGATCATGCATCAGTTTATTATCACATTAATATAGAGTAATGGTACTAACAGAATGAATTCCATGACGGTAGCAATAGTAGCACCAGTGAATATATCAACAGAAGATCAGAAGTTTAGTATCTGTTTCAATACGAAGCAATGGAATACTAAATGTTGACATTTCAAATTCATTGATGAAGAAAATTTAAAAAAAATGTGATAATAAATCTGAAACTATTCCAATTTTCTTCTAGATCACAACCATTTCATCCAGCTGAATGATATAAATAAACTGCAGGCATACTATTGAAACGACATCTAATTGCATGAACAATATACCTTTATGACAAAATAATAATCACATTCCTTAAATATTTAGCTTCTACTTAGAGCAAATCAGTTAAAATATCATGTCTTTATTAACTGAGATGGTCCGGACATATGATGCAAGTGCCAGACCAATGCCTGCCTCGTTGCTTAATGTTTGGGGGCGTAGGAGTATAATGGGATAAAGATAATGGTCAGGAAGTATTTGAAACTTTGTCTAAGCGAGGCTAACAGATTCAAGCTACCTGGTTAGGGTCTATGCGATAATCATAATCACTGGCTACAGATATTGGATGACATGGTTCAGAATCACTCACCGCATCACAAATGTATTCACTATTTAACTTCTGTTAAACCTTCAGTTCTATCATCATTTCTTATACACCATTACTTCATTTCTTCTTGTTGATTTATACTGTCGTGTTAGTCTTTTTAGTGTTATCTAATTGTGGTAGTGTGTTATGGTAACTTGAACCTAAGCGTATAAATGCCAAGTTCTATGTTATTCATAAGCTATTGACTTAAGACTAAAGTAGTCCATTGCAAATATATTTATAAGCTTTGAAAATGTGTAAACCATGTACATTTTGATATTGAGATGAATAACAACATCATGATTGACAGTATTCTTAGGACAGGTCATGTAGCCAAGATTATAAAACTGTGATTAAACTACAGTTGAGATGAATTTTTAGACTAAGAAGACATTGTAGGTAGTCCACTTTTCTAATAAGATATTGTGTAGTTAAGACTAAAAATTTCAGGAATATATATCTGATGAACACTGGTACTTTTAAATGCATGATGCCAACCACTATAATATCTTGTCTGAGATCTCACTGTATTGCTCACGATAGGTCATAGATATATTTTATAGACGGGTGAGTATACAGCGAGATTTTGGGACATGATTGAGTAATTAAAACAAAACGTAAAACAAAAAGGTAGCTTTTCGAGATATTAAGAGGAATAGTAGCCCAAGATTTCAAACAGGCTATCAATGAGAGATGTTATCACTGACAACGATCATCACTTAATTGTATTGTTAAAGAAAGTAACTTCAACTACATCTTTCAGTTTTGATAATCCATAGAGATAGTCTATGTTTAATCCTCCTGCATATCTATAAAAACTTAATTGTAACCTTAAATTATTTTGTTACGGTATAATAAGTTTATAAAAAGTATTATTTCAAGTATAATGATTTGGCTTGTAAAATTCAGTTATTTGGATACAGTTATTACTCAGTTAATGTAAGCGACTACTTGCTGCTAACTAAAACTATGAAAGAGAATTAACCTTTGGTTGTTTGAAAATGTTATTCTCTTAACGTTGATTACTATTACTAACATAGGAAGTATTAAAGGCTGAAACAATTAATAGAAATTTACTGAAAGCCATAACGGTAAATACGACATGCTTTTCTTAAGAAACGATAGATTCAATAAGTGTTTTGTTCTATCAAAAACATCTATAACTCCTTAGTGCGTCATAATGTCAGACTACTTTAAAAAGTGTTGAACACGAAGCTAGTTGCATTGGCTGTATTTACAGATTCTCGTGAGCATATCCTCGAGTAGTTGGGAAAAAGATAAATGAAAGTTCATTGATAGTTCAATAATGTGTCACTTGATTGACGCTGAACATTAAATCCAAATAAAATGTGAATCCTCGGTTTTGTATGAAGTTTCGACTAATCTACATTAAGGAGTAAGGTTACAACTTATATAAAGATAAAGCCATAAAGCATAGACTCCAGAAAGCCAAACTTATGCATTAGAATGAGGTATGTTTTTAACCTCTTTTTATGCATTGACCCACGAACTTTATCTTTTTTATGTTAGTTAATTGGTGTAAACTCTCACCCCACCCGTCGCCCACAAAACTCTTTCACAGTTAATTATTAAGCTCTTTCATACCTATCTACATATTCCTACTTTTTTAATTCTCGTGAACTTCCCGTCATTATTGTCATATTAAATATGACAACAATTCCCAAATAACGTATATCATCAACATGATCTAAATAGTTTATCAGGCCCATTATCACGATTAACTCGAAGTTCATTACTTACTTTATTTTCACATAATCCGACTTGTATACTATTTTATTGAAGACAACTCAAAACCTCTTTTCTTGTCCACAACTCCAACTCTTTAACTCAAAAACCGACAGATTTTGTACATAATCCAGCAAATTTTATAAAACCGAGGTAGAATGTAGAGATAGATATTAAGTTTAATCAAGTGTATTTGTCATAGATTGACGTCGGTTGACAGCGAGTAACAACCAGTAAGTGCTAAATAGCTGGTTCATCTTAGTATCGAACTTCTCAGCACTGTGCATTCTCGATTCCGCCAGAGAATGAAACTCAGGGCCTTCTGATTTTGCGGCGAACGCCTAGCCACTTGAACTATTGAGCCGGCCTAAATATAATGGCAGATTTTCTTATCCCATTAATTTGTGGCATAGTACAACGATTAATCAGTGGCGCTGGTGGTAATTGCTTCACTCACGTCATGTCTATACTCCACCAACAGCCACGATTTTTCATTAGAACTTCAATGATATCCCGTAGTTAGTCAGTGATCAGCTATTTTTTGTAGTGGAAATGAAGTGGTGTTTTGGGGATACATATAAAGTTTGGTTGATTGTATTCTTAGCAATATATCATACATTGACAAAATAATTAAAGAAGTCTATTGTATTGTGAAATCAAAGTAATGACATCTTCAAATTGGTGGAAGTGAATATTCTATTACTGGACGCTGGCCGGCCAAGTGGTGCAGATGTCAAATCGTTTGCTTTGCTACCAGAAATTCTCCGTTCGATTCTCTGGCAGAACTAAGGGCAAACTTCCTGAGGAGTTATATTTTACAATGAAGCACTTGTCCAGTACTCTTCGGTTTACAGTGGTACCCAACCTACAAGAATCTTTGACGAATGCAGTCAATCAAATTGTTGCAGTGATCTACTACCTTAAAGTAATCGATGTCTAACTATCTACTTCTTTCAAGATATTTATGTATGTCCTTTCAGATAATTCAAATTTATCGTGATTTTATTCGTGCATTAATCATTTTGCCGCATGATTTAGTTAATTTAAAGAACTAAACACATTATGTTTAGTTAGTAATCATTAAAAATCAAGTAAACAGCTGATTTCAACAACTTCATCATCAAGTTATTACAAGTATCAATCTTTGAATATTGTATTGTTAGTCTCTGAAATAAGGCATTGATAAATATTTTAAACGTAATGGATAGTAAGGCAATGATTTTTTTCAAATAGCGAAATTCAACAACAATTACTACTTAATCAAAACATGAAATTAGACAGTTCTTAAGTTGAGAGGTAATTATAAACGTCAAAAGTGAAGAAGAGGTAAGAAAAGAGTTGTTAAGTATGATAAACAAGTCATATTGAGTTCAAATAGTTTCCTGTTGTCATCATTGATGTTATCGCACTGATTAGACATGATTGTAAAATTTTAAGAAAGTTTGATTGATCTAACAAAGACAATTTTACTAAACTTGATCTATTATGACATTTTGAATGTTAGTGTATAGTTGTTTCGAAAACTTAGAATTTGGAGGAAGACAAGGAGTGGCTACACCTGCGCAACTGTCAACGATTTTGAGCCATATCATCTAAAGTCTCTAACCATTTGTGATGATCATCAAGTGGACCCCAACCAGGTAGTCTGCACATATTAACATGGTTCAGCCAAATTGTGAATGACTTCATGGACTGGTGCCATGTTTTGGTTTGACCACCCCTAGATTTCTTCCAGCCTACTCCCACACCAGACAGCATTGCTCGTCCAGGTAGGCGGGGATCAGGCATATGTAACACATGTCCTAGACACCTCAGCTATTGAAGGTTTATTACTTTATCAATAGACTTATAGTATTTACCTGGTACTCTATTCCTAACCTACGTATTTCTTACTCGAATTGTCACATAACGTATGTCTATAAGCCTTATGGTTGATGTATGCTTAGGATTAGTTTCTATGTGATACACTGTTAAGTAATTTTTAAGTTTTTCTGCCCAAATCGCTTACCTCCAATTAACAACAGCTGTGGAACTATTAATAATTCCGAAAAACTTGTATGCCTATTTTATACTGGGCTCTTCAACTGAAAATGTTTAAGTATATATACACTAATCATTAGATTAAACAGAAATAGCTCATATCTACTTACTATAGAATTAAACAAATAGAAAGTGAGTTAGTGACCCACAAAATCAAAACTATGAATGTATATCATTGAATTATGATTAAATTTATCATGAATACTAAAATAACTAAAGATTGTGAATTAAAAGCGAATTAAATCATGACAGTCAATAACTCAATAGTCATTAACAGCAAAAAAATGATATTTTTGAAATCGGCATCACAAACAGACTTGGGTCAGATAACTACTGGAGACCTAAAACTGCAACTAAACAGTTAATTCATTCTAATAAGGAGATTAAACTACTTAAATTACGACTGATACTTTTAAATTCAGTTAATTTGCAATATGATTCGAGACCAGTAAGTTATATACAGACAATATAGTTGAATTCCCTTAGTTATATTTTCTTACTAAAATTCTACAACTATATTCTTGTTTCTGATATTTACCTGACTTATATCATTACATAATATGAATTTCTAAATATCAATAATCTTTACAGCATCAAAATATAACAAATTCATTTTCATTTTATTCGAAAAGTGTTTATCAATGATAAATGTATTATGTCATTATATTTACTTTATAAATATAATAATAATTTATTAATATAACAATTCATTTAATAATTACTTACTTGATAAAATGCTGATGGTGGATGAATATCCAATAAAGTAATAAATGCATAAATACATAAACAAACAGTAGTTGGTATTTCAGTGAATAAAAATATGCCCAATATAACAAGCATCATTTTTGATGTTGAATCTGTATCAGTTGAATTATTACGTAATGGTAGCTTTCTTAAATTATGATTAGTTGATGTTAATGTAGTTGTTATCTTTAATGTATCTATAGGTGTATTTAATTGATTATCTAATATATTAGCTTCTTCTTTTATATTATATTCTATTAATTTCATATTTTCTTTATGCTTTTTTTTTATATATAAATTACTATTATTTTTATTAAGTAGTATTGAACGATTTTCATTTTTTATTTTAAGTAATTTTTGTCTATTTTGTATAAAACGTCTTAATGCCATAATTAATAAACCTGTTAATATAGTTAACATAATACATGGTATTAAATTAACAATTAATACACGTATTAATAATAAAGTGAAAAATGTTGTTTGACTCATTGGTGTACATTTCATTAAATTAATTCGATGAAATGTTATATAATCGAAATTATTATTATTTAGTTCTGATGCATTAAATCTATATGAAATATACTCTGAATCAATAAAATAATTTGTATTTAATGATGATAATGATCCTTGTGTTGTTGTCAACGACGTTGTTTCTGCTTCTGCTGCTGCTGCTGCTGATAATGATGATGATGATGATGATGATGTCGTTGATGTAATATTAGATGTAATAAATGATGTAAAACAATATTCTAATGAATCAACAAAATGTGTTACAATCATATGCGGTAATTGAAGTAAGAAACCAGCTATTACAGTTAAACTAATTAATATTTGTACTGATCTCCATTGACATAAACATATTTGATTTGCTTTTAATGGATATTGTACATAAATAAAACGTTGTAATGCTAATAATACAGTTAACCATATTGATGATGTATGACATACTGTTGGTAAAATTGTTGTTAAATAAAATACACTATAACCTTTGAATACAGTTAATTGTTCTGTAAATAAATTACTTGTTAAAAAGCATAAATATACTGGTAATGGTAATAATACTGTTAATAGATCACATATAGCTATACCTAATAGAATAATATTTGTTGAATTACGCATTGTTGGATAAGTTAATACAATTGAAATTAAACAATTTGTTATTATAGTAAAGAAGATAACAAATGGTTGGACATAAGTTTGTAAAATATTACGTAAATAAAAATTTGATTGAAAATTTGTCACATGTGAACAATATGATCTAGGTGTTGTATTATGTAAATGAAGATATTTTTCAATTAATGGTAGATTATATAATTGAAAATTATTTATTGATGTAATATTTGATGTTAAATAATGCAATGAATTATATTCAATATTCAATTGGATAGCAATATTGGCAGCATTGATTAATTCCTAAATAGAACACAAAAAAAAATAAGAAGATAAATAACATAGTGAAACTATATATGATGCATATGAGTTTAATTAGGATGGTTAATTTTGTGGAGATTGGTTATTTATTTAATTGAATATGTCACAGATTGATAACCACCCTACTTTCTAACTTAATTACGCCCGTAACTCCTCATTGAGGAGAATAGGCCGCTTACCAGGTTTCGCCATTGAACTCTGTCCTCAGCAATCCTTTCCAATTGTTTCCTGTTGCTGTTTATCTTTTTAATGTCTGCCTCCAGTTATCGACACAGCGTGTTCTTTGGCCTTCTTATTTTCCGTTTCCCAACAGGATTTCATGTTAATGCTTGTTTTGTGATGCAGTCTGACGGTTTCCGCAGTGTATGTCCTATTCATTTCCAACGTCTTTTCTTAATTTCCTCTTTGGCTACTGGAAGTTGGTTTGTCCTTTCCATAGTAAACTGTTGCTGATGGTTTCCGGCCAACGGACATTTAGTATCTTGCGTAGGCAGTTGTTTATAAATACTTGTATCCGTCTGATGATGTTTGCAGTAATTCTCCAAGTTTTAGCTCCATACAGTAGAACTGTCTTGACGTTCGAATTGAAGAGTCTGACTTTGAGGTTAGTTAATACTTATTTTGAGTCCCATATGTTTTTCAAATGTAGGAATGCTGCCCTTGCTTTGCCAATCCTTGTCTTTACATCTGCATCGGACGATAACCATCCTCACTAGTGACTAACTCCAGAATGTTCTTTGGATAATGAAAAGCAGATGGAGGTCATGTGAATCTTCATAAAATTCGAGGCCGTCTCAATGTGAGTCCAACCCTAAAAGGTCAAGTTTCAATACTTTATGATGTCAGTTCTGTCTATGTGAAATATGGTCTTTGTGACATAAGGATGCTTGGCACCCCTCCTAGTTAAATGACTGTTGTTTCTGAAAAACTGTTGACATCTAGTGGTTATATCGTGTTAGTGGTATTCAGGTTTGGCAGCGTACATATGAATGAAGTGATAAAAATCCAAATGGTGTTATCATCTTGAAAAACCGGCTTTGGTGGTTTGTCATGTTTTACGAATGTTATCGCAGCTGTTTTCATAGAGTGATTCATTTGTTGACAATGGGAATGCACTAAAAAAGACGGGTAGGTTGGTCTTTTTATGACCTAGTGATGTAAAATAAAGGAAAGCTGTATAGGACAGGACATCTCGAATTACTCATTTGTGTCCGAGAGATGGTGCAACTACGTGGTTTAAAACCTTACGAAGTATGGCACAGAATAGAAAATAGCCTTGTTTTTGACGAAGTTTTCCATTGAAGTCCTCAAAAAATGTGCTATGGTTTTTCTTCGATGACATGAAACCTTTCCTTATGATAGTACTATTCAAACTGTATCTCTCACTTTGTAACTTTTCTGTTGTCTTATTAAAATATAGTTTTCTTTCCTATTTTCGTCTTTTGCTTTTTATTCTACCCAGTATATATAAGGTTTCCGTTTGACTTTTAAACAGAAGTTCTTAGGTTCAAGTTCAAAACCACCGTAATTGGTTTCGTTTTGGGGCTTATTATCTTACATATAAAGTGTGAGTTAGATGTGAGCATACGAATAAGCACTTGGTCTATCATCTACTTGTAATAGCGTTTCCTATAACCATAAGTAGAATTCATACCGATTGCTAATAGTCACAGTGAATTTGTCGGTGTATCATTAGTGTGAACTAAAAACTGCTGTGATCTTCATAAGACACCTATATGATATAATAGTTTTATCATCACCAGTAGTGATGAAATGTGGAATATATTTTCCATGTCTTATTTGGTAAACGTGATACGCATAGTAAATCAAATTAAATGTATAAAGGTGGATGTATAAAAGGTGGATTCATGAAGCACGACCTTGTGTTTTAATTCCATTGTACTCCGAATAAAGCTATAAACATTCCGAGTTATATCAAAGAAAAACTTTGTGTATTCAATGATGTAAAATGTAATAGTTCTGTAATGAACAGTTACTTTTAATTGATTTTTATTTGGCTTATTTCTAAAACAGTATGAAATTTATAAGCATAGTGTACTTTTCGACAGAAATTAGTATGTCTTACCTGATTTAGTAGATAAATATCACTTGTAGTATTCATGGAACAAACTGGAACCGACATACCGGTTAGTTAGAAATATTTACTGCCTTGAAATTTTCACTTATTGATCACATTGAAAGCATCTACAATTTTAAAAAGATCCAAATTTGGATGTCAGTAAATTTATATTATACAGCATATTGTTGCTAGTTAACATAACTACGATTCATTTCTTTGACATAGTGTCAGTGTTTTTCAAAATGTTTAAAAATATACTGATTCGTTACTAACAGTTAATTGTTAAGTAATGTGATCTAGATTATGTCTGTGTCATAGGTGCACAACAACAGGATATGTTTCCGAAGGCACATAACATGATGTTGGTCCTTGCATTTTCTTAGAAAAACTATCAACAACAACCTTCTATGGCAGAGAACTAATCAACTTCCAGCAGAGGAAGAAATTAGGAAAGGACGCTAGAGGTGGATTAGACATATATTGAAAAAACCATTAAACTGTGTCACATGACAAACACTGACTTGGAATCCTAAAGGCCAAAGGTAATGAGGAAGATCCGGGAACACATTGTGTCGGGAATTGGGGATAGACATGGAGAAAATGAAGAGCACTTGGGAAGAGCTGCAAAGGAAAGCTCAGGACAGAGTTGGTTGGCGAATGATGGTGGGCGGTCTATGCTCCGTTCGGGGCAACAGACATTGATTGATTGATTGATCACTGTATAACACCGACGGCATCAATATAAGCCCCCTACGAGTTTACCTTATAGGGTTAATGTATTATAACATTTAAGAAGTTTGAAAATGAGATTATTGAAAGTAGTTGTTTGTTTCTATATTTTTTATGAACTTCGAATTAATTTGAATTAAATTAAAACAGGTGTATTTATGACATACTATATTTTATTACGATTACTTGAAAGTAAGGGCTTTCGGATCTAGTAAATAGAAATCCAGTGATACACATTTTGCAACTCAGTTTAGTTGTAAGGCATTACATCCATCGTCTGATGATTTTAGTCATTACTGTCTGGATTTTGATATTACTGAGCTCCACTATTCATTACTTTCGGTTATTGACTTTCACTCTTAAGCAAACGAGTGTATTTACATTCATTATCACTGAATGATGATAAACGTGTTGCTGTCTAATGTCTTATAATCCTGATCAATTTACACTAATCAGGTCGCAATTTGCATCTTTGTCAAAACGAAGCAGGGATCCCTTGCTGATAATTACCAAACGGTACGTAACCTAATCCAGGTTGTCATGTCAACTATATCTAAGCCACCTCTGCATACTATTACATATTAAACTGAAAGGATTATTGTGAAGCTAGGTGTTAGGTTTAGTTGTTAGTAATGGCAGCAAATTAATATTGGTTGGATACTAATAATTACCAGGGCCATTTGACAAGTATTTCATCCTAGTATGGAATTTTATGGCAGCACGAACCCTTGATTCCACCAGGGAACCCTGTGAGATGTAGTGAATTCTGGTGTTCAGACATGTCGGGAGTGAAATAGTTACCAGCGAAAACATTAGATGACTATCACTCCATATCACAAACTAGCTGGAGTAAGAATTTTACCATTGGATGCGGCCGGTGCAGGGGAACAAATGATTCAGCTTTTGCTGTGAAACTTGAAGTTTTTGGGTTGGATTTCCTGTTGGAATCGACGGAACGTACTGTTTTCCTGGTTTTCAATGGAATCCAACCAATATAAATCTGTGATGTATGCCAATAACTAAGATTATGTCAATGTTGAGGTTATTGTTGCTATTGAAGTTCAGTGTTTTTTTTCTTTTGTTGGTACATGTAAAAATAAATTATGACTAAAGTGAAAAATTAACCTTCTTCATTATATATTTAACCAGTTTTAAAAAGAAGGCACATCAATCACTTCGAGGATTATGAAGAAGAGTCAAATACTAATAAACAATTGATGAGTAGATTGTTATTATTTAAATTGTCAATTGTTAATAGGTAATCTAATAATACAATATTCATTTCAATGGAAATTAATCATGCTATAAAACCACTTGGGAAATCTTTCTTGTTATTCTCTATTACAATAAGTTAATATTTGAAACAGTTACCTTTATATGTTAATTTATTTTACAATACGTAGGGATATTTTCTCCCTACCTATGAATAAATTATATTAATCTTCTAAAATTGTGTTTGATTTAGGTTGACAGGTGTTGAAATGTTATATGTTCACTTCATAAAACCCAAGTTAATATGATTTATACCGTCTATTAAATGTATCTAATAATCAATGTTTACTTAAACAACGCAAATAGATTCATTGTCAGTTACTAGTCGTGAATAATGTAGAACCTAGTATATATGCACTTTAGTCCAACTTACCGTAACCCATTACCACGATGAGATAACATTTACAGTACTAATATGACAGTATAACTCAACAAGAAGGAATGAAGTAATGGTGTATAAAAAACGATGATGGAACTGTTGGTCTAACAAAAGATAAAGAGTGAATACATTTTAAACACTGCAATTGATTCTGAACCATATTACTTAATGTCTCCAGCCAACGATTATGATTATCGTGTAGACCTTAACCAGATAATTTGCATCTGTCTGTATGGCTTAGACTAAGTTTTAAAGACTTTATGGACTAACACAATGTTTCGGTTTCTCTGCTTCTACTTTTCTACTATCATACTCCTACGAGGGTTATTATCACATAATCAGGCAGCCGTTGGTCTGATACACAGCACATGTATCAACCATCTCAATCGATGAAGATTTATAATCTTTTCAACTGATCTGCTCTAAGTAAAGGTTTGATATTTAAGCAACGACAATATTGTTTTGAGATTGAAGTTTATTTTTTATAGTATTGTGAATAAGCATACCGTTTATATGTACTATTTAATTGTTTATATTCTAGAAGTTCAAGATGAGTTAATATCTAGTCAATGCATCCTCCCTCAAACCTGAAATCGACCTAGGGTTGGTGAGCCTTAAACAATCATACAATAATCACAGAGACTTACATTTGAGATCGAATTCATTTTATGTTAAATTAACTATCTTTCTAGGATGTATTTTTAGTTTAACTCTTGAACATCAATAAGCATAGCCAATACATTTTCTTAGCTGGTTATCTTTTGTAAGAGAGAATTTTAATAAGAAATAAAAAACTTCGAATGTTATTTTTTACTGACATTTAAAAAGAAATGTATTTACTGTCATTTACTTAATACGGTAATTTTAACATTAGGTTACAGTCTGTCAACTAGATGCCATAAATGACAACCTATTTTAGTTATCATTACAATGAAATGACAATATAATCACTATCAACATAGTAATGTATGCTTGTATATGAATGTTATATTGTTTAGTCTATGCATTTTAACAGTTGTAAGTAATCAAATTGACTAGGAAATATTTCATAAATAAATTATCTTCTTGTATAGCATCATATTTAGTTCACATCCTTTTAAATAATACATGATGCAAAATGATCAAGTTTCAAGTTTACAAATCTTCAGTAGTCATACACTGATAACATGTCTGTTATATCCCTAATTACGAAAAAAGAAAAACTAAATACATTCACGTACGTTTGCTTAAATGCCACTTTTATAAATAACTGAATTATAGCTTTGTTGACATGCTACGTTGTTAAGTTACGTAAATATAATGAAAATTTACTTAACATTGACAACTTTTCAATGGTTGGTACATTTCAATGGTTTATCATTGTGTCATATTATCATATTTATCATTTTAATTTACATTTAGTACAAAGTCAAAATTTACAGTAATTTACTTCACCCTCCCTTACCACACTACAATAATTCTTTACAGAGGAAAAGTGTTAGAGATTCGAAATCCCTAAAAATACAATTGTTCGTTGTATTGATTTTTTGTAAGCTTGATTTGTAAACTTTCATCACATTTATGTGAGTCACTGTGAGTTATACTCACAGAGTATATTTGACAATAATTCACTGCATTAATAAAATGCTTATGATTTCAATTAGATGAATAGTCACTATGACTATTCGAATACTTTGTAGATAATCGACTCTCTCTGTACCCATCTTACTGGAATAAAATGTCCTGATTACTCGTCTACTGTCTTCTAAATTTGCGACTAGGAGGGATCAAGGTGTTCGAGTACTAAAGTTGTTTGCGGTTAGTCAAACCATCAACCACGAGATATAACAAAAAAGATACATTTAAATATTCAGCATAAAATTTTTGGTTGAATTTAGTGTCAAACTTCCATGTTTTCTGTGATCGTTGTTTTATAAAATGCATTACGCAGTTGCATTTGACTATATATAACATGCAACTTGGATAATTTTAGAAATTATCATAGAAACGTTTATGAATGATTCTTTATATGGTATTCGGAAATGAATCTGTTAGCTTATACAATTAGCTTCTGTGAATCGGAGCACACTACACTGCGTAACACATTTTACAAAGTTATTCTAACTTTCAAATTAATTAATAAGTTTCAGTATGCATCATAGACATTTTAACACTATTAAGAATATACTACAGATAGTTTGATAAAATACCATAATTACTATAAGTTTTGAAATTGTATTATTTAGCTTATAAGAAGCTGTGAAGTATTCTATGACAGTTGAACTATTGAAATGTATCGTTTATTGAAAATCAGGCTTTCGCTAATATCACATACATTTTAGTTTGTAAATGAATTAAGTTTTAAACTAAGCGGCTATCGACTGCAAAACGATCGACTGGCAATATAATAGTCTATAACATCTCATGCATCTAGTGTTCGAAAAAAGGCATAAGCTGGCTGTTGTAATGGCACAAATTTTTAAAAAAGCAGAACCTATTTTGTAATATCAGTATTTTTTGTGTCAATATGGGTGTCATACTCAAAGGTAGCTCAATATATATCAGATAGTGTCTTAGTAGCTATTTCAGTTTAAAGCACTATTAAATTACAACCTGTAATTAACCTACTGACCACTTATAAAACTGAATATGTAAACGTGAAATTAGATATGAAGGAACTAGTACTCCCTATTTGACTGGATTCCAAGTTACATAGTTTTACAGATTAGAACCATTGCCACTAAGCTATTCGGGCTGCAACCCAACTTTTATAGCACTGCGTGAGATGTTTAGATTGATTGATTTCTGGGTAGAAACCGTGGGTAACAGCGTCTCCTTAAAGATTGCAGATACTTTTTAACAACGAGTACCAGCTTGAATAACTCTTACGTCGAACGTTTCCTGCAGACAGATTCCAAACCACCTTTCATCGCAAATTAGTACGCAAAACATGGTATTGCTGAGACTAGTGGCCACATTATACATCACAAAAACTTCAATTAGTATTATAAGGGTCTAAACAATCATTTCATTTTGTCACTCCTAAGTGGGTAAATTATAGCGATGAAATCGAATGATTGAAAAGGAAACATTTTATCTCTCCATCTCTCGTCAAAATCGTACAGTAATATTTCTAGTCTTTACACATAGTCGTTTATAATAAAGTAGTACAGCATTAAGTCATTGAGAATGATATCATAACTTTATCAAATACAGAAGGCAAATAAAACAATAGTTATAAGGTAATAAAAAGATAGTCAACAGAAAACAACATATAATAGAGTGATGGAAAAAAAATCGTTTACCATGATAGTTAGACGAAGATATGAAAGAAGCGAACAAAAATGTTACAATGATCTAAACTTTAATAAATGATCTTGTCAAAATAAAAGATCTGTTCAGTAAATTCTATATTGTTTAGAATTAATTGTATACGGGATCACGTGAAATTGCTTAGGTAACTTAAGTCTACTCTTTCTGTAGACTTTTGTAATGACATCATCTTGTCAAAAAAAGAAATGTATCATTAATCTAAATAGTATTGCTTGTATTTAAGCGGATTCATAAATAAACGTCATACAAAATATATAGAATTCTTTTGATTAGGTAAATTAATGGGAGAAGTTTGTTTTACGTTTAGGTAATAAATTACTACAGTTAATGAGTAAACTTCTAATTTATGTAAACGTTATGCCTATAATCTCTATAGGAGTGTAATACTAATTAATGTTTCTCATCAGATCAGATTATATGAATTAATATAACTAAGCTAATGTTTAACTGGTGCCTATCAATAGAACTCTTTGCCTTGATATACTACACTTAGAAGACTATACTAAAGTGACTTTAGATTACTTCTATTTGTAAATCAACAAAAGTCAGTTGATTTCAAAAAACTTTGGATAGAATAAAGAGTACTACATGAAGAACAATGGAGAGTGATGTGGAGATTTGTCATAGAAAAAGATAAATGATTAATAGTAATTAGTTAGTCAAGGTGTAGATCACATTAAACGACTCAATAACTGTCTCCAAAATCAAGCGATTTATAATAAATAAATATCTGTATATAGATTTGGTGAACTGCATTCATAATAATTAATAGTAAGAGCGAACATCGTGACAAGAAAATTGTTATGTAATAGAAAAAGATTTGTAGATCAGGAGAGTTGTTTTTTAAACTTCATTCACATAGCTGCATGGTCTAATTGTAGAGCATTCATCTTTATTTTGGATGATTTCAATGTGGCATACTTCTGATGGTAGCGATTATAAGTGATCCACAAGTAAACCATTCAGCTCAGAGAAGACAGCATAACCAAATAGTTTTGTAGAAGTAGCATAATACATAATTAAATATTTCCAGAAAATATTTTAATTGAGGTGATTTATATGTACCTGCATCCCAATATTGATGTTCACACTGGGATTGAAAGTGAGTCCGCTGTGTGCCAAGCGCCACCACGTTTAACACTAGACGACTGAGTTCAGACAATCATACTTGTGCGACGGGTCTATGTGTAACTAGGATAAATTTGTATCTTTCCGTTTCTACAGACTGAAGCTGGTCACTTCAACCGATGAGTCCCGAATCAGGTGAAACGCACTTCATGGATTCCACTTGCCAATCACAATCTATCTTGAATGATACACGTGATTGCTATATCGAAGCAATCCGCTCACGATGCACATATAGCAACAGAGGCCGACCTCTTTCAGTCCATAATAAATCAACGGGAAGATAGAAATTCATCGTAATTAAGTTTACTTGTTTATATTATTTACAGTTCGATTTTATTTGAATGCCATCGATAGGCAGGGAGCACTGAACAGTTGTCTTGACCTTGTATGAGACTTCATATCAGTGTACACACTCTGTTCCAATAAATATTCGAAAAAGGCTTGAAGGTCTTATGGTGATCTGTTAACCATTTACACCACTGGGTCAACTTTTAGAGCTTCATCGTTTTCAGAGGTATCCGCGTAACAGTCTGTGACATATACAAGCAACTACACTTGATACCTATCTCCACAACACCATCTCAGTTGGGTCACAATAATCCGCTAATTTGTGACTACGTTCATGAGGTTCCTGAAGTTGTAGTGAGAAGTCTTAACTGGTAGAGTTCATACTTGTCTAAAATGAGACAGTTAGCACCACTAATAATGGATGATCATCACGCTATATCATAAATGAATGAAAGCGGGAATTTTACTATTTGGACTCCAGTCAACCGAGTTATGGAGTTATGCGAATGTTTGTCGTGAGACTAGAAGACACTTGGTTCGTTAGAGGAATCGATGATGCTCTCTCCTGAAGAGTCGCATACTAGGGTGAAACAGGTGATCATCAATCCATGACTAATGTGTGTTGAATTTCCGAATGCAATTAGAATTGTGCTTTATTCTCTCCGACAAGAAATGTTGATTAGCATATCTATTAACGTATAGTAACAGATATTCCAGTTAGATAACTTCAATATTGTTTCAGTATAACAGAACTCTCAAGAAGTTACATATTACTGCTTGCTACTTACTTTAAATTTGGTTTCTTTAAAAGAAATACAACCAAAGACAAGATTACATATTTTGTTTTAGGATAAACTTGTATATTCCCGTTGATTTGTTATACACTGAAGCTGCTCAGTTTCTGTTGCTATATGTGCATCCTGAGTGGATTACCTCGATATAGCGAATAATATTCAAGCGAATATACAAGTTTCACAAGTATGACTGTCTGGACTCGGTAGTCTAGTGATGAACGCGGTGGCGTTAGACAGGAGATGGGCTGAGTTTGAAATCCCACTGTGAACATCAACATAGGGATGCAGGTACATCCAGCCGATGAGTACCAAATAGGACGAAACGCGCGTCCTGGATTCCACTTACCAGTCACAATCCAAATTATATATTACATATTTTGGCTAAGAATAAGCAATAATTTATAAAGAACTATCTGAACAGGAATAGTTAGTTATTTCCAGTTTAATTGATTCAAGCTTGAGTTCTGAGTACAAAAGTAGCATATATTATCCCTAATTTTGCAATCTTCAACCAAATCTATTCTAATTTAATAAATCTAATAAATACATTTTCATACTACTTATATTTAAAATTCTATTAGTAGTAATAAATAACTAATTTTATGAAATATTATCATCATATACAGAAAAATGAATTAAATGCTTTAATTAAATTGACAATTATTTCCTTATTTTCAATAAATTTAAATAATTATAATGAAATGAAGTTCGTGTGTATTTTTCATTATATCCATTACAGTAAAAGAAAATGACAGGATAAAAGTAGATGTTCTTAGAATTCTCTGAAACAATAAACTAATTCATTAAAATTCTATTAAACTAACTATCGAATAAATCAGTTTACATTGTTAGAAATGATATATTCCACTATAAAATTAATAAGTTTCAACAATATTACCTATTCATTGTTCATTCATTCACTGATGAAATGAGAAGTTATCATACAGATTGAAATTCTTATGATTCTATAAGCCATATGCATAACATCATTGAAAAGGTAAATATTGACGAACTAAAGTTGAAAATTCTTACATCACGAATTAGTTATTAAGAAGTGGATTTAATCATTTAATGTTATTTATTTCATGAAGAAAGTGAAAATGGACAATAATTGATTTATTACTTGCGTGATATTGAATTTAAATAATAAAAAATGGTTGGCTTAAAGTCTTAATGAAAGTGGTATCATACGTTGTGTTTTCATGCATTTAGTGTATTGACAATGTTTGTTAATGTCAATAAAATGATACTGTTGACAATGTTGTATACGCCAGATAACTTATAGCAGTTCATTGAAGTTGAAAGAACTTGTATAATGAATAACAACTTGATTTTTAAATAAAATTATAGGTATTGCAGTGGAATAAATGCACTATGTACATGAGTTGCTAAGCATTGAATTTACGTACTTCCAAGTGGTAAGTTCTAGAGAGGACGAGACTCAATTACTAGCAATAACAATAACATTTACTAATTATTACACTCTATTGTGTATGTTCATTTAGAAGATTCATGGTTAAGCTGTTCACATGTTTTAATTTTCTAAATATGTAAGCTAATGTTCTAACCAATTGAGGAATTATTAGAAATCTGTTTAACTAAAAAGTGAAAAGACTATAAAGTGTTTCATTTCATTCATCTGGTTTCATCTCCCTAATTAATTTAAAGAATTCAATATGTTTTATCAACCTGCTACTTTAATAAGTATTCTTTAAATAGTTTTTCACTATAGTCTTAAAAGTTACTATCCAGGTTATTTTACTAAATAATAATGAGATTGTTTTATGCTAATTAGTTGACTTTCCAAATATATTTTCTTCAACATATCCCAAATATTTTCGTGAACTATTCAATTAGCTTTCTTACGTACTATAATCTTGGTAAACAATTATCTTCTGTGATATATGGGTGTAACTACTGCTTAATAACCTAATAACTCAAATATAACATATCAATGTAGTTAATGTGTATACTAAATTTTATGTGATTTGTGATATTTTCATAACCATTGACTATTTATGCAATAAAATTCTTAACGATGATCATTTAGACGATGTGTTTCTTTTAGTTATCTATCAATAAACATTAAGAAAACTTCAACTTAATATTCATATGTTTTAATAATTACCATTTAAGTGTATTTTAATATTAAAGTAAGGTGAGGTTAATGCTAATAATCAACTCATTCTCATGTAGTTACAACATTAAATATATCGAAACCATAATTGGCATTATCATGAAGTGTATACAACTGAATAACACGTCTAAGTCTTTACAAATAATACATGAGAAATATATAAAAAGTATGCAGTTTATATTCATATATTTTATGCATACTTTACTATTTCTATTACAATGAATCCTTATCTAATCTATTATTATTTACTTAATATTATTCAATGTTAATAAAACATTGAACTAGTTCATTCAGTTTTGTTTATATTTAGTGTTTACTGTACAATCATTTCGATAACATGATTGAATAGCTTATTTGTTTTTTTTTCTATTTCCATATTGATAAACCTTTTTGTTGGCACGTAAATGTTTCTATGTATATACAGCATATAGAATCCGGTTTAACCTAAATGTTTTATTTACATGACATAAGCAATCAACTTCTTAAATACACTTGATTACATTACTTTGCTTTCTAGTTAAAATTTTTAATCATAGTGATAAGAAAAGCAACAACAACAAATAATGTTTTCCAATTTTTTGTTTTGTTTATTTTTCTTTTTGTTTAACTTTTGTTTTTCTCAGTTTTTCTTCTCTATTTTTTATTTACTGTAAAAAAATTTAATTTTCAGAATTAATAATTATGCATCTTTATTAGATAAGAATTTAAAAAAAAAAAAATGAAAATTCAATTCAATTATTCCTTAATTGAAAAAATATTTTGTTAATGTTACATGGAGACTAAAACAGGATGTAATTCTGTTTTGTTCTTTTTTTGTTCGTTTGTTTGATTGTTTGTTAAGTAAATTAGAAATTTCACGACAATTAGTTTTTTTTTAGAATTTGTGTTTACCGCGGTTTACTTTTTTTTTTAAAAATATTAGATTATTCACATAGATAAAAGTAAGTTCCTTTTTCAATAGCTTTTATAAGTATTAGTTAAACTAGTAAGGAGACTATAAAAATCTACAATTTCTAAGTTGATTTGTGTTTGTCTGTGAAGATTGGTAATAATTAGGATGAACTTGTATATTCCCGTTGATATGTTATACACTGAAGCTGGTCAGTCATTGTTTCTATACGTGCATCCTGAGCGGATTGCCTTGATATAGAGAATTTTTCACAAGTATTATATAAGTTGGATTGTGGACGCGCGTTTCGTCCTACTTGGGACTCATCGGCTGGATGTACCTGCATCCCTATGTTGATGTTCACAGTGGAATTTGAACTCAGCCCATCTCTTGTCGAACGCCACCGCGTTCATCACTAGACTACCGAGTCCAGACAGTCACACTTGTGCAACGGGCATATTGGCATTAGGATAAACTTGTATATTTCCGTTGATATGTTATACACTGAAGCTACTCAGTCTCTATTGCTATATGTGCATCCTGAGTGGATTACCTCGATATAGCGAATAATTCAAGCGAATATACAAGTTTCACAAGTATGACTGTCTGGACTCGGTAGTCTAGTGATGAACGCGGTGGCGTTAGACAGGAGATGGGCTGAGTTTGAATCCCACTGTGAACATCAACATAGGGATGCAGGTACATCCAGCCGATGAGTACCAAATAGGACGAAACGCGCGTCCTGGATTCCACTTACCAGTCACAATCCAACTTAAATGATTGGTATTATGTTGTAGTTGATTGAATACATTACAGATTGATGTTGAGAGTGCACTATTGAAAACTAGGGAGCAGTGGATAAATGTTTTACTCTAGTATGAGATTACTTAGAGGCACACACCCTAGATTCCGCTCCAGGAGATTTAAGTTGGCAAATGCCAAAGCAACTGCAACACTTGGCCGACGAGTATCCAATAGTATGATTCTCACTTCCATCAATTTATTTATCATGATTGGTAATAATTGTATCACTATTGACAAGTTTAAACTGCCCTAGTTACAACTACTAGAGCATATACTGCTGAAAAGTTCCATACTCAGACAAAACAGTAGTCCAATGTTCCCTGGTTTCCAATAGTGCTCTGCCAACACCAATAGATAACGAATTTAAACGACTAAAATTTCTAAATTTTCAGATTTAAAAACATCGTTAAAAGGGTTACATTTCAGGAAGAATGGGGACCTAATCAATTTAGGCCACATAAATATTATTTGTTTAAGGTTTTAGTTCGTATGAACAGTAACTAACTCACGAAGTACAGTATTAAGGCAGATTCAATAAATAGGGTGGAGTAGAAATGAGGAAACAATCAACAAACAAGTAAATAAATTACTTTTAAAGATTGTTGAATTTTAACTTGATACTATGAATCGGTCTGAGTTAAATAACCATTAAAAACCAGGGTGCATTAAACAGCTATTTCACCTTAGTATGAAATTCTTCTTCAGTGCTCATCCGCGAGTCACAGGACCTGAAATTGAAATTCAACAATCTCCACAACATCCAATTACAGTGAATATCAGCTCACTATGGACTAACTTCTGGTAGTAATTTTTGGAGTCCTAGTAAGAATATATGATGAATGGTGTTCAACCATGTCAGATGTAAGGCAGTTACCCACTGATTTCAATAGATGAGGTCAGGCAGATCTACTACAAAATGACTGAGTTCGGTACATCTATCGTTGAAAAGTGGCCAAATGGTTTGACAGTTAAGCATTCGCCATAAATTCTGTAAGCCTTTGGCTGGATTTCCTAGCAGTTGGCCAACTCAGACCAATTCGTGATACCAAATTAAAATAAGCAACCACATCTATTAAGGTATTTGATACGTGTATGCTAGTATAGAGGCGATCTTTTCACATTGTATATACGATGACAATGAATAATTAAACATATTCAATTACACAAGTAACTTTTAATTAAATACCGTTTTTGATTAATTAATTACTTCTAAAATTACTTCTCATCCAATGTATTACAGACAGCGACAAAGCACGCTCAATTTTTTAAACAGTTATTATCCTGTCGTGGCTCTATGGCAACCAACCTGTTTTATATAATACGTGCGTATATATTTAGCTATTTTAAATCTATGGATACTCTGTCAAATTTAGTAACAAGCTAACAATCAGAATGACAAATTTAATGTTAGTGATAACCAACGACCAGTTAAATTTTGTTTAGGAAATACTTTATATGTATAATACGTAAATAGGATTGAACAGTGGTTTAGTAAATTGATATTGTTTGAACCTACCGAAATATTGTATGACTTCAACTTACGGTTCAGATTTTCTTCAGCAGGCTAGAATCTAATTTCTTCGATAAACTTTAAAATTGAATTAAAGCGATCTCGGTTAGGCAATAATGAAACTTAAGGAACACTAAGAAGCTGTTCGATATTAGTATGGTATTCTTCAATATGCACCCAAGATGCACTGGATAAGCCTTCAGTAATAAAATTTCTATCCCAGTTAATTTGTAACATAGCACAACAATGAGTTTATGACATTTCCTCATAATTATTCCATGTAAAACAAATGACGCTCAAACATGACGCTATATACAAACATCAACGAAATAAGAATTTCATCATTTAAAAACTACTCACTGGTATTGAATTTTAAGTGTTCCATACAAGGCCTGAATGTCCTGAATTCAAGTTTCTAATAAAGTCGTTGGTATATGTGGAGTGTCATGCAAGAATAAACCTGGTACCTAGTGTTTCTTGGTTTTGATTATCACTCAACTAAGATCAATCTTTGACAAATAACAAATTTAAACATCTAGAAATTATCACAATTCAATTAGAATAGCTTGAGTAATATGTTATAAGTATTTTTGGTCCAAAAAAGAAGGAAAATATTTGCAAAACGTGGGCGCCGAGTGTATGTAAGACATATGAATAGAATATATTTGCAAATAAATCTTAGTGGATGAAATTAATGAAAAATTTTAACGTTTCGCTCGGCAAGCTCGTCCGAGCTTCTTCAGGAGAACAACCAAGATCAAAATGTATTGAATATAAATGTAAATAAGGGGTCACATTTGATTACGAATATCCAATCGTATACGGGGTATGAAGATGTTACCTGAGTTATTGTAAGTGAATTAATGTTGAAAATGTAATGGATGAAGGAAGATGTGCACTTCGTGTGTAATTTCATGTTACCATCATTTGTTCTGAGCTGTGTTCACGGAGTGCGATAGACGATCTGAAGATAGGCTTGCTATCAAATCATAGTAGAAATAAATCAGTGTGATGATAATTATTGGTCAATGGGTGGGTGTATGTTTGCCAATGGTAACTGTGTGATTAGAATAAATAATTCTAATCAGAATCAATCAGTCAATATATGGAATGTGTTGGAAGTTGGAGTAGTAGATAATGCTTGAATTCATTTGTTAACCATTAGTTGTTAGGGTGCAGTTAACAGTACTGCGTCTGGTCGGCTTATATTATTCGGATTTGCCCATATGTATAGGGCTTCAGATATTAGACTTTCTTTGGAGGAATTAAAATCTTTTTGAAGGATTTTAATTCCATCACAGTTGATACTGTGCTCTGGTTCTATCGAATGTAATGCTATTGCTCACTTATTTTCAAGTTTCTGTATGTTGTCAGAGGATTTGAAAATGTGTTTTGAACAAAGTATATATTCTTTCACCCTTACATTCAACTGTAGTGATGATTCTCCTACGTATACAGTATTGCATTTGTTACATTTACTGGTGCAAAGCCCAGCGTATTATTTGTTCGGAGAAAAACACGCATGCCATGTTTATTTAAAATTCTTCTAATCTCTTCAGATGTTCCATTTATGTATGGCACAACCACAGTGACAATCCACTCTTTCGGTTGGACCTTCAGTTTGCCATGACAAAGTTCTTAGGCTCGTTGTTCATCATTAGTGTAGACATTACTAAGTTTAATTCAGTTCCTTTTTTTTATTATCTGTGTCTAGTTGGTGAATCCTGTTTATCAGGCTCCCAATAACTGTCACTTTTGTCGATTTAGCATCAGCTGATTTATAGTCAAGGTATTTTCCAGAATATAGTGGTTTCCGAAAAATGTTAATCTAAAGTCAGTTATATTGTTTCCTTTCAATCAGACAGTCGAGGAAGGATAATTTATGATCGATAGTCTCGATTTCCTTAGTGAAATTGATGTTGTTGGAAATACTGTTGACCTTTACAAGAAGTCCAACTAATGCATCTCGTTTCGTAATAATGAAAGTGTCATCTACGTACCTTAGCCAAAGTTTGGGTGGATAGACATATTTTGAGAGTTCACTTGTTTACAGTGAATGCATAACCAAGTTGGCAACTATTGGGGACATTGGGGATCTCATCGCTACACCTTCTGTTTGTTTGTAGAGATAATCTCAAAACTTAAACAATGTAGAATTTAAGCATAAATTCAAGCATTTAATAACTTCAGAAGGATCTAAAAGACAATGTAGACTTAAGTCATTGTCTGCAAGTTATTATTCATTTATAATATATGTCAAAATATTAATGGGGACATTAGTGAATAAAGAGCAGGCATCATCTTCTCTTAAACGTGTTTGTCATCCTGTTCTTAAAACCGAATGCATCTTTAATTTTATATTTTGCCTCTTTATAATAGGGTTTAAGTATTCCAGCCAGATATTTTGCAAGATTATATGTCTGCGAGTTTGTGTAGTCTACTACCGCTCTTAATGGAACATTCATCTTGTAGATTTTCATCAGTCCGGAGAATCTACAAGAGCTGTAACTTCTTAGGGCAAGATAGAATTGTAAGGAATGTCCTAGTTTCGCTTAATAGATCGCAATATTCTACTTCTTTCAGCCTTTAGGTTGTTAAGGGTGGCACGACATTTGTTTATCTTAATTTGTTCATATGGACTCTCATCTACGTGTTCATTTGCTTTATTGTTGTAGTCAGAAGTGTTCATTACTACCGCAGTATTCCCTTTAATTGCCATTGGGATAATAATTGTTTTTGCTATACATAGTTGTTTCAGAGCATAGTCTATCAATCTCGAGTGTTGTCAGTGTCAAAATGAACAGTATATCCGGCACTTAAAATTGTCAAGGTGATCATCATCATCATAAGAATAAATACTTATCGGGGGGGGGGTGAATTGTCCATCAATAATGTGAATGCAAATCAGAATGAAACAAGAGCTCGTAAGAAGGAAGACTAAGTGTAATGTATATTAAATAGTGTTAAATAATGAAGTGGAGTTAGTATTTACAAAAGTTGCTCATGTGATAACGAGACGTATAATAGTAATAATAATACAATGACATAAATAGTAATAACAATAATATCTGAAAGAAGAGTGAACCAAAGTTGTAGTGGGGCGTAGGCGGAATGATTATATGCATTAAGTAAACTGGATTAGCTTTCGATTATTTATTTCGGTGATCTGATGTTGGCCATGGTAAAAGAATAGATTGGACACATTCCTTTTGGATGTAGAGCTCCGGCTTCTTAGTATGAATAGCACTTACTTCTGCCATATGAAGAACTTTGTGTCTTACCGACTTTGGTAGACAGTTATTAACATGAAACATCATTGAAAACGACCGACTGACTCTGAAGTATATCCTATTTCCACTAAATGAGCAAGTGCTTTCCTAATAACTTTCTTCATCATACCTTTGTTGTTGAATTGACGAATTCAAAAAGGTGGCCATTCTAGGCAATTTGACTTTCAGTTTTGATGCCACTATCGAATGCGTGGAAAACATTAATCTTAACCGACCTGTGTTAAACGTTCTCTCAAGTGTTCTGTGTAACCTGTGGTCTATATATGTATATATATAATAACTAGTAAAAACAGTTTAAGTTAACTGATAATGAACTTTGAGACAGCTTGTTTACACCTTTTTAGGAGTACAACATTAAAGATTTATGTGCATGAATTTAACTACATTTTATTGATGAACTCTCATTGTGTAAACTCGCTCTTGTGACTCAATGTTAAAAAAAAAATTTCAAATGTGTCATCGCAAGTTTGTAGGTATCAGTCTTTTCCATTTATTTTCTCTCTTTGTGGAATTACAGCCTCTTCATTAATTCTCATCGGAATCATACAGTTTCACAATATGTAAGTTTTACCAGCGAGTTCTATGGGCAGTAACTGATGTTTTATATAACAGATGTTAGTGTTAATTACATACATATTAGCAACAAATGTTGTGTTATAGAATTCTAAAGGTTAATAGAACTCCATTGATCAATTTTTACTGTCGATTGGAATATATTGTATTAATGAGTGGTGTAACAATTTTCTTACAATGTAATATGCCACCCATGATTACAACAAACTAATGAAAATGAATACAGCAATATCAAAGTACGATCATGGTTCAGGCTAGAGAGTATATAACAAGTTATTTGTGTAGGGCTAACTTTTTGAAGAAAATGCCATCACACCAGAATAATGATGGTTGTACGGTTTTCTCTGAAAACAAAGAAATAGCTTGGTAATATGATAAAACTACTTTACAGAGTTTTGCATGCATACAGTGTCCTGATCTTACTTGTAATAACACCTTCATAATATGAACTATGATAAAATAAGTCAGTTAACTTTAGTGGAGAACAATACTAATGCCTAGTCATCATTTACTATTCTACGAAAGTCAATGGATTAGATAATCAAATTCACTCTTACATATCAGGATTTGTCAGTTTCATTACTATTGTTATGTTCTGCATCAGTAAATTTATTGCCATGCAAATAAATAAAAAGTTTCCTTCAACTCTTAACAATACACAAATACGAACGATATAAAATTAATATACATCAATAATGCTAGTCTACTGTATCTGTTGTTTGAACTATTCCAGAACATGAGGATTAGAACAATCTACAATTGAAAATTTTAGAAAATACTAAATATTTAATTTTTTTGGTACAATGAATTACAAATCTTTTAATGTTTTATTATGTCTTCAATTAATAATTCGGGTTCCTGCAAAGTAGTACAGATGGTTCAGCGTTCACCGTAAGATCTGATGACCGTGGGTTTTATTTATTGGTTGAATTGAGTGTCCACTGATGGAGAGTTCCGTCATAGGATAAACATCTATCCAGTACCTCATGGTTTTCTGTGGTGCCCAAATGTATTCAGAAACTGACTAGCGTAATTAGCTAAACTTAATATCTAACTTCACAAAACCAGTTTATTATGTTATTGAGTTGAAAAATCACAAAACGATTTAATCGCCGACAGCGCTTTCTTCGAAAAACTCAAAAACTCATTCCTAGTTTTAAGTTTGTGAACATCCAACTACCTGATATTTTTAGGCATTAAGTCGTTTCAAATTAACAGTAGTTCAAAGAGTACAGAGTTACAAATCAAATCATTTGATTGTTAGATTAACCAGAAAGACCAGTTTGATTATGTAAATATCATGCATGTCGAAAGAGTGGTCAGTGTGTGTGTGTGTATGAATTTATGTGTAGGGGAAGAAGTGCATAACAAATATTAGTAATGTCAATGAGTAGAGTTAATTTATTAGTGTTTCTAGTGTGAAATTAATTGTATGATGTACAATTGTTTGGCAAAACCACATTCTCTTCTATCTAAATCAGTTGAGTCTAACTATGTATGAGAAGCCTCAGTCACTTGCCTTTCTTTGTAGTTGGGAAAGCTTTTCTGGATTACTTTATTATTGTTAATATCGAGTTGATAGTCGTTGAAGATAGTAGGTGTTGCCATTACTGAAGAAGTGGATACAATTAAACCAGTGTAACCGTAAGAAAACTGAAATCTCCTACACATCGGAATTATACAAATATATTATTCATTTTAAACTATCTAAACCAAATATTATTTAATTTGGATTGTGACTGGCAAGTGGAATCCAGGAAGAGTGTTTCGTCCTATTTGGATGCACATATAACAGCAGAGACTGACCAGCTTCAGTCCATCACAAATCAACAGAAAGATACAATTTTATCCGAATACCTATGCTCTCGTTCCACAGGTGCGACTGTCTGAACTCATTAATTCAGTGGTGAACGCGGTGGCGTTTGACACGGAACGGAATGAGTTCGAATCCCACAATGAATATCAAAATTTGGATGTAGGTACATCCAGCCGACGATTTTTAAGTAGGATAAAACTAGCGTCCTGGATTCCACTTGCCAGTCACAATCCAAATCAAATAATACTTGCTAATAATCGCTCTATCATGGCAATCTTTCAGGACGCACAAATAGAAACAGAAACTGATCAGCTTTAGTCCATAACAAATCAACAGGAATATACAAGCTCATCCTAATATCTAAATCAACGCTCAGTTTATTTCAAAATTATGAAGCCCACGCTTGGTAGTAATATCTATGCAACAACCTATTTCAATAAGTGTCATATTAATTTAAAAAAATTATGAAACTTAATCTAATGGATATTCACTTAGTTTCCACATCGGTTTCAATGATATATAGTGTTTACTGATCATTGAAATTTACTAGAATATTGAATAGATATGAATACCGAAATCGCTGATTCACTGAATTTTAGAAACATACTCGCTTAAAGGCACATTTCTAATAATACAATGAGAAATTCATGAAGACTACTTCCATAGAGTTAAAGCTCCTACATATTCCAGAGTTTCGCGATCAGGTTGAGTGTGACTTAGCTAATGATAATTGTGTTGGATCTAAAGATTTCACTTTTTGACCTGTATGACTGAAGTGTAATACTGGCTGCAGAGGCTACCACTACATTGGCCGTCGTCACCTATATTGTTACTGATTGTGGAATAAAAAAGAGATAGGTCGTCTGCAAAGTGCAAATTGTTTAGGTCGGGCGTCAACTAGTTCTTTCATTCGGTTTGACAATACTCTGTTGAAGACTTTTCTTGGTACTAAATGTAAAGTGATGTCTTGGTGGTTCTCACACTTGCTGGAAACTCCTTTCTTTGGTATCACGAGAAAGTACTCCTCTTAGCTGGTGCACTGTCTGGTTCTGCCGACTCGCCACTCTTGGTATATCGGATGGAGGGTCGATATTTATAAGGAATTCTGTAAATGTTGCTTAGATGACTGGTGGGTTCATTGGGAATGGTCTATTCAAGAGTTCTTCGAAGTGTTCTACCCACTTATTTTGTTGTTCTTGGGTCACAGTGATTGGTTTACTATCGTTGGTCTTGACTGGTCTTTCCGGCTTACTGTATTTTTTAACTAGCTTCTTCGTTGTATTGTCTCCATCTCTTTCAGCTTTTTACGCTGTCATTGACAGATCTTCTATACATTTTGGTTTGTTCGCACTAATACTTCACTTCACCTGCTTGTCGGCTTCTGTGATGTATCTTGTCCCTCTTGTGGGCCAAAACTACCTGGTATATTGGAGTCATTGCCTCTTTAACCTCTTCCTATCTTCTTTTTGGTAGTCTCTTCTCCTACTAATGAAACTTGAAAAGCTTGGAACTTACGGTTGAGATGTGTCGTGGATTCGTTGTTTTTAGTATGCCTAAGAAGGATTGTACTAAGATTTTACTAAGTTGTTGATTTGGTTTTCTAATGCTTATTTAACTTCACTTTTATTTAGACCACTACCAGCTAACTATCTGAAGTTATATCAGCCCCTCTCTTGGTTTTAATGCCTTTCATTTTCTTTCCAAACTTCTTATTCATACAAATGTAATCGATTTGTTATCAGTAGTATGGTCATGTAAACATAAACGCGTATACTTATTTTAACTACTACAAAATATCTCAAATCTGATATTTCGAGTTTAGCATTTCATTTACTAATATCACTTTACTAACCGTAGGGAGTTCTGTAATTCTAACGAAATCCATCATGAACAGCACTGATTTTTACTGAACTTTTCAGAGTTGACATTTTACTTTACATTTTATTTAATGAATATTTTATTCATATAGTATAGTTATTCTTATCTTCAACACATTTAAAACAATAAGCCTTCAGAATTCGTAAGTATAATTTATAGAACGTATATAGATGTATCACATTATCTAGTTGAAATAAACGGAAAGTTCTATTTTGAATCATAATGTTCAATTCAAGCCCAAATTTATATAGAAATAAACAATAAAATTGATAGAAGAAAACATATTTTTCATTCACTTAGTACATTAAAACATATCGACAGTATCTACATGAAGCAAGATGAAGAAATCCTAATGCTTATTTATTCATTAGAAACAAACTAATGTAAAATGATTCATTTCTTTTGGTCAGTATAAATACCAGTGCTACAAAGTGAAGTTCTTTTAGAAAGATGGTTTAAACTACAAATTGTCGTTATCAATTTTAAAGTGAAGGCATTTGAAGCTAAATCAAACCTATGTTTTAACGTAATCGTATTCATGTTAATTTTTATATGATTGACAGATTAACTATCATTAGAATATGACTGGTTTCATAATAAAATGAGGCAACATAGAAATAAATATATGATGATGTGACTATAGTAACAAATTAAAGGTGCTATAGTTTTCATTATACTATGAATTCAAAAGTACATAAGTCACACATACTCTATTTTCATTACACGGCGTTTCGACCAAATATATATATATATATATATCTGCCTCTAAATCTCCCAGGGTTACTGCCGGTCCCAAGCCGGGGTAAAAGAGGAGGGTTGGGCATGGGGCTAGCATCCCCGTCCTGTAAAACCCAAGATTGCTAAAAAATCGATAACCAGGTTCAACAAACTAAACCATTTAAACTATGCCCTGGGAGTAGAAGGAAAGATTACGACGCCTCATGGTGAAGGTCATGATTGGCCGGAAGTCATGAGGACGATGCCACTTCTAACAACCAGAGCAAATATTTTTATATGTACATAGAATGTTTGGACAATGTGGGAGAGTGGGAACAACAATCAAATAGCTGCAGAAATGAGGAGATACAACTTGACAACGCTCGGAACCAGCGAAACCCATTGAACTGAAGCTGGACAGAAAACATTGGATACAGGAGAGATGCTGCTGTACTCTTGCCACGAGGGGGAAAATGCTCCTCACATCCAAGGAGTTGCTCTGGTTCTGTCCAGAAAGCACGTAATACACTTGTAGAATGGGATTACATAGACGCAAGATCATCAAAGGATCTTTAAAAACAATGAATGAAGAGGATTATAATGAATATTATCCAATGTTATGCACAAACCAACGACGGCAACGACGAAGACAAAGATCAGTTCTACGATAGACTTCAATCAATTATAGCAAAGTGTCGAGAAGAGGATCTAAAAATAATCTAGATGGGGGGGACCTGAATGCCAAAGTCAGAATGGACAACACTGGATGTGAAGAAATCATGGAACGACAGGGACTGAGGGACAGAAATGACAATGCTGAAAGATTTACAAATCTATGTGCTTTTAACAAATTGGTTATAGGTGGTACAATATTCGCCCACAAACGCATACACAAGGCTACATGGGTCTCACCGGATCATACTACAGAGAATCAAATCGATCATATATGTATTAATAAAAAATTTAGAAGATCAATGGAAGATGTGAGAACAAGGAGAGTAGCTGATATAGATACAGACCACTACCTTGTGGTTGCTGAAGTGAAAATGAAGCTAAAGAAGAAATGCACAACTGGAGTAACAGCATTACAATGGTTCAATACAGCCTTTCTTCGAGATACTGACAAACAATATAAATTAAAAATAGCTCTCAACAACATGTTCCAAGGCTTACAAGGTCTACTGAAAGAAGACGAAACCACAGTGGGGGACAACTGGAAAGAAATCAAAGAAGCACTAACCAAAACGTGTCAGGAGGTTTTGGGTGGCAAGTAGCACCATTATAAGAAACGGATCTCCACTGAGACCCTGAGTAAAATTCACGCAACGATGAACAAGAAGGCAAAAATCAACAACAGCCGAACAAGAGCAGAAAAAATCGAGGCATTAACTGAATAAACACAAGCAAATAAGCAAATAATGAAGAGCATTAGAGTTGATAAACGGGCAGGCAAAGCAGAAGGACTTGTCAGAAACAAAGAAGGCAAGCCAATCACCGAAATTCAAGAACAAAGTAATAGATGGATAGAACACTTTGAGAAACCCTTGAATAAGCCAGCTCCACTGAAGCCACCAGACGTAGAAACAGCAACTACAGATCTTCCGATAGATGTCACTTCACCAACGATGGAATAAATCAAGATTGACCATCAGGCAAATCAAAAGTGAGAAAGCAGCAGGACCTGAAAGTATGCCAGCTGAAGCACTCAAGTTAGATACAGATGTAACAGCAAAGGTGCGCCACGCTTTATTCAAAAGGATATATATATATATATATAGTATTTAGATAAAAGACATGTCATAATGAGGGCAAAAACACTGAATCGCCTGTATAATATATTTTTTAGTGTAGAGAAATATGAGTTATGATTTCCTAATATCTTCATTAAGAACAAGCTTATGCATTCAGTCTTCAATTAAGATGTTTGAACAAAGCCTTTTCGGCTACCCAACTAATGTAACTAAAATAGGTGTGACGAAATACATTGTATTAGTTAAAAATCAATGGTATTAATTTCTAAGCCATTGTGTTACAGTCGGTTGTTATCTAAAAACAAAGCCTTTTAATTAGATTGTATATTTTCAATATTAAGGAAACTATTTTTTTTTCTAACTTTACACTTTTTAAAATGATTAGATTTCATTGACGCCAAAAACACATTTAAAAATATTTTCCATCACCATTATTTCTGGACTACTAAATGGTAAATGTATTACGGTCTCCTAGAATATTATAAAACCTATTTTCCCAGTTGTTTCATATCATTTTGATAGTTTGAACTAAAAGCTGTCGTTTTTAAATTACTGAATATAGACATTTGTAGTAATCTTCATTATGTTCCCATTAAACAGAACTTCTGCTTTCATATGATCAATTCTATTGATAATGAACATTACAAAAATTACAATAAGCACTTTAGTGGGTTGAATTCATCACAGATGCTTGATGATAAGGTACCACTAAAAACCAGGGAGCAGATGGTTAGGCACTCATCAAACTGTATCCCCTAGGGCTGAACCTATGGTATTCACTACTTAGGAATCTCATATTGGAACCAAACAACTGTCCAGTGCTCGTTGGTTTCCAATGATTCCCTGCCAATAGAAATCTGTGCTGAATTTAATTAATTACACTGAATACCAATCTTCAATAACCATCATATTTTAACAAACACGATGTTGATTATTTAGAACTTTTCATCAAAATTGAAATCAATATATTTTTTCATATCAGAAATAAATTGAAGTAAATTTTTGTAATCAGAAACAATAAATTAAATGTAACATAACCGATGTCAATGAACGAGATAAAATAAACTGATACTAAATTGCAGACCATATTCAAACTGAATATTTTCTATAAGTTAACAAAGAATTTTATACTACTGAAATGTAAGATAAGCAACATTATCAACCTCACTCTATGTAATCTGATGGTATAAAATATCACTCCTTATAAGTTAACTAATGTGTATTACACTAAACTGTTTATAATGTGAGGTAGGATATATTTGTGCTAATTTTATCAAATGTATATTACAGATGATGTTAATTATTAGTTACACTAAATCTGAAATGTCTGTCTATTATGACGATTGTTGGACTTAAATTTCAATTTTAATCTCACGAATTCATCTGCATCCGACAACTGTTGAATACCTGGAAGCATCGAACAGTTGTCTCTTCTTAGTTTGGGACTCAGTAGTGCGCATTTTTGCCCCAATGGGGGAGATCGAACCCAGGACCCTCCGGCTCCGAGGCGAACGCTTTACCATTAAACCACTGAGTCGTCTCACAAAGGTTGATATTTCCAATTCAGTCAATTTGTGATACGTTGCGCGATTTCATACATGCCATTTAAATTTGATGCTATAGATTAACGTAAATTAGACAACTATTAAAAACCAATATGAAATAAGTAGCTGCTCCATCACTATATTGGGCCAAACAGTACTGTACACCTAAGAACTCACCCCATCAGTGCAACCAACCTTCATGATTTACGGTGAATTCTTAATAGTTAGATCTCTAAAGTGGTTGATATTTTGAATTACGGTTAATTAGTAATATAAAACATATTCTCTTCCATTTCCATCAATGGGTAGTGGTTTTACAGTCGATATATTTGAACATTGATTGTTATGTTTGTTTTCTAAAATTTTAACATGACAATATTACCTCGATAGACACTACATATATCAGTTAGCTGATGCCGCTAAAATTGCTGGTTATAAATGCAAACGTAAAATATGTGTATAATTACTTATTCAAAAAATCTATACCCATGACCATACACAAAATCTATATGGGACAAACGTTGCTAAGACCCCGTACTAATCATTTCTGATTGAATTCAAATGCAAAACATTTTGAAAAAGTACATATACTTAGTTTGAAGTACTCCTTTTTATGTATTTTGACAAAATTTACTATTACCTCTAGCATAAATTGACATGAATATACGAATTATCATCCTTTAAGCTAACTGTAATGAGATGAAAATGTTTGTGAGAAGAATATACCCTTTAAGAATTTCTTATCAGGTTCTATCCTCAATTATGAACTCGAAATTATTGATCATCGAACATAAAACAGCCAATTCTAAGGAAGATACATCATTTAGATAAGAAGGATTGCTTATAGATAAAAATCCACCCTTTAAGCTATCACCAATCAACAGTTATACACTCAGCGATGTGTTAGCACTGAGTTTACGTGGAACCATACAAACAATATCCAACCCTGTGAAAATGTAGCTGATATTTTCTACCCTCCCGATAGTAAAACCGAAATTGAGGGATAAATTACTTAAGCTTGTTACACCTTTTTTATCTACAAGTTCAAATGTTCTTGTTGAGAAAGTTACATTTGCAGATACTGTAGAAATTTACTTCCACGTGTTTGTAAGCACTCCCAACACGGCTAAGCATCGGTATTGTCATAAGCTCCCACAGTTCGATTTCGGCCTACATAGTTCAAAGTGATCAAGCAATGAGCAAAAATCAATCAATTGTTATAATCTATTATGCCCATAGTTATCTGCCAACACGAGTTTAACTCGGGATCCTTCAAACAGCAGAAACAATAGTCATAAAGCTTAGGAAAACAGAGTAATACGTTCAACGTCTACCTAATCTGTGGCGAACACAAGATCCAATTAGTCAGTTTTCATCTTAATTATAAGATGACTTAATTGGAATAGTGTACAAATAACCTTCTCTTTATGTGTAATTCCATAACCTTGTCTTATCGAAATATTACTTCCTTTATTCTTATCACTTCACTACTTAGTATCAATCCATATGTGACGTAATTTTCGGAGTAATTATTTGATCTAATTATAATTCTCTCTCACTTTACTAGTATTACACAAATGTAAAGTTGTTGTACTTAACATTAATCCCCCCTCACACACACTTCATACTTAATCAATATCATGGAGATTTGACTGTGATTTATGTAGCTTCCTTCTTGAATCCGACAGGTGGTTTACAATTCAGAACAATAAACACGATAGTTATTAATCGTATAGATGATTGACAATATGTTATTTACTTTCAGTCTGTTCTATCTACAGCTGTAGATTATCAATTTATGTGCTTCAGTTTCAATCAATTCGGATGTTGAAAAAAACATTAATGATAATCTGAATAATTACCAATATAGATAGAGGATTATAAGTAGATTCCAGTAGAATTTCAATAATTCTATAGAACTATTCTCATTTTGTTTATACAATAAGCTGACAAAACATAATCACACTATGAACTAAGTAAATATTTCTATAGGTTACATTGAAATACTTTAATCTGTTTAGTTAGTGTATATTGAATGTTTATAATGATATGCTTTGTTTTAATTCTTTACTACATTTTGTTTACTTTATTCACCTTTAAATGTCATTTTCAGTTGTTTTGTTATTTTTTATGACTTATTACTTATTTGGTTCTCATTTTCAGTATGTTTAATCTTTGAAAAAAGACAAAAACAATTAAATTCAAACTTAACGTATTGAATAGAATGAGTATTAAATATAAGATTGAAAAAAAATCAATTCATTTAATTGTTACTGGTTATTCAATTCTGTTAAGGTGTGTGTAACTCTGCCAGTTATCAATGGTATGCAGTAAAATCAATGATCAGTCAGGATTGCCTAATAAAAATTTCAGTAAAGTTAGGATAAACTTGTATATTCCCATTGATTCCCGTGTGAACATCAACATTGGGATGCAGGTACATCCAGCCGATGAGTCCCAAATAGGACAAAACGCGCGTCCTAGATTCCACTTACCAATCACAATCAAACTTATATAATTCAGTAAAGTTGTTCTTCATGCAGTTGCTTCCCTTTGCCACTTTAAATAAACTGATTATGGCCAATTTTAAAGAATATCATTAATTCATTGAGTATTCCATGCTTTAATCAGGAGTGACATAATAAGCAAGCAAATTGGTAACATGATGTTGATCAGAATTTTGCAGTTTATCAATTTGCATCACTATGGAGTGTCATGCTATCTCCTGTTACTGATAAAATGCAGCTTTTTCTATCTGCCTACATTAATGCGCTGTCCCTAAAACATCCACCAGTTAAAATTCCTGTTTTGGCCCTAGTAGTTGGGCTATGAAACTCTAGAGGAAGGGAGCACTCCAAGAACTGGAATGTCATATGACTCTCCTCTGTGCCGAAGAACTGGTGGCCGAAGCAGTGCAATATATATTACTTATATTGCTTTCGATTATTTGACTGCACATCCCTAGCGTTCCTTGATCCATATTGACTGTAGATTTGCTTAATCTAGGTGCCCCCATACCTCCTACGTTTAGTGATCTTGCATTGCTACTTGAGCTCTCTCAACTCACCTAGTAGGCTGCATACTAACGCCAGTTACATGAAACATAGCGTTATCTACTACTTACAGATGACATCATATGAAACACTAAAGACGGGCTATACTCCAAAATCGTACACAGAAGATAGCTCACTGATTTATTAGGAGTGAAGACCGGTGTCAGATATGACTGCCTACTCTCAACTTCCTCACATTTCCTTCTTAAAGTTGGCTGGATTATACAAACCATAACATCTCTAGTGAAGCACAGTATAAAGTGGACAACAAACACATAGCGAGGCTGTTTGCATTCCACTGTCGATCTAGCTCTTTTATTCCACACTCAGTGAACATAATTCCAATATATAGAGCTTAAACTTGGAAGGAGAATTACGGACGCACCACTCAAAAGATAAAGGTATTTGTGAACAGTTGTTTGTGTAATATACTTCAAATCAGTTGATTACACTTCACAAACAACAAGCGACTGTGGTGGATAACGAACCAACTAATGAGAAAATTATAGATAAACTCTAGAGGTGGATATGACAGATGGGTCTAAATAATTTAGGTGCTTTATCAAATAGACATTAACGTGGAGTTCTCAAGATCAAAGTAAATGTAAAAGATGAAGCTACACATAGGTTCAGGGAATTAGTGGGAGACATAAATGAATGAATAGGACATAAGAAGAACTGAAAAGTTGAGTTGATGGCAGAACTGGTTAGTGAAATCTGGTGGGTGGACTATGCTTCACCGAGAGTAACAGGCATTGATTTTATTAATCGATTGATGGTCATATCACAACTGATAGCATGAGCATGTTTATTACTGGTAGACTTCTTACTTAGTAGTTTGATAACTGAGATAATAAACTAATATCTAAATAAATGAGTCCTAATATACTGTCTCAATTATATATTGCCTCCTATTTACTTATGGTTTCTTTCAATAAGAAAAATGTTTGCTTCGTGTTAAAAATTGAAAAACACGCCCAATGAAGAACAAATTAATTTAAAATTGCCCATACACTCTAAGAGAAGATGTTCATTTAAACTTTACTAATTCATATCACACAAAATCTCCAACTATAAAACGATAATTAACCAGAATGCACTAAAAATCAAATTTGCTTATAATCACATTTACAAACATCTATTGTCTGTAATTTAGTCATTCAGTTTATTCATGCATATCCGTCTAATAGTACTTGGCTTAAAATCATTAGTCCACTGGTCAGTTTACAATTAAAATCCTTCTGAAAGGATGTAATCTTCATGAATTTCGCATTGTATTAACACAAATATGCCTTCAAACAAGTGTGTTTCTAAAATTCACTTCAGTGAATGAGCAATCTCAGCATAAAATAGAGAATAATGTATTTCTATCTGTTTAATATTCTAGTAACTTTCAATGATCGTTAAATATTATATATCACTGAAACCGATGAGAAAACAATGTGAATATTCATTTGATTAAGTTGCATAACTTGAAGTTCTCAAGGTCAAAGGACAAATGGAAGATGAATGAACACACAATTTCAGAGAATTGATGAGAGACATAAAAAGAATGAATTGGATCTAAGATGAAATAGAACAGAACAGGATGGCGAATTGCTTTTAGAAGATTAACAAGTATTATTCACACCTCTTGAATTAGCTTATTATTCACAATTTAATTTTAATATATCTTAGACTATTTGATTTGTTTCTGTATAGTGACAATAAGTCTACTGTTAATAAACTAACTACTAAGACTTTGTTCAATTTGTTACATTAATATTAGTGTATCAAATTAAATCACCTATGTAAATAAAGTAAATGTTACACTCTTATTAATTATAAAAATAGACTATTCAACATCTTATTCATAAAGATAATAAAAAATCAAATGATCAATCTAACGTCTGTTCAGTAGTAAATTTTATCTACTTGTATATTTAAAATTTAACAAAGTCGATTCTTAAGAATTAATAGGAGTTAGGCGTTCCACTTAGAAATAGATTAACAAATTAAAAAAATGAAATAAAAAAATAATTAAACAATTATTATATAAGTTGGATTGTGACTGGCAAGTGCAATCCAGGATGTAGGGATGCAAGTACATCCAGCCGATAAGTCCCAAATAGGACGAAACGCGCGTCCTGGATACCACTTGCCAGTCACAATCCAACTTATATAATACTTGTGAAAATTCGCTATATCGAGGCAATCCGCTCAGGATGCACATATAACAACAGAGACTGACCAGCTTCAGTCTATAACAAATCAACGGGAATATACAAGTTTATTCTAATAATTAAACAATTAGTTTTTTACTTCAAGAACTCTTAAGTCATTAATGATTTGACACAAAGATCTAATGAGTAACCTGAGTAAATATTGTAAATGTTTATTTTGTAATATGATTTACTTAGTAACGAATGTCAATTAAATCTAAATTAGGATAAGCTTGTATTTTCCAGTGGATTCGTTATGGACTGAAGTTGACCAGTCTTTGTTGCCATATGTGCATCCTACTCGGATTGCTTCGATATAGCGATATTACACAAGTTATATATTTAAGTTTGATTGTGACTAACAAGCGAAATCCAGGACGCGCGTTTCGTCCTACTTGGGACTCATTGGCTGGATGTACCAGCCGAGGCAATCCGCTCAGGATGCACATATGGAAACAGAGACTGACCAGTTTCAGTCCATTAAAAATTAACGGAAAAATACAAGCTTATCCTAATTTACATATATGCCCGTTGCACAAGTGTGACTGTCTTGACACAGTGGTGAATGCAGTGGCGTCTCGCACGAAGCGGAATGAGTTCGAATCCCAGTGTAAACATCAACATTGGGATACAGGTGCATCCAGTTGATGAGTCCCAAATAGGACGAAACGCGCGCCCTGGATTCCACTTGCCAGTTACAATCCAACTTAAATGGTTAACTACATTTGTTACATTTCATTATTATTAATAGTTCGTATTACTTAAACTTATGATTAAACGTACGACTGACACTTTTGATCTGTTTTCGTTAGTAATTATTCAGCTTGATGATTCACGAAGTTCGTATAGAAAAATGTTTACTAACCAGTAGATTATGAGGAAAGTTAGAGTAAAAATGATCCAAGTCAGTTTAAAGAAATCACTGTTCATACACCTACAATTTATAGGTGATGCTGCTAGTAAAATATTAATCCAGAAGTTACATAGAGCACCTTAGAGGTTGTTTGATGTAAGAAGACTAAGGTTGTTGATTTCCACAGATTCAATAGTGTTACTGAATCTGAGAAAAAAATAAAACGAAATGATCACCTCCTTTTGCATCTTTCAATTAAATTGCTCCTGTGAAGAAAGTTATATCAACCGATGTTCTCGGAATTTGCATTTACATACTACTGAACATCCAGTGTGGATGAGTAACGGTGTGGTTAATGCGGGAAATAACTAAGCACAAACTTATTTAGTTAAAGCAAGTCATATTTCGAATATTAGTCATTCGTATTAATAACTCATAATGTTGATAACTGTTTACCGAAGTTGGTAAGACTCAGATTATTGCCTTAAACGTCAGAAGCAAAAGCTATTTAAATTAGAAAGTCGTAGTTCTGGGTCTAATAGAAGCATTTGCAGCTACGTTTTTTACCATGACCAAAATCACACTAAGGAAATTGTTAATCCTAATCGAATTCAATTTACCTAATGCATATATCGGTTTCCTCACTTTGTATCTTCTTAACATTGTGTTTCTTTATTGAGTATTATTGTGGTTACTGCTTACATCTATATATTATTATTATTCGTCTAGCAACAATATGATCAACTTTAAAGAACACTTACTCCCTATACATAGCATCTTCCAAAACATTCATCTTGTTTTATATTCACAAAGTTTATCTATATTCTACCTCAGTATTTATTCATTTTGATGATGATCATGTACACCGTGACAATTTTAATAAACTTAAAAACTCACTGTAGCAAACATCATAAACTATTTGTTTTGATATTAACAATCCCACATTCATTTACAAACTATTTCTATTTAAAACTTGGCCATTCACTTTAGATCATTCAACTAATTAAGATTTTACAAATGTAGTACCAGATAAGAATTTGTTGTGTAAAATATTCGTCATGCATGATAACTTTGTCTTAATACAAATATAAACTTTCAAACAGATCAATTTTAATTTAAATAAAATAGTTTGTGGAGACTGGTATTAAGTGTAACTGATTGAATTCGTCGCAGATTGTTGTTGGCAAAATATCCTTGAACACCAGGAAGCACTGAATAGCTGTTTCATCCAAGCATGCAACCCCCCGAATAGTGCACACTCCAGATTCCACCTCAAGGGATACAGGTTGTCAAACGACTAACCTTCTACACAACTGGGACGACCAGGTTCCAATCATAAATTTCTCACTTCAATCACTTTATGATGTAGCGCGATGACTATGCATTATACCTGATGATAACTTTCCTACTCTCAACAAGCCTTAACTCCCCCATCGGATGGTCCAGGGGATTAAGCGTCCGCAAATGTGTAATCCCTGGAGTGGAATCTAGTGTGTGCATTGCTGGGGATCCCCGTATTAAGATGAGATGGTTGTCCAGTGCTCCTTGGTTTTCAATAATGCTCTCTTAACATCAACTTTTGACGAATTCAATTAACTAAATCCATTTTAGTTTGTAACTAACATTATATTTTGATTCTTTGCAAATGTTATCTGAATTGTATATTTTAAAATACTTCAACAATTTTATTGATCTAAGGTTAGTTTAAAGTGTATTTTAGCATACAAACTGTAACTGAAGAATATTATTTTTATTTACTTTAGTTGTCTACACTAAGAAATCTTATTATTAAGCCTTTCATCATCTTACTCTACAACATAATTAGCGTAAATGTCTGATAGAAATGCACTATAAATAGATGGTCATAACTGATTGAAATATTGTTCTGCTGACCCCCATCCCCCAATTCACTTTGATTGGTATGGAGTAAGTGGATGAAAGCTTCAAGAATGAATAATCCATTACAACAAAAATGTATGTTCATCTAATTAAATCTCAAGTTATTTTTTGAATAGTTCATAAAATGTTCTACATTTAACATAAAGTACATCACTCAAATAACTTATTGTTCTATGATACAATGAATTTATTCTAAATGAAAACTCCTTTGAAAAAAAAAAGAAACTTTTTTCAATACTGTAAACTTATTTAACATGAATATAAACTTCACTTACATAGAAATTCAATTAGATACATTTTCTTTATGTGTAATTTACTTCATAGATGTTCTTAAAACATCTACATTACTTAGGAATAATACTAAATTCTATTAAAAGTGTATATTAAACTAATGTAAGTGATCTATTCTTTATTATGAATAAAATTAAAGTTAGATGAAGAAGAAATTAACATTTCAATTCAGTTCGAAACCTTTTTTAATGTTGATGTTATCATTCTAATTAATTAATATTTTATATTTAAATCAATCTAAAATGATAAAATTTACAAAATACATTGAATTCATTAACTGCTTCGTTACATTTTCATTAGTTACATATAGATATTTAATTGTAATTAGTGTGATATGTAAATATCATTTGTAAATTTAATAGATATCTATGGGTTATAGATAGAAGATATAAAAGATTTGAAAATACTGTTGTTCTTGGTTTATCTAAATTCGTGAAGGGAACAAATGCAGATGGTAATAGACCAATGCAAATAATTCTAGAGTTAGTACAAAGTATGTAGATATGTTTATCATTTATTTGAACTATTGATATAAACCTAGGCTCAATTGTATTTATAGTCATAGTACTATCATATAGTCTAGAAAGGACAACAATGCTTTCAATCATGAATACATTCTACTCAGTAACGCAAATAACTAGCTATGAGGTAATATAGAAACTACTAAAATAATTATGCAATAACATCAGGTGTATTGATGTAACTAATTGTCAACAACTTAAAATAGACCGTCATAAATGAGAAATATAAACTACTTATTTTAAATCAACATTAAATAAGAACTTACTTTAAGTTGATAGATAAATCAGTGTACTTTATAATAAAGACGTATATTTGTATGCATATATATATATATATATATATATATATATATATATATAATTAGTTGGTTAGTTAGCTTAACTAGGTTTATATCAAATATAGTGAATTATTATTGCATAATAATAAAACTGGGAAATATCTTAGATAACGTTTCATGAAATAACCAATCAAATTAAAGTTGCCTAAATCATTTATTTCTACTGGTTGCTGAAAATAGTAGACAAAATTAATAAAGTCTAATAAAAAAAATGATTTATTGATATGATAAAGATTTCGTAAGGATATTAAAAATGTGTATCATCATTGATATATAGTCACTATGATTAGAGTAACAAATTTTAACTGTTTATTATATTGATTAGAATTATCAGAACACAATGATACAATAGCCATATTAGACTTATCTGAATGTAGTATAGGCGTGAATTTACTATCTCACTGTTAAGAATATTAGTTATTGTCGTAATCTACTGGAGTTAAATGAAGCATTAAATCAATCATCTACGTCTTATTGGATAGTGTTAAACTATATGAAATTATTCGAATAAGTTCAATATTACTATTCTTATTTTATTCATCATATCAATGAACAATTAAAACACTAAGATATAAGTATAACTAAATGAGTCACTAGGTGAAAACTAACCACTAATAAGCGTTTTGATGAATATGCCTGTAACCAGATAAATAAATTATTTGATTTTGGGTCTAGAGTTCGGTTGATCTTAATCACTCATCACGCTGATTATAAATAGATTGTATATCTTCAATCACTTTAACATGCTGTTAACAAACTGTTTTCTCAGAAAAAATCATTCCGGTAGACGTTTATCAAGAAGTACAAGGTAGATATCTTATTACAGTAAACATTTACTAGTTCTATATTCCATTTATAATAAAATAAGTAATCTAGTTTCTTTTCATGCACTAATATGCAGAATATTTTAATATGAATATATCACAGTCAGTTGATTATTGAGCACCATTAGTTGGTGCTGTAATGTACTCTCAGTTTATCATATTTATTGGTGACTCTATATATAAACAAACAACTTGGTATAAGATTCTGCATGATAAAGAATAGAAAGTGAATATTCAAAGAATTAATCAGTTTGAATTGCTGTGTTATTGCATCACCGTCTAATGATTCAAGTTTTAATTTGTGAACTAATAAGAAAAACGTCCACGTTAATGCCTATTTGATAAAGCACCTAAATTATTTAGACCCATCTGTCATATATACCTCTAGAGTTTATCTATAATTTTCTCATTAGTTAGTTCGTTATCCACCACAGTCGCTTGTTGTTTGTGAAGTGTAATCAACTGATTTGAAGTATATTACACAAACAACTGTTCACAAATACCTTTATCTTTTGAGTGGTGCGTCCGTAATTCTCCTTCCAAGTTTAAGCTCTATATATTGGAATTATGTTCACTGAGTGTGGAATAAAAGAGCTAGATCGACAGTGGAATGCAAACAGCCTCGCTATGTGTTTGTTGTCCACTTTATACTGTGCTTCACTAGAGATGTTATGGTTTGTATAATCCAGCCAACTTTAAGAAGGAAATGTGAGGAAGTTGAGAGTAGGCAGTCATATCTGACACCGGTCTTCACTCCTAATAAATCAGTGAGCTATCTTCTGTGTACGATTTTGGAGTATAGCCCGTCTTTAGTGTTTCATATGATGTCATCTGTAAGTAGTAGATAACGCTATGTTTCATGTAACTGGCGTTAGTAAGCAGCCTACTAGGGCTTTTGAGAGAGCTCAAGTAGCAATGCAAGATCACTAAACGTAGGAGGTATGGGGGCACCTAGATTAAGCAAATCTACAGTCAATATGGATCAAGGAACGCTAGGGATGTGCAGTCAAATAATCGAAAGCAATATAAGTATTCCGTATTGTATTACTTTGGCCGCTTGTTCTTTGTCACAGAGTGGTGGCTTCTGACCCTCCAGCTCTTTCAGTGAGCTTTCCCAGGATTTTGTAACCTAGCAGCTACAGTCAACCAGTGGATGTTGTATGGATGGCGCGTTAATCTAAACAGCTAGAAAATGCTGCAGTTTCTTGAGTAATAGGAAACAGAGTGACACTTCGGCATTGAAGATGTCTGTAACTAGACTTATGCTTTCAAAAGCATTTAATATAAATACTTTTTGTTTTCATTAGAGTAAATTCTGTTTTAGTTATAAACCAAGGAAATAACTATCACAAACTTCATACAGCATGATCCAGCGGATTAATACCCATAGGATGCATTCTCCACATTTGTTTATGAATTTACAAGTACTTATGACATTAAATCTAACTCTATAAGATTAATACATTAGTCAGTATAACATGATATTAAATTTATCTGAATATGTTCTAGACAATGAAAATTGTTGTAGTGCAATTACCAAATCATATTCTGAAATCGTCAAACTTAATTGAATTGCAATAATCTACTTTTGTTAGAAACGATAATGAAACAAGAAAATAAGGACCTAATTACATTATATAAAACTTTTTTGAAAGGAATAGAATGAATATGAATGTACCATCCATATTTTTTTATCGATTCATTAAATTATAGAAGGATAAAATGCCAAAAAGAATTGAATGAGATATAACATTGAGTAACAAGAGAAAGCGATTTTTTAGCAAGGTTGTTGTTTTACGGAGAAAGCAGTAGGCCCCAACGTACACAAAAGGAAAAGCAAGATCCCTAAATACGAAATAAAAAACAATAACCAAATTACACTTGACAGAGAAATTTTGGAAGATGTTAAAACCTTTACATATTTAGGCAGCATCATTGACAAACAAGGAGAGTCTGATTCGGATGTGAAGGCTCGGATTAGTAAGTCAAGGGCAGCATTTCTACAACCAAAAACATCTGTAACTTAAACCAACTTTCAGTCAACATTAAAATCAACATTTTTAATACAAGTGTGAAGACAGTCGGTTCTGTTGTATGGAGCTGATACTTGTAGGGAGAACTACGAAATGTATCCTTCAGGAGATACAAGTATTTATAAACAACTATCTGTCTGCATAAGATTATTCGGATTCGTTGGCCAGATACCATCAACAACAACCTTCCGTGGCAGACAACAAACCAACTTCCAGACGAGGAAGAAATTAGGAAAAGACGCTGGAGGTGGATAGGACATACATTGAGGAAATCATCAAACTGTGTCACAAGACAAACACTAACTCGGAATCCCAAAAGCCAAAGGTAATAAGGAAGACCCAGGAACACATTTCGTCGGGACTTGGAAACAGACATGAAGAGAATGAAGAGACCTTGAGAAGAGCTGGAAAGGAAAGCTCAGGACAGAGTTGATTGTAGAATGCTGGTAGGCGGCCTAAGCTCCACTTGGGGTAATAGGCATCGATTGATTGACTGAACAAGAGAAAGCAAGATACTTACAGAATCACAAGTGAGTTTATACTCTAAACTTTCAATCTGACTAGAGAAAATGTAACATCTTCAATCTGAGCAACGTGCTTCACACTACAAGGACTACAGTGAATTTATTTCAGTCATGCACTTCTCTTTATGTTTAGCTTCTTTAACTGAGTTGTTTGTAAGCTCAAATAAAAAACATGGTTTTCAATGTTGTTCTTATTGTGCGTGTGAACAGATGTAAGGAAATTAGATAATTTCAAGAGCTCCATATCGTATTCAGAAGGCATGAATGTTAGCACGAACAACTGCTTTTAATAAATTGTTCTTCTGGATTTATATCTATATATCACTTTGCAATTAGATAAAATCATAGTGTTAGTAAGTATTTAGGAATCATTACTGAGTATATCAAAGTCATGAACTCAAAATCACAAACTACTTGGCCGTAAACAAATGGGTAAGGTTATGTAATAAAGCACTAATAAAAGGTCATCTAATATTACAAGACTAAATTCCATAAATTTGGGTCGTGTAAATGGTCCACTTACAAACTAAACAGTAACTTGCCACGTAAATAAAGCATTTAAAAAACAATAATATGTATCTAAGTCAGTATATGATGTACTCCTATCCTCTGGAACGTCTCTACGGTTGGCGAGACTTCATGAGTTAGAAGTACTTTAATGTCCCATTTTTTAAACATCTAAATGTAAAAATGGCTAGTTAACCCACTAGAACCACTACACAGTGATTTGATTAAGCATAGCATGAATGGCACCAGAATGTGTGTGATAAAACAGATAATTTTGACTGACGAAAGTGTGTTATTACTGGATATACTTTTGTTATTTACAAATATTCTAATCATCAAAACTATCGATTGTATCTGCGAATAAGTAGCTGAAAAAGGTTACTATCCTGATACTCATAGAAAGTGAATAATGAAGATACAATTCATTTGTGATACAAAATATTACACACAAACGGAGGGAGTACCTACGAGGTCACCCTTATTTGCTGTACTTGCAAACATCCTCGTACTCAGATTAGAAAACAGACCATTACGACATACTCCAAGTAAGCTACACTTTTACTGTTGATATGTAGATAACAAGTTTATTATATTTGAAGAAACGGTCAACCAACTAGATAAATTAAATCCATTCAACAATAAATACCTTACAACTAAATCCACATGTGAAGCAAAATATGATAGTAGTAAAGTGTTCGCGAAGGTCTTGGATTTCAAAAGACTAGAGGGACCAATACGACCGTACCTGTTTGGACAAAACTATGGACTTCACAGTATGTACACATTCACAGCTTCATACGTCCCCAATACAAAATAAATCATTTAAAATGCTTAATTAGTCGGATCCGACGTATATGTTCTGAAGACAACATTGAAAAGGAAGTAGATGTACTAATTACGAAAAGTTATCAAAAACAGATACCCAGGTAGATTCATCATAAGTAAACAATAGAACGAAAAATTAAAACAGAAGTAAATACTGCAAAGAAAAAAACGCTATCTCTATGACCAAACAATAAAGCCGATATAGAAAGTAGCATCATAACCATCAGATTAAACTCGTCTATATATAGTAAATTCAGCGTCGTGAAGATACATCCCACTTTATCTACTACAAATGCATCAAATCAAGCATAAGATATCAACAATGATTTGATTTATATGTATTTGTCAGTCTAACTGCTCCTGACATAATACTATTATTTAAAGCTTTTAAATAGTCACTACTTAGTTCACTTCACTTTTTTGTTAAAGATTTGCAATTATTTCCATGAACATGTTGGTACCTGTTATGTTACAATATGACACACTACCACCATCACTCGACTAGAATGAATCTTGTTATTGCTTCAAATTATAGATGTATTCGTATAAAGCTTTGATGAAAAACTACTTCATAAAAAACTTCATAAAAAACTCCTATCTGTTGTTGTTTACGTCTAATGTTTTAATGGTATATATCTGACATAGAATTGATTTATGTAAGTTCAACAAAACCACTTACTATCTGTTTCAAAGTTGCTTTAATATGAATGAAACGCATCCTTTCGATTTTAATGAAATTAGCGGTGGCATTGTGCAAATCGTTTATACTCGTTAACTACTTTTAAAAGTTGCATACATGTTTTCATAAATTTCTAGTGATAATATAAGATTCATGATAAAGTGAGATTATAGGAAATTTAGTTCTTAAGTTTGGTGGTAGTGCTATGTGTTGAAAAATATACACAATGGCATTGATAACTGCCAATCAGTACGCGGACACGTCTGCCCCACGACTACCAGTCCCCAAAGCCGGAATAGAGAAAACAACGGTTTATGAGCCAAACAGACACAATTCAATCCCAATCTAATTCAATCGTATTGTATTTTAATCATGCCTTTATATATATACAAAATCAGACCACACAGCTAACCAATTAAGGATTTTACACTAATACGAAATAGAAGAGATTGTGGCAGTGAATGGGAGGAGGGGTAACTAGTGCACAACTAATTAATTGTAGTTCATAATAAGAAACAATATAATAATAGGAAATATACTAAAAGGGAGGTTAGAATAAGAAGAACAATTCATAATAGAAATGTAATATTTACATTACTCACGACCGGAATAAATGAATTAGTCCTCTAAAACACAATTTTGGAAGTTTTTCACTCATCTTTAGTGTACCGAGTTAACAGGTAGAGCAAAAGTTAACATTGTACTATCTAAAACAACATATTGTTTCAATTAGGGTTAATGAATTAAAATTCTATATTTCGGATAACTCAAGTCAATCTGGTTCGAATCCGTATAAATCCTCCTCTGGTCTTGGTTAGACAGCTATTGAAACTTAAATGTACAATCACTCAGGGCGTAATGAAGTTACCCACCAATGGCAGTGAATGAAATCGTACAATTTTTGATTAGAGATGTAAATACAAATTAATTAAGTTTTTTTGCAAGTTATTGGATTGTCTTAAATGTTGAAGTTCCCAGTCTCAATGTCATATGAAGTTGTGGCTGAACACCGCTCATGTATCTAACGTGAGGACAAGATATCTTACCGGCTCTTAAAGGTCATCTAAATAAGAACAACTCGTGATGTGAAACTTCAATATCATCATCATATACAATTCGATATTCATTATTGTATGCATGATAGCTGCATCATAAACATAACAGATAGGTTCTAAATTGTTACTAGCATTAAATTATACACCACTGAATCATATTGAATTGGAAACCTGTACATACAATAATATTCAAGATCTAAATTTCTTTGCCAAAATTCAATTATGTTAGGTATCGTTGACTCTTTTTTTTCAATCTATGTATTTGATAACAAACTAACTTAATAAAATTTTATAATGAATAGGTAATTGCTTCATTTGTTTCTATAGGCAACCTGTAAATTGAATTAACTTTATTAAATACCTACATGGTTACAAATAAACAATCAAGTGTTTTGTCTGTATCTCTATGAATTTTATAAATATTTGAATGTTCTACATAAAATCCACTTAGAAACTAAACAATATATACTTATGCACCATTATTTCAAATAAACATAAGAACTAAAATATTCAAAGAAAACATTAGTCTTCAATCACTTATAAACTTAATCAAACTTAAATCAAACAGAAATGTACATTTATTTCGGTCACATAATATGTAAACTCTATTTTCAAATGGTAATGAGCATTACAATATTGATAAATAAATGTATGTTAGACAACAGTTGAATATTAAGACAGTTATTTCTTCGGAGTGTTAAACTTCTCATCAATGTATACCAGCGATCCACCAAAGATTGAAATAAGGTCTTTTCGACTTTATTGAAAATGTTTAACCTTTAGACTACTGGTTTACTTCACTAATTTCAGTCGATCCGTGATAATATGTAACCACACGTGATTAACATATAGTTAAGTAAGAGCTGATATATGTAAGCCTTACTCAGCAATCTTCACAAAGCCACTTGTAATAGTAACAAATATATGTTAATTAAAGTCTAATCGTCTTAGACTTAGTCCAGTCTTCTGTAGACTTAATTAGAAACAGTTTTATAGTGAAGTAATACTTAAGTTTATGAGGAAAGATTTGTTGATAGTTTACATCATAAATTGATTTTAGCCGGAAAGTTATGAAACTGATTTCCAAATTGTCATCTATATAACAGCATTTTATTTAATTTGATTGTATTTCAACTGTAGTCCAGGTCATTAATTCATTTGTATGATTCAACGTGGTTTACTTATTTAATGCCTAAATGATAATGATCTGGGTTTGTTTGTTTCTTTATAGCCCTGTTAAATTCATTTCCCTAGGTCCTTTTAGTGTTATAACCAACATAATATTTTATTGTTACCATTCACTGGGTCGTCTGAGCATCATTCAATTACAAGTCACAATAAATAATTATCAATCCGCCGGAAGTCAGCTCATCTCCGTGATTTGAAACTGACATATACAGGTGAAGTTTATCTTCCGATTCTTTCTTGTCTTGTAATTTATGATGCACACACCAAAATGAATTCAATAGTGTACTTAAACGTAGATGAGTTGCAGAGATGAACTTTGTATTGCTGATTTTTTATTTCTACTTAGTGACTAGTGGAATGTTTCGATTTACGTTGACGAAACTCTCGTTCAAACACCAGTAAGTACACCACAAATGATTGGTCATTATTTGTACAAATAATTATTAGTTTCAATTTGACATCACGAAATGGTCTAAACTAAACAACTACTGATCACCAGTATGCAATGAACAGCTGTTTCGTTCTAGTATGGGACTGTTTAACAGTTCGCAGCCACGACTTAGTCAGAGACAGAACCCAGAAGCCTCTGCTTCACGGAGAATGCATTTCCATCAGACCACTGAGCAGGCTTACAAAAATTGATATTTCAGCTTTTCAGACAAATTCGTGATATCCAATTGACATTCAACAATCTCTACAACACCCAATTACAATTACTGGTTTGTCATATTGTTATCTGGATTACCAATATTTTGTTGCTGTAGATTCGATCATAATTATAAAACTGATACATGAAAATGTTGGGTAACATTGTGAAACTAATTAGAGAGAACTAATTATTTGTCGTGTCCTTATCCACTGAAATGCTCATATGACGAATTGTCAATGGTTTATGTGCTTTAACTGAAATAGTATCAAATAAATGAATAGTTGGCCTAGCATCAAAGCGGTAATTGGTCATATGACAATGAATTTTTGACTTTTCTCTAATTTGATTTGGACTGTTATTGGCAAGTGGTAAACAGAATTCATATTTTATCCTATTTGTGACTCATCTGTTGAACATACCTATATCTCAGTGTTGATGCTCACTCCAGGACTCGAATTCATTTTATTTCGTGTCAAACTCCACTGCGTTCACCAGGTACATCAAGCTGACGAGTCCCAAATAAGATGAAATGCGCCTCCTGGATTATGTTTGCTGGTCACAAACTAACTCAAATAATATTTGAGAATAATCGCTATATCGAGGCGATCTACTCAGGATGTACATATGATGACAGAGATTGATCAAATTCAGTCTATAAACAATCAACAGGAATTTCCAAATGCATTCTAACTAATAATTTTATAATGTTTATCATTTTATAAACTAAACAACACCCAAATATTTACATTTAAATGAAAAAAGACTTACAATCATATATTCAAGACAAATCAACAATGCTGCGGTTAATTATATCAACACTTGTGATTCACTCATAAGCAATAAAGTAAATACAGGTAATCATAATTTATTTTTCCCTTTCAATTTACATTATTTATACATATTTTGGTTGATTACGTCATTATGAAGATGATTATCATTATTTGTTGATTTAGATTGAAAAAGCATGAAAATCATCAATGCAATGCATATTTATGATTCTGATAATACTGAAAATAAATGTAATCATAACTCCTTCTGAATCCACATAGGGTTACTGCCCTTCCCAAGCCAGGATAAAAGAGGAGGGTTGAACATGGGATTAGCAACCTCATCCTGTAAAATAAGTACCTTGTTAAAAACGCTAACCAGTGAAAATGTAATCATATTGGTAAATGAATTAGAAGTTCGAAATATTTTGAGTTGTACTTCTAATTTATTACTGATCACTTACTTAATGAAACGGTTCTCATTTATTGTTGGGGACTGGATATCCCCAAAAATACAATTGTTCATAAATTCAAGTGAAAGGAGTTGTATTGATTTTTTGTAAGTATAATTTGTAAACCTTCATCACATTTATGTGAGTTAATGTGAGTTATACTCACAGAGTATATTTGACTATATTTCACTGGATTAATAAAATGTTTATGATTTCAATTCGATAAATAGTCACTATGACTATACGAATATTTTGTACATAACGGACTCTCTCCATTTTACTGGAATAAAGTTTCCTGTCTTCTCGCCCTCTGTCTTCTAAATTTGCTACTAGAAGGGGTCAAGGCGTTCGAGTGCATAGGTTGTTTGCGGCTAGTCAAGTTATCAAGCACGAGATATAACGTAATTTTCAGTCTGGCATTATCAAAATTTATTAATATTAGTGATTCATGAACCATTTAGTGAATTAATGTCTTCAATGTTTATCATAAACTATTAGTTAGTGATAACCGATTAATACATTTGATAATAATAATAATGTATTTCCTGATATCAGCCGAAGGCTATTTACATTGATAAGATCAACAAAACATGATAGATCATAACCAGGTTAGTTGAGGTAAATAATCCTTTTAAACGTTCAGTGCACAATAGTGTGGTGTTACATCTAAATATGTGGATAGTAGTATACTATGATCATTGGTTAATATACATTTTAATAAAGAAATTAAATGTTAGATAACACGAAATTCCGGACTATAGAGAGACAATAAATATTTCGCACAGGTTGTAATATGGTTGAATTGATGAAGCCGCTAATAGAGTTACAGCTTGTTTATATGAGACAAAAGATTAGTTTCTACAAATTTAACCTTGTTCAAAAATTTATATTGAAAATGAGTTCATGAAGTCACTGTTCTGCATTATTTCCTTTGAAATTCAAATCTATGCTTAAATCTATTACCAACTACATGTTCAAGTCTGATATTGAGCAATGCATCTCAGGGATGCTAGTAAAGAAAGAGTAAGAAAGGTAAACATTATATCAAACAATATGATTTACGGATTAAATGTTCAAGATTAGGGTCACTAAACTATGATAAGTCAAACTACCTAATCGCTATTAACAGGTGTCCATTGATCAGTAACATCAAAGAAACTATTGAACTGAATGAAAACATAAAATTTCTACAAATGGAAAGAGAGGGAATAGATTCAAACTAATAGAATGAAGTAAACTAAAAATACTCCATGATAAAGTACAACAGTATACATTCAGTCGAATTCATTTCAGTTAACCATTCAACAACATTTGAACAATTCACATTTTCAATCAATATACCATTGAAAAATTTCAACTTTTCATAATAATTCATTATTCAATTGTCATTTGTAAAATTTATAAGTAAAGATTTTATCAATTAAAAAGAATTTTTTTAAAAATATTGAATATTCAAACAATGAAATGACTTAAATATTTAAAGTTATACAAAAGAAAAAAAAAACTCGGAAGTTTTAAATTCATTTTCTAAATGAAGTAATTTCATTCAGTCTACGTAGACAGTGATGTAAAGTTTTAATTCAGTGTAATATAAGTATATTAGTAAATGTCTTGAAAAGAATAGACAATTGTTAATTATGATATGAATAAACTTAGATATTTTTGAATTAACGATTAGAATAAAAATGTCTAGGTTCGATTCCATGGTGAACTCATGGGTTGCCCACTGATAAGGAATCTGGTAGTATGAAGAAACTACTGTCTTGTTCTCCATGGCTTTCACTGGTATTCAACGGACACTAATCTGTAACGAATACAAACAACTAAATTAGATACCCAACTTTGCGAAACCACCTCAACTCAATTGAAAATGAATAAAATACATTTACAAGTATGTATGTAGTGTTTGATGATAATCAAGAGATATTTACTACGTATCCTTTCACAATGAATGAATACAGTTAGTCCCTTCAATTAACTGAAATAAGTATGAACAAATCGTTTTGCCAGAATAAAATAATTTCACTATATTTCAATTGTTTCTTAACTCCAGCTGCTTACAATTAAACTCGAATGTATCAAGATCACAAATTCAATTGAAAATACTTACTGAAAGGAGTTTGATTAAAGAGGATTTCTAAGACACAACAACATAACAAAATAAAGGTTCAGTGAAAGTTGATTGGCTAAAATGAATAGTGTACAGACGTATATATATTATGTGCAAAAAATGAATCAGTAAGTTATAAAAACAAGTATGTGGTTATGTAATCAGAGAAAATGGTAACTTGAAGTAAAGTGTGTAAAGCTTAGTTAGTTAACATTTGGAAATTATTGAAATTAATGAAAAAGAGCAATGAGCACATGATATAACATGGTAATCATATGAGATTAAGGCTCGAAAAGTTATGGTGTAACAATATGTGAACTGAGTCATAAAAAGTTTATTATGTAATAAAAATTGTTTCAGTAACAGTGAAATGGCAATATTAAAACTGAGATAATGATTTCATAGAATAAGATGGATGTTACTAGGGCAAAGAATGATTGGCAACTGTAACCTACCCAACACATAAATTAGATTTTTCATAAAAGGTAACTATAGTTTTGGAGAATTTCGAGATGAAGTTCAATTACTTATTGATCATCTTCCTGTTTTTTTTAAATAAAAATATACTTCAGTGTATGTCAACAGTTTGTGCGAAATGCTTATAATGCAGAAAATGTTTTAAAAGAAATATTTATGATTCCTTATAATTCATTCGTATAGAACCAATTTCTGAAGGTGTAACGAGGTTCCGAATAATCATTGATTGAATAGTGTCAGTTAACAGTTTAGGTTTCTTCATGTTAAATAGCTTTCCATAAAACTGTCAGTTTAATTTTATGAATATGATGTTCAGTCAGGATCCTTTAACTAATGTTATATTAAGCATTCACTAGCTCACTGTTCACCGTGGATCCATTTAGATTAAGCTTCTACATTTGTTTTGCGGATTGTGATTAATAGCACGCAGATAAATATTAAAACAACACAATAGAAACTGATTGACTATGTGATGAATTAAAATGAAAGCAATAGTATCTTCGCTTTGATCTTCTTATGGACTAAAACTGATTAGTCTCTGTTGCGATATGTGCGTCCTGAGCAGATTGTGTCATTACAGAAACTGTCCAAAAGTATGATGAAAATTCGATTTCTATACGTATCCATATCAACGAAAATAAACAAACGCTTTTAAATTATATTATTGCGCATCGATTAAGTATGGCTGTAAGAACTCAGTAAACCATTGATGAGAGTATTAGTATTTAATACAAACTAACTGAGTCCTATCTCAAACGTAAAAATCGACATATATATAACCACGTCCGACTGATTAGTGCTAAATAGAGTGGAATAGGCTTTTGAAATTTTACTTGCCAGCCACAATCCAACCTTTGCTATATCAGTTCTTGAGTATCTGCTGTCCCATTCGGAAAGTACTAGTCTATATGTATCCATAGTAAATAATGAGTTTATCTCAAAACACTTTAGCTTTGTGCTCCTGAACATTCGAACAGTCAACCTGATGCCCCTGGTGCGGAATCTGGGGTGCGTACTGCTGAGGAGTTCCACATTAGAACGAAACAGCTATCCAGTGCTCCCTGGTTTTCAATGGTACCCTGCCAACATCAATCTATGATATATTCAATCAAATAAAATAACCAATCTCCACAAAAATAACCATCCTAATAGAACTATGCATTTAACAAAATTATTATCAGTTCCTTACTTTGTAGCATAAACTATTTCAGATCACCTTTTGTAAACTAATCACTTTATCCGATTAACTTATGCATATCAGTACTTCGTATCCATTTTGTCTAATCAGATATAACAATTAGTTTATTGGGAATAACAAATAAATCATAAATACTACTACTAATAATAATAATAAAGTTAAATGACGAAAAACTATAAAATGAATAAGTAGTATATTCATTCATTGTTTTTTTTTTTAGCATAAAATGAAACACATTTATCACTTAACTGAGTGTTACTATTTCAGCTTAATAGTATTGAAAAACCAAAAATAAAAGCAGACTGTTTAATTTTACTCACTAAAAGGAAACAAAATGATTCAATGAAGAAAATGAAATTTTACACTAAAATATTTTAGTAATAAAATGAACCTACTACTGAAATTATAAAAAGAAAGTAAATGATTAAAACAAATAGTAGACAATAGAAATAAAAGAAAAAGAAACACAGTCGGCAATAATTAATTATGTAAATATTTAAAGTAACACGTCTTTAAAGTAGAATAACATACATCTTATCGATGACTGTCGACTACAATTTAATATTTGTCTTGCTTGTTATTGTATACTATAAGAAAAATGAATATAATTAGTATTATTTACGTCACAGAATGACCTCTGTTAGTTATATTTGAAAACTAAGGAAAATTTTATAAGCATTTAGTTTTCAATAACACACACACACACACACACGACCTTGTTAGGTATTCGAATGTAGGAACATTCAGGTCTTCTGATGAATGCTTGAATATGAGCACTACTGGACCTACGTCTATTGTTAAAATTCACACTTCAGTCAACTTGCAATATGACTTGGTAGTCAACCATTATCACTGGTGATAACTCCAATTCTCTACATATCTGAGCTCAAGTAGTCATAAATTTCCACTAGGACTTTAGGAATCGTCTTTAAACTGGTTACCAATAGGCTGTTCATTATACATGACTGGGTACCACGGTAAATTGGGAAACAACTGACAGTTGTTTGGTCTTCAAGTTATGTTACAAATTAATTAAACTGGAAATTCTACTATTACGACTTAATTTTGTTCAGTTTTGAGCAAACGTTAGTAGACTTGACGGTCCTAGGTTTGATTTTGTTGGTGTAGTCAAGGCTGAGCACTAATAAAGAGCCTCTTGCTTGGTTAAAATGTCTGACTATTGTTCCCAACTTTTCAATAGTATTTGACCGATTTTAATCTGTAATGATTACAAATAATGAATAGATACTGTTCTCTACAAAACCATTTAACATCAACTACAAATAATGTTAGACTGCTGTCAAAATATTAATCGGATACTTACATAGAATATGAGCTTTGTAAAGTATGTAAATAGTGAATATGTCGCAATAAATTAATTAATTCACAAAATTTGGAATACCAAAACGTATTTAATAGGCATTCCATTTCTTCATTAATCTTGTGGTTCTTTACAAATGGTTATTTTGATAAATCATAGCTCTTATAAATGAAGCCACTACTTTAATCCAATGGATGGAATCGGCTCAGTGCATGTATATTTAAAAAATTTCAAGTTTCAAGTCCAACTAATCTAATTCTCTAAGGTTACCAGGTACTAGTTATGATAACAAGTTTTACATAACGCACACTGATGTTTTTAATTTTTCTGTACTGCCTTAATTATGAGGATTAACCGAAGAATATGAAGGTCTATTTTGAAATTATAAGTTTAAATAATAGTCTATTGTATTTACTTATTTCAATGATGTATACATTAACAATGGCCAGTTCATTTTTAACATTATTTGAAATGTGATGTAATGAATGATGATTTTGTAACAAAATTTTATTTCCCAATTAATGATTTTATCTAAAGTACCTAGATAGTTAATAATAAAATGAAAATACGTATCCTTTCGAAGTTATTTACTAGTAACTAAGGAATTGTAACCTCAATATTGTAAGGAATTAAGTATGTAGTACAATTTAAGTCTCGTTTATAAATCTCTTTGAATTATCTTATACTGAATAACATATACGTATAACTCTTTTAAATTTTCACTTACAAAAGTTTTAAACATTACATTAATCTGATAGAAAAGGCTATCTGTAGCTCAAGTGAATGGTTTTGGTCATTCTGCACTGTCTGGGCTTAATAGTTTAATTGTAGGAGTTTTATCAACATTTAAGCCAACTTTATCGGTGCAATCTTTTGAATGAAGTGAGCTATGAGATTTTCCTCACAGGTGGAAGCAAGCTTGTTCTGTCAACCGTAAATGCGATTAGTCTATACTGACACTTGTTAGGTCATATTTTGTATATTTATATGGATTTCCTTTTTAACCTAAATCATAGTGTTACAGTTGCTTATTAACTTTCTAGTTGATTGATAAACTGCATCAATTTTTTTGTTTACTGATTACAGAATGACCTAAAGATCAAGCTTCTAAAATTCTATGGTTTACTTACCTCTTTATTTGTCTAAAATCACCACGTTTTCCTAATCAACCTTGTAACTACAGCTGTCTCTATATATTGATCTAAGAGAAAATATATTGTGGCATTTGACATCTAATTGTTGCCTATGTTGGCAGAAATTGAGAGGCCTGCCACTTTGTTCGATGTTATGTTTCACACGGTTAGAAAAGTTCGATTTATACGTAATGTTTTGTGTGTCTTCTTTAGCAACTTTGTCCTTTGGTATGTAGAAAGTTGATCATGGTGTAGTTGTGTGAAAAGGCCAATTGGGTAAGCAACTGTTTATTTGGTTAAAACAGAGAATGTCATAAAATACTACATACATCACTTCTCTGGTCCGTGTCGTTTATCGGCTTGCTTTTCTTGACTGTCCTCGATTCTCCCATGTATTTTAATCATTCTTTATTCCTTGCCACCTTGCAACTGGACTCATATGCTGTTTACTGATCCTTTCCAATTTCCCTTGACGCTCCGCTATCTACTACTTATCGATGACTTTATGAGTAGTATCCATCATAGTTGTTGAGGCCACCTTTATTCCTAATAAGCTTAATAATCTCTTAGTAATTACTGATATGTCTTTTAAATATGGTATGATGTTTCGTTTGTTGGTTTTCAAATCTGTTTATGCTCCTGAGAGATATTTCTTGATATGGTTGAGTGGACAGCAGTTAGATTAATCAAAATTTACCCAGTTGTTAGGAAACCACGTTATCTGTCTACAGCTAAAATCTTACCTAGATTTAATTATATCAATTTTGGATTGAGAGTTACCATACGTTCCTATGTATTTTGCTTTTGGTTTTATTATAATGCAAACTCTGTTAGATAGCCAAAGGAACCCATTACATAAATTAAGATCAATATAAGAAATTTAAGCGAAGAAAACTTTCTTTCCAACTTTCAAAAACTGTACATTCGTATTTATGATAACTTGTGATGCAATTAACTGTCTATTTCTCCATTAGACTAATATATCTAATAAGTAACTGTAAATACGAATGTACAGCTTCTGTAAATGAATTCGTTGTAAAGCAAACTCTCCACGCTGCAATAGCGTGTCTAATCTTTGTCATTATTAACTAGTTCATGTAGATTAAATAGCAGGATATTTTTACTCATAATTTTACTTCGTACTTGATCGTTGACGTATGTTACGGATGTATGTCCTACTGTAATGAAAAAAACTAAAAATTTTTAATAAACATATACAATCCAATGATTTGGTGATAAATGATAGAAAATGTTGAGAATGAAGTGAATTCGCTCTTATAAAATTTGATATTCGATATAGAACACAAATCGATATTATTCAGTAATAATCAGTCATAATATAAATGTATTATTCAAGTTGTGAATGTCTGTTTCTAACACTGAGGTATTCCTATTAAGATGAATTTTTTGGAAAATGGGGGGGGGGAAGGAAGGAGGGTTTGGTTTCAGTAGATTTTGACTGTTTATTCATCAAATCATTTTGTCATTAAGATCTAAAAAAATATATCCGTTGAAAGAGTATATTTTTATTTACTGTTGAAGAGTTTCATAATAGAATAAAACTATTACCACGTCCTACATAAGGCTTGGCAAATATTTAGCTAAAGTCAATATATGTAATAAACATTTGAATTTAACCGATTTTCAATTTGGTTTTTATTGAAAATTCTAATCAGCCGATCTGAAGTAAGCATTTTGGAGTTGAACGAGCGCGCGATCTTGAAACAAATACCTTGAATCTGATTAGCCTTCTCAAGTTTGTCAGCAAAGTTTAGTCTCACCATAGTAACTAACCATACAATTGATAATAAACACTTATAATTGACTCTATTATAATATTTCTATTTATATCCTTAAAAACCTTCAAGTTAATGACATCTGTTCATTGTAATGTAATAATTTCACATGACCTATGAAATAAAAACACTTTAAGCAATTTTTCTCTTTTCTTATTTTTTTTCTTCAATATTTTACTATTCTAACCACAAAGATAAACTTGTATCGATACTAGTGAAACTACAATGATAATTTACTCAATTTATCTATTTTTTAAATGTTTATTTAATTAATTCACTTTAAGATTAAAAATAGTCTATTACTATTTTTAGGTTCTATATTAAATATATGTAGTACAGTACTTAAATGATGTTATCGTAGTTAGTTGGTTTTTTGTAAAGTAAACTATTCTTAATATTGAATTGATATAGTTTTGTGGAGATTAGTATTTTGTTTAGTGGATATTGGTAGGATACTAATAAAAACCAGAAAGCACTAGACAGCCATTTCATCCTTGTACTGCACTCCTCAGCAATGCACACTCCAGAGAATGCTAGTTGGTGATGGCCTAGCCCTCTGAACCAAAAAGTCGGCACCCAATGACAGAATTCCATCAATTTATGATAATATAGCAACGATCATCAGCTTAATAACGACTAACTTTAAGTGAGAAGTCTTGAGTGGTGGAGTTCAGGCTTGTCAAGAGGTAAACAGTCATCACCCATGACAATGGATGATCGCCGTGCTATATATTAAACATTGATGAAAATGGGAATCCTACCATTGGTTACCGGCCGGACCAGTAGTGCAGAGCGTTAAGCATTCACTAAACTAAAGTTCCTGGTGGGGAATCGACGGTACATGCTGCTGAGGAGTCCTATACTAGTACAAAAACGGGAATTATTTTAGTCACTTGATTACTATGAATTAAAGTATTCTTTTCATTTAAAATATAAAATTTACACATTACTGGGATGTGCAATAAGTCTACGTTGATGTTAAATGTAATATATTTAGTTGACTGAAATAGTGATAACTTTTATAAAGGTTGGTGTTTATCAAACTGGCTTCAAATATCTTTAGTATATAATTATTGATTTGGTACTAAAACTGTCTTCTTGACTATTGTTGAAAATGGTTTCATCTAATGTATTGAAACATGAATATGTAGATCGTATATTAGTGTTATAGACTTATATGAGCAACATAATTTAACATCATCAAAGATTACTTCATACAAACATGAACATTTTAGTTACTTATCTCTTCTTGGTGAACTACTTTGTGATCAGCCATCATTGTGTTTTTTCTAACTACTCGTCTTGTTCAGTTGACCCTCCACTACATGAGTGATCGACAATTTTTATCTAAGCTGATAGGCTAAATTGTTTGTCGAGGTACCTATAACTGATCTGATAAACTCTGTTAGAAGTTACTAGCAATAGGAATTCAAAGATTTTGATACACTTTTTTGTTTCATTTACAGTAAATTAAAATTTCACATTTATTTACTCGGTTATAAAACAACATGCCGGAGAAATATTACCTTGTAATTAGTTTTTACCAGGGCTCTACACTAATATATGTATATATAGGTGCCAGCGATTATCAGCCAATTGGTTAATACCTGCTATTCCATGTGAAGAATAGGCCCCCGACCAGCATTCTACAACCAACTCTGTCCTGGGCCTTCCCTTCCAGGTCTTCCCAAATGCTCTTCATTCTCTTCGTGTCTGTTCTTGGGTCTTCCTCTTTTCCATTGGCCTTCAGAATTCCAAGTTAGTGCTTGTCTTGTGACACGTGTGTCCAATCTACCTCCAGCGTCCTTTCCTAACTTCTTCCTCGGCTGGCAGTTGATTTATTCTCTACAAGAGATTATGAAGATGATGAATTACACAATGTATTACAAGAGGACTAGGAATGTTGCTAAGAGGTCAAACGAAAGTTGAATGAAGTTGAACAGAAAACTATGACAACCATATAACAAACAGTACAATAGAGCGGTGACAAATATACAGCTTTTGGTAATAGCAGGGAGAAAGAAGGGAGGAAATTAATAAGACAGTTTACTATTCATTTCATTGGTGGCTATGAATATGAGAGTGATTGTATAAATTTCTTCTGGATGCTTAAATTTGGTTTGTTCATGTGAATGTTAGTGGTTTCTGATGTATGTAATAGACGTTTACCTAAGCCCTGAAGTAGATTAATTAAAAGATAATTGATCACTTGGAAAAGCATCATTCGTGTTTACCTTATCTCCAGTGTCTATTAGGTGATTAAGTATGAAACTTTTAACGTGTTTAATTATCACTTTACTAACCAGGTAAGATAGTGTGCAGAAAAATTCGAAAACACATTTTTCTGATTTCGGGTTTTATGTAACTGGCTTCACATAATCAGTTGAATTTATAAATACACATTGTTATGTTAAAATAATATTGGAAATTAGTTAGCAATTCAAATTGATTACATAAGGATATAGACGAATACTAAGTTTGATCTGTTAATTGTTGGAAATGATTGTATAACAATAAAGTCGCATCAGTGAATCAATTAGAGGTGATAAATAAAAATATACATTTGAAATTAGCTCCATTTCATTTACATTGTGTTTAAAATGTATGCGTTTATAGCAACTACCTATTTTAAGTAAATATTAATCTATCTATATTCTTGCCGGTGTGTGGTACTAGATAGTGCGTTTGTGTGTGAAGATTCTCAAACTGAATTTGCATACCCTTCATACTTTTGAAAGTATGACTATCATAAATTTAGTACCAATAGATAGTATTTCCATATCGGTCACTTTATGGAAAATATTGACATACCCACAACGATACTGTGGAAATCCAGGATATGGACTAATCGGATGAGTTGTATTACCATTCTCGTATTGCTTATTTGTTTATTCTGAATAAGATTGTCTAAAGTAGTCATGGAGTACTTCCACGGCTTATCAACTTTTATTTACATTTTTGGTAGTTCACCGATGAATGATATAAACTAAATCTCTCTAGTTTAAGAAGTATTGTTTCATTGTTCTTACATTTGACCAAATTCTGTTTTGATGAAGCGTTTCAAATATGTTATTGGATGGCAGTTCGATTCTATGCAATCATTTGCTTTGTTTGTTCATATTTTATATTTCGTATACTCATTAAGCACCTTTAATCCACTTCAGTACTCAATAGACTTTAATTCATCAAATATTCCCATAAACAAATAAATTCAATTCAAGTCGGGTAGAAGAAAATCTTTTGGGACTAAGTTGTGTTATTTAAAATAACTATACGTATAGTATAACTATATTCCACTTTCTGGGTCATGACAAGTAGTATACTAATACCAATGAATATATAGTAATTATACAAGCTGATACTGAGGACTGACAGATGTCTTCAACGCTAAAATACAAAGCTATTTTACTCCTCCTTAATCTTTAGGATGATAGTCTGCATTGTTAGTATGATGGAGCTACACCCTTGAATATTGACTTATATTGCTACTCAGACGAATATAAATTATAAAGATTCTGCAAACATAACTTTCTGATAGTTTGTCAACATATAGTCAATGTTAAACTAAAGGTTTGAATATTCATTTGTTAACTAAAAATGACTTTAGCCTAGAATTAGAAATGTGATTTGTACCGTAGTTGTTTTAATTAGATTAATATGTTTATATAATATTTTCTCATGAATACAACATAAAAATAACTTGGTTATACTGACTCTATCTATGCTTTTAATCAAACATACAAAACCATACATAATATCCTGCTGTTTAACCGATGTATTCACATGCAAATATATCACATTTATCTATATCATCAAGTTGAATTGTTCTAGGTATATTTGTCAGTGTTTCACTAAATTGAGGTACATATCATGTAACCATATTTATTATAACTAGTTTACACGATATGATATCATAAACAGACAGTCGATTGATATTATTAAGAATATTACTAAGTACTTCTTATTAACCAACTTTATTTAAATTTGAAGAAATCATGTATGCAAGTGTTTTGTATGTTGTATTCTTATTAAATGATCTTAATATGTTTAGTTGTTTGCAACGGTCATAGATTGTTGTTTGTTGGGTACCAGTGAAAACAAGTAAACACTGATGAACTATTTTTCATAGTCTGGAATTTCTTAGTACTCTATCAAGTAACAAACTTGATTTGGCCTTTGATATGACAACCTGAGGCCCGGGGTTCATTACCCTAATGAAATCAATGATGTGTGCTTCTGAAGAGCTCCACACTACGGCAAAACAGCTATTCAGTGTTCCATGGCTTACAGTGACAACCAACCAATATGTGACGAATACAGACAACTTCACTAACCACGTCAATTTATGCATTGGTGTGAGTTTGGAAAATGCGTCATACACTCAGTTCTATTGTACGTTTTGCATATAGGTTCCTATATAAAAGAAAGTTTAAATTTCAGGATCATTTTATAAGTTAGTGTTAGGCCTTAAGGTTAACAATATAAAATGATAATAATTAAACAACCACTGAAATCGACAAAGCACTGAATCTATTTGTCATCCTATTACCTAACTATCAAGCAATATGTCAAGTTATTAGGTTACTGACAAATGAATCAAAGCCTAATAGTTGATATTGCTAACTTCACTGAATTTACTATAATATCTGACTCCCTTGTAAAACTCTAATCAGTACCTGCCTCATTTTCAACACAAATGTCATTTGTTATCTAAATATGCTTAAATGAATAGTATGCACACGCTTTGATAGTTAATAGGTACATCTTATGTTCACACACTAGGACAAAATAGCTGTCTAGTGCTTTTTTTCAATGACTATGAAACTACGATTAGTGCTTAATACGTCGGTTTTCATTTGACATTCGGTATGACATTAAGAAATAACAAATATGTTTACTCATATTATTCAATTTCATTGTAAACGGTTGCTACACCACAAAGTATGTTAATTCAGGTTACTTGCTATAGATTGGATTATACAACTGCTGAGTTAAGTAAATAATGTGCTTGTCATGTAGTTGGTTCTTTTTTATTTATTAATAGGACATGTATTCGATTCCACAGTGACCTACTAGATCATACTCCCTTCATCCATCCCTAATGTCTAATTAGGAAATTTTTTTCCTTACTTAAACATTGTTAGTGATTTTAACAAATACTGATCAGATTGATGTTGGCAGGGTACTATTGAAAACCAGGGAACACTAGACAGCTGTTTCATTCTAGTGTGGAACTCCTCATTAGTGCGCACCCAAGATTCCGCACCAGGGGCTTCAGGTTGACGCGAACGCCTAACCATCTGCATCACTGGGTCGCTTTCCAATGGTAGAATTGCCACTTTCCTCAATTTGTGATGGAAGTGGTGCAGATGGTTAGGTGTTCGCGTCAACCTGAAGCTCCCGGTGCGGAATCTGGGGTGCGCACTGCTGACGAATTCCACACTAGAACGAAACAGCTGTCCAGTGCTCCCTGGTTTTCAATGGTACGCCGCCAACATCAATCTGTGATATATTCAATCAAATAAAATAACCAATCTCCACAAAAATAACCATCCCAAATACTGATCAATTTTATTTTGTGTAAAATATTTTGTATATAAATGTATATTATTTTTTGTTACTATCTTCTAATATCGGTTAACTGATTGCAATGTTTGGGTGTTTGGAATCATCTAGTGAAAATTCTTCGTAATTAAAACTTAACAAACAACTAATTCATGCAATGTTCCTATCGAACATAACAAATGCATTTAAATGTTAAATTGACTTGTAATTTTAGATATTCATGAATTGAAATAATTTCTTCTTAATAGATTTATTGATGATAATCGTATGTGTATTGAAATATACTACTAGTTAATAATTTCATTCCTACTCAAATTAACTTAAAATTATTTGTAAGTAATTAATGAATCAATAAGTCATTAATACTTTGTTCCTATTCTACTGTCTATTTAAGGTCAAAATGAAAATTATCCCGTTATTGTTTTCTATGTACATGTATGTCGAAAAGAAAATTTAGTTTCTTTTTTTTTTAGCATTTAATTATTTACTTAGTTTCGTGTATATTTACAAAGTTCGATTCAGACTATTCTAATTTCTGATAATTCAATTCGATTGATAATGATCGAAGGTGATTTATATCTAGTTTTTTTTGTTTTACTTAAACAAATAAATTAAAAAAAAAATTTATTAAGAACTAATTATCTCTATGTAAATATATAAATATGTATCTCATTTCGTTTGTCTTTTTTCTTCATAAAGAACCAATCAAAACAATCAAATAAGTTTTATATAAGTTGGATTGTGACTGGCAAGTGGAATCCAGAACGCGCGTTTCATTCTATTTGGGACTCATCGGCTGAATGTACCTGCATCCCAATGTTGATGTTCACAGTGGGATTCGCTATATCGAGGTAATCCGCTCAGGAAACACATATAGCAACAATGACTGACCAGCTTCAGTCCATAACAAATCAACGGGAATATACAAGTTTATCCTAAAATCAAATAAGTTGTTAATTGCCAATTTCTAAAATTGAAGCATTACATGTTAATAATCATTGAATAACATACCTGTAATTGACATTAACACCCAATTGTGTTTTATTATGAATCTGTAATTGTAACCTAGTAAATCATTCAATATCATTATCATATAACAATTAACAAAATATCATAGTCCCCTTTTTTTATAAAGCTTGACCGTAATAGAAAGAGAAAGATCAATAGTTATTTTTAGGTAAAAACAACTTCTTTTATCCATTAAGTTTTAATTATAATCAAGTAAGGCATAAATGTTATTTCTATTCAATATTTATTAAGTAGTGATTTGCTACATCATAGAAACAAACAATTTTCAAGGCTAAGTAGCAAGATAACCACTTAGATGATTAATATTAATTGAAAATATTAGAAGAATAGCATTATAAAGTGTTGAACATTATGACATTCAGCTTATACTACATTGGTGTATCATTCATGAATACGCCAATGATACATCTGGATCTTTATGTGTGCTTATTTCTCACTTCACCAAAGATGTATTTGTTCATGCTATTAAATGATCCCATCGATACGACAAGAAAACATGAAATCAGAGGATAAATATTTCTCTTCAATTAGTTCTTTATCAAGGCTCTATGTAATATAAACTCAATAATAAGTAAGTGGTGATGAGTTAGTTAGCAATATATCTGGATAAATACATTCATAATTACATAATAATCACTTAACAACTCTGTGGAATGAGAAATTAAAAGGTGTCAGTTAAATAAAAATAAAATATAGTGAAATGATAATTGTGTTAAGGTTGAAATTCATGAATTGATGGTGAAATAGAATCTTACAACACGTTATGTATGACTAAAATTAATACTGAGATACGTTTAACATCGCATAGTAATAAAATTTTGGAAAACATATAAAGTTCTGCAGAAGGCTAGAGTAAATTAACAGGATGACACAAATTTCTTATCTATGTAAAAATTAAGTTTATGCAGATGCATTCCTAAAGCTTCTGCTGCCTGTAAAAGTAGTATTCTGCATCCATAAAGGATGGAATTCTGTATTCGATTTTGATCCCTTACTCTGCATCCAGTCGACTGCCTTTATCAACAAAGCGTCTAAGGCTAGCGATTTTTATAGTCTTTGTTCATCGCCTTGATAGTTATGTAGGATGATTTGAATGTGTTCTCTCTACCTAGACATCTCATTCAATAATAGAAAACTTACAGAATTCGCATTATTATTATTTGCCTGTCTTCACAGAATTACAAAAAACTATTTGTGAGTAAGTACTTTCGTTATATGCTTAGCTCAAAATTGAAAATGACGGTAAATTAAACTCGTTGATATTTCAAAAATCGCTTTGCCCTATCACTTCTGAAAATATCAGTGTGGCGACAACTTTCTATTCATCTTCGATTACTCTACATTTTACTTTACAGCAATTGTTCGTAGGATAAATAACATGACATTTTCAAAGCTGCACAACTGTATATATATATATATATATATATATATATATATATATATACGTGATCTAAGTAAAACAATTATAGTTGATTAAGTATAGCAACAACAAGAAGTGCATATAAAATCATTTTTAGTCATTAAGGTTTGAATTGAATTTGCATGGTGAATGTCATAGAAACCAGGTAGAAAATATGCCAGTAAGTTGGGTCAACTGATAAGATAATACATGTTAGAAGGCTTGTAATCTGTAGGATAAGACAAATTATGAAAAATAACTAAATTCAGAAGGAAATGTGGCATGATTACATTAATTCAGGTGGCTAATGTTGAGAGAGAGGGCGAAAGAGAACGCTTATTGAAAATTTGTAAAATTAAATGTTTAATGTGAAGTGCGTAAGAACAACAATTATATGGAAGTATAATATAATGAGTTGATGAGCAATTTTCATTTATACATACTTTTCGTTTTCTCGATGTGTATGTCGACAGCTTCAGAAATGCTTAAGAGTAGGAAACATAATGTTGTTGGAAAGTTTCTATTCACCTTATACATTACTTTGAAAAATGCTTCTTTATTAATCTGGTAGTTGATAGTGACTAGACGCTCTATTATTGCTCTTCTAATCCAACATAATTGCACATTATCCTTCTAGTTTCTACGACATTCATTCTTCAACTCTAGTAAAAACTTTATTGGCTAATAGTATCATCATCAATAATGCCTGTTACCCCAAGTGGAGCATAGGCCGCCACCTCTCCAACAGCATTCTGCAACCAACTCTATCAAGGGTTTTCCTTTCCAGCTCTTCCCAAGTGCTGTTCATTCTCTTCACGACTGCCTCCAGTTCCCGACGCAACGTGTTTCCGGGTCTTCCTCCTTTCATTTGGCCTCCAGGATTCTAAATTAGAGCTGGTCTTGTGACACAGTTTGATGGTTTCCGCAACGTGCCACCTATCCACCTCCAGAGTCTCTTTTTAATTTCTTCCTCGGCTGGTAGTTGATTAGATCTTTTCTAGAGAAGGTTGTTGATGGTGGTATCTGGCCAATGAATCCGAAGTATCTTACGTAGACAATTGTCTATAAAAACTTGGATCTTCTGAAGAATATTTTTCGTAGTTCTCCATGCAAGTTTCAGCTCCATACAACAGAAATGTCTTCACATTTGTATTGAAAATTTTGACTTTAATATTGACTGAAAGTTGGTTTGAGTTCCAGATGTTTTTCAGTTGTAGAAATGCTGCCCTTGCCTTACCATCTGAATCAGACCCTCCTTGTTTGTCGATTATGCTACCCAAATATGTAAGGGTTTCAACGTCCTCCATGATTTCTCCATCAAGTGTAATTGGGTTAGTGTTTGTTGATTTGTATCGGAGGATCTTGCTTTTCCCTTTGTGTATGTTGAGGCCTACTGCTGACGAAGCTGCTGCTATATTGTTCGTCATCATCTGCATTTGATGCTGTGTGTGAGAAAGAAGAGCTAGGTCATCTGCGAAGTCCAAGTCATCTAGTTTCGTCGATGTTGTCCATTGTATTCCGAGAGTGCCTTCACATGTTGCAGTCTTCATGATCCAGTCGATGACCAGTAGGAAGAGGAAGGGCGAGAGTAAGCAGCCTTGTCTGACACCGGTCTTCACTTCGAATGAATCTGTGAGCTGACCTCCATGCACGATTTTACAATGTAGTCCGTCGTAAGAATTCCGTATGATGTTGACTATCTTCTCGGGTACGCCATAATGTCGTAGAAGGCTCCATAATATTCTCCTATCCACAATGTCGAATGCTTATTCATAGTTGATGAAGTTGATGTAAAGTGGTGATTTCCATTCAATTGATTGTTCAACAATGAACCGTAGAGTAGCGATTTGGTCGGTGCATGATTGGTCTTTACAGAATCCGGCCTGTTGATCTTGGATTCGGGCGTCCATTGGATCCTTTATTCTGTTCAATAACATTCTGTTTAAGACCTTTCCGGGTACTGAAAATAGAGTAATGCCTCTGTAGTTCTCACACTTGTTAAGAACTCCTTTTATTGGTATCCTGATGAGGTACCCTTCTTTCCAATCTGTTGGCGGCACTCGTTCAAATTCCCAGATCTTCCTGAAGAGAATGTGGAGTATCTTTGAAGTTGCTTTTATATATCTCTTCAGTGCCTCCGCTGGACTGTTGTCTGGTCCTGCTGATTTACCACTCTTGATCTGTCTGATGGTCATTTTGATTTCCTCCACTGTTGGTGGGTCTGTGCTTATAGGGAGATCAATGGATGCTGCTTTCGATGACTGGTGGGTTCAGTGAGGCTGGTCTGTTCAGGAGTTGTTAGAAGTGTTCTACCCATCTGTTTCGTTGTTCATGTACTTCAGTGATTGTTTTACCAGCCTTGTTCTTGATTGGCCGTTCTGGCCTATTGAATTTCCCAGCAAGCTTCTTCGCTGTATCGTATAGGAGCCTCATGTTTTCTTCCCTAGCAGTTTTTTCGGCTGTTATTGGCTAATAGTAGCTCTATGTCAACTCTCTTTGTTACCAGGCCTAACCAATTTCAATTATCCTATGGAAATCATAAATATATATACTTACTTTTGAATATAAAGTCTCCGAGAAGAGTTCTTGGTGCTAAACCGTATTATCGTTATTTACATTGCAAAGATAATAGGTTATACTTACAAATACTACTGTTAATATTAAACAATGTATAGCTTATCTATCTGAATTTGTGATGTCGTATGTCATAACGTATTTATGAGAAAGTGAACAGCATTTGTAGGCTCTATTCTTTATGATGCTTTCAGTTTGTACAATCGAAAAATATTAACCAGTCACATCTTTGGAGTACAAATTGTGTCGATGTTTGATAACTTACGAACACGAAATAAAGATTTCACATTTGACAAAAGATGCTACCTCTTCTGATTGCTACATCATGTCAGCTGAAAGATTTATTGCCACAACATCAAAATTTTAAAGAAACACTTCTTTAAGATGGGATAAAAGTGTCATCAGTAGACTAAGTATAAAATTTAAACTATTTTTTTAAGATTTTAGACGATATGAAAGACGTTATTATACTCATTAAATCATGATGCTATTACAATTAGACAATTAAAACCTGGCCTTTGTATTCAAAAGGGACCAGTAGTTAATCTTTAATTACCCTGGTAGCATTAGATTGTTTATTGAGTTTCTTCTTCCAACTATAGATAACAGCAAGTCTATGGGTTATACTCTTACTTTTCTATCTTATTCCTTTTCTTTATATATTCACAACAATTCCGTATTCATAATTGCATAATCGAACTCTTTTAACTAATCACAAGAATGAAACAGCTGTCCAATGCTCTTTGGTTTTCAGTGGTGCCCTGCCAACATGATTCTGTGATATATTCAATTAATTAATCCCTAAACCTCTAGGTCTTATGTCACCTAATGAAATATTTTTTTACCTTTTTTCCATATTATGTAATTAAACTAAAATATTCATCTAATTTATTTACGAATACTCTAAATTCAACTTTACAGTTTCACTACCTAGACAGTTTAACGTTATCTGATAACCATTTCAACTAACAAAGTCAACATGTTTATTAATAATTTCGGTTATCAAAAATCAGTAGCCTATAGGTAGCTAATGAGAATGCAACAAAATATATCGAATTCAAAGTATTCTAAATAATGTTTTCGTACTTGAATTATTCAAATCATGAGTTGATTAAATTTATATTGCATCTTCTTCTGGGTACTACTTTCCTCTACTTGACAAAGTGATTTGATTTGGTTACTGTTTTACATAATTTCGTATTCTGTTAACGTGTACTATACAACTACAAAAAAACTCTAAGACAATATATGATAATACTTTTTTAAAAGTAGTCACTACGGTATGTTGCACTGATGATGAGTTAAGTTCAGATGATGTAAAGAAGGAATCATTCTTATTAGAAGAACATTGCATTTCGATTTAGATCTCCAAATTATCTAACTGAATACAATAATTGCTCATAGAAACTATATTATCTAATGTCCACATTCACTGTGGTCTTTAGAAATTTGATCTTTATATTTCAAAGTTACTGTTAGCTGAAAAGTTTGACAGTAACATATAATTACATCTGTGAATATCTCAAAAAAAGGTAATCTATGATTCACTGAATACTTCTTAGTAGTTTAATTTTATAGAAGTACCATTATAGTGAAATAGTTCATCTTAATGATGACATTCTGTGCTTTATGTACATAAATAGCTATAAATACGTTTTAATTGGAATATACATGTGACATCATAAGTATAAACAACAATAGATGTCACAAAAATTATTGGTTGTCACTGATGATGACAGTCTTATATCCAACATGTTTGAGCTTCATTACTTACGACTCCACACCTGGTTACCTGTCATAATGAAAGGTGCACACTATTGAGAAGTCTCACGCCATAATGAAACAATTGTCCAGTGTTCCACGGTTTTCAATATTACCCTGCCAACATCATTCTGTGAAAAATATAAACATCTTAATGACTATCTCCACGAATGCATCTTAATTTAGTTGACTAGAATGTTAAATTAATTTATATGCCTATCTATCAATATGCAAACATACCTTTGTAATCACAAATAAACAGAGAATATTGAATCGCTATTCGACCGTAGTTTGTGACTTATTAGTATTGCACAGATACAAACTATTCACAATCAAACTGTTGATAATACTTTCCAAAGGTGTTGAGGATACAGCTATTTATTTAATGAACCAATTTGTCAGATACTCTATTTATGAAACTACTAACTTGGCTCCTTTTCAATATATACTTCTACAGTTTTTGGCTGCACAATTTTTGCTATTTTCTTATCAGGTTAATGCATTAAATGTCATACCCTATCCACTTGTTTAGAATGGAAAAAAAGTAACAGGACAGAAAGCCTAAATAACATGTCACGTAGATGTGCAAAGAGAACTTTTAAACATCAGTTATGAAACCTTAGTACATTTTAAAATGTGGTTAAAACTGTTGTTAGATTGTAAACAAACACTGAGCCTTGTTAATGCACACAAACGTATCCATTTTAACTGTTTCTATTTGAGTGTGAACCTTAAACTTCAGCCACAACTGAAAGTTTCAATGTTCTCGTTATAACGCCAACTGGTATGACGTGAGAAAGGGAGGAGGATTTGGTTGGTTGTAGCGAACGCCAATGAAGTGTGCCTAATTGATAATGTGCAACTAACCTAAGCACACTTACCCCTAGGCCGTCAATAGAACAACCAGAATTGGGAACCGGAAAACGAGGAACTGAGAACACAGAACCGAGTAAGTATTGTATTTTAATTATGCCTTTATATATACATAAAATCAGACCACACGGTAAACCAATCACAAATCTAACATTGATACAGATCAAAGGAAGGAGTGGCAGTGAATGAGTACAACTTGTATACAATTAAGTAACGTACTTCATATTAAATAACAATACACTAAGAGTAAATATATTAAACGAGAGGACCGGATTAAGGGAACGTAACAGTCATAGAAATGGAATGTTTACACTGTCCACAGTTATAATAATTAAAATAATGTTCTAATGAACAGTTCTCGAAGATAATCATTCTTCGTTAGGTGCCCGGCATATCAATTTTCTTCACAATAAATGACGCATATATACTTACATAAGTAGAAAATATTTTCATTTTTTAGAATTGTACAACTAAATTTGACTGGATATCTTTCATGGTTTAAATGTTGATGTATAGAAGACTAATCTACGATGAAGACAAATGCATTGTGTTTCGCTTTTATCTTTATTGCTGTCACTCAATTCATTCGATAAACTGTTCGCTTTAAAAGTTAGTTCAACCCTGATCCATTTTTAAAACTCAGATGCAAAGTATCAGTAGGCTGATGAAAGTCTTTATGTAACTGAGTACACAGATTGTTTCATGTAGGTCTTTCGTAACGGATTTCTGAAAGACTCCTTAGCTTTAGCCAATTCAAATTTTAGATTTTCTAATCATGGTGTAACTCCGCCTGTAGCCCTCCTAGGGTTACTGCCGGTCCCAAGCCCGGGTAAAGGAGGAGGGTTGGGCATGGGGCTAGCACCCCCATCCCGTAAAAACCCAAACTTGCTAAAAAAACGCAAACCAGATTAAACAAGATAAACCATTTAAACTCTGCCCTGGGAGTGGAAGGATATATGACGCCTCATGATGAAAGCCGAAATTCTTCGGAAGTCATGAGGCCGATGCCCCCCCCTTCTAACAACCAGAGCAAATATTTTTGTAGGTACATGGAATGTTCGAACAATGTGGGAGAGCGGGAAGACAAATCAAATAGCTGCAGAATTGAAGAGATACAACTTGACAATACTCGGAATCAGCGAAACCCATTGGACTCAAGCTGGACAGAAAACATTGGCTTCGGGAGAGACGCTACTATACTCCGGCCACGAAGAGGAAAATGCTCCTCACACCCAAGGAGTTGCTCTGATGCTGTCCAAGGAGGCACGTAATGCACTTGTGGGATGGGAGCCACATGGACCCAGGATCATCAAAGCATCTTTCAAAACAATGAAGAAAGGGATTACAATGAATATTATCCAATGCTATGCACCAACCAACGGCGGCAACGACGAAGACAAAGATCAGTTTTACGATAGACTGCAATCAATTATAGCAAAGTGTCGAGGAAAGGATCTGACAATACTGATGGGGGACCTAAACGCCAAAGTCGGAATGGACAACACCGGATATGAAGAAATCATGGGACGACAAGGACTGGGTGACAGAAACGACAATGGTGAAAGACTTGCAAACCTATGTGCCTTCAACAAATTGGTTATAGGTGGTACAATATTCGCCCACAAACGCATACACAAGACTACATGGGTCTCACCGGATCATACTACAGAGAATCAAATCGATCATATATGTATCAATAAAAAATTTAGAAGATCAATGGAAGATGTGCGAACAAGGAGAGGAGCTGACATAGCTTCAGACCACCACCTGGTGGTTTCTAAAATGAAACTGAAGCTAAAGAAGCAGTGGACAACTGGAGTGTCAGCAATACAACGGTTCAATACAGGCTTTCTCCGAGACACTGAAAAACTCAATGAATTCAAAATATCTCTCAACAACAGGTTCCATGCCTTACAAAATCTACTGAGAGAAGAAGAAACCGCTATGGAAGACAACTGGAAAGAAATCAAAGAAGCACTAACGTCAACGTGTCAGGAAGTTCTAGGCCGCAAGAAGCACCATTATGAGGAATGGATCTCCACTGAGACATTGAGCAAAATTCAACAAAGGAGGAACAAGAAGATAGAAATCAACAACAGCCGAACAAGATCAGAGAAAATCAAGGCTCAAGCTGAATACTCAGAAGCAAATAAGCAAGTAAAGAAAAGCATTAGAGCTGACAAACGGAAATACATCGAAGGCCTTGCAACGACAGCAGAGAAGGCTGCAAGAGAAGGAAATATGAAACAGCTATACGACACAACGAAGAAACTGTCAGATAAACATGGTAAACCAGAGCGGCCGATCAAGAACAAAGAAGGCAAGACACTCACTGAGATTGAAGAACAAATGAATAGGTGGGTAGAACACTTTGAGGAACTTCTAAATAGGCCAGCTCCACTGAACCCATCCACCACACATCGAAGCAGCACCTACAGATCTTCCGATAGATGTCACTCCACCAACGATGGAAGAAATCAAGATGGCGATCAGACAAATCAAAAGTGGGAAAGCAGCAGGACGTGACAATATGTCAGCTGAAGGACTCAAGTCAGATATCGACCTAACAGCAAGGATACTCCACGTTTTATTCAAAAAGATCTGGGAAGAAGAACAAGTGCCGGCAGACTGGAAAGAAGGTTATCTTGTCAAGATACCAAAGAAAGAAGATTTGAGCAAATGTGACAACTACAGAGGGATCACGCTACTGTCGATACCAGGGAAAGTCTTTAACAGAGTATTGTTGAACAGAATGAAAGATTCAGTGGAGGCTCAACTTCGAGATCAACAGGCTGGTTTTCGTAAGGATCGGTCGTGCACTGACCAAATCGCAACACTACGGATCATCGTTGAACAATCAATTGAATGGAACTCGCCCCTGTACATCAACTTCATTGATTATGAGAAGGCGTTTGATAGTGTAGATAGGAGAACACTATGGAAACTTCTTCGACACTACGGTGTACCAGAGAAACTCGTCAACATCATCCGGAACTCTTACGACGGAACACAGTGCAAAATTGTGCATGGAGGACAACTGACAACTGCATTTTCAGTGAGGACCGGAGTCAGACAAGGTTGCTTGCTGTCACCTTTTCTCTTCCTCCTAGTGGTCGACTGGATCATGAAGACCTCCACATCTGAGGGAATGTACGGGATTCAATGGACAAGTAGGATGCAACTCGATGATTTGGACTTCGCAGATGATCTAGCTCTTTTAGCACATACACACCAACAAATGCAAGCGAAGACAATCAGTGTAGCAGCAACTTCAGCATCAGTAGGCTTGAACATACATAAGGGTAAGAGCAAGATTCTCAAATACAACACAAGGAGCACCAACCCAATTCAACTTGATGGCGAAACTCTGGAAGAAGTAGATACTTTCACATATCTGGGGAGCATCATCGATGAAAAATGAGGGTCCGATGCAGATGTAAAGACAAGGATTGGCAAGGCAAGGGCAGCATTCCTACAGTTGAAAAACATCTGGAACTCAAAACAACTGTCAATTAACCTCAAAGTCAGACTATTCAATTCGAACGTGAAGACAGTCCTGCTGTATGGAGCTGAAACTTGGAGAATTACTGCAAACATCATCAGACGGATACAAGTATTTATAAACAACTGCCTACGAAAGATACTGAATGTCCGTTGGCCGGAAACCATCAGCAACAACTTACTATAGGAGAGGACAAACCAACTTCCAGCCGAAGAGGAAATTAAGAAAAGACGATGGAAATGGATAAGACATACACTACGCAAACCATCAGACTGCATCACCAGACAAGCATTAACATGGAATCCTGTTGGGAAACGGAAAAGAGGAAGGCCAAAGAACACGCTGCGTCGAGAATTGGAAGCAGACATTAAAAGGATGAGCAGCAACTGGAAACAATTGGAAAGGATTGCTCAGGACAGAGTTAAATGGAGAACACTGGTGAGCGGCCTATGCTCCTCAGCGATGAGTAACGGGCATAAGTAAGTAAGTAATCATGGTGTCATCAGATTTTGTTCGTTGCCGCTTTATAGATCTTGTGTTAGCTGCTCATATTATGTTTTTTCTAAAGGTAAAGAGATTGAATATGCAATTAAACTTTTGAGAGGAACATCCTAAAAATTAAGTTAGATAGTTGGAGGTATACTGAACAAAATAGAATTTTATATTACAAAACTATTCACCTATATTAAACTGTCGATTTTACCTTCAGTTAAAACATGTATACTTCAATAATACATTGTGCCTATGTAAGTACAGATATTCATGAAGATCATGATGAATAATTTATTGATTCATTACTTGGTAAAATGTCGAATTGATGGAATCCTCACTTCATCCAGTTTAGTTAGGTTATTTTGATTATTACATAGATTTAGTGCTTTAGTTGACAATCATTTCTCTGTATAGCAAACGATCGTGCGGAATAAACCTGATTCCTATAAAATTGTGTTTTCAATATGTTATCTACTAGATAAAACGTTATTGACGGCTGTTTCTAAAGCTTTTTGAAGTATATCTAAGAGCATAGACATGTGTTTCAAGTTTTGATGACGTTTCACTCACTGTCAAATTTAATTGATACAATGTTACTTACCACAGATTGAATGATTTGTTTAAATTAATGGATTTGTTCTTATTTTCTTTCTATCTTTGACTTGAATTGTTCTTTTATAACATTTTATTTTGTTAAAACAAGACATTATATTTGACTGACAGTATTTAAAGTATATAAGAATAAATTGTTGGCTATCAAAGAAGTCAGGAATCACGTGACCTAACCCTGCTTTTTTCTCTGTAGACCACTATGGAATATAAATAAAGGAAACAACCTTAACATTATTTCTAGAAACCTTGACAATCTAGATGTAATTTAATGAATAACCCTAAGTGAAATTCACATTGGATGACACAAATTAACTTACTTTATCTAATAACTTGTTAATAGTTAAACCGGTTCATGCAAAGCATAAAACGAACCTTGTCACCACTGAATAATGCATCACCTATGACTGAGATTTATATACTCTGTAACACTTTTAACTATGTAATTATAAAATAGTGTTTAAACTTAGTTTTTAGTTTCAATTCGTCATCCTTCTACAAGAAAACAAAACTGTTGCTTATGATTAGTTTCATTGATGAATTTATATAAAGTGAGTACAATGAATATTGTAGGACAAATAACATCACACTTGTAAAATATGTTAATTATCCATATAAGTTTGTGCGTATACGGAAGAACTGAAACAGACGTAATGGAATGAATTGACTTCATCTCACAATGTACATTATCCTTGTTTAATATGAAACTGTTTCTTTTTCTTTATAAAAGGAAATCAATAATAATGCGCACTGTAATTAAACCGAATTCATTCAGCAATGGAATCCTTCACAAATAATTCGTCTTCAAAGTTACACGATCTTGTCAGATAAAATATAGTTCAATTGATAATTGTATAAGTATTACAGTATTGACTAGGTACATTGTGAATTTCAACTGTGTAGTTATAAAATGCATAAATAAGTGGTAATTGAAGAGAACGCCCAATAGAGCCAGCTAAGTAACTGTGAGTTTCACTAAGCTGAAATGAAGGATGTGTGATTGATAATTAATAATTAAAAGTATGGACATCGCTTAAAGTGATGACGATAATAACAAAAGATTTCCGATCTAGGCATTTAGAAAAGATGAAACGATCGAAGAGATAGTTCATTTCAATTAGTTCTTCATCAGAGCTCTACACTACGTCATCTACATGTGATTTACAATAGTTATAAAGTTATTCGTTGACAAATACAGTGAACAAAAACCTGATAAACCAAATAAAATCACAGTCCATAAGAAGTCTGCTTTCCTTAAACTCGATTTTATAGGTGATGATATTGTTAAAACAATCAGAAGAAGACTTGGTTCAGCTTTAAACAGACCTTATTATGCTGCAAAACTGGTTATATAATACATAACAACATGTTCACTGAAACAATCAAAAATCCACAGGTATCCTTCTCATGTTGTTGCCAACTGTCTGTATAAATTTACGTGTACCTGCAGTTGCAGTTAGATTGGCCGAACAGAAAGAAGGGCCTACCTACGCTTTAATAAACATGTTCCAAAAATTCTACGATTCATATGAATAAAGACATCCAACATTTAGGTAAATTCGGTTTACTAAAATATAAAAATGAAATAACATTTCAGTGGAATGACATACCGTCGATTACATAATAATTATTGAAGGAATTAATGAAGTAATTACGAGAAACCTAGTAGTGAAAATGAAAATGTTAAGGCGCCGATTAGAAAGGCAAGGGCAGCATTTTTGCAACTGAAAAACATCTGGAATTCAAACCAACTATCAGACAGCAATAAAGTCAAAATTCTTAATACACATGTGAAGACAGTTCTATTGTATTGAGCTAAAACTTGGAAAACTAAGAAGGAAATCATCCAAAAGTTGCAAGTATTTGTAAACAAATGTCTGCGTAAGATTCTTTGGATTTGTTGGTCAGATACTATCAACAACAACCTTCTGTGGCAGAGAATTAATCAACCAATGTCTAGCAGAGGAAGAAATTAAAAAGAGACTCTGGAGGTGGATAGGACACACATTGAGGAAATCATCAAACTGTATCACAAGACAAGCACTAACTTGGAATCCTAAAGGACAGTGGAAAAGAGGAAAACCCAGGAACACATTGCGTCGGGAATCGGAGACAGACATGGAGAAAATGAAGAGCACTTGGGAAGAGCTGGGAAGGAAAGCCCTTGATAGAGTTGGTTGTGGAATGCTGGTGTGCAGCGTATGCTCCACATGGGGTAACAGGCATTCATTGATTGATTAGTGCGAAGCCTTAATAAAAATCAGTTAGAGAGAAATGTTTCCTTTCTCCGTTTGTCTTTTTTAAATAACAAGAGTGATGATGATTAAGCAAAATAAAAACAAGAAAATGATTAAACTAAGGCCATGGCATAAAAAGTATCTAAAAAGTCGATTTTTATGCACTTAACTCAGGTTTGAGATTATAGATAGCTAAAAATTCTGTTAGATAAAGTTAAGCATGAACATTTTGAATTTTGTGGCTGGATTATGTAAGTGATTTCAAATGAAAGATCTGAAGCAGAATATCTTGAGTTTATTGTAAGTTAAAGAACCGATGATATGACTAATCACTGTTGTCCGTTGCAAGCAACAAGTGCTCCCAACATTCCTGGAAAGCAGGCCTCGATGAATGATCTTTACGCTTAGGTTCACAGGAGGAAATAAATTTGTGCATACATAATGGATTGGTCAATCTTGGTGACTGGATAAAAAAAGACGTGGTTGTCTTGAATAGGTCATGATAAGTTGCGATACCTCGAATTTCTTTCGAATGGATCTCTAGATGATTTCTCAGTATGTCACTAGTAATATGTCCCTTGAACTGATGGTTTATAAGCAATATATCCAATGGAACGAAGCATTTAGTATGAATATGCTATTTCTCACTCATATTTCTCTCGATAAATGGCAATAGGTATCCACTTTCTATATTCTAGGTGACTGTAATTATGTAGTTAAATTTCACACTATAATTCATCAGCACTTTAAGAAGTAAACAATTATTAATTGGCTTATGTTTTATCAGACATACGTCTATACATGTACGAATGTACAGAGACAAAATAAGTTCCTTAAAGAAGAATCCTTCAAAGAATAAATTTGTGCATACATAATGGATTGGTCAATCTTGGTGACTGGATAAAAAAAGACGTGGTTGTCTTGAATAGGTCATGATAAGTTGCGATACCTCGAATTTCTTTCGAATGGATCTCTAGATGATTTCTCAGTATGTCACTAGTAATATGTCCCTTGAACTGATGGTTTATAAGCAATATATCCAATGGAACGAAGCATTTAGTATGAATATGCTATTTCTCACTCATATTTCTCTCGATAAATGGCAATAGGTATCCACTTTCTATATTCTAGGTGACTGTAATTATGTAGTTAAATTTCACACTATAATTCATCAGCACTTTAAGAAGTAAACAATTATTAATTGGCTTATGTTTTATCAGACATACGTCTATACATGTACGAATGTACAGAGACAAAATAAGTTCCTTAAAGAAGAATCCTTCAAAGAATAAATTTGTTTTATCATTAAATTGTATTCGTTTGTTAGAACGTTTCCCAGAAACCTTGATGAAGCCCCCAGAACCCGTGAAGGGGCCGGAAACATTCTATCCAGTCACCGTTTGATAAGACTTTTCAGGAACTAGACCCAACGTACTCTGATTTGACAGTGCGTAAAACCTTTTAGTCCTGGAATGGATGGATTATAACGACGCTTTCATTGTGTCAGAAAACTGTAAAGACACTATTATTTTGTAAATATTGTAAATATAAATAAAGATTACTTCCCATTTATTTACTGTCCTCGGAATCGCAACTTTCAAAGATTTATGCCTTAGAGTATTAATGGTGTACATGGTTAATTAGGCAATCAAGTACTAGTTATAACACTACTTTACAATATCACCATTTATTATATAAGTTGGATTGTGACTGGCAAGTGGAATCTAGGACTCGCGTTTCTTCCTTCTTGGGACTCATCGGCTGGATGTACCTACATTCGAATGTTGATGTTCACAGTGGGATTCGAACTTATCATTTGTTCACACAACGACATAAAGAAGAAAATTAGTTAGCTAGTAATTTGGAATATATCTTCAAACAGTCAGATATTAAAGCATATAAATAATATCATGTGTTTATTAAATCGTTGAAAAATTGCTTGACTACAATAATCTTAATAAATTAAATAGATCATGTACAATAAATCATAAGAGTAAAATAATGAGTTTCTTTTCATATCCTTCTAATAGATGATTAGAAGTATTAGTTTAGTAAACAAAATATGAAGTCCAAATGTAAAAAAAATATCATACTTTGTACATTTTATTTATATTTACTACATCTATTTATCCACTTACATCTGCTATGCTCTACATTTCTGTATACGTATACCAACGATATTACTTTTTATAACCTTGTTCGAATCAAGTAGTCATTCCACCCGACTATAAAAAAGTTCTGAATACCTTCCAGATTTTAATAATTCTAATCATCATCTAAATTATTCCATATCATAAGATTTCTGTGACACTTTCTCAAATAACAGCATATTCAACTATTTAAAATTGAAAACTTTTATCTGATTAAATCATAGGTCTAATTTTTACTTAGTTAGTTTAAATACTGAGTGCTATGCACTTAGATACGGATATAAATTACAAAACATTACGAACAATCAAAAACAATATAATGCTCTTTTTGCAAAAACGTGAACATATAGCACAATCACATTTAATGCAAACAAAGAAGTAACATAACGATTACAGAGTTCCTATAATCAGGTTAGAAATAAATTTGTATGTGAATTGAGATTGGTATTTTCATTTCATTGAATGTCACAGATTAATGTTGGCAGAGCACAATTGAAAACCAGGGAGCACTGGACAGCTGTTTTGTTCTGCTATGGAACGCCTCAGCAATGCGCACCCCAGATTTTATATTAGTTGGAAAATGTAATGTTTATGCTGACAGTGCACAAAATTACATACTAAAGCAATCGAGTGTTTTAATACAATTTAACTTCAGCAATATATTTGTGTAGCCTAATCCGTTGTTATCAGTGGGTAACTACCTCAGGCCCGACACGTGACCAGTGGACTTCAGCAGTGTTGGGTATGAGACAGTTGCTCAACGATGACAATAGATGAGGTCGCGCAAACGTATTACGAATTGATTAGATTAGCAGTATCAACTGTTGGAAGTTGATTCAGTGATCTAGTAGTAAGGCGCTTACATTGGACCCAGAAGGTTCAGTGTTCGATCCCTGGTAGGATTATGCGTGCGTGCTGTTGATGAGTCCTGCACTAGGACAAAACAGTTGTTAAGTTCTTCATGGTTGTTAGCAGTTGTCTGATTTAGACCAGTTCGTGATATCTAATTGACATTCAGTAATCTCCACAACATCCAATTATAAAAGTAATGCAATTGTTGTTTTACAATAAATCAAATTACGTAAAACGTTACCCTTGACATAAAAATATCAGACAATAACAAAGTGCTTACAAATAAACGGCTAATGTTGTTTTTGAAAATCTAGAAGCCGCTTAGCGATGAAATTTGCATATATAATATATAGGTATTTCAGTAATGAACACAATTAAACAGAAGTTTCCAGTAATAACGTTGAACATATCCATAAGCTTCTTATAATCAACCAGCGTAATGGTATTCGCGCATCAAGTAAAAAATATTCTCCTATTTTACGGGTTCTGGCTTACAGCACTCCCGGCTACATTTTGATCCTCCCGTTGACTTAGTAATGAATATGACTTGAAGAACTGGTATATGAACAATAGTCACCTCTAGGGAAGTACTAGTTACTGTAGGATATCATGTTGTATCATTGTTTCTGTTATGCAATCTTTAAAATAGTTTTCAACGTATAGTAGAACATGACATCAGCAGACACAAAGTCAGTTGGAACTTAAGTTGATTGTAGTTGCAAAAGATTCAATCCCTATTTAATATTCAATTAATTATAGGGATCAGATAGGATACTGAATAAATCAGATTTTACAAAATTTATTGCAATTTAATTCGCACATCCGCTTCGTTAGTCTATGCACCTCACTGTTGAAATTCAAAATGCATCATTTCGTATCTTCTGAATGACTTAGTTTACAAAAAATTACCTTAAATCTAGAGGAATTTACTACAGAATATTGGCAAGACAGACTAGCTTTCTTTGTCTGTACAACATATCAGTCATTTCCTGTCTTCCGATACTATAACGAAGATGTTCACGCCAACGATCATCTTCTTCCCCATTAGGAAAATAATAGGGAGTCTAAATGTATGAACATATTTTACCATACAGTACATCTACTTAACTTGTTTATATGTTAAAATTTTACTTGATCTTATTGAAAGCTTATATTGTACGTCGTAATATTCAATGCTGGAATAAACTGACTCTGCCCACTACCTTCTATAACTTTAGGATATTTCATTTGTTGATGACCATGTACTAAACGTGAGTCTGCCTGTAATATTTGGTTTGTATTTCTTTTCCATACCTTTTACTCACACAGATTTTATCAGTTTAGAATTTAACGTTCCACCGAAATAATCAACTATGCTCATGTTACTGTATAATGTACCGTTCAATTGTGAACAACCTGGATACGTCTATAAATAGGAGTGTATTAAGAATATGGTTTTCATTTGTAAGCTTTAGATATTCATTCGGTGACGATTTTAAAAAAAATATCAGTTGAGAATCAAAGCATTTAAGACAAAAAAATTAGACATTTTACTTAAATTTACCGTAGGATATAATGTGGATAATAATATTAAATTAGAAATGTAGACCAGTGAATGTCGACCCAATAATTTGAAATGTAATGATCATTGTGAAATTTGTTGGTGCTGAATTAGAATCAAGGAAAAACCATGGCTAATTACTCAGTCCCATACTAAGGAGAGGAGGAAAGCAGTTATTTAGTACTCATTAACTTTTTATGGTTGCTTAACTACAGTCGATCTGCTTTGTGAAGTATTAAACCCAAGCACATATCGTCACTAAACTCTTGTGAATATAACAGAAAGCACTGACTAACTGATTATTAATATTTTTCTTGTTTCCTAATCTACTAAATTCCATAAAGCATAAAGTCCTTTACTACAACTGACGTAGAATTACTAGTCGATTGTATCTTTAAACAACGGAAATACATCTGTTGCGTCAGTGATAAAGATGAGAAGATACTTTTTATGTCGTCAATTTCGTTATTACTAAGAATCAGATTCATATTACGTCATTAACAAACAATTCTATGGTTTCAAGCATTACAACATATTTACATAATAATTATGATATTATAGTTAAAGAATAAAATGAAAGTAGAATAAGCCGTAAAATTCCGTAAAATAATCAACCTTAAAGCCGAATAAAATGAAACAAATAGGTTTGATTGCTTAAAATTCACACTGCGTTTTTTAGTGTTAGTAAGTAAATATTCGTTCAAAGCTTGTTAATCAATGGAAAATGTTTCACATTCACCATAATCTCACAACAGATTGCGAAGTGTATAGACTCTTTAGTTACTTAAAGAAATCATATCCCACATTACTTCGAGAATGTTTGCAAAACTAAGAGTAATGTGCGTTGTGTTTACGTTCAGTATTGTCTTTTGATTTTAAAGGATGCCACATACCAGCAGTGTTAGTTAACCTCAATCACAGAGTGTGCTTTAATCCAAGAGATATTATTCTTGATTTGCGTAGTTAAGCACTACTTGTATGTTTGAATACCAATTTAAATGATTTCCTAACATTTAACTAAGAAATCAGTCTATTCATTTTATAAGTTAAGCGATAACTACGTTGGTGTGATAAACAGTTAGTGAGGAATATTAGTTTGACAAACTAGAGTTTAGTCTGAGCACCGATTGACACAATCTACTTGAAATATCTCACTGTTGAAGTATCTATCTCAGTGTGATCTTTTAATTGTTCCTTCCAGATGAGTTTCGGTCATTTTAAAATGATATGGTAATAAATGTTTTCTGTGATTTTTCTTTCATCTATGAACTACGAAACTTGGTTTCTTTCATTCGTAACCTAAATAATTCGTAAGGAAAGAGAGATTTATTTCTGTAGACATTGGATCGAATATTTTTGACCATGTTCATCTTGTTTCATCCTATTTTAGACTTGTCGTTTAAATGTCACTGAATTTCAATGTATGTATTTAATGATAATAATAATAGTAGCTTTATTCAATAGTATGTTTCGTAAAATATGGATTTTCAAAATTCAATGTCGCAACAAGTTAATATTTTTTCATGTACATATACCAGTTCATGTTCTCGAAAGTATCAACATCGTCACCACCACCACACCTATTTGATGATAAAACTATCTTGACAACAAATATAGAAACCTGCCAGCAATACCCAATTGTCATCATGCAGGTCGTGTAACCAAGATTCTTGAACTGTGAATAAACCACAGTCACATTATATGTTTAGACTAAGGTGAAATTGGAGATAGTCCACTTTTCCAGTGAGAGATCCTTAGTTTACTCTAAGAATTTCAGGAATAGACCTCTGATGAATATTCATCTCTAATAACGCGTGTTGCCAGCCAGCGTGATGTCTTTGCTAAGACATTATTATATTACTCATGATAGGTTGTAGATATTTTATATATAGGCGCGTGAGTACACAATGTCTCTCTGGAACATCATTGAGCAATCGAAGTAAAATGAACGTAAGTTTATAAGATATTTTGAAAAAACGGTAGCCCAAGATTACAAACAGAGTGCCATATTGTAAATATGATAGCCGAGAATGACTAGTTGATATTTTACAAATTAACTTAAAATTACAATACCGCACTATAGTTTACAATAGAGTTATCAACACTATCATAATAATGAACATTATAAATTCAAGTATCTAACTTCATCTTTTCATTCATTTACAATTAATTTTGTTGTTATTACCGTTGTTATTGTCGTTGTTGCTGTTGTTGTTCTTCTTCTTCTCTTCATTATCCTAAATGATTCATAAATACACAAACAAGGTTTATTGAATAAACTCAAAAGTAGAAGTTATATCATAAACTGTGGTTAATAACTGTGTTGTTTATTATACTCACGTATTACCGAGTTTTTTTTTTCTGGATTTCCCAAATGTTTACAAAAAAAATGAAAAAAGAAATGAATGTTTTAGATAAAATAAAACTTCTTTCTGATAAAAATCTTTTCTTTATGTTTATTTCTTTATCCTCATCTTTGATAACAATACAAATAATATCAACAATGAGAATGACAATAATAGAAAGTTTCATAATGTAAAATTAATGAACTAAGCATAATAAATGTGCAATACATTCGACAACTTACTTTAATTTCATCTAATAGAATGTGTCCATCTCATAAGTTTGTATTATTCCTTATTCAAGTCGTTTACTATTATAATTAAATGTAAGTGTATTGAATTAACTTACTATGTTGTTAGATAACTTTTCTTATTCTTATTCAGTTTGACTACTTTCATACACTTTCCTCTGGAGATTTCCTTTAATATACAACTTTTAACTTTATATTTGACGTAAGACTATAGAAGACATCACTAAAATACACTATTTGTTGTACAAAGTTAATAAAATAATGATGTAATCATATTGATGACATTATAAAACTAACAATAAATGATTTACTGATGAGTTATCTTACAGTTTTAAAATTACATATATATATATGCCTAATGTTCTCTTTACAATACAATGCTAATTGACAATGCGCTTGTTAATAGGAATTGTATAGTGGACATATAAAATATGACTTTTTTCTTTTTGTCCATACCGACAATTACATCCTATTCTTAACAAAATACGTTGTCTGTTTATTCTACTCATTCATGTTTTTTTTTTTTTATTTTAAAATAATGTTTGTTATTCTATTGTCATCAATACGTTTATTGTCTATTACTGTTGTATTAAAAGAGAACAAAATGTATTTTTCGACTTTTAGAACTTTGTGAATATGTCTGCCGAAAAATCAAATGCATCACTAAACTAATTTTTCTTTTATATGCTTATTGAAAATAAGTATGACAATTTCCTTTGTTCACTTAAGTTTTTTCCTTATAAATATTTATTGTAGTTAAGGTAACATTTTCTGGAATATAATCATATCCTTTTAAGAAGTTGAATTCATTTGTTTTAGTTTCACTGATATTATAATGTGCTATCAATTCATTTCATTTATAATATATAGATTGACTTTCAGCTATATTGTGTAGATATTATCGACACTACCCGGCTATCTATATTGAAGTTGGAAAAGTAGAGTTCGAACTAGAAACTTACTAGCTCAATACCGAACATGCTAACTATTAAGTGACTACTCTACTATAAAACGTGATACAGTACAACGTATACATCTATAGTAAATGATCACTTAAATGGAGTAAATTTTAAGGCAATCAGTGATATATTGTTAAGTTCAGGGATTTCCTTTCATTTATACTGAGGCTAATAAGATAAATTTAATTTTGATTATCTTAAAGAAAATCAAAATTATTTTCTGTTCACTATGTTGATCATTGGTGACTCAACAATCTGATATGGAGATATTAAATGTTAAATATTATTTTACTATAACCAATTGTTTGACAAGTGATCAAATTTTAGGTACTAGGTCAAGGAGCTTACATCCCAAATGAAGAACGTTCAGAAGAACAAATATTTCACAAGGTCAATGCACTTTGGAAACTCTTCTAAATTATTAACTATCAGAGAAACTAGCACAACTAGCAATGCAACTATTCACTAGTTGTAGATGAATATTGTAGAAATTTTTGGTTGTCAATTTGATATCACGAATCAATCTAATTTAAACAAAAATTGATCATTATCAGTGGCAATGGAAAAGGCAACGCAAAAGTATCATGAATTGACTTTGAAATATCGATTGGCTGTCTAGTGCTTCCTGGTGATCATTGGTTGTCTAATTTAGACCGATTCGTGATAACAAGTTGATATTGACTGATTATTCGAAAATTTAACAATAAATTTTATTGTTGCTAAAACTACAAATAGTATTAATAAGATTTTTACAAGAATTTCAAACCGTTTATATTTTCTTGTAAGTTTAAAACAACAATACAAAGATTTGATCTTTAACGTTTACTAGACTGAGTAGTATAATCGTTTCTCAAAGGTGGTTTATACTTATATTTAATGGTTACTTCGACAGTGAAGTATTTTTGAAAAAAAATATGTCTAGCAAATAACTGAAGGTTACGTTTGTGATTAACTTTATTTTGTCAAAGTCATGTTTATTACATGTTGCATCTCCCCCCAATATATTTAATAATTGATAGTATAAATGATTACAAATAACAATGAGATTTGTATTAATCATTCTCATTAGGGTTGTACACCTCGCATAGCTTCATTCGTATTATTAAGGTGAGGTAGTTATGTAGAGAAAGGGATTGGGCTTAGTTGATTATGATCATTACAGATTGATAACGGCTGTATACCAATGAAAGCTAGAGAGCATTGAACAGCTGTTTTTCCTAGTATGGACTCCTTGGAACTTTCAGGTTTAATCGTGAACACGAGCATCACTACTAAGCTGGCATTCAATAATAGAATTTCCACAGTTGAATCTCTTAAATGAATGTCCTCTTAATAGCTCCATACTACAACGTAACTGATAATTATAGCTTTTGGCCAATATTATGACTTGTAAAGCAATGTATGATCATATATAAACTCTGCGTCATAAAAACCTTTTATATTAGCCTCTTATAAGTAATTCTACTGATGAAAAAATTAATGTAATTGATACAGTGGAAGCCTCTTTTATAGTTTGCCAGTTATAGTGACGCGAAAGATAATGTATTTACATACCAAAGGAGTCCGGGTAGATCATATATTATCCCAAGAACCCAAATTATGTAATCAGTACAAAAGTTAGCAGTAAGTTACTTGGTTGTACATTCGTCCAAAATAACCGCGAACAAATGTCTGTCCCAACTAATCCAGTGACCATGAACTGTGCACAGAATCACTTGACTTAGCAATAAAACTTTCTACTCACTATAATTTAGCCTAATTTGTATAGTTTGTTATGAAAGCATTAAAAAATGCATATCGTCATTGAACCTGACCAATGACCATAGTGGAAATTTCAAGTTCTTTGACTAAATTTTGAACACACGCTTTAAAACGATATTTAAATTACTTTTAAACAATCTAATTTCATTACAAGTCACAGTTCTGTATTTCTTCAAAAGATTTCAGATAACACTGTTCCAATTTCACTAAATATATTTTTTCACAATTAGGGAGTTTGTAGAGATAGTTAACTGACAATTTAGATATCACGAATTGATCTGAATCAGGCAACCATTGATCACCTGGAAGCATTGGACAGCACAGGATGAAACAACTGTCCAATACTTTTAGGTGATCACTGGTTGTCTGATTCAGATCAATTCGTGATATCAAAACTGATATTTTTCTCAATCAGTTAGATCACTGTAACATAACAAGTGATAATTATAGTTTCGTTATGATTATGTAAGTTAGTTCATGTAACATCAGGATATACAATGTGATATCATTGATCAATATAGTTCCAATCATATACTAACCAGGATATATTTTCTTACTTTAGTTTAATAGTTTAATTCAGTATATTCATTAGATAAATTTATTTCACTGCTTTGTAGAAGCATTGTAGGTTTAATTGTATTCGTTTGTATAGTTTTTTTCAGATTCTTGCTATGTATAATGATTCAACTACTAAATTTATCAACTAACAAATCTATTTATCATTATAATGCAATTCTCAAATGGACATATACGCTATAAACCTTTGAGTAATCTAATATTTTTCTCATTATTTGATTTATAGATTTTGTAACTATGACGCAAATGTACTTAAATTGTATGTTTTACTTTTTATACTGTGAACGATTTATCATGCATTAAAAACAATCTATATTACATTCCAGCAAATTGATGCATTTTAATGACAACTATATAACCTACTAATTGGGGAATACTTACCGGCGGCCTATGCTCCACATGGGGTAACAGACACTAATTGATTTGATTGACTGACATAACCTACTAATTGATGTGAAACAAAATGATTACAATAAAGTTAACTTATGTCTGTATAGTGTGATATTATGTCTTCATAATCATAGTTGTTCATGTAAATTCACTTTTTTCTTTTTTAACTTTAGTTATCTAGTCAGTATAATATTCGTTGAATAAATTCAGTAGATCTGTTACTAATCCAACATCCTTCATTTTAAGTCGGTAGGATAAATGAACCGGTTTAGTCCAATCATGAAGTGAAAGGTTATAGCTCATAGTTCAGTTAATCATGTCGACAATTCATCTCCTGTTACCTAATATTGACATGAAAATCTTATTCAGCTATTTGCGAAAGAAAGGTTTACTTCAAAGGACCTGTTAATGCCACTGTGGTTGATCAACACAGCTTTATAAATGCGCACAGAAACCAAATAATGTCATATTTATGTGTTATATGTGTCTGTAAAAGAAATCTAATTTCTAGGTTCATTCTTCATGAGCTCAAAATTACCCATCAACAGACAATGGTTACCGCAATACAGCGGTTACTGGAAATACCTGTACCTGAGGCATTAACCATAGCTCAGCCTGTAGCTCTTCTAGGGTTACCGCCGGTCCCGAACTCTGGTAAAAGAGGAGGGTTGGACATGGGGCTAGCATCCTCATCCCGTAAAACCCAAGATTGCTAAAAAGACGAAAACTAGATTAAACAAGCTAAACCATTTAAAATCTGCCCTGGGAGTGGAAGGATGGTGTATGACACTTCATGATGAAAGCCGAAATCCTTCGGAAGTCATGAGACCGATGCCCCCCGTTCTAACAACAAGAGCAAACATTTTTTTGGGTACATGGAATGTTCGAACAATGTGGGAGAGCGGGAAGACCAACCAAATAGCTTCAGAAATAAAGAGATACAACTTGACAACGCTCAGAATCAGCGAAACCCATTGGACTCAAGCTGGACAGAAAACGTTGGCCACAGGAGAGATGCTGCTATACTCCGGCCACGAAGAGGAAAATGCTCATCACACCCAAAGAGTTCTTCTGATGACAGCAGACCGGAAAGAAGGACATCTTATCAAGATACCAAATGTGTGAATTTCAGAGGGATCATGCTACTGTCGGTACCAGGGAAAGTCTTTAACAGAGTATTCTTGAACAGAATGAAAGATTCAGTTGATACTCATCTCACAGATCAACAGGTTGGTTTCCATAGGGATCGGTCATCCACAGATAAAATCGCAACACTACGGATCATCGCTGACAGTGAGAAAGCGTTTGACAGTGTAAACAGAAGAACACTATGGAAAATTCTTCGATACTACGGAGTACCAGAGAAACGCGTCAACATCTTCCTGAACTCTTACGACGGAACACAGTGCAAAATTGTGCATGGAAAACAACTGACGAATGCATTCCCAGTGAGGACCGGAGTCAGACATGGCTGCCTCATTTCTCCTTTCCTCTTCCTCATAGTGGTTGACTGGATCATGAAGACCTCCACATCTGTGGGGATGCACGGAATTCAATGGACAAGTAGGATGCAACTCGATGATTTGGACTTCACAGATGATCTTGCACTTCTATCACATACACACACCAACAAATACAAGTGAAGACAACCAATGTAGCAGCAACCTCAGCATCAGTAGGCTTGAATATACATAAGGGAAAGAGCATGATTCTCATATACAACACAAGGAGCACCAACCCAATTCAAATTGATAGAGAAACTCTGGAAGAAGTGGATAATTCCACGTGCCTGGGATGTATCATCGATGAACAAGGAGGGTCCGATGCAGGTGTAAAGGCAATGATTAGCAATGCAAGGGCAGCATTCCTACTGTTGAAAAACATATGGGACTCAAAATAAATATCAACTAACCTCAAAGTCAAACTCTTCAATTCGAACGTGAAGACAGTCCTGCTGTATGGAGTTGAAACTTGGAGAATTATTGCAAACATCATCAGACGGATACAAGTACTTATAAATGCATGTCTACTCAAAATACCAAATATCCGTTGGCCTGAAACCATCAGCAACAACATAGTATTGGAGAGGACAATCCAACTTCCAGCCGAAGTGGAAATTAGGAAAAGACGTTGGAAATGAATAGGACATAGATTGCGGATACCATCAGACTGCATTACAAGACGAGCATTAACATGGAATCCTGTTGGGAAACATTAATGAGGAAGGCCAAAGAACGCACTTCGTTGAGAATTGGAAGCAGATATTAAAAGGATGAACAGCAACTGTAAACAGCTGGAAAGGATTGGTGTGGACAGAGTTGAATGAGAATCCTGGTGAGCGACCTATGCTCCTCAGTGAGGAGTAACCTTAAATTATTCAATAGCCTAGTAAAATTATCGTATACTTCATTTTGGTGGTTCTTTTGACAATAAAATCTTTCCTATTCGTAACATGTTTCTTAATTAGCCGATTATATGGAACTCATATTGAGAGTCACTTAATTTTGTACAGGCTATTTAGTCTCCTTGGTTATTGTTTTGCAAAAGATATTATTTAACATAAAGACACATTTCGAGGTTTCCTAAAAATGAACTATAAATTTTTTTAATAGTATGAATATTGTATCGTGAAATGATTATAATGTGCACATTAGTGGGGCGATTTCAGATCGTGAAAATCCTTGCTAGACTGTGATTGCTTGACCCTATTAGGTGTCTGAGTAATACATGACCTTTAACAACAACGAGATATTCTTTGAATATTCTTAATCTGCTACTGTACTTCTAACCCTATTCAAGAGAAAGAACGACAAGTGAATGACCCAAAACAGTGCAGTAACAAAGATTATTTATTTTATGAAAATGCATACATATAGATGCACGCCCATCTAGCACCACAGACCAATTAAAAAGTTAACATCAATGCAAAACACAAGCACTAATAATAAAAAGACTGAGATAGAAGATAGTTAATTAGTTAAATGTAGTTCTTGATGTGAAAACGGTTACTAGATCAAACAAGTTGTTAGGACAACAGGAACGTGAAAATAATAAAGTCAAAATGTCTAATAAGTATATAATCTAAATATATAAAATATGTTTTAACAGTTCAATCATTCTTGACTTACTTCATATTACATTAAGTTAACTAATAAAATGATTCACTCGAATATTTTATTCACTTGTACTCTTAACAAAGTAAAGCTTGAAGCTTGAACTCTGTCTTGACTAAGCTGATAAGATATACTAGATACATAGAATAAAATGATTAACTGAAATCAATTTGTCATTATTTAAACAATTTTGTATCTTTCGGACAAATAACTATCTATGACACGTAATGAAGGATCTTTATTTGATTGAATATGTCACAGATTGATGTTGGCAGGAAACCATTGAAAACCAGGGAACACTAGACAGCTGTTTCATTCTAGTGTTGAACTCAGCAGTGTGCACCCAAGATTCCGCACCACGGGCTTCAGGTTGATGCTAACGCCTAACCATCTGCATCACTGCGTCAGTATCCAATGGTAGAATTCCCACTTCCATCAATTTGTGATATATAGCGCGATGATCATCCATTGTCACTGATGATAACTGTCTCACACCCGACAAGCCTGAACTCCACCGGTCACGACTTCTCACTAAAGCTTCAGGAACATCTTGGAGTTAGTCACTAGTCAGCTTAATATTATAGTTCATTTAGGGTGGTTATTTTTGTGGATCTTTACGAAATATTTTGCAGAGTGCATTTTTATGATGAGACAGAGTAGCTTCATAGTGTTAAACCTGTCAAATATTTAAATACCTAAAATAGAACTTTTACCTGATCATATTAAAGATAATGATAATCAAGGGTTTACTTTTAGGGTAATGTCATTAAAAATAGTGAATCATTGAACAACTGTGTTGGTCTAATCACGAACTCATAAGTAGTACACATATATGACCTTTCCATATTAACAAAAATTAATTATATAATTTGTTGAAGTTGAGTTCTATAATCATGCATTGTCTATGCAGTCATTATTATCAGTAAATATCGTCGTTAAAATAAGACATTAAAATTCCTTCACTTCTGTACTATCAAAGAATTTCGAAGTTTTAGGAGGCTGTTAACTCCGCCTGTAGCCCTCCTAGGGTTACTGCCGGTCCCAAGCCCGGGAAAAGGAGGAGGGTTGGGCATGGGGCTAGCACCCCCATCCCGTAAAAACCCAAACTTGCTAAAAAAACGCAAACCAGATTAAACAAGATAAACCATTTAAACTCTGCCCTGGGAGTGGAAGGATATATGACGCCTCATGATGAAAGCCGAAATTCTTCGGAAGTCATGAGGCCGATGCCCCCCCTTCTAACAACCAGAGCAAATATTTTTATAGGTACATGGAATGTTCGAACAATGTGGGAGAGCGGGAAGACAAATCAAATAGCTGCAGAAATGAAGAGATACAACTTGACAATACTCGGAATCAGCGAAACTCATTGGACTCAAGCTGGACAGAAAACATTAGCTTCGGGAGAGACGCTACTATACTCCGGCCACGAAGAGTAAAATGCTCCTCACACCCAAGGTGTTGCTCTGATGCTGTCCAAGGAGGCACGTAATGCACTGGTGGGATGGGAACCACATGGACCCAGGATCATCAAAGCATCTTTCCAAACAATGAAGAAAGGGATTACAATGAATATTATCCAATGCTATGCACCAACCAACGGCGGCAACGACGAAGACAAAGATCAGTTTTACGATAGACTGCAATCAATCATAGCAAAGTGTCGAGGAAAGGATCTGACAATACTGATGGGAGACCTCAACGCCAAAGTCGGAATGGACAACACTGGATATGAAGAAATCATGGGACGACAAGGACTGGGTGACAGAAACGACAATGGTGAAAGACTTGCAAACCTATGTGCCTTCAACAAATTGGTTATAGGTGGTACAATATTCGCCCACAAACGCATACACAAGACTACATGGGTCTCACCGGATCATACTACAGAGAATCAAATCGATCATATATGTATCAATAAAAAATTTAGAAGATCAATGGAAGATGTAAGAACCAGGAGAGGAGCTGACATAGCTTCAGACCACCACTTGGTGGTTTCTAAAATAAAACTGAAGCTAAAGAAACAGTGGACAACTGGAGTGTCAGCAGTACAACGGTTCAATACAGGCTTTCTCCGAGACACTGACAAACTCAATGAATTCAAAATATCTCTCAACAACAGGTTCCATGCCTTACAAGATCTGCCGAAAGAAGAAACCACTATGGGGGACAACTGGGAAGAAATCAAAGAAGCACTAACGTCAACGTGTCAGGAGGTTCTAGGCCGCAAGAAGCACCATTATAAGGAATGGATCTCCACTGAGACATTGAGCAAAATTCAACAAAGGAGGAACAAGAAGATAGAAATCAACAACAGCCGAACAAGAGCAGAAAAAATCAAGGCTCAAGCTGAATACTCAGAAGCAAATAAGCAAGTAAAGAAGAGCATTAGAGCTGACAAACGGAAATACATCGAAAGCCTTGCAACGACAGCGGAGAAGGCTGCAAGAGAAGGAAATATGAAACAGCTATACGACACAACGAAGAAACTGGCAGATAAACATGGTAAACCAGAGCGACCGATCAAGAACAAAGAAGGCAAGACACTCACTGAGATTGAAGAACAAAAGAATAGGTGGGTAGAACACTTTGAGGAACTTCTAAATAGGCCAGCTCCACCGAACCCACCGGACATTGAAGCAGCACCTACAGATCTCCCGATAGATGTCACTCCACCAACGATGGAAGAAATCAAGATGGCGATCAGACAAATCAAAAGTGGGAAAGCAGCAGGACCTGACAATATACCAGCTGAAGCACTCAAGTCAGATATCGACCTAACAGCAAAGATATTCCACGTTTTATTCAAAAAGATCTGGGAAGAAGAACAAGTGCCGGCAGACTGGAAAGAAGGTTATCTTGTCAAGATACCAAAGAAAGAAGATTTGACCAAATGTGACAACTACAGAGGGATCACGCTACTGTCGATACCAGGGGAAGTCTTTAACAGAGTATTGTTGAACAGAATGAAAGATTCAGTGGAGACTCAACTTCGAGATCAACAAGCTGGTTTTCGTAAGGATCGGTCGTGCACGGACCAAATCGCAACACTACGGATCATCGTTGAACAATCAATTGAATGGAACTCGCCCCTGTACATCAACTTCATTGATTATGAGAAGGCGTTTGATAGTGTAGATAGGAGAACACTATGGAAACTTCTTCGACACTACGGCATACCAGAGAAACTCGTCAACATCATCCGGAACTCTTACGACGGAACACAGTGCAAAATTGTGCATGGAGGACAACTGACAAATGCATTTTCAGTGAGGACCGGAGTCAGACAAGGTTGCTTGCTGTCACCTTTTCTCTTCCTCCTAGTGGTCGACTGGATCATGAAGACCTCCACATCTGAGGGAATGTACGGGATTCAATGGACAAGTAGGATGCAACTCGATGATTTGGACTTCGCAGATGATCTAGCTCTTTTAGCACATACACACCAACAAATGCAAGCGAAGACAATCAGTGTAGCAACAACTTCAGCATCAGTAGGGTTGAACATACATAAGGGTAAGAGCAAGATTCTCAAATACAACACAGGGAGCACCAACCCAATTCAACTTGATGGGGAAACTCTGGAAGAGGTGGATACCTTCACATATCTGGGGAGCATCATCGATGAAAAAGGAGGGTCTGATGCAGATGTAAAGACAAGGGTTGGCAAGGCAAGGGCAGCATTCTTGCAGTTGAAAAACATCTGGAACTCAAAACAAATATCAACTAACCTCAAAGTCAGACTCTTCAATTCGAACGTGAAGACAGTCCTGCTGTATGGAGTTGAAACTTGGAGAATTACTGCAAACATCATCAGACGGATACAAGTATTTATAAACAACTGCCTACGAAAGATACTGAATGTCCGTTGGCCGGAAACCATCAGCAACAACTTACTATAGGAGAGGACAAACCAACTTTCAGCCGAAGAGGAAATTAGGAAAAGACGATGGAAATGGATAAGACATACACTACGCAAACCATCAGACTGCATCACCAGACAAGCATTAACATGGAATCCTGTTGGGAAACGGAAAAGAGGAAGGCCAAAGAACACGCTGCGGCGAGAATTGGAAGCAGATATTAAAAGGATGAGCAGCAACTGGAAACAATTGGAAAGGATTGCTCAGGACAGAGTTAAATGGAGAACACTGGTGAGCGGCCTATGCTCCTCAGCGATGAGTAACGGGCATAAGTAAGTAAGTAATCATGGTGTCATCAGATTTTGTTCGTTGCCGCTTTATAGATCTTGTGTTAGCTGCTCATATTATGTTTTTTCTAAAGGTAAAGAGATTGAATATGCAATTAAACTTTCGAGAGGAACATCCTAAAAATTAAGTTAGATAGTTGGAGGTATACTGAACAAAATAGAATTTTATATTACAAAACTATTCACCTATATTAAACTGTCGATTTTACCTTCAGTTAAAACATGTATACTTCAATAATACATTGTGCCTATGTAAGTACAGATATTCATGAAGATCATGATGAATAATTTATTGATTCATTACTTGGTAAAATGTCGAATTGATGGAATCCTCACTTCATCCAGTTTAGTTAGGTTATTTTGATTATTACATAGATTTAGTGCTTTAGTTGACAATCATTTCTCTGTATAGCAAACGATCGTGCGGAATAAACCTGATTCCTATAAAATTGTGTTTTCAATATGTTATCTACTAGATAAAACGTTATTGACGGCTGTTTCTAAAGCTTTTTGAAGTATATCTAAGAGCATAGACATGTGTTTCAAGTTTTGATGACGTTTCACTCACTGTCAAATTTAATTGATACAATGTTACTTACCACAGATTGAATGATTTGTTTAAATTAATGGATTTGTTCTTATTTTCTTTCTATCTTTGACTTGAATTGTTCTTTTATAACATTTTATTTTGTTAAAACAAGACATTATATTTGACTGACAGTATTTAAAGTATATAAGAATAAATTGTTGGCTATCAAAGAAGTCAGGAATCACGTGACCTAACCCTGCTTTTTTCTCTGTAGACCACTATGGAATATAAATAAAGGAAACAGCCTTAACATTATTTCTAGAAACCTTGACAATCTAGATGTAATTTAATGAATAACCCTAAGTGAAATTCACATTGGATGACACAAATTAACTTACTTTATCTAATAACTTGTTAATAGTTAAACCGGTTCATGCAAAGAATAAAACGAACCTTGTCACCACTGAATAATGCATCACCTATGACTGAGATTTATATACTCTGTAACACTTTTAACTACGTAATCATAAAATGGTGTTTAAACATAGTTTTTAGTTTCAATTCCTCATCCTTCTACATGAAAACAAAACTGTTTCTTATGATTAGTTTCATTGATGAATTTATATAAAATGAGTGCAGTGAATATTGTAGGACAACTAACATTACACCTGTAAAATATGTTAATTATCCAGCGAGGAGTAACGGGCAGTAAGTAAGTAAGTAAGGAGGCTGTTAGATATTGATGGTAAGTGTGTTGTCATTACCTAAACAGATATATGCATTATATGTTTTTACTTCACACCTTATTTGCATAAAGAAAAGATGTATTAACACAATAATGAAAGTTTCACAAATATATTTATCGGTCATAAGTAAAATGAAGCAATTTACTTACATTTACCTAAGCTGTTCAATTAACATCAAACACAATATTGTTCAGCATTATGACTACAAGGAAAGATACTGACAGGAAAAAAAGCACTTATTTATATTTGAGTACTTCAATTTGTTGTCACAAACTATTGGCAACATTACACTTAGTTATGTTTTGAAGTAACCTACATCAACTAATGCAAGATAATATATAGTGACAAATAGAAAAACGAAATTCTACAATTATGTCAAATTATGATTTGCTTAGATTAAATACTGGTTTTATAGCTTCAATTAATGAATGCTAAAAGTAATTTTGTAACAGTAAGCTAGTCAAAGTTAGAGAAGAAATATAACTGATTTCGATAAGCGATCAAGTGAAATTGTAATATATTAAGTGCATTAATAACATTGATACACTGCTTTAAAGTATTAATTTCAATAGGGAAACAGAAAATGTAGTAGCTGCGTTACTATGCATATCTATGTAACGAGCCTAAGTAAACCTAACCACTAAATTTGAACTAATTTTAACCCTAAATTATGCCTAACGACCTTAAAGCCAATAACTTTTCAATCACTGATCATAACGTAAACTTTTATTCATTTAAACCATAAGTCATTCTTACCAAATTGTCCAATAAATACAATTATATTTAATATTTAAGATAAAAAGTCACAATTAAAAGTGATTGACAATATAAAATAGTTAGATACAGCTTATCAAATAATAACCCACAACTATGAAAGCATCAGTTAACCTAAGGATGATGCGAGATCAAATTACAAGGACCACTCTTTTGAAGATTGTTGTAATTAAACTAGATACCTCATATTAAAGGATATGAGTTTTGAGAAGAATTAAACCGATCCAATGTAAATTACATGCATTATATACAGATGTCTATTGACGTATATATATATACATGAGGTCCTCAACGGAAATATGTTGAGGACCTAGCGATGACAGCGGAAAAAGCTGCAAGAGAAGAAAACATGAGGCTCCTATACAATACAACGAAGAAACTAGCTGGGAAAATCGACAACTTAGAACGGCCAATCAAGAACAAGGCTGGCAAACCAATCACTCAAGTGCATGAACAACGAAACAGGTAGGTAGAACACTTCAAAGAGCTCTTGAATAGACCAGCTCCACTGAACCCACCAGTCATCGAAGCAGCAGCCACGGATCTCCCTAAAAACACCGACCTACCAACAGTCGAAGAAATCAAAATGGCCATCCAACAAATTAACAGTGGCAAGCCAGCATGTCCAGACAACATTCCAGTTGAGGCACTGAAGACGGATATAGAAGCAACTATAAAGATACTCCACATTCACTTTAGGAAGATTTGGGAGAAAGAACGAGTGCCACCAACAGACTGGAAAGAAGGGTACCTCATCAAGATACCAATGAAAAGAAGTTCTTAACAATTTTGAGGGCTATTGAGGCATCACTCAACTTTCAATACCAGGATAGGTCTTTAACAGAGTGTTATTGAACCATATAAGAGATCCAGTTGACCCCAAACCTTGAAATCAACAGGCCGGATTCCGTAAAGACCAATCGTGCACCGACCAAATCGCGACACTGCTGTTCATTGTTGAACAATCAATTGAATGGAAATCACCACTTTACATCAACTTCATCAACTATGAATAAGCATTCGACATTGTGGATAGGAGAATATTATGGAGCCTTCTACGACATTATGGCGTACCCGAGAAGATAGTCAACATCATACGGAATTCTTACGACAGACTACATTGTAAAATCGTGCATGGAGGTCAGCTCATAAATTCATTCGAAGTGAAGACCGGTATCAGAAAAGGCTGCTCACTCTTGCCTTTCCTCTTCCTACTGGTTATCGACTGGATCATGAAGACTGCAACATCTGCAGACAGTCTCGGAATACAATGGACGACATCGACCCAACTAGATGACTTGGACTTTGTAGTCAAAATTTTCGATACAATTGTGTAGACAGTTTTGTTGTATGGAGCTGAAACTTGCATGATGAACTACGAAAAGTATCCTTCAGAAGATACAAGTATTTATACACAACTGTCTGTCTGCGTAAGATACTTCAGATTCGTTGTCCAGATACCAACAACAACAACCTTCTGTGGCAGAGAATTAATCAACCAATAGCTAGCAGAGAAAGAAATTAGGAAAAGACGCTGGAGGTGGATAGGACACACATTGAGAAAATCATCAAACTGTATCACAAGACAAGCGCTAACTCAGAATCCTAAATGCCAAAGGAAAAGAAGAAGTGCTAGGAACATACTGCATCGGGAATTGGAGACAAACATGAAGAGAATGAACAGCACTTGGGAAGAGCTGGAAGGGAAAGCCCAGTACAGAGTTGGTTACACAATGCCGGTGGGCGGCCTATGCTTCATTTGCAGTAACAAACATTCACGATGATGATGATGAAACGTGTTGTGCATTATACACTCTTAATCAGCTTTTACTATTACAGCATATGTACCAAATGCAATAATTGAATGTTACATTTATTCTAAGCTAACTATACTAGAAATAATAACAATCTTTTTTTATTAGATATAAACATCTTTATTTCATTACGTATGCTTCGATATTTACAAAATGTATATAATTAGTAACATGAAAACAAAGTAAGAAATATTAGTGATGATAACATTAAAGTTAATTCTATGTAAGTTCTACTAACTTTACTACTACTACTAATTTTACTAAAGATAGATAATGTTTGAAAAATGTATTTGTCATTTTTTTGTTTTTCAATAGACGGTACTTTGAAAATGTTTCAATGTGTATTTAGTACTAAAACAAATTTAAAAAAAAAAAAAAAACAAAACCAACACAAACAATAAGTAATTTACGTAAAATTGAACATAAGTTCTATTTCTTTATGTCTAAATATTACGTAAACACTTTTGTTGTGTTAAGAACATGCATATAAACATAAAGAGAAATTGTAGTTGACAGAGAATTTTTACTTAAAGATTACTATATATTGTAATACAATTCATTGGTTTAACTTCTACAATAGATTTAGGCCATTTCAATGTACTTTCTAATAATACTATAAAAGTACTTCATGACTACAATATAATAAATATGGGAGGCAAAGAGTTGCTGAATTTTATTTAAATCATATACTTTACTATTTATATAAAGTAACTTAGAATCTAAAGATATAAATAGATCAAATAATGAGTAATATACATTAGTTATTTGTGTTCATTGTAAATTAATGTCGGTTGGGTACCAGTGAAAACCAGGAATCATTGGACGACTGCTCTATTATAGGATTTCTTAGCATCGTACACTTTTTAGTTGAACAACAGGAATATCCCTAAGTAAATCACTAAGTAGCTTATTATTGTAATTTAACTGATGTGGTTCTTCGTCGTAAAATGATGCTAATTGAGTAAGAAGTCATGAATGGTGGAGTTTAAGTTTGTCGAAAGTGAGATAGTTGTCATCAGTGACATTTAGATAGTTGTTATACTGTTACACAAACTCATGAAAGTGGGACTCTGGCCTGCTATTAGTGCAAACGGTCAAGCTATTGCTAACCTGAAGACCTGTAGCCCGCACAGGGTTGCTGCCGGTCCCAAGCCCGGATAAAGGAGGAGGGTTTGGCATGGGGTTAGCAACCCCATCCCGTAAAACAACTATCATGCTAAAAAACAGTTCACGAATAAAAACCCATATAATAATTCTAACTCTGCCCTGGGAATTGGAAGGATCAATATGACGCTTCATGGTGAAAGCCGAGTTCCCTCGGAAGCCATGAGGCCGATGCCTCCCCATTCTGACAACCAGAGCAACAATTAATGTACTCGACCGACCTCAAACAGCTGTCCCCTGGACACTGCGGTCACAGTCTCAGGTCATCACGACCTCCTCTAATCCTCTTTCTCTTTCAGGTTCCTCAAGAATGACCCTTCCACGGTGTGGGCAACCGGGAAGTGATAACCGCCCTCATACCTCTAACAGCACAAGAGATCATTTTGCTCGAGGTCAAATCCCACCCTCAACTCTCAATAACTCCCTTATTCCCACGATTAACCCGACGAGCCTAACCTTATCACCTCACGCCTCTAATGCTAATGGTTTGAGTTCACAAAACGTTATTCCTGGTCTCCTGAAACCTCGCATTAAACTACATATCGGAGCTTTTAACGTTAGAACCTTAGGCCAAATAGGACAACAGGCCTCCCTAGCCATGACCCTTAATTCTCGTTCCATCGATGTCTGTTGTGTCTCTGAAACGCGTATACAGGATCCAAGTACAATCATTTACCTGACCTCACCTTGTGAAAACAAAGAACCGGTCCGGTTCACCCTTCGTGTTTCCGGAGACCCCACCGCTACCACTCGAGGCCTTGCTGGTGTAGGTATAGCACTAAGTTCAAAAGTTGAACAGGCTCTCCTTGACTGGATTCTCATAGACAGTCGGTTATGCGCTGTCCGTCTAAACGGGACGGTAAGAACTCGGAAAGACAGGGACACACGCCGTTGCCTCTTTGTTGTCTCTGCCTACGCTCCCACTGATTGCAGCTCAGATGAAGTAAAAGATGAATTTTACAGAAAGCTTTCAGACCTCCTTCGTAAAGCCAAGCGTACTGATGTAGTGATTATGGCTGGTGACTTTAATGCCCAAGTAGGTAGATTAGACGAAACCGAAAGGCACCTAGGTGGATCCTATGGTGTCGAGGCCCAACGAACAGATAATGGCGACCGTTTATTACAACTGTGCTCAGATAATCGTCTATTTCTCGCAAGCACTAACTTTAAACATAAAGAAAGACATAAGTTGACATGGCGGCCTCCACAGTCAACTCAAAGTTGGTCTCAAATAGACCGCATTGCTATCAGCCACCGTTGGAGAGGCTCGATAGAAGACTGCCGCTCATTTTGGAGCACAGACCACGCTTTAATACGAGCGCGTATTAGTCTGCGTCTAACTGGACGTAAAAGACCCACGGCAAACATCCCCATAAGAGTCCAACTTAATGATGAAAAAGTCAAGAATATATTTCAGGAACAACTTAAAAACCAATTAGTCAACTGTATAAACGACACCCACCCCGAGTCAGCTTGGAATGATATCCAAAAAGCTGTTGAAACAGCAGTGATATCTACTAGTAAACTAAACCAAAAAGTTAGGAAAACTCAGTGGATTTCAGCTGCATCTACTGAACTGATAGATGCTCGGCAACACATCCCGTCTAGTCCAAAAAAAACGATGAGGAGCGAAGGCAACTTAAACGCAAACTGGTTAAAAGCTTACGAAATGATCGTGAGCAGTGGTGGGTGGCGAAAGCTAACGAGATGGAAAAGGCAGTGGCAATAGGTAACAGTAGGCAACTGTTCAGACTTATCAAGGAAACGGGCATCAAAAATCCAACTGTAAGTGAAACTATCGCAGAAAAAGATGGGAGCACTATTCACTGTCAATCCAGAAGGTTGGACCGATAGGCAGAACACTTTAGGGAACAGTTCAATTGGCCCTCGGCGTCATCCCAGTTGCCCACCATTCCCAAGCAATCTGAATGGCAAGTTAATACTGGTCCCCCAAGTCTTAGTGAGGTTGAGAAGGCTATAGGGAACCTAAAGCGAGGGAGGGCAACAGGACCCGATGGGTTGACCCCTGAGATATTTAGGGATGGTGGTCCAGTTTTAGCAGCGAGATTAACCGGGATCCTGGCTAGAATCTGGGAATTGGGCGTAATCCCACCTGACTGGTCTCAAACACTAATTGTTCCAATTTACAAGAAAGGACAGAAGTCCTCCTGTGACAATTACCGAGGAATCAGCTTAACTAATATAGTGTCCAAAATATTAACTTCAATCATACTTCGACGCCTAACTAAAGCTCGTGAAGAGCAGACTAGAGAGAACCAAGGTGGTTTCAGACCTGGACGTGGCTGCATAGACCATCTATTCACACTTCGGCAGGTTCTAGAACATAGACACACTTTTAGACGCCCAACAATAGTTGTATTCCTTGACCTTAAGGCGTCATTTGACTCTATTGATCGTACGGTTATATGGCAATGTCTGTCAATGAAAGGCATACCAGAGAAGTACATTAACCTTATACAAGCTCTCTACTCGAACACCACATTTCGAGCGAGAGCTTATGGCAGATTGTCATCAGAACTGATTACCTCAAGTGGTGTTCGTCAAGGTTGTCCGCTTTCCCCATTTTTATTTAATTTTATCATTGATATACTTTTAGAGTTGACATTTTCATCGTCTGACTTCGGCGGGGTTGACCTCCTTCCAGGAGATAAACTAGCTGACTTAGAATATGCAGATGATATAGTTCTCTAAGCCGAAGATGCTGATAAAATGCAGAATCTTTTGACTACCTTAAACAAGAATGTAAGGATGTTTGGGATGCGATTCTCTCCACCCAAATGTAAAATGTTACTTCAGGATTGGATTGATTCGACACCGAAGTTAGTGATAGGGAGTGAGGCAGTTGAACGTGTTGACCGCTTCACTTATCTTGGCAGCCTCATCAGCCCTGACGGTCTGGTGTCTGCTGAAGTCTCTGCGCGTATACATAAGGCCCGATTAGCTTTTTTGAATTTGCGTCATCTGTGGCATAGGCAAGACATCCGACTACTGAACAAAGGACGCGTTTACTGCGCAGTAGTTCGGTCCGTCTTACTTTATGGATGTGAAACATGGCCATTAAGGATAGAGGATATTCGTAGGCTCCTGGTATTCGATCATAGATGTCTTCGAAGCATTGCTCGTGTTTTCTGGGACCACCGAGTAAGCAATACGTGGGTTAGGAATAGAGTACTAGGTAGATACGGTAAGTCTATTGATGAAGTAGTAAATCTTCATCAGCTAAGGTGGTTAGGACATGTGTTACGTATGCCTGACCACCGCTTACCTCGACGAGCAATGCTGTCTGGTGTAGCAGTAGGCTGGAAGAAAGCTAGGGGCGGCCAAACCAAAACATGGCACCTGTCCATGAAGTCATTCACAATTGGGCTGAGGCATGTTAATAGGTGCAGACTACCTGGTTGGGGTCCGCGTGACGCTCGTAATAAATGGTTAGAGACTTTGGGTGATATGGCTCAAAATCGTTGGCAATGGCGCAGGTGCATCCATTCCTTGTCTTCCTCCAAAGTCTAAGTTTCTGAATTTATCATAATTTTCTCTTTACTGGATCATATTTTCTTAAATCTTCTCGGTCTCTATTCCCTTCCATGAATACTAACTCTGTTACTACCTTCACCACTGTGGGATTTGATTCGACAATTTAATCTCTATCTGCTAATTGAGGCATGGCAACTTGAACTGACGTACGCATGTACCAAGTTCTACGTTGCAACTGTCTGTCTGTTAACCTGAAGACCCTGGGTTTCATCCCTTTACGGTACACACAACTGAAGATTCCCATATTTGTTGAAACACTTATCCATTGCTCGCTGGTTATCAGTTGTGTTCAACAGACATCGAATTGTAAATAAACACAAACAACCTGTTATCACAAAACAACTCGATTTTATTATTCAGTGTCAGTGTTTCTATTTATATTAGCACTTTTAACAAATAGCCGTTAAAAAACTGATCAATACTCATTCATCGCTAAGTAAAACTTGACAGACAATGTTTCAGTAACTTCTCCAGAAATTTCCATATAAATTTTAATGAAAAGATTTCCCGAAAAATATGAGAGCCAAGTATATAAACTTGTAAACAATAAAACCAATTGGATTTCCCACATTTTACTCAACAGATTATTTCGAGATTCAATGACATTATGAATCGATATTACCGAATATATATATATAAGAAGCATAATGTCACTATGATCGTTTAATCCAAAGTAAGAGGCGATAGGAGTTGTGTTTTGTGTACATAGTTCATATCCTACAAAAGCACATGTATGTGTATAATTCTAGGCTATAGTTATAAGGGAAATCAGACTATCTAACGATCTACTTATTAGATTACGTAAGATTACAGGCAAAATTATAAATCAGAGAATAGTTGTATGTTCTTTAAATGTTGAGTAATTGAAGCGTTCAACTTATTTTCATAATTAAAAAAAAATGAATTAATACACACGCTTACGTTGTTGGATTAGTTAAAGTAGTTGTTAGCGTTATATTTAAATATGATACCGGACAGAATAATAGAGTGCAACCTGTTGAAGTTCAGTATATTTAAGAACGAAAAAATATCAAAGAAGTAGGTTATGTTTAAATCTATTTATTATTCATCAGTTGTTGTAGCGGGGCTTACTTACGCCCGTTACTCCTCACTGACGAGCATACGCAGATCACCAGTATTCGCCACTCAACTCTATTCACACCAATCCTTTCCAGCTGTTTACAGTTGCTGTTCATCCTTTTAATATCTGCTTCCAATTCTCAACGAAGTGCGTTCTTTGGCCTTCCTCATTAATGTTTCCCAACAGGATTCCATGTTAATGCTCGTCTTGTAATGCAGTCTGATGGTATCCGCAATCTATGTCCTATTCATTTCCAACGTCTTTTCCTAATTTCCACTTCGGCTGGAAGTTGGATTGTCCTCTCCAATACTATGTTGTTGCTGATGGTTTCAGGCCAACGGATATTTGGTATTTTGAGTAGACATGCATTTATAAGTACTTGTATCCGTCTGATGATGTTTGCAATAATTCTCCAAGTTTTAACTCCATACAGCAGGACTGTCTTCACGTTCGAATTGAAGAGTTTGACTTTGAGGTTAGTTGATATTTATTTTGAGTCCCATATGTTTTTCAACAGTAGGAATGCTGCCCTTGCATTGCTAATCATTGCCTTTACACCTGCATCGGACCCTCCTTGTTCATCGATGATACATCCCAGGCACGTGGAATTATCCACTTCTTCCAGAGTTTCTCTATCAATTTGAATTGGGTTGGTGCTCCTTGTGTTGTATATGAGAATCATGCTCTTTCCCTTATGTATATTCAAGCCTACTGATGCTGAGGTTGCTGCTACATTGGTTGTCTTCACTTGTATTTGTTGGTGTGTGTATGTGATAGAAGTGCAAGATCATCTGTGAAGTCCAAATCATCGAGTTGCATCCTACTTGTCCATTGAATTCCGTGCATCCCCACAGATGTGGAGGTCTTCATGATCCATTCAACCACTATGAGGAAGAGGAAAGGAGAAATGAGGCAGCCATGTCTGACTCCGGTCCTCACTGGGAATGCATTCGTCAGTTGTTTTCCATGCACAATTTTCCAGTGTGTTCAATCGTAAGCGTTACGTATGATTTTGACGAGATTCTGTTTACTCCATAATGTTGAAGAAGTTTCCATAGTGTTCTTCTGTTTACACTGTCAAAAGCCTTCTCAAGTCTATTGAAGTTGATGTACAGTGAGGAGTTCCACTCAAGTGATTATTCAACGATGATTTGTAGTGTTGCGATTTGGTCTGTGGACGATCGATCCTAATGAAATCCAGCTTGTTGATCTCGAAGTTGAGCATCCACTGAATCTTTCATTCTGTTCAACTATACTCTGTTAAAGACTTCCCCTGGTATCGACAGTAGCGTGGTCCCTCTGTAGTTGTCATATTTGCTCAAATCTCCTTTCTTTGGTATCTTGATAAGATGTCCTTCTTTCCAGTCTGCCGACACTTGTTCTTCCTCCCAGATCCTTTTGAATAAAACATGGAGTAGCTTTGCTGTTACATTTGTGTCTGACTTGAGTGCTTCAGCTGGTATATTGTCAGGTCCTGCTGCTTTTCCACTTATGATTAGTCTAATGGCTATCTTGATTTCTTCCATCGTTGGTGAAGTGACATCTATCGGGAGATCTGTAGGTGTTGTTTCGATGTTTGGTGGGTGGATTCAGTGGAGCTGGCCTATTTAGAAGTTCCTCAAAGTGTTCTACCCACCTATTCATTTGTTCAAAAATCTCAGCGAGTGTCTTGCCTTCTTTGCTCTTGACCGGTCGCTCTGGTTTACTGTGCTTATTTGCCAGTTTCTTTGTTGTCGTATAGCTGTTTCATATTTCCTTATCTTGCAGCCTTCTCTGCTGTCGTTGCAAGGCCTTCGATGTATTTCCGTTTGTCGCCTCCAATGCTCTTCTTTACTTGCTTATTTGCTTTTATCTGTTCAGTTTGTGCCTTGATTTTCTCTGCTCTTGTTCGGCTGTTGTTGATTTCTATCTTCTTGTTCCTCCTTTGTTGAATTTCGCTCAATGTTTCAGTGGAGATCCATTCCTAATAATGATGCTTCTTGCGGCCCAGAACCACCTGAAATGTTGACGTTAGTGTTTCTTTGATTCCTTTCCAGTTATCCTCCACAGTGGATTCCTCTTCATTCGGTAGATCTTGTAAGGCTTGGAACCTGTTGTTGAGAGCTATTTTGAATTCGTTGAGTTTGTCAGTGTTTCGGAGAAAGCCTGTATTGAACCGTTGTACTGCTGCCACTCCAGTTGTCCACTGTTTCTTTAACTTCAGTTTCGTTTAAGAAACCACCAGGTAGTGGTCTGAAGCTATGTCAGCTCCTCTCCTTGTTCGCACATCTTCCATTGATCTTCTAAATTTTTTATTGATACATATATGGTCGATGTGATTCTCTGTAGTATGATTCAGTGAGACCCATGTATCCTTGTGTATGCGTTTGTGGGCGAATATTGTACCACCTATAACCAATTTGTTGAAAACACATAGGTTTGTAAATCTTTCACCATTATCATTTCTTTCTCCCAATTCTTGTCGTCCCATGATTTCTTCATATCCAGTGTTTTCCATTCCAACGTTAGCGTTTAGATCCCTTATCAGGGTTGTCAGATCCTTTCCTCGACACTTTGCTATAATTGATTGCAGACTATCATAAAATTGATCTTTGTCCTCTTCGTTGCCATCGTTGGTTCGTGCATAACATTGGATAATACTCATTGTAATCCCTTTCTTCATTGTTTCGAAAGATGCTTTGATGATCCTGAGTCCATGTGGTTCCCATGCCACAAATACTTACGTGCTTTTTTGAATAGCATCAGAGCAACTCCATGGGTGTGAGAAGCATTTTCCTTTCCGTTGCCGGAGTATAGAAGCATCTCTCCCGAAGCTAATGTTTTCTGTCCAGCTTGAGTCCAATGAGATTCGCTGTTCCCGAGCACTGTGAAGTTGTATCTCTTTATTTCTAAAGCTATTTGGTTGGTCTTCCCGCTCTCCCACATTGTTCGAACATTCCATGTACTTATAAAAATTGTTGCTCTGGTTGTTAGAAGGGGAGGCATCGGTCTCATGACTTCCGTAGAATTTCAGCTTTCATCATGAGGCGTCATAAACAATCCTTCCACTCCCATGGGCAGAGTTTAAATGGTTCCTTTTTGTTTAATCTGGTTAGCGTTTTCTTAGCAATCCAACTCTCCTCTTTTACCCGGGGTTGGGACCGGAAGTAACCTTAGGAGGGCTACAGGCAGCGCGGGGCTGTTATCATCATATATCGTCCAAATGCGTTTGATTTAGCTATATATGTAAGACTTCAGACGGTAATTTGTCTTTATAAGAACAATAACCATTTTCTTAGTAAAAAATTAGTTCAGTTAAAATTGTTGATGTGTTTTGTTTCCACTGGATACACTTGTATGGTCGACTTATTTTTTTGTTTTCTTAGATCTTATAGAGATTCGACGACATGCTTCAAACAAATTTAGTTCTGCATCATGCTTACATCAAACCATCTTGTTGTCTGTTCTACGCATATACCAGTGCCATCAGTACAATTGATTGCATAGACGTAGTTATTCTGCTCTTCTTTTGGTACTCTAACCATGACATTCACTGAATCAGGATTAATAATAATGTTTGTTACGTAAAGCGCTCTTATACACTGTTTGCTTAAAAATTTTTAAGTCACTATCATATTTTCCTTTTGGTAGCACATGTCTCCCATTTATGCTTATATTAAATGACTGTGATTATGTATCTGATGAAGCATGAATCAATTCTTCAGCTGGTAAATTGTTGGTATTTCTACTTATATCTTTTCATTGAAATCATTTCCAAATACAATTTGCTTTAAATGTCTTATCTGTATGACATTTAGAATTTTTCTAGTATCATATATTTCATCCGTTAAAAACTTTGTTTTAGCGAATAACAAAATGAATTCTTTTCATTATACGTGCTCTAAATCATGTAGATACGCATTGAATATTTTAGTAATAAGTAAAATATCATATAAATGTAATGATACTTGAGATAGGCATAAACTAATTCACTTTTCTTTGTAAACAAAAATAAAATTCATCCATCAACAGAAAAAAGGAGAGCAGAATATCATGATGCAATTAACCAAGACGAACGTATACCAACTGTTTCTAAATGTAAAATTCATCTATTCTGCTTAAATTTAAGCGTGGTGGTTCTTGGCGCCAAAATTTTCTCTTTCGTTATTTTTATTCGTCTCGTTTCAAATGACACCGTTATTTACTGATTGGTTTGCTTATATTCTAGCATGCAATAACATTTCTTTTTTCAAGGACCCTAGATTATATTTATGCGCTAGAGTTGTACGCATGTTATTCTTATTTCTCCTGATATGTTGTAGACCAAGTCATTTGAGCTATTTCAAATTTTTAGCTAAAGTTATTTAGGACGGACTTAGAAGATAGCCATGTTCATTAACAGTGAAGTAAACCTGGACGACAGACCATTAAACAAGTTGTTTTATTCATATAATAGTCAATTCATTTAATTCCTACCAAACCACATGTGTATCAGTAAGTATACTAAAATATCATTGAGGAATCCGAACGTTTCAATGTATTTATTTCAAAATAGCAATTTTCACTTCTCACCAAATAAAAGTTACTGTTTCTTAAACCAAGAAAATATATATCTGGCAAGCTGTATTTTGGGAATCCTAGAAATTGATTTATTTATGTTTCCTTCCAATACGATTGGTAAAACGCCCGGATGATATTTTATCTAAATAATTCCATTACATACAGTGGGAATTCTGTCATTGCATGAATTCCCGATTGTGCACTGGGGGGGGGAGGGTTAGGCGTTTGCCAACTTTGAGCCCCTGTGACAAAATCTAGAGCGTACGTTGTTAAGGAGTCCCATAACAATGTGAAACAGTTGTCTAGTGTTTCCTGGTTTTCATTTGTATCCAACCAAAATTAATTAAATCAGTATGAAGAAATCTTTGAAATTATTAAATAACATTAGTGTGATCTTGTTGCTTTATGTTGATCAGTTCACCATTTATAAATTGATAAAAGTTCAAGCATTGCAGGAATTGTTCATATTTACAAGGTTATTCAAAGAAAGTAACTATTAGCGATGGTGTAGACTTAAGTTGATCGACGTCCTGCTTCAGAGTCACAAATCATTCAAACAGATCTAATTTAGTATCATCGTAATTTATATTCAACAGATGTGTTTATCATGTACATTAATCGAATATTAAAATATTCACAACAGATCAGAGTAATTCAGTTAAATCATCAAGTTTAGTTTCTAAATTGTTCATAGTATAACGATCAATTTCATGTTTACAACAGTAAATATAATGATCCTAGAATTATGTACATATTCAATACTACAGAAAAGAAAATTTAAAATTTGTTTAATTTTTTTAAAAAATATTCAAAACTTTATTCATTTTGTACTCGTAAAAAAGTTTCTTTTGGAAAAAATATTCGTGTTGCTGTTTGATACTAAGCCAAAACACTATAATGACCAAGAGAAACAAACAAACTTATTCAATAAAACTTATGAAAACATTCAATTACTTCATGTAATTAAATATCAGCTTGTTTTTACCTTCGTAAATCTGCTTGTTAGTATCAACACAATACCATTCATATATTTGTACTACGCTATTTTAATAACTTTTGACATAAACCCCACATAATAAAAAAAACAAAACAAAAAGAAGCCAAAGTTAACGTTTATGTTCTAACTAACGAGGATATGACAAGAACGTCTGATTTATGAAAATCAACTAAGTTTCGTTGAATTTAATTCACAGGTAAACTTATGGTTTAACATTTCAGAACAGCAACTGATAAAACAACTTTTCTGGCTCATTAGAGTAGAGTTTACACTTCACAACAGTAGTAAAAGTTGCTAGTAGTCAAGTAAATATCAAATTTTTACAAGTACTGAGCAATAAGCAGCAATAAAGTAGTTCTAATGATTACTTTAAGCAATAATTGTTATGTAACTGTAAAGTATAGAAGTAGAATATAATCATACTTACATATCTATTTATACAGTTTCTGGAAATTTAAATTATTTAAATGCATCATTTTGCCGGTTAAACGTAATCAGTCAGTTGTTTCAGAAATAACATTTACATACTTAAGATGCAATTCTACATAAAATGATCAGTTTGAACTTGTGTTATACACTATTTTTTCGTTAAAGCACTCATCATTTAATGAATTGTTACTAACAAACTTTCAAATTCAGTTAAAGATCTTAATGAATCATACACTAAAACGTAACCTTTATATATATGTTCGGAGCTCACAAGTACGCAGTTCATGTTAATCCATTGCTTGTTTCGCATGAGTATGCAAACTACAATGCATCCTTCATATTTGAGTTAGATAATGATATTTAATATAAAATTAAAACGTATGCTATAATATGTGTCTGCTTGTGGTAAAGGACAATCAGTTAATTGAAAGAGTGCAATAAATAAAACTATTTCAATATGATGTAAGTAATCGACCAGTAAATATGTTAGAGAAACTATGAAACTGTTCAATTCTACCTTTAGTAATTGTTACGTTGACCTAAAAGATGATGGAATATTGACAAACAAAACACATAAAAATATGATAAGTTTCACAAAGTTTATAATCTGCTTACGAGGTAGCAGTCATTTAATACAACGAACTTTAATTATTAAAACTAAAAGACTAAAACACTAAATTTCACCTCAGAAATCGAACTAACACCTATTGAAATGTTAACTTATCACAATACTAAATGAAATATAACATCATACAATTAAATCAAATGTAATCTTATGCACTTACGTAATAATTCATCATTCACTAATAGCGTTATTACTAAGAATCTACAAGTAATAAACATTCTCATGAACATATCCAAGTATTAGTTTAGTTTTAATAGATTGAATTACAACTATTTTATGCAAAACACTCTACAGTTTCACTAATTTTTATGCGTTATAAATTTTTCCCGATTTTCATCTACCGATGTCAACTTCATATGCTAATTTTGATATGAATGCCTTTTTTCTCTTGTTAATTAAAACAATTATACAATAATAGACCGAGAAGAGTCAAGTAGTCTCTTTAATAAATAATCATCAGTCTAATGACAAGATAGAGTCGATGTGAAAAATGTGTAGGTATATGGCTATATAATCAATCAATCGATCAATTCCTATTACCCCATGTGGAGCATAGGCCACCCACTAGCATTCTCCAACCAACTCTGTTCTGGGCTTTCCTTTTCAGCTCTTCCCAAGTGCTCTTCATTCTCATCATGTCTGTCTCAGATTCCAGATGAAATGTGTTCTTGGGCCTTCAGGGTTCTAAGTTAGTGCTTGTCTTGTGAAATAGTTTGATGGTTTTCTTAATGTGTTTCCAATCCATTTCCAGCGTCTGTTCCTTATTTCTTCCTCGGCTGAAAGTTGATTAGTTCGCTGTCATAAAAGCTTTTTGTTGTTGGTATCTGGCCAACGGATTCGAATTATCTTACACATACAGTTGTTCAAAAATACAACTGTATTTATAAACAACTATCTGCGTAAGTTACTGCGTACAATACGCTAACCAGTATAGCTATATAGAGAAACGAATAGAATTTGCCATCGGTGATAACTGTCTTACTTCCGACAATTCTGAACTTCACTAACCATAAATTTTTACTAAAACCTCCAAGGTATTTTTGAAGCCCCAGTGAGATGACGTGACGTAGGATGATTGTCCCATTATAACGAAAAAAGATAGAAATGAAAATCTTACTGTTGGATGCCGCCACAGTGGTGCAAACGGTTAGCCTTTCACCAACCTGAAGCCCTAGGGGCAAAACCTGGGGTGTGCAACGCTGAGGAGTTCCACACTAACACGAAACAGCTGTCAGGTGTACCCTGATTTTTAATGATACCCTGTCAATATCAATCTTCGACGAATTCAGTCAACTAAACCTAATACCAATCTCCACGAACCACCTTATTTCAATTTCGCTTGCCCATTATTAAAGGTTTTATGTATGTGAAAATGTAAAACTAATGGATGCTGAATGACTAAAATGTGATAATTAAAGAATAAAAAGTGAGAGACAATAAAGTGGAGAGACTTAAAAATTATCACACTACTGAAGATAATTAAAAATTATGAGGTCAGATTTAGGATGATATCAAACTGGTTTATTTTTTTAAAGAAGACTTGGATTTTAAAATGTTCAGGGTAGCTGTATACGTCTGGAGGAGCATTAAAACATTCTATTCTAGCTTATGTAGTCATAAAAGTAAATAATATCAAATGGTTTGATACAGATGGAGAGTACAAAACCTTGCTCATCTATCGGTAAAACAATGATTGAGACTGACAATAGTTTTGATTTTGCAACAGTAACGTCAAGTCGTGTAACACCGATAATTAGAGGATTCAAGTAATCTTCATGTGTCTTAAACCAGTTTGTTATAACTGTGACACAAACCTGATAATCATTAATTATCTTAAATAATGTGATAATTTTTCTATTCTCTGCATTTTGTTATGGGTCTTCTTATACTTCAATTATCACATTTTTAGTAATTATCTTCAGTTGAATACAGTAAATTGAAATCGCACTGCGTCCACAAAGGAAGCAGCTTGATGATTGGGATATGCGTATTACATGAATAAGAAAGAAACGGCATAACCATTAGATCATATAATGGTTTTCTGTATTGCACTGCGTCACATGCAAAAAAATAAAGGAGCAATGAACGTTTGTTTAGTAGAAAATGATTTTGTGGTAAATGTGGACTATTGATTCAACCAGAAAATGTAACTCAGCACCTTCAGGTTACATGGTGAATGCTTGGTTATCAGTACTACAGAACTAATAAGAACTTGGATTGGGAATGCAATTCAGTAGACTATTTGTAGCATATATATAATATATATATATATATATATATATATATCGCTACCAAAGATAGATTTGATAAATTGAAATATACTGATCATTAGTCTGTATTGTTTTTGATAAATAATATATTTGTAAAATTCCAGTGTGTATAAACTTCTGATTTTTGAAGTTTTAGAACTTTAATTTAGGTTATTTCTTGAATGAATAACAAACTAAAACAGTTAACATTAGTTAAAGTAGTACAGGGGTAATTAATAAAATCAAATAATACTGTATTTGTATTTGTCACAGACTAATATTGGCATCAGTGAAAACCAGAGAGTACTGGAAATCTGTTTTGCATAGTATGAGATTCCTCAGTTATGTGTACTATCGATTCTACCAAGAAATCTTGTCTAGGATGTTCAAGTCTTATATCAAAGGCTTTATCTTTACAAATAGTAACCAGCTTTTATCCAACGGTAGGATTCTTAATTCCATTCATTCGTGATATAGTATGACAATCAACCAACGTTATTGAGGATAACTGAAACACAACATGGCCTAGCTCCACCATTCTCAGCTTCTCACTTAAATTTCAGAAATATATTGAAGCAAGTCTCTAGTGGGCTGATTTTTATATTTGATTCAAGGAGGTTCTATGAAAGGGTGGCTAAACATTTTGTTACCAGGACATCCCATACCAGGACGACCAGCTATCCAGATCTTTCTGATTTTCAGTAATATCTGTGACGACTACAAGCGATTAAATGTAAAACCTATTTCCACAAAACCACCCTAAATCAAATGTTAATTTAAAATCTGAAAGCAACGACAGGTCTACCCATGTAAATGCCTTTAAGTTATTTATATATATACATAGACCTCTTTTAAGTATACATTGCAGATTACATTTAAAAGAGAATTGAATTCACCAATGATTAGACCTGTCATTTCAGGATTTAGTTGTAAACGTGACAAAGATTCTGAAGTATGCAAAACATAAACCAATTGATCCTTTCTATCCTAGTCGTTTGAAGACGTGGTTAAAATAAGATTCAGGCAGTGTTATGTGGCCCCAATTGATACGATGATCCTGTAAAGAACCGATAATAAACTTGAATTTCCTCTCAAAATGTCAAAAGTGAACTAGTTAAATATCCATTTAGGAGTTACAGTGGTCAAAGAACCTGACTCAATATGAACAAATAAACAGTTAAATGCACATGAATATGACCCAAAAATAGACGTCGATTAATGATGCATCTATGAGTAGAAGAAGGCTTTGTGAAGCTATACAGAATAGTTTGTTTTCCATTGAGATTTTGCAATAAGATTTTTAAAATTTTCCGTGTTTACCTCCTGTAAATTCAATGTTCGCGAAAATAGTCCTTTTGGTACAGTAGGAGACGACTCAACTTTTGGTTTTGGGCTAAAATTATCATTAGTGAACCTTGCATGCAACCGGTTTTGAATGTGGTTTGACTACGACTAAACAGTTCATCATCAATTATGTCATCACTGTATATTCGTCCGGTCCTTACAGAAAAAGATTAAATAAAGATTTAATGCCTACTAAATGGAATCCGGACATAAAATTTCTTATGCTGCATATTCTAAGTTACGTTTCCGGAGACAGACTTTTGGTAAAAATCATTTGAACTTTCCGACAACTTGTCGAGAACATGGAATTTACAGGTCGCTTCTGATTCCAACATGAAATTAAGTGAATAGTAACAATTGATGAATTGTTACAAGATGGTATTTATGTCTATAATTTTGTCACAAATGATATATACATCATCCATGTAACTTTTACACAAGCAATAAGTATCGATTATAAGCCAACTTTTTTCCCAGATATACCATGAAACAGTCAGCTAGAATAGAACCTAGTACTGAATGTATCTCAACCCCATTCTTTTATCTATAGAATTAATTATTAAATTTAGACTATACATTAAAAGTACATCGTAGAAGTAGTTGTGTTAGATAATACTCGGGACTACTTATATCAAGATTGTTTATATAATCACAAAGATAGCATACTATCACTATATGACGAATATTATATTGAATTAGTATATTCATTTTGTTTACTAGTAATTTAAGTGAGATAATTTTTAATCCTTCCTATCAACGAAAATATTTTATAGTTGACTAGATATTAAACGTTAAATAAATAATAGAAACTATAAATGCGATAAATGAAATCAGTGTTGAACACATTTTGAAAAATACTCATCTTCATTTATTATTTCATTACTTTCAATATGACTTTTTTATTATACATAAACAGTATAAAAATATCACCAAAATAGCATTAACATCAAATGTTCATTCTCTTCAATTGATCATTTTACTGTCCATACGTTGAAATTAACTAAATTAAAGTATTAAACACAATACTACAATACACTTTTGTATTTGTCATAACCTATTTGTAGGATGATAGAAAATTATTTCTATACAACTACAATTCATTCAATATATATTAATCTTGTAAAAAAGAATCTATTTTGAATTTCCTTTGATGATAAGTGTTAAACAAAAACAAAAAAAAAAAAACAGTCCAATCATTTTATCTACATGGTTACATTTTAGCGCTTAAAATTATAATTTATCTCAGTAAATATTTACAATAAGCGGAAAGAAGAAGAAAAAAAAAAGATAAACATAAATAACTTTCAGTATAAAATTTTTATGAAACACATTTACTTTGATAATATTGAAAATAGCTTAAATTAAAAGAAGTTTTTTTATTGAAGATTCTTGAATTCTAAGAATTCTATTCAAACTATTATACTAATAATTCATAGATACATAGTTTAGCAAGTTACAAGTAGAAATACTAGATGTTAAAATGTAGATTAAAGTTTGCAAATTCACTTTCGTCCCAAATGTTTTTTTAAATGATTAACATTGTAATAATAGATTTCTCGTATAAATTAATGGTACGACAATGTGCTTATTCAATTTTTTATACACTTCATCATATAAAGGGGATTTATCACTTTCTTTATTGTTGTGTTCTCTAAACTAAATGATCTAGTTTTAAATCTTTTGTTGTTGTTTTTTGTTAACAGCATCAACACTTATATCGTATAACTTGAAGAAGAATGGGCCAACAAAATATAATTCATCTATTATACATATTTGATAACGAAAGTTAAAACTTCCTATAAGTTAAAAGTTTGCCTGTAGTTGAAATGTGCATATAAGAATTGTACAACTCTAGAACTTTTCGTTTGGTTTTATTTAATCAATAATTACTGTGTGTATACATATGTGTATAACCTGGTACCAGGCACGCTTTGGCATCATTTCAGGCAGTGATATATTAACAGTACATCAAAATACACACCAAGTAGTAGTTATTTCAATGGCAGTAAGAAGAAACTGTGGATACGTTTAATATGGTGTAGGGAGAAAATAATTAGCTGATAGGAAGGAAGTTATCAGATAATTTTAAGATCTTGATATACAGCAAAACAAAGAGTGAATGAACTTGAGATATTGTAACCGATTCGAAGTTAAATCATCCAACGCCTCCAACCACTGGTTACGTCATTCACGCGTACCTCAATCAAGTAATCTGTCTATATCAACACAACTCAGACAAGTAATCATAGGCTGATGCCATTCTTACGTATGGACACCCTTATCTTGGATCCTACTCCACTTCTAATCAACACTGTGCGTCGAAGTAGGTGGTGGTTGGACATACATAACACGTCTCCTAGTCACCTTAGTAGATTAATATCTAGTGTCTAACCTTGTTATTACTTACCAGGTGCTCCCAGCAAACGCGAGCTGTGTTTCGAAGACACCGATGATCGACTACCAGTAAACCATCTAACGTCATCTAATTTAAATGACCACGTTTCACATTCACACCATGTGATAAAACAGACTGCTACCCATTATATTCGTCCTTTCGTTGACAGACGCATATTTTACTACGTCATAGGTAACTTAAACTGGTGAAAGATAAAAGAGCTTCTTTGAATCTGAGATGAGGTTTTGCCAGAGACTACCCTATCAGGACTGATCACACTTCCAAGAAATAACTTGTTTATCTTGAATATAACCAAAAATACTGAAATACTCTACAGATAAATAGCTCTCAAAGATAATCAATCTTCTTTAGGTGTCCAGCATATCAATAACACAGACCACTCCTGAATCAGCAATATTTATTTAGACGGTGGGGGGGAAGTGGGTGTGAAACAAATCTTGAACATACTTGCATTGCTGCTTAGCCCCACCAAAACGCCCTTCATTTTTCAGCGTCTTCACTAAATAGGACTATATCATCAGTGTATTTTAAATCAGTTAGTGAACCTCCTGGTAGAGATCAACACCTGAAAACTCAAACGATGAAAGTGTTATTTCCAGTGTAAAATGTATGATGAGACTAAGCAAAAACTGAGAGAGTAAGAAACCATTACAGACATCACTTTTGATTATGAGTTCAGATGACATTTCGATGATATACTCTCTGACTGGATTAATATTGTTCGAGTAGAAACCAATATTCACTGTATTTATTCGTACTAGATAATCATACTCATAAATTAAACATGCGTAAATTACAATTTGATATCGCGAGTTGGTCTAGATTAGACAACCATTGATTACCAGAAAGTAATAAACAGCTGTTTTGTGCTGGTGTGTGGCTCTTCAGCAGTGTGCACCCACGAATCAATCACATATTTGACCAAGGGTCCTCTGACTTCACAGTGAATGCTTTACTTTTAAACCCCGCGTCAGCTTCCAACGGTTAATATTTCTAACTCGGTTAATTCGTGATACATTTGCACGACCTCATGCATTGCCATTAGTGGGTAACTGCCTCATACTCTAAACAACTGAACTCCACTAATCACTTTTTCTCACTTGAACTCTAGGAATTACCTTGCAAAGTTAATCACTAGTGGGCAGATATTGTTTGTAATTGGGTGCCCTGCATTTTATGATTTATGTGAACAAATTAAATCATCGTCATAAGTTTATTTCGATCTATTAAGTACTCTTATAAAGGGATTAAGAAATAATAAATTAAGTGAAGAAATTAGTTCTTTATTAAAACCTAATACTATATTTCGCATATAAAGTCAATGACCGGTAAATGACAGTGAGCAAATAATAGTAACAGTATGATTGGTAAATTAGCACTGATTACATAATAAAAAAGTTTCAGAAAATGTAATTGTAGTAATACATTTTAAAAATCAATTACTTGTTTACAGTGGTTATGTAATAATGTAGAATGAAAACATGGTAGATTAGGTTTGGAAATGAGTTATTTACACATACTGATTACATAAGAGTAGTGACAAGGAGTAAGTTTGGCATTAATCCATTGATTATTAAAGATAATTACACATCAATTACACTACAATTAAGAATGTGGAATGAAAACACACATTCTAAATTAGTATGATGACCAAGACAGTGAGTTTGCGTAATCTTTAATGCCCTCTGCTAATTGTAGGATGATGTATCTACAGGCAAAAGATAGATTACATAATTTGGATTGTGACTGACAAGTGGAATCCAGGACGCGCGTTTCGTCCTCTTTGGGATTCATCGGCTGTATGTACCTGCATCCCAATGTTGATGTTCACACTGTGATTCGAACTCAGTCCGTTTCGTGTCGAACGCCACCGCGTTCACCACTAGACTACTGAGTCCAGACAGTCGCACTTGTGCAACGGGCACATTGGTATTAGGAAGAACTTGTATATTCCCGTTGATTTGTTGTAGACTGAAGCTGGTCAGTCATTGTTTCTATATGTGCATCCTGAGCTGATTGCTTCGATATAGCGAATTTTTCACAAGTATTATATAATTTGGATTGTGACTGGCAACTGGGAATATACAAGTTCTTCCTAATACCAATGTGCCCGTTGCACAAGTGTGACTGTCTGGACTCAGTAGTCTAGTGGTGAAAGCGGTGGAGTTCGACACGAAACGGATTGAGTTCGAATCCCAGCGTGAACATCAACATTGGGATGCAGGTACATACAGCCGATGAGTCCCAAAGAGAACGAAACGCGCGTCCTGGATTCCACTTGCCAGTCACAATCAAAATTATATAATACTTGTGTAAAAATCGCTATATCGAGGCAATCCGCTCAGGATGCACATATAGAAACAACGAGTGACCAGCTTCAGTCTACAACAAATCAACGGGAATATAAAAGTTCTTCCTAAAAGATAAATTATATGGAATTCCGTATATGATCTTAAAATCTGTATTAACGTTGACTTGATGGCCTGCATGTAACAAATATGATAGGATTGAGCTTCTTTTTTTTGTATTTATCCGTTAGTAAACCTTGTTTATATATGGTCAAAAATACAATGATGAATTTGTTTAATCTTACGCTTAACGTAAGTAGCTTCACATGAGCAACTGAACTAATAAATACACACTGAAGTTGAGGCAATAGAATTCTATTCTTATTTTAATACACCAAAACCGGTTGATTGAGAAACAAATGGGCCAATCTAACAACATTAAGTATTTCTCTAAGTAGTGTTCCTTAACCAGCTTGCCACAATTTCGCTAAGTGCATCATTTTAATTTAATAAACAAAGGCTTCTTTGGTAAGGTTGGTAACTCCACCTCCGGTCGTCTTTGAGATATAGGTTTTGATAAGAAGTTTCATGAATATCCATTTTTTATTGACAGTTCCTCGTAGACTGTGCCTTCAAATTTAGTAGTTTTATCTCCATAAACTAAAAATTTAACCAAATTTCTTTAATGTAGGAACTGGAACAAAATTTGAAAAATGAGTAAATTGATATATTTGAAGTCAGTCTTCAGTCGATACATTTTTTGATACCTCCATCTGTCTTCATGTTAGTAAAACAGCCAGGAACAAAACTAAATTATAGACAACAGCCCGTCCACTGATGCTGCTGGCTAAACGTTCAAAAACGATGACTGAGTATCCTGGCTATGATTTTCTAATGAGACAAAGAGTATGCACTATTGAGGAGCCTCATAGTAGGGTGAAGTGAAAAGAATCAATATAAAAAGCTACAAATCAATTCTAAAGTTTGATTATCTATTAAGTAATCAGTGTTCTTTAAATTTTAAATGACTCATCTCTTGATGATTACCTTCAAATATGATACTTCCATTATAAAATGAAGTGGCTATTCAACAGAATGTCTACTTGTCTACTTGTAGATCAAAGCACTTCTCAATATAATCTATAATTTCTAAATAATTTGTTTAGGTCGTATTGAGAATTGTAGACTGTTTTGTTGGATTAACAGTAGTTAACAAGTTTAATAATTTAAGACAGCTAATAATACTAAGAATGAAAGGCAGTTAAAGGAGTACATTCATGCTTAACTTTCACTTAAATCATGTGATTTGAAAATATTTTGTGTACTCCTTTTCACGAATTAATTATTACTACTTCAATCGTATTCTCTATTTCTAATCTTTTACTACTATTGATATTATTCACACCTCTAATTACTTTAGTATTCACTATGTTGTGGTAATATGGTATGAAAAACTTGATCTAAGGCACAAATACAACAAGTTTCTATGTTGTTTGTAATTAACTGATCAATCAAATTGATTTCTTTGGCGATTTCAGTCCTTTTACCTAGTTTGATCAAATTTTGAATTTACTGTGAACTTATAATTTCAATAACAAGTTTCTATGTTGATTTAGTTTAGATACTTATTATACTAAAAATCACAGTCTAAATGACATTCATTTGAACATTCATATGTTTGTTCGTTTTAATATTTAAATATTTTCGAGCTAATAAGTATTCCCCCCCCCCACTTCTGATTTTAATATTACAACTATTCAATATCGTCTAAATCATTATGTAACTTTCTTATGATTATGCTGAGAGTTGTTAAGTCTGAATATCTCATTATGTATTCTCTTTCTAGTTTTCAATAAACTAATATTTCGTAAAAGCCATCAAACATCAGCAATTATGCAGCTGTAGTAAATAGCATAGAATAAAAGTCCTTATTTCTTTGCATCTGATTAACTCACAGTCAGTCATCGTAATCACTGTATAAATAAATTAAGGTGGTTTTGAGGAAATAGGTATGAAGTTTTATTTTAGTTGAATGAAATTCGGCATAGATCGGTTTGGGCAGGGTACTAGTGAAAAACAGAGAACATTGGATAGCTGTTGCGTCCTAGTGCAGGACTGCTCAGCAGTTCGCCCCCTAACTTCCAGGTCGGCCTATCCCTAACTTTCTGTACTACTGGGCTGGCATTTAATGGTAGAATTTCCTTTGGGTGGGACCTAGGGTGCACACTGCTAGGGAGTCTCATACTAAGACGAAACATCTGTCCAGTGTACCCTGATTTTCAGTAGTACATTACCAACATCAATCTTTAACGAATTAAATCAACTACAACCTAATGCCAATCTCCACAAACCATTCCAATTAAGTTAAACCTAATTGTTTATATTCGTTACAGACTGATATTGATTGGGTACTACTAAAATTAGGAAGCACCAGACAATTGTTTTGTCCTAGTGTGGGTATATTTAACAATGCCCACCCCCCCCTCGTTCCTCCAGATAATCGAAGCTAGGTCTTCAGTTTTAACAGGTAACACATAAACATCTGCATTACCAGGGCAGAGTTCAGTAGTAAAATTCGCACTATCATCAGTTTGTGATATATCGCGGTGATTAGTCATCGTCATTGGTGATAGCTGTTTCACTCACAACATGCTTGAACCCCACAAATTACAACTTCCCACTAAAATTTCGGGACTGGATGGTTAGGAGTACGGAGAGAGACCTGAAAACCTTCTGTTCGATTCTATGGTAGAATTGAGTGTAAGAAATTCTAAAGAGTCACATACAAGTATGAAACAGTTGCAAAATCTTCCCTGGTTTCCACTAGTACTCAACCAATATCAACCTTTGTCGAATACAAACAATTTTCTTCGTAAACATTTTTTAATAACTGAATGTAACAAAATAAAATATTTTAAATATAACAACATGTTAATGAATATCAGATTATACTACTAACATGTCACGAATGATCATACACCATAATTTAAACTAACCATAAAAGGAGCAACTGTGTAAATAATCCTATTTTCTATATGTAACCTAGTTTCGTTTAATATAAATATATTTATGTATAGATTTTAGTAATTAAATGAATTTCCCGGAGTCATTTTAATCTTTTCATTAACTAAATTATTAATAAGATTTTCTATTTATTTCATGTTTTATAAATTCATTTGGAGAATTTAGATGAATTGAGTATTCAGGTTATATCACTTTGTTAACTTGAAACGAATTGACTTATCTGTTGGGTTACTAATTATTAGATAATTATAGATCTATGTCTATAATACATTGATTATTTAAATCTAGAATTAAATATCTTATTGAAATCTGGTATCACTAATTGACCTGGATTAGTTAACTATTGAAAGCTAAATAAGATACTGGACAGCTGTTTCATTGCTATATCAAACGTCCCCATTAGGCAATTGTGATCTGAGCAATCACTATAACATGAAAACGCAGTCAGTATCAGCTTACTAGTGATCAACTTTAAGAGGTAATCCCTGGATATTAAATGACATAACTTAGTCAGTAGGATTCGACCATGCAGTGTATGAAGCAGTTACCCACCAAAGACAACGGATGTGATTACTTAGAGGTATCGTGATTTAACTGAAGTCAGAAGTGTCAACTACTGGATACTGAATCAACGGTCCAACTATCAGCCGTTACCTGAAGATCTTGGGCTTCATTATCGGATGTGTAGTGGGTGGGCACTGTCCCGCATTTAAAACGAACAGCTGTCTAGAGTTAGCTCCCTATTTTGAATAGTTATTTAGTCAAAGTCGATTTACGATGTTAAATTCAAATTTAACAATCTCCAAATAATTGATACAAAACTAAAGGAAAAGTAATGGTAATTTATCGTTGAATCTTGGTGTCACTATTGGTTGTAGAGAAAATATCATTTGCATGCTTCCTGAGTTAAACACTCGTCAGACTGTTCTACTTTACCCCAGAATTAATATTTAGCTTGATATATCATTTCTAAGTGATTGCCACTTGGATTTCCTGCAGACAGTATTTCTGTCAATCATACTGGAAATATCATTTCCCTCTTAAGTGCATCTACTTTTCATCATTTTATTTAAAAGATGAAAGGTTATCATTACCTATCTATCCACCAAACAGCTCGTTGAGAACAATGGAATTTGTCAGAAAAACTCAACTAATATTTTATTCAATTAGATTATTACATAATGGTCAACATATAAATTTGTTTTCAGTAGACTTTTAAGCTTGAAACAAAATTTACCTACCTCCATTTCTATTTATGCAACACAGTAAATTTAATGAAGAATGACTGATAAACTCAGAAATAATAAGTCGATTCTTAATTAGTGAATTACTTAATTCACCAGTTATAAACCATTTCTTTTGGAATTTATACCTACAGTTATATTCCCCGTTCAAATATGAAGCATTCCAACACTATATACTTACATTAATCAACTGATAATTTATGAATGAATTTAATTGATTTATATGTAATTATACTAGTTCCTGTTACAGTCTAATGTTTCTAATATTATCAACTAAGAATTGTTGACCCATAGACAGTCAGTTAAAAGCAATACATGCGATTATGTCACGCGCTTTAGCACCAACTATTAAAATATATCTATAATTGAATTGTCTATTATATCATTAGAAGCAAAAGGTAAATATTTTGGGTATAAATACGATTGGAAGGTTGTTTGGGGGGGGGGAAAAGGTGGTTGGCAGGAAACCCCAGACAGAGGTTTCGTGATATTTGGTGCTCGACAGCAAGGTATACTGGTAATATTTAGGGAAACTTATACTCCCCTATGAATTCGATCACGGATCACCCAGTTTCACAGTCTACAACCATTTACAGCTTATAGAGTTCAATCCTATTATGGTCAACCAATCAATGCCTATTATCTTATGTGGAGCATAGGCCGATCACCATCATTCCACAACCAACTCTGTTTTGGGCTTTCCTTTCCAGCTCTTCCCAAGCGCTGTTCATTCTCTTCAACTACGTTCACAATTCCTGACATAATGCGTTCTTGGGTCTTCCTCTTTTCCTCTGGCCTCCAGGATTTCAAGTCAGTGCTTGTCTAGTGATACGGTTTGATGATTTCCTCAATGTGTGTCTTATCTACCTCCAGCGACTGTTCTTTATTTCTTCCTCGGGTGGAAGTTGATTAGTTCTCTGCCACAGAAGGTTGTTGTTGATAGTATCTGGTCAATGGATCCGAAGTATTTAATGTAGACAGTTGTTTATAAATACTTGTCTCTTTTGGATGATGGTTTTCGTAGTTCTCCATACAAGTTTCAGCTCCATACAATAGAAATGTCTTCACATTTGTATTAAAAAGTTTGACTTTAATGTTGGCTGACAGTTAGTTTGAGTTCCAGATGTTTCACGGTTGTAGGAATGCCACTGCCTTACCAATTCGCGCCTTCAAATCTGCATCAGATCAAACCCTCCTTTTTATCGATAATGCTGCCCAAGTATATGAAGGTTTCTACATCTTCCAGAATTTCTCCGTCAAATATAATTGAGTTAGTGTTCGTTGTTTTGCATCTAAGACTCTTGTTTTTCATTGTGTATATGTTGAGGCCTACTGCTGCCGAGGCTGCTGCTAAATTGTTCGTCATTATTTGCATTTGTTGCTGTGTATGGGATAGAAGAGTTAGGTCATCTGTAAAATCCAAGTCATCTACTTGCATCCATTTTGTCAACTGTATTCCTAGACTGCCTCAAGTTGTTGCAGTATACATGGTCCTGTCAACCATCAGAAGAAAGAGGGAGGGTGAGAGTAAGCAGCCTTGTCTGACACAGGTCTTCACTTCGAATGAATCTGTGAGCTGACTACCATGCACTATTTTTCAGTGAGATCCGACATAAGAATTCCGTATGATGTTGACTATCTTTTCGGGCACACCATAATGTCACAGAAAGCTCCATAATGTTCTTCTATCCACGCTGTCGAATGCTTTCTCGTAGTTGGAGAGGTTAGTGTTAAGTGGTGAATTCCATTCAATTGATTGTTCAACAATGAACAGCAGTGTCGCGATTTGGTCGGTATACGATTGATCCTTACGAAATCCGGCCTGTTGATCTCGGAGTTTAGAGTCGACTGGATCTCTTATACGGTTCAATAACACTCTGTTGGAGACTTTTCCTGGTACGGAAAGTAGAGTGATGCCTCAATAGTCCTCACACTTGTTAAGAACTCCTTTCATTGGTATCTTGATGAGGTACCCTTCTTTCCAGTCTGTTGGTGGCACTCGTTCTTTCTCCCAAATCTTCCTAAAGTGAATGTGGAGTATCTTTATAGTTGCTTCTATATCCGTCTTCAGTGCCTCAACTGGAATGTTGTCTGGACATGCTGGCTTGCCACTGTTAATTTGTTGGATGGCCATTTTGATCTCTTCGACTGTTGGTAGGTCGGTGTTTTTAGGGAGATTCGTGGCTGCTGCTTCGATGACTGGTGGGTTCAGTGAGACTGGTCTGTTCAAGACTTCTTCCAAGTGTTCTACTCACCTGTTCCATTGTTCATGCACTTGAGTGATTGGTCTGCAATACTTGTTATTGATTGGCAGTTCTGGCTTATTGAAGTTCCCAGCTAACTTCTTCGTTATATCGTAAAGGCGTTTCATGTTTTATTCCTTTTTAACTTTTTTCGGCCGTCATTGCTAAAACCTAAACATGTTTCCGTTTATTCGACCGAAGGGTCTTCTTCACTTCCTTGTTGGTTTCTGTGTATTCGGCATGTGGCTTGGCTTTCTCTGTTCTTGTTAGGCTGTTACTAATCGCTATGCTCCTCCTTTCTCGGATATTATTCAGTGTACCAACAGAAATCCATTCTTTATGGTGATGCTTTTTGTGACTCAAAATTTTTGACATGTTGAAGTTATTGTTTCTTTAATGTCTTTCCAGTTGTCTTCTATATTAGTTTCACCCTTTTCTAGTAGATCGTGAAATTTATGGAACTTATTGTTGAGAGTTATTTCGAGTTCGTTGAGTTTGTTAATATACCGGAGAAAGGCTGTATTGGACTTTTGTAATACTGCTGCTCCAGTTGTCTAGCGCCTCTTTAGCTTTAGTTTCATTTGAGACACCATTAAATGGTGGTCTGAAGCAATGTCAGCTTCTCTCCTTATTCTTACATCTTTTATGATCCTAATATAAAACTACCCGTTGATGCAGATGTGGTTAATTTGATTCTCTGTAGTGTGGTTCGGTGAAACCCATGTAGCTTTGTGTATGTATTTTTTGGTGAGAAGAATATGGTGCCACCTATAATCATTTTGTTAAAGGCATATAAGTTTGCATACCTTTCACTGTTTTCGTTCCTTTCTCCCAGTTCATGTCGTCCCATGATGTCTTCATATCCAGTGTTGTCGATTCCAGCTTTGACGTTAAGGTCTTCCATCAGAATGGTCACGTTTCTTGGCTGAACATTTCTATATGAATGACTGTAGCCTCCCATAGAACTGGTCTTCGTCGTCTTCATGGCTGAAGTTGGTGGGTGCATAACACTGGATGAAATTCATTGTAATCGCTTCTTTCTATGTCGTGAAATATGCTTCGACGATCCTAGGTCCATGGTGTTCCCATCATATAAGACCCTTTCATGCTTCTTGAGACAGCATTAGTGCTACTCCTTGTGCGTGTTTGTGTGTGGCATTTTCCTTTTCGTGGCCAAAGTATAAAAGCACTTTTCTGTGGATATTTTCTGTTATCCAGCTTGTAACAAATGGGTTTCACTTTTTTCAAGTATCTTCAGGTTGTATCTTTTCATTACTTCAGCTATTTGGATGCTTTTTCCTATTTCCTACATCGTGCGAACATTCCGTGTACCTGTACTAACTGTTGCTCTGGTTGTCAGAAGAGGTATCGGCTTCATAACTTTCAAATAAACTCGGCTTTTGCCATAAGGTGTCATAACTGGTTGTTCTGGTTAGAGTATTTTTAGCAAGGTTGTTTTTAACGGGATGTGGCTGCTAACCCCATGACCTACCCTCTTCCTTTATCCGGGCTTGGGACCGGCACCAACCCTAGGGGGGGGGCTTCAGGCAGAGTTAAGATGGTCAGTCGCAGCCCAAATAATTCATTGTTAAAACAAAGACAGACTGTGAAACTGTGTGACCCTAGATCACATCTATATGGCAACACATGTCTCTTTAAAGTTTGCAGGTATGCCTTGCAGATGAGTGACAAATAACACGAAACCTTTGTCTAGGCTTTTGTGCCGATTACCCGTCCGCAAACAATCATCCATCTTCACATAGCTCCAGTGACGTTAAGTCACTTAGACCAGTGGCTAAATTACAACTCGATAGAATTCAGTCAGTACTATAACAGACATGAGGAGCATCAATTTGGTCAATACACAGTAATCAACCAATGCATAAATTCGATTAGAATCGATCTGACTAAATACTCATAATAAACATTTGTGACTAATCAAGATAATTTCCTAGTAGAAAATAAATTATTGCCACCTATAATGTAATTACATAGTTTTACTTCAATATTTCAACCATTTCTTTTTTTATCGTATACCATGAATGATATAGATCAAGATGTAATTAAATTTTTCTGGAATTGATCCCTACAAGATCCCTAAAAGAATGAGGAATATTACCATAAACTTTGAAAGAAATTAATCTAATTAACACAATCATTTAATCTTATTATCAACGGTGGATTTATTTTCTATTAAAATAGCTATCAGAAATAAATTTTACCGTTGGCTAGAATTTAATAATTTATTTAAACTTACAAATTATAATTTCATGAAATCTATATAAGATATGAATTATGGGAACAATTTAAGATAGAGTAGCAATGAAGACATAATTTATAAATATTGTAAATTGCATTGTGAACACCATATCTATTCGACAGTTTGGTAACTATCTGGAATCAGTAGTTTAGCAATTTTGCTGTAAATATCAACATTACGATCCACATTCATTCAATTGAAGAGTTGCAAATAACATCCCACTGATAGCCTTAATCCATTTATTCTAAAAAAAATTAGCATTATAAATTTGTCTGTATTAGATTGGAATTTATCTATGGTTAAAATTTATAGTTGAATATCAACAACGGGATAGTCTAAATCTTAAATAAGTACTTAAACAATTCAGTTTTAACAGAACATTCAGTTTATAAGTTACCAAACTGATGACTTTCATAGAGATTAAAAAAACTTTTCTTTTGATAATGCATATGTCGTATGTGAGTATAAGAAGGCATTTGGGTAAGGGTAAATTATTTACAACGTAACATGATTTTGCTGTTGGAAGTATAATGATAAATCAGGTAAAATTGCTGATTTACGTATCTTATTGTAGTAAGACACCAAGATAATTACACACCGAAGCATCTGATCCATTTATGCAAACTATGAGTAAATCATGTAAGCACAAAAGAAAAATCAGTGGTGTGATGGTGTGATAACCAAACCTTTCTATTATGACTAACAATTAAATGTAGGGTTTATGTTTTGTCTTTTTCAGAATTTCTTTAGTTGGGTTTACCTGTATTGCAGTATTAGTGATCGAGCCTCGAATCCAATACTTACCAGTTTTAACACTTATGATAACCAGCAACATTTTTAACAGGTCTGATATTTATTAGCGTTTTCTCTGCTGACATATAACTTCGACGAGTAGTAAACACTAGGTTCGTACCTATGCTATCATCAGCACTAGGACATATTTTAGTCCGCGTTTCAAAGAATGCGGAACACTAGATGTTACTCGAAAATATAAAACATTTGTAACTACAGGAAATATTTCATGGCATCCAAACAAGGCACTCTTATAAAAACGCAGACTGATCATCTTCAATTTGGAAAATCGGTGGAGCGTTAACATACTGTTTCAAATAACAACAGAACTGCATCATTCACTTCTCCACCGGGACATTGAAGAGAGGGACTTCAAGTTAGGATGATTTTCAAATCAAAAAGTAAGTAGTTCGATTAGCTTTGCTTTAGAATTCCATAAAATACACTTTTATTCAAATTCAACATTTTTAAATGTGTATGTTCATATTAGTTTCGATTGGTCTATTGTATAAGTTAGTAGCCTATTGTTCATTAAAATCTGCGACTCAACAATCATGAACAAGCCTTATTTCTAGAAATCTATCACCTTACAAATGCTTAGTGTTGCAATATTTATCATACTTAAGTGGAGACTGAAAACTATACATTCTTCTTCCTGTTATATATTTCAACATCCTCGACATTAAACTCAGTTATGTGTTATTCCATGCTAAGTAACTTTAAAATTCGCTTCATAACGTATTATGGCAATATATCAAAACTCTAGATGGATGTTGTTTAGAATAAATTCATATTGAAACAAATAAGAAGAATTACAAGCTACTTATCGATTATTTTATATCAACAGACATATTTGAGATATTCATTATTATTAGATTGTTGACAGCGATTTATTTCTTCTATACTTCTAATTTGTACAGTACTTTCAAAGAACTTAGCATCATAAACTACTTTTAATTAGACTTTAATGGTTATTTAATAAACCTATGAAACTTTAATATTACCCAACAAAAAAGAAAATGCATTTTACTAGTATCTTGAATGAGACGTTATTAAAATTATTGCAATCCCAAATGTCATAGTATTACCTAGTATTAAAAGTACCTATCTGAATAGTCATTACAATATAATACACTGACTACTACATTAAGTATTTTAATTAATTCATAATCTGCTTAATGATTCGAATATTAGCAGCCATGTAACTACTATTCAATAAAGATATTGTCAGTAAATTTATAGTAAAAGTGTTGACCTTTGTCATAGGATAGCTCATGGTAAGCGCAGCAATCCTTCAAAAACATTGAAGAAGATGGAAACAGTAAGTCTGATTATTGCTCTATGGAACCTTCCAGAATCGTGATATGCAGTGTTCAGATTGAGTAATATCTGAAAACTACTGCTTGTGGATCGGATGAATTGTAATAGAGTTTTCATATCCGCAAAAATACCCTAGTAATTTGTACGACATTTAACACTTAATAGAATAAACATTCATTCCTGCCTTTTTCTGCTTATTTGATTTGTGTCGTAGAGGGTTTAAGGAGTTCAAGTATTAAGGTTGTATATTATATTATTAGTAATCAAGCGCATGACATATCGCTTTGAATTACGATGAAATGTTATTCCTTTAAAAATGGAGTATTTGTTGCGTTGAGACTGGTAGAATTCCCACTTTCATCAGTTCGTGATATAGCGCGACGATCATCTATCGTCATTAGTAGTAACTGTCTCACTCTCAATAAGTTTGAACTCCACCAGTCATCAGTCCCTGCTTTCCAATGGTACCCTACCAACATCAATCTGTGACGAACTTAATCAACTAAAATTTAATCCAAATCTACACTAACCACTCCTATCCAATAACAATAATCAGTTTACTAGTAACTAACTTCAAGATGTTCCAGAAGCTATTCAGTGCTCATCAGTTTTCATTTGATGCCTCACCAACATCAATATGTGATGAAATCAACGAAACAAATGCAAGAAATCCCAGTTATTTAACATTATTCAGGTATCTAAGACTATGTAAGAATATTTTCAACATTTTAAAAGTTATACAACTTTTTAAAATAAATCAATTAAATAATGTAAAAACAAAAAAAAAATAACCCATTAAGTTAATTCCATTTTAGAAATCATTCTAATTACATAATAAACAAAAATGAATTATTTCTTAGATTTAAAAAAAAAAAAACAAAACAAAAAGGAGTAATGTACACAGCCATTAAATTTGATAAAATACAACATGATGTTTTAGTGTTGATAAATCATTATCCTATAAATCTATTTTAAATTATATTTATATTAAAATTGATATAAAGTTTATTAGGCATTAAATGTTTTGTGGTAAAAACAGATTATTGATTATGTGGTTAAGTAACTAAGTTATTAAAATCTATTAATAATAATGTGATATATTAATTATATTGGTTTTTGTGGAAAAAAAATATTTTCGCATGATTTAACTATATCATAATAATTGTGTCATAATAAGGAAAGCAGTAGGATCTGACAATATATCAGCTGAAGCACTCAAGTCAGACACAAATGTAACAGCAAGGATACTCCACGTTTTATTCAAAAAGATCTGGGAGGAAGAACAAGTGCCGGCAGTCTGGGAAGAAGGGCATCTTATCAAGATACCAAAAACAGGAGATTTGAGCAAACGTGTGAACTACAGATGGATCACACCACTGTCAGTATCAGAGAAAGTTTTTAAACAGAGTATTGTTGAACAGAATGAAAGATTCAATGGATACTCAACTTTGAGATCAACAAGCTGGTTTCTATAAGGATCGATCATGCACAAACCAAATCGCAACACTACAAATCATCGTTGAATAATCATATGAGTGGAACTCCTCACTGTACATCAACTTCATTGATTATGAGAAGGCGTCTGACAGTGTAGACAGGAGAACACTATGGAAACTTCTTCGACACTACGGCGAACCAGAGGAACTTCTCAACATCATCCGGAACTCTTACGTCTGAATATAGTGCAAAGTTGTGCATGGAAAACAACTGCTAAATGCATTCCCAGTGAGGACCAGAGTCAGACAAGGATGTATACTATTGCCTTTTCTCTTGCTCCTAGTAGTTGACTGGATCATGAAGACCTCCATATCTGAAAAGATGCACGGAATTCAATGGACAAGTAGGATGGAACTCGATGATTTGGACTTCACAGATGATCCTGCACTTCTATCACATACACACACCAACAAATGCAAGTGAAGACAACCAATGTAGCAGCAACCTCAGCATCAGTAGGCTTGAACATATGTTAGGGAAGGAGCAAGATTCTCAAATACAACACACGGAGCACCAACCCAATGGAACTTGATGGAGAAAATCTGGAAAAAGTGGATAATTCCTCGTACCTGGGATGTATCATCGATGAACAAGGAGGGTCCGTTGCAGATGTAAAGGCAAGGATTGGTAAAGCCAGGGTAGCATTCCTACTGTTGAGAAACATATTAGACTCAAAACACCAGTCAACTAACCTCAAGGTCAGACTCTTCCATTTGAACGTCAAGACAGTTTATGCTGTATGAAGCTGAAACTTGGTGAATTACATCAAACATCGTCAGACGGGTACAAGTATTTACAAACAACTCTATGCGAAAGTTACTGAATGTTTGTTGGCCGGAAACCATCAGCAACAGCCTACTATAGGAGAGGACAAACCAACTTCCAACCGAAGAGGAAACTAGGAAAAGACGTTGGAAATGAATAGGACATAGATTACAGAAACCATCAGACTGCATCACAAGGCAAGCATTAACATGGAATCCTGCTTGGAAACGGAAAAGAGGAGGGCCAAAGAACACGCTGCGTTGAGAATTGTACGTAGACATTAAAAAGACAAACAGAAACTGGAAACAGCTGGAAAAAGATTGCTGATGATTCAGTTGAATGGAGAATCCTGGTGAGCGGCCTATGCTCCTTAGTGAGGAGTAACGGGCCTAAGTAAGTAAGTAAGTATAATAACTGTTAGAAATGTTATATTCTTAAGTAGTTCAAAAAGAAATGAGAAGTTATAAAAAGGAATTAATATGAACATTTTTCTTAAATGAAGCATGCCAATTGACGAATTTATTCTTACATACCACGTTAAAATGATCTAGCTTTGATGCTTACATATAGTTTACATAGAATTGTTACTAATGTGATCATATCAGCTTCTTCATTGACAACACCTAAGTTTGATGGTCGTTTACTTTATAATTTTCACATATATTAACTAAGAGAAATAGTTGATTAAAAGTACCTGGATGAGAAACTTCTAACTTCAGCAAAATGCTGGAGACCTTCTAAACTTCATTTTATGGATTGATTAATTCTCAAACGCAGTGATCACATGTGGTGTTACCTCGGAGGTATACCTATATATATCCCATCATGCAATGAAGCTAAGTTTGTAAACCATTAGCTTGGAATTTTGTGGACTTTGTGGATTGTAAAACTTTACTTCACTAAGCGAATTTCGCAAAACAGTTGTCGTGAACTGTTTATCATTAGGTATCTATATTCCCGTAGCAAGGAAATGGTCAGCAATGTGAACCCATGGTCACAGTGGAAACTGGATTTTTGAACTTAGAATCGTTAATTTATGTTACCCCTCGTGAACCATTGACCGCCGACTAGCATTCTCCAAATGACTCTGTCCTAGGCTCTCTTTTCCAGGTCTTCCCAAGAATTATTCAACCTTTTAATGGCTGCCACCATTTTTCAGCACAGTATGTTCTATGGTCTCCATCTTTTACTTCGGTTATGAAGATTCCAAAGGAAAACTTTGCACCAAAGGTTTAACCATCATGAAATTAGTTATTATTCATTGATTTGGATTTGACTGAAAAGCCTCAAATTAAAACAAAACATATGTTAATCCCTTCTTTGTTACCAATGCCTACCTAGTCAAAGTCACTCCATGTAATTTTAAAATTTGAAAATTTGCTTTACTTATCAAAGAAAACCTCTTGTCGCCAGAGTTAAAAGTTTTCAGTATGTTATTTGAAAAATAATCATAAGGTCTTCATGCACTCTTTGTAGTGTTATGTAAGCCAAGCTGCCAGTACCTAAAGCTACATACCTAAATAAACAACTAGTTTAAATAGTGTAGTATATGTTACTGCATATTTCGAATTACATCAATCGCAGTAACATTTGAAACATTATGTTATGAAGAGACAAAATCAACACATTCATTTGTTGTTTCCATTGTTTCCAACTTCAAAAGTGACTAACACACATATGATTACAGTATAGTGTAACCTTAAGTAAATCTTATGTCGAAAGAAGTATTATAGGTTGTACAATTTTCCCTGGGCATTTCAAACTCTATTGAAAAGTGAATCTATCATATAGAGGAATTTCACTTAAGTTACCTTAATCAAAATGAAGATATACAATATGAATTAAGCTACATATATGGATTTATATATGTATATATTTCGTGCCAAAGAGTTCCTTACTAGCAAAAATAAAATGAGTGCTGATATAATGTAGTCTAGGTGGGACAAACTACCCAGTGCTTACTTTTTTTACTAAGTGTGATAATATAGCTGATATATATCTTTCTTGGTGCTCATAACAACAGAAAAAAATATCCCTGGAAAGTTTTAGAAATTATGGACAATCACTTCACTCATCATTTTCATGATGTGTTCACTTTGAACTACAAAACAGCCATTAGAAAAGCTGTATCTTGTACAGAATGTTAGGCATGTTTCCCATGTAAAACTGTTATCAAATAACATTTTCCCATGAAATAGTTAGAGTGCATTCAAATGTAAATTAAAATAAACATTCTTAAAGATAAAAAGAGCGTTCATTATTTCTGTTTCAGTCAATTTTCGGTATATTTACCCGTGCATATTGCGATGGTAATCAAATCTTCCACGCAGTTCTTAAATTGGATTAAAGATATTCAAATCAACGACGTAGGATTTACGGTATCTTTCGACGTTATATATCTATTAAGTTCAGTTTAGCCACAGTAAGTAAAAGGTACCAAATCTCTTTTAGTCACCAACAATCCTATCTTCCAAAACAGAATTTCAAATTCAAAACCTGTTAAAACCTATTGATATTTACTCAGCAACATACTTCCAGTTCCATGACAAAGTATATAAACAAACGAAAGGAACACTGATATGATCGCCAATATGTGGACTTACTTCAGCAGCAGGGATAAATACACGAGAAAATCCAGTGTTATCGATGACCGAAGCAAAAGTTCTGAATGAAAACTTACCATCGGATTGCTGAGGCTGTAAGGAGTATGCGTCACTCAGATGTTGACAAATTAAGTTCAATCGATTCCATTACACTGGATAAAGCGATCAATCTCTTCATCTCCGCCTACACGAATATCAACTAGCGTTAAACGCTACGACATATCATCTAGTATATTAATGAACACTGACAATTATGGACAAACACACTTTTGACTATGAAAATGTAATTTTGAAAAGAGTAAACGTAAAGAAAACCAGAGAATCTTTACAAGTTTGGGACTTAGGTCATTCAGTAGTCAATAAATGTATTCAAATAGATGAAATTTATCAAACAATTAGAAAACTAATAAGTAACCACAATACAGTGAATCAGGTCAAGAGGGAAGAGAATACAAATAAATGGGTAAACATTACTTGACAGATGTCAACAACAACTTATCAAATTGCTAGTCGACAGAACACGTTAACAGTCACTTGGGAAAAAAGTCTCATGGTTTACTTCCATCAAAAGTTTACTCAGATGAAGCCATCCAGGATGATAATGAAAACCCAGTAATTAAACGATCCAGCTAAGAGGATCCAGTATAACTGAAACGTACATATGTGTATATAATATAATTTTCGTGAGTTAACAATAAATAATGGTGAATTCAAATTGCAACATACATTTCAAGTTTAATTGTTTAATAATCTATCAACTTTCAGTTTTTATTTTAAACCCAATCATATTCATTACTACGTATGCGTGACTTCATTAATTTCAGAAACCACTTTCCATCATATGGAATCAGTTATATTTTAATTCTAACAAAAATAACAGGTTACCATTATCCTTGTTGTTCAATAAGTGATTTACTTCTAGAAATTTTGGTAATTTTTTCACCCATTTGGTAGATGCTGGTAATCACGAGGGGGAGGGATAGTTAATTTAAATTTCCATGAATGATGTCATTGCAAGCCTTAATTTTCATCACTATGTTTTCCTTTCTGATTTTCATTATCCACTACATTGAATATGTTTATATAAGTCAATTGAGAATAACTTCATATGTCTGAAATATTATCTCAAGCATGAATTACTATCTTATATGTAACATTCATTTATTGGTTGCATAGAACATAACCTAAATGTAATGGATAAAATGTACTTATTGAATATTGATAACGATGTGGACAATTCGAGTCACAATGTAAATAAGTCGACTAATAGATATACATGCATAAGAAATTTTGAAGATTAATGTTGCCGCCTTACTTTTAGATTTACATTAAACTGATTTCAAGTTATTTATTTTAATTAGTCTTGAATATGACAGTATCTTCATGACAAGAATTATATCTTTGCTTTTATTTATTATAAACACAAAGTATAACGCCACACCCAGTCCAGTGTACCTCTTCAAATATATTACAATTTCTATGAGAAGATAAGTTAAACTTTCATTGGTATGAGAGATAATTTTTTGGTTCCTAAAAGAAAATATCATTAATATCATCCAATTAGATAATTTATCATGTCGGAACACATCACCTCTACTGGAATTATTCTTATATGAATCAATTAATAAATATGATCAATATACATCATTCATTTATACAATAATTAACATTTATCAACTTGATTATTCTATTGTAGAAAACGATTGAATATTTTATTTCACTAATGTATAGTTAACTAATTACTTAACAATAACAAAGGAATATGTCCAATTATGTTTTTTATAAAGAAAAATAAAACGATACATTCAAAGAAAATGTAGATTATACTGGATTGAAGTTATTAAGGATTAATTAATGAAACACTGTAAGTTGAAAATACTGTAACAAAGTATTGATACTCTTGAAACTTTCATTTTGAACTACCAGTAGTTAGACAACCATTGAAAATTAGAAACCACTTAACTCCTTATAAATTGACATCCATATATCCACTAGAACTGAACCCAGGAAGATAAAACATCATGGCAACGCTTAAAGACTTAGACCACTGAGTCGGCTTTTTGGAGTTTTGAAAACCAGGGAGCACCAAAACGAAGCAGCTGTCAAGTGCTCCCCGTTTTTTAATGGTACTTGCCAACATCATTGTGTGACGAATTCAGTCAACTGGACTTAATTACAAATATGTTAAAAATATAATTCTTTATGATGCAGGCACAATGTATAATCAAATGTGTTCTAATTTTAAGGCATAGTATAGTATATCAAAATCAAACCTTTAACAGATATGTTTTCTTTAACATATAGTGTAATAAGATATAACTTGAGATAAAAATTAACAAAGCTAGGTGGAGAATAGGTAGATATTGCATCATTTATATGATATCTTTCTAATATTCTGAAATAGTTATTTCTCACTAATGTATGCTTAACAGTACTTCTTAAAGTTTAGACTAGAATCACACAAGCTTTAAATATCCAATACGCTTTTAAGCTGATTGGTGCAGAGTGCACAATATAACACTATAATATTATATATATATATATATATATATATATATATATATATATATATTACAGAGCAATCCATCTTTTATCCGTTTCATTCAAAAGTATCACAAGTATAATAAAACTATAGAATACAGTTTACTGATAACACCAAACTACAGATCAATAATTCGAGATCACTTTGTCTACTAGTTTATTTATTCAAGACCATAGTGTTATTTTCAAGTTAAATCTAAGGTCAAATTTATGTAATTTTCTTTATTTGTCTCTTCTAATGATTGTTCTGTTTCAATGTCAATAAACCTTTATCATAAAGATAATGTGATTTGTAACTTTGTGATTAATCGATTTATTGTAGCGTTTATGATAGAATTTAATTTGTGTAATATTATTAAATAGTTAAAACGAATTAAACCAACTGTGAATAAGAAAAAACGTTCAAATGTCTAATTATATTCATGATGTAATGAATCATATTCCTGATTATTCTGGTCGACATAATCCTCATCCACATAGAGTAACACATTTTACTGGTTTTCTTGGTCTGCCTGTACGTGTAGTCAATGATCCAATTCTAACTGATGATAATATTCCGTTAAATCAACGAAAAGATGATTACAATACTTCGTTGGAGTTAAAAAAGCGTATCAATTTTCCAATTGGATTATCACCAAGTTATTATACAGATTTTCTAGTGAATAATTCATTGAAGTTAAATTTAAAAGTTAATCATGATTTATCAAATAGATCATGGAAATCTAATTATTGTTTACATCATGTTCCTGTTGGTATACTACCATTATCACAAACTTATCGAAAGATACCTCAGTTAGATACTATTAATGGATTGAAATATTTTACGGGTTTACAAAATTATTCTGTACGTGAACGTCCACCTTTAATTGGTTCATTAATTGAATCAGAGCTGAGTAGTATAAAAGATGCAAAACAATCAGGAGAATATTCAAAAAAGTCAAAATACACAAGCCTATTCAATAGACAGTTATCGGAACACAGAATGAAATGGCAAAATGAATTGGGTTATCTTACAGGAAGTATTTTAAGTAAGTTGAAGTAGCCTATTTTTCAGCTAAGCATCACATTCCTCTTTAACACCAAAATTAATTAACTTGTATTTGGAGTGAATGAATGTATATGAATACACTCTACGAATAAACCCTATTTGAAATGAGGTGGTTTTGTGGAGATAGGTACTATGTTTGGTTGATTGTATTCGACGTAGATTAATGCACTTTGAATATTAGTGAAAACCAAGGACTACTGGAGGGCTGGTTAGTCTTAGTACGGAACACCACACCAGTGTTTACCCTCGATTCCATCAAGCAATCGAAGCTAGGGTTTTCAGGTCACACGGAGAACGCTTAACCATCTGCACCAACGGGCTATCAAACGTCCTGTAGTAGGATTCTCACTTCAATCAATTTTGTGTTATTTTACGACGTTCAGTCAATACCATTTGTGACAACCGTTTAACTCCCGACAAATATGAACCGCAACTTCTCAACTTTCTAAAGTTAGTCACCAGCGAGTGTCGGGAATGAAACAGTTATCAGTAACGACACTGACTGATCATAGTGTCATATCACAAACAACTGGAATTAGGAATTCTACTGGCGGATGTCGGCCGGCCCAACAGTGCAAAAGGTCGAGGTCCCAAATCTAATACAAATCGATAATAATAGCAATATAGATTTATACTGCATAGAAAACAAAGCAAAATTTTTCAAAAGTGATGAACTTTTACAAATATAAATAGTTTGTCTTCAAAAGTACAGTTTTTTAATTAGATTATTCAAAGAGCTTTCACTTGCTAGATATGGTACTTTAAACCTGTTGAATTCTGATGTATTTAAGATATATTTTAGTAGATGAACATGAGCAAGATAAGAATATACCCAGTAATTTGTAAGACTAGCATATATCTGTATTTTTTGGAATAATCTGTTTTCGTTCTATTTAAAGGTATTACTTTTTGCAAATTATATTGCAAGAATTCAGCAATTACATAATTAATAACATAAAAAGATCTACTATTCATCTTATTAATATCCTTCAACAATATGGATAATGCACAGTGTAATTTCTTCTACTGGACACTTCACTGTAATTGATTGCAGACTATCATAAAATTGACCTTTGTCCTCTTCGTTACCGTCGTTGGTTGGTGCATAACATTGGATAATATTCATTGTAATCCCTTTCTTCACTGTTTCGAAAGATACTTTGATGATCCTGGGTCCATGTGGTTCCCATCCTACAAGTGCATCACCTGCTTCTCTGGACAGCATCAAAGCAACTCTTTGGGTGTGAGAGGCATTTCCCTCCTCGTGGCTGGAGTATAGAAGCATCTCTCCCGAAGCCAATGTTTTCTGTCCAGCTTGAGTTCAATGGGTTTCGCTGATTCCGAGCGTTGTCAAGTTGTATCTCTACATTTCTGCAGCTATTTGATTTGTCTTCCCTCTCTCCCACATTGTCCAGGAAAGGATCTGATAATCCTGATTGGGGACCTAAACGCTAAAGTCGGAATGGACAACACCGGATATGTAGAAATCATGGGACGACAGGGACTGGAAAAAAGAAATGACAATGGTAAAAGATTTACAAATCTATGGGCTTTCAACAAAATGGTTATAGGTGGTACAATTTTAGATAAAAGCTAATCCAAAGTTGAAGCATTATTTACATTAACACAAGTTTAGTTCAGGAGGATCTGGGAGAAAGAACAAGTGCTGGAAGACTGGATGGAAGGACATCTTATCAAGATACCAAAGATAGGAGATTTGAGCAAAGGTGAGAACTACAGAGGGATCACACCACTGTCAGAAACAGAGAAAGTTTTTAAACAGTGTTGTTGAACATAATGAAAGATTCAGTGGAGGCTCAACTTCGAGATCAACAAGCTGGTTTTCGTAGAGATCAGTCGTGTACAGACCAAATCGCAACACGGTAAATCATCGTTAAATAATCAATTGAATGGAACTCTCCTCACTGTACATCAATTTCATTGACTATGAGAAGGCGTCTGACAGTGTAGACAGGAGAACACTACGGAAACTTCTTCGACACTACGGAGTACCAGAGAAACTCGTCAACATCATCCGGAACTCTTTATTGGATCATGAAGACCTCCACATTTGTGGGGATGCACGGAATTCAATGGACAAGTAAGATGTTACTCGATGATTTGGACTTCACAGATGATCTCGCTCTTCTATCACATACACACACCAACAATTGCAAGTGAAGACAACCAATGTAGCAGCAACCCCAGCATCAGTAGCCCTGAACATATGTCAGGGAAGGAGCAAGATTCTCAAATAGAACACACGGAGCACCAACCCAATTGAACTTGATGGAGAAACTCTTGAAGAAGTAGATACTTTCAGGTACCTGGGAAGTATCATCGATGAACAAGGAGGGTCCGTTGCAGATGTAAAGGTAATGATTGGCAATGCCAGGGCAGCATTCCTACATTTAAAGAATATATGGGACTCAAAACATCTGTCAACCAACCTCAAGGTCAGACTCTTCAATTCGAACGTCAAGACAGTTCTGCTACTGCAAATATCCTCAGAATGGTACAAGTATTTCTAAACAACTGTCTGCGCAAGTTACTGAATGTTTGTTGGCCGGAAACCATCAGCAACAACTTACTATGGGAGAGGACAAACCAACTTCCAGCAGCCGAAGAGGAAATTAGGAAAAGATGTTGGAAATAGATAGGACATAGATTGCGAAAATCATCAGACTGCATCAGGAGACAAGCATTTACTTGGAATCTTGTTGGGAAACGAATAAGTGGTAGGCCAACGAACACATTGCGTCCAGAATTGGAAGCAGATATCAAAGGGATGAACAGCAACTTGAAACAGCTGGAAAGGATTGCTCAGAACAGAGTTCAATGGAAAATACTGCTGAACGGCCTATTCCTCTCTGTGAATGGTAACGGGCATAAGTAAGTAAGTAATTTCTTCTCAAAAGTTCAGGAAAAAAGAATAAATCATCGTAGTTTGATTTTATGATGAGCAACTTTGAAACTATTGATTCAAAATCACTAATGACTTTCTGCCAGCCCTATATACATGAATTCATTAAGAATATAGTCATCAGAATATAGTAATTATCCAATTTGTGTAAACCCCACTGTATTACTATCCATCTATAAGTCCTGTGAAATGTGTCAAACAATTTTTACAACAATATCGCTAAGCAACATTAATTTACTACACTAATAATTTCCAAGTGTATGGCAATGAAATTTTAAAATATGATATGATAGCTGCTTCTCAACTATGTAATTGAGGTAACATTAATTGGTCAATGTTTTATTAACTAAGGTCGTATTCAGTTTATTTGATTGAATGTGTCACATATTGATGATGGCAGAGCACCATCCGGAACCAGGGAACACTGAACAGCTGTATCGTCCTAGTACAAAACTCCCCAGCCGTGCATACCCTAGATTCCCCCCCAGTGGCTTTAATATTGGTGAACGCCTAACCCTCTGCACCATTGGGGAGGCATCTAGTGGTAGAATTTCCACTCTCATCAATTTGTGATATAGTTTGACGATCATCCATTATCACTGGTGCTAACTGTCTGACTCCTGACAAGTCTGAACTCCACTAGTCACGAATTCTCACTATCTAATGAAAATAATAATTGAGCGAAGAAATTTCTTCTCCTTCCTGATTAAACAAAGGACTTGTGAAACAGATAAAGAGTTCGATTTTATCCCACTTGACTGACACATGATATCAAGTCGATCTTAAGAAATTTTTAAAAATCATTTAATGGATTTCATCAACGATTCCACATGGATAACAAGTCCGTCTTTTACATACGGCGAAAGCCATGACTATTCACATCCAGAAACCCCCCCTTCTCTGCCATCAAGTATTGCTATTATTATCATTATTATGATCAAAATTCAAACATTTTAGTATAGTTTAAACATGTGTATGTAGATCATTCTCTATACACTTACAGACCTATAGAGTTAATATTTGATACTTATCATTACATTTTGTTTATTCTCTTACTTTGTATTATGTAATTAGTCAATTTAATATCGGCATATCTGTTGGGGATTCATAATCCCCGAAAATACAGTGGTTAATTAAATCAAACGAAAGTTGCATGGATTTTTAGTTTTGTTGATGCCTGTAATCACGAGCGAATACTGCCGTTCCAACTTCGAATCCTGAGGGATTTGTGTGAGTTATCGGGTGTCTCTATGGTAGCATGACGTAATGAGTTGTCTTCAACTTTAGGTTCATCAAGTCCTCGGCGGGTGATACCTTGTTAGGAGTAGTATCATTTGGTGTTGTGCGATAAACCAATAAGAAGCTTTGTAGACTATCCAAAACTCCCTCCCCTTTTGATTTCAACAGCGCCCTTTTGAATGTGTCGACAAAACGTTCAGCCTGTCCGTTTGACTGTGGATAGTAGGGCGATGTACTTATGTGGTCAGCAACATAATAATATCCTTCTTTACTCATTTTTGATTTATCACTTTTGATTAGTAGTCAATTTGTCAACCTCACTATATTGTTAACTACATGTAATTATCTTCATAAACACATTGGTACTTGCTTTTATATTATAATCCGACATGCCACTACCACCTGATTGGCATCAGTTTTATCTTTATTGTAAATCATATACATACTAGTGTAGAGCCTTGATGAAAAACCAATTGAAAAGAAATTTCCCCACTCAATTGTCGTTTTCATTGAATATTGGAATGGCATTTTGCAGCACATTAATATCGTATTGTAAAGTCACTTGTGCATAGAAAATTTCATCAGTTACTTTCATAGATAACTGTAATGTTGGTACAACTTTCAATTATCAAAATCCTGGAACCTGGGAAATTGAGTACTTACCTCATAACAACCATATAATGTCCAACAACTAACTGGTGACTAATAAGCTGTTTGTTTCTGTTGAGGAAATTTACATCTCAAAGAATATAATTATTTGGATATCAAACATAAAACTTTGTATTGATTTAGTTTGCATTATTGATTTTTGACAAACGTACATCACATTCTACGTAATTAACCGCTGGTTATTTTTAACTCAATCAAAACATTACTCCAGCTCTGATTGTCATAACATTTAACTGTATTAATTCATTGAATGAGATTTTGCAGCCACATTGTATTATTGTAATTATTCATGTTGACTCAAATAAAGTTCATTCACAGTTGATGATCTGCTTAATTCTTATCACTGTAATTCAATTGATATATAAACAAATGAGTTAAAATGAGCATTGATTCGTGAACCTCATTACTGACTGGTGACTTTAACCTCGTGTCTTGTGTACTTTCCATCCTACAAATCACTACAGCAGAAAACATCACAGACTACTCCCATGAATCATTTCATCATATTTACAAAGATGTATAAGTATGCATTTATGGCTTAGTGAAAATATTTTATTACTTCTTGAATAGACTAAGATTGAAGTGATCACATGACCACCTCTTCACAAAATCTGACTATTGGCATATTTTTGTCGCGATCATCAATCATCTATGACAAGTGCTTACTTTCCATATCATCGTTTTTGGTGATTAGTTAAGTTACCTTCACTAAGATCTCAAATCGTCATCATTAATTTTCAACATTTTGCCATCATGAAAATTTTATTAAAATGTTCATATTTTATGTATTCACATTCTATCATTGATACTTTACTGGAAATATGCATGAATAACATGCTCATCTAGTTGCATTGCTTCCTCTATCTTGTAGCACCTTACATCAGTCAACATCTCAAAAATGATAATGTATTGAAATTTATTCATAACATTCATTGTTTTTGATACAATTCAGAAGTAGATTAAAGTCAAACAACAATAAAATAAAATAATAATATCATTTGTGAACATTTGTAGAATAAACATCAACTACTCAATAACAGAAAGTAGTATAATCAAAGCTAAACTCATCTAACATGGAATAAATAAGTTTAAGTAGTAAACTGTTCCACAAATGGAAATTTGTATTAATATGTTTTATATGAAACATTCTAAACGGTCGTTTGTCGACAAGATACAAGATCTGGTAATTGAAAACATGTCAATAACATAATTAGATGTATCATCCTTATCCACTAATGTACCCCTACTAGAAACAGTCGATTTTATATGCAGCAACAAATATAAAAGCTGAAGTTTCAGCTTCAACACTAGAAGAGTCCATCCTTAAATGCACAATGAACGTAAACTTGCACTTTAATAGTGAGTTCTACAGACAGTCCAATGGTGTCTCAATGGGATCACTAATGGGTCCGCTTCTCGGAGATTTAATAATTAGAAAATGGTCCTCTCAAAAACGAAATCAATCAATTGTCATTCTATTCTCAGTACGTAGATGATGAATTCACAGTCCTCATAAATGAAATTGACAAGAATGTTATAACTGAAAAGTCTGACGATGTTCATACATCAGTCACTTTTACGTTAGAAAAAGAGCGTAATGATAATACTTCATACTTAGATATCTCATTAACATGAAGAATAAATGACACATCATGAACGCTTACCCGCTGAAATTCATAAATAAATAAATATATGATGTCTACAGAAACGAAGTTAGGAAATACAACTGTCCCCAAGAAACTGACTTTTCTCAAATTACAATTCTTAGATGACAACATTAGTGAAGTCACGACTCAACGGATTAGAAAAGTGTTGCAAAAGATGTTTACTGCAGCCAAAATGCATATTATATTCTAGTACCACCCAGTTATAAGAACACGAACTAAAGATAGACTCACTAAATTTGCCTCATCCACGTGCATATACCAATTCAACTACTCCTGTGGAGACAGTTACATTGGGCGCACGATTCGATAGGTCCGTTATAGAATTTCAGTACATCTCCCAGCGTGGCTTGGTAAAGGTCAACCACGCAAGTAAACGGCTGTATACTTGCACATTTGGTCAATACGAAACATTAAGTAGACATCAGTAGAGCTTTCAAAATCATTTATCGAGTTCAACCTAGTCTACCGTATGGTTTACGCATACATCTTTTGCACACAGCGGAAGCCATCGGTTTCCACATTCTTTAACAGAACTTGTGTGTACATAAGAAATTTGTATAGCTTCTTTCCTTTTCTTGGCCGCCATAACAGCCAAGCTCGGATGGTTTACAAATGACTTATTGCACTCAATTCTCTCATTATTATTATTGATATTATTAATCTTTTCAGAACTTCAAAAAATTTGTCGTCTCTTAACTGCGTAACTGACTTAACCATCAAATGTTTTGAAATTACTTTATCGGTTTCTTCTCACTAGATATTATGTAATCAACAATATGTCGATCCATTCAGTTATCATTTGCATACTTTCAAAATTATAATTACCTTACCCACCTTCATGTTTTAACTGCTTCGTAAATTAGTTGTAATTTTTTTTGTAAACATCTATTAACTTGTAAAATTATTATTTAACACACCACAAAATAGTTGGTAGGGATTTTTAAAATAATAATAATAATAAGTGCTATTATAATAACAGTAAGCGTAAATAGAGGTAGGAATGAGATATGGAGCTACAATAAAAGCACAGATGAAAATAACGAATAAACCAAATAATGCGAACTCTTAACAAAGGCCATGCTAAAGAAAGTGATCTCACAAATTGCTTTTGTATGCACAACTCGGGCTTCAAATTGAGGATCATTAGAGATTTTGCAATATAGAGTAGATTTGGAAGTCGGCCTCTTGGTTTATTTGACTGAACTTTGTAGATTATATCAAATAATGAGTCCGCGACTAAATGCCCTGAATAAACTATATATTGAAGGATAGAGAAAGTGACTGATCCGCCCTGTCCTTTGCTCATCTGTACCGAGAGATGCTCTTAGATGCAATGACTAAGCAGCCTCGACAAAAAACCTACGTACTTAACTCCGCATTGGTAGGTATACTAGTAAATGCACAGTAAATAGGTCAGTGATGGCAGCTTGTCCTTTAGACGGCAGGAGGGGCATGTAACCGGGTAGTTACTGGACATCATACAAAGAGTTGCTGCAGGAAAGATCTTTCTAATAGACCTCTCCAAACATATTTTATCATATCACTTGCAATATGTCACTTAAATCCAAGGTTTGGACAATCCATGTTTGGGACAATGTGTTTCGTCTGTAAAAGTTGCTTCTCCTTTATATTATTTTCAATAAAGCGTGTGGGCATCTATTTTCTAATTTCAATCAGTTTAGCTTTATTTTATTATACTTAATTGTCATGATACATGGTTGTATCATACTAAACTACTTTGATAATCATTTTAAAATTACGTTAGTGTGCGGATGTTTCGTTTAAAGTTAAGTCCGTCTAACTGTTCTTCATTGTCTCTCGGTTTTGAGGTTAGCCGATATTAAATATTAAACTGAATTTGTCGACAATATATATCCTAACTGTAATAGTGAACATAGGTACTTCCATTACATACGTTGGTAAGACAGTCTGATTATATCGGAAACTTCTATAACCTGATCTAAAGTTTAGTGTTAATGACTAAGGCAGAATAAAAGGAAAGTGACTTGAATACAAGGAATAATTACAGTGACATCAAAGACGAAGTAGTGAAAAATATGTCTTTATGTACGCAACTAACATATGGATAGCTCACTATGAATATCAGTCTAATCAAGTAAAACATGAATCCAATAAATAATAGCCATGATATTACGAAGTTATTAGCTAATACAAAGCTTATGTTGCCCACTAATATAGCTTTCGAAGTACACTGGTATCTTTGCTGGGCATTTTATCAACTGTACTTTAATTCACTGATTATATATGATCAACCTCAATCATATCTATGATATGCATCTATGCATTAAAGAACAAAAATCATTGAATAAGTCTATTCTAATTTTGTTGTTTCTTAGCTTTGTTTTTCTTCAAATGGTCTAAGCTGTGATTAAAGTTCACTTGAGGACTACCACCCATAAAAGCGGTTCTATTTTGTGTGTTATAATTACCCATACACTTGAAGAATCGTGAATCAGTTTTCAAGAGTTTGCATTTGAACTAACTGAATTTTAGTTGATTGAACTCGTCACAGATTGATGTTGGTAGGATACCACTGAAAAGCAGAGAGTACTGTTTCGTCTTAGCATGGGTCTCTTCAGTAGTGCGCACTCTAAACTCCGCCCCAGAGGCCTTTTGATTGACGAATATCTAACCATCTCATCAATAGGCTGGCATCTAATGGTAGAATCTCAACTTCTATAACTTTGTAAATTTCAATTTACTCTTGATTTTCCCTAAAACATGAAATTTTTCTCAGGTTATCTACATTATCCATTACTTTGTTGATAACATTTCTTTTTATTTCCACCCCCTCACCCCCAACGATATACACAGATCAGTTACAAATACCAATACTAAATGATGACAACTATGATGAGCATGTTTATCAATTTCATACTTCTTTAAACAGAAATAGTGCTTATCATCTACCTTCTAGCCTAGAGAAAAAGAGTCTATTCAGATCAAACTATCAACTACCAGAAACAATAACCAAAAATCACAGTGCATCAAGTGAACTTCTTTATTCACGTAAAACTGGTCGATTGTTGCCCCCATGTAACAACAATAGATATACGCGTTCACGAAATCAAACTTCTGTAAGCTATGTTGTTTTGTATTTAATCATCAATATATTATTAAATAATTACTGGCGTCACAAGGGGTAACTTTATCCATTTCTCTAAGAAACGATACTCAAGAATTATTAATTTAAAAAGATTCTGGCACTCAAGTTATCTGCTTTGAATAATACAAGTAGCAGATTTCAAAGAGACTAGACATTGGCTATTACGACTAGCTCATTACCATAGACACTTGAGTCAGTTTAGATTTCTTGATGTAAACATCCTCAGATTTTAAACTATGATGAAGCTTTCGATGTCGTTTAGTTTTCATAGGGTGTTTAAATGAAATCACCTACTTACATAAATTATTTTCAATTAAATAATATAATTCGTTCACCATCAATAAATACAGATTAAGATTACAGACTGAGTTGTTGTAGAGTGTTGGGCTCTAAGTTATCGACGGAAACTTCAGTAGTTACTCAATACTTTGACGTTATGTACTGAAGATTGAACTTATGACATCAATGTTATGTTGTATTGTGATTTATAATTTAAAATCAATTAATAATTACATTGTAAAAGTTGACAGTTTCAACTGAATTAAGTGTGGACTAATTCAATTTTCTCTGACTAGGTGCTAAATGACAGGCTCAAGTATTTTCTTATCTGCTATCATTAAGGCACATTCCTACTGTAGTTGGTATTTTACTATACATAAAGAACATCCAAAAGTATATTCACCAAATGATAGGCCAGTCTATAAACAATTGATAAACCTGAGGTAAATACAGATTAGTTATTTTTATATAAATTGTCTAAGATCGTTATAAATGACAGTGAACCCAGTGTTTATCCACTGCGAGGTTTGTGATTTGCTCTAAAGCTTTAACATCAAGTTCTCAGTGCGTTATTTCAATGGGAACTTGACCAACTGCAGATCCTTATACACTCTGAAATAAATGATTATGCAATAATAAAATCAAAGAGTTAATGGTTACATAGGTTATAATAAATGTTATTCCCTTTCATTATGGTTTTCTCAGTATGCTGTTAACACTTTATATCTGGTAAATTGTTGGTTTATTGGAACTGCTGGACATTGAAGTTAGCATGTTTATAATACTGACCTAATCTCAACTCAGTTTATAAATAAATACATGAATAAACAATCATCTTAAAAATCTTCTGGTTAAAAATAATCACAACTTGTTGTGAACAATAGACAAGTGTTTATGAACAAAACGTTTTCACGAAACAAACTATAATATATCAAAAATTAGATTTTTAAAGATATTTCAACCTTTCTTTATGATTTCCAAAGGCTAAGCTTACGAACACTAACCGGTTCTTAGGGATATTACTGAGAACGTCGCACACATCATTCACTTTATTTATTTATTTAAAGTCCATAGGGTTAATAACTTCTGAATTCCAGATCATTCCGTCGCAGCGAAGTTGATATTCAGAGTCGACCGCCATCATCACTTAGTTATAATTGAAACATCAATATATGGCGTTGCGATCATAATTTTCTAGTCGTGGCTATATCACAGGACTTAAGTATATGGTTGAACTTGAGGATCTTTTTGAATGACTTTGATTAAGATAAGTTAGTTTTTGACTAATCAGAAGACGGGCTATGAATATGTTTAGTTTATAATAGGAGAAATAAATGTAAACAAGTAAAGCATCTTAATATCTTGTATGAATTCCCTAAAATTCCTCACCGTTGAGTTTTTGAAGTCAATAAATTAATGACACAAGTATTCAACCATTTGGCTAGAATTTATTTTACTACATGTGAATTTATGTTATGGTCGGTGTCATTTGCATAGATTGGCCCTAGTATTAAAACTTAAATCCTAACTAAAAATCATGCTTTGCTCATTGCCACCTTGCAACTCACCTCGTATTCTGTTTACTGATTTTTTCCAATTTCACTCGACGTTCTGCTACCTACTACTTTTGGACGACCTTATAAGTAGTACTCACCACAATATGACTACCTTACAGTTAGTGGTTAATTTTTCGCATTGTGTAATACGTATTTATTTAAGTATTTAGTTATTAGTTGTGTTTTCCATGTGAATGTTGCATATTCTTGGTATAAGTACAATATACAATTTCATCTAAAATTGAATCTGTAATTATAATTATATTCCTATGGAAATTATAAGAGAAAGACTTGTAATAAAAATTATTACAGCCAATTCGTTGACTATATACTACAATTAACACATCTTTTTCATCGACAATCTAATATCGAAAGACTAAATGATATCCAGTCAACAGTTCAACCAACTAGATAATAAATGCTAGTAAACAGAACATATTAAACTGAAATAATCGGTTCCAGTAAGTGAAATAATTAATTTAAGTAGTATCTTACATTGAAGGCAGTATGTTAAGTTCGATTTAATATCATGATTTTTTTTAATTATATGTTAATAATTGTTACTATACTTGAACACTGTGTATATCATATTTTTTGTAAAATGAATTCATAGGGTTGTGAGAGAAGTCAATGTTTAAAAAATACATCATCAGTCAACGAACTATTTCGCAATTATGAAATACAAATATTCGCTATGATATGTAGTATTCTGCAAACAAACGATGTGAGCGCCGTCCAACATTGGTTAGAAAACGCAACAGATAGGTAAGCATTGTTAATGATTAGCATAAATTGTTGTTTTCAACTTAATTCAGAAAACATTACAAGTATAACCGTCATCCTAATAAACGAGATTTATTTATGTGAACAAATAAAGTAAAAATATAGGAAACATTGAAAGCAATCAAAATTTAAATAAGAGTGCAAGTTTGCACGATCATCTAAAACTTTTCATGTGAAAATGATATGTAGATGAAGGCACTTTTGAGTGGACACATCCATTGTAATTGAAGTCATATGCTCACGTACATTAGCTGCCTGTTTGAAATCTTAGGCTACCACTATTTTTTACCAAACATCTTAACAAGTTACCTTTTCTCTTCTTGTTTTGTTGTAATTTCCCACTCATGCCCCGAAATCGTATTGTGTATTCACACGCCTTCATAAAACGTATGTGATCTATTATAAGTAATTCAGTTAGATCTAAACGAAGAAATCATGGTGGCTGGCAATATGCGTTAAAAATGATCAATATTTATCGTATGTCTATTCCTGAAATTCTTAGTCATAACTACAGATCCCTTATTGCAAAAGTAGAGTACCTACAATTTCATCTTAGTTCTAATGTATTCCGAAACTGTGGTCTAATCACAATTCAAGAATCTTGGCTATATATATATATATATATATATATATATATATATATATATAGCCATAGTTTATGGGACTCTGGACTGCACATCTGTCCTATCCCACTTTGCTGATGAGTTCACTGAGTATGCCGCAACTACTCTAAACGAGTTTCATTCACTTGTATGTGGCGACTTTAACTCGTCAGAATACGCTTTTCTTTCATTCTTAGGTCACTAAAACCTAGTACACTTCCCAACTCGCTGTAATGTTGTGCTTTAGTTTTTGTACATGAGTTTAGAATATACGATACTTATAAACGGGCTTCTTTTCTGAATTTTTTTGTATCATTCAAGTTTTGCTAAAATGTTATGACCCAACGAAAATTGATCGGTTGAGAAGAGCATCTATTGGGTGTGCCTAGTCAATAAATTCGTATCTGCCCTATGCCCACTCACTACCAAGCCACAGATAGGAGAACAACACAATAGACCAACTAGACAGAATCAGAATCAAAACTAGATTATATTCCACACATTCCCTTATATATACATTAAACTAGACCACACATCAAACCAATCAAGAATCTAACATTAATACGGAACAAAGGAAATAGTGGTAGTGAATAAGGACAACTTATACACACCCAATTAATTGTAGTTTATAGTAAGAAACAATTTACTAAGAGTAAATATACTAAACAGGAGGATAGTAGGAGGAACATAACAATCATAGAAATGAAGTGTTTACACTACTCATAACCAAAATAATTGAAATAGTCCTCCAAAATACAGTTCTAAAAGTTCATCACTTTTCTTTAATCGCCCAACATAATACCCCCATTTTCGAAAAAAGGATAATGACATAGTCCCATGGGTTTACGTAAATCCAAGTGTGGTCGTGTATAACTAAAAAGGATACTCAGAAAGATAAAGGAAGCATGATTAGTTACAATTTACGTAAACAACCACTATCTACCACCAATCTTCTTCTCCAAGGAATGTAATGGGATCTTTATGTGGTAACAGGAACAACACTGAATTACGTTGGACATCTGCTGTCTCCGATGCAACAGGTCTATGTCTTGACTTGCTGCACTCATGGTTGAAAAAGTCAACGACGCGATCACATTTGGAATGCCTTTTGATAGCTGTAACATATCGTCTTGGCTTCATACTTCTCTTTGATGCATACTGTAGCTTCTTGAGCTGAGCAGACAGTTTAGGGATGCTTCTCAAAATGATTTTCTGATCTACACTGGCGGCTTTGCTGCGCGCACGACTGTTGGGATAAGCACTCTGAGATTTTGTAAATGATTGAGAGACTATGGCTGGCTTATCACCTAATGGTTGTTCCACATCTGGAATGATTTGGACAAGTGTCGCCAATGCATCTTGTTTCTCTGGAACAGCGATACTAGGCATGTGGGACAAAAGTACTTCTGTCGGACATTCTGGTTGAACCCGGGAGTCGATTTCAAACGTGGTCTGAAGTACAGCTTCGTCTACTATTGGCAGGCCGATGCTGCTGACTTGGATACCAATTTGCTCTAGCGCTAACTCAATCAACCGCAGGTTAGCAACGAGAAGCTCATACATCAATAAGTTTGCACGTTTACTTAGTGCTGCCATGTTGATTTGCTGAAAATATCAACCTAGCTAATGGCAAACGTGATGCAAGGCCAATGGTGAGAACCTGAGATTCTGATTGGTCTTTGGTGTGACTCGATTTGACGACCAATAACTGGATGACCTTGATTTAGTTGCAGACGCTGAGCTTGCTTGAGGTCGATGATTTTCAACAGCGTTGCCAAATATTGTAACGCGAGGAAATTGCTAAGTTGAGCGAAACGCCAATGAGGTTTGCCAAGTCAATAAATGCGCCTCTGCTCTATGCCCATTCACCTATAATCCCCAAAAATACAATAGTTGATACAATCAAGCGAAAGAAGTTGCATTGATTTTTTATAAGCTTGGTTTATAAACTTTCATAAAATTAATAGAAATTTGATGTGAGTCATACTCCTGAGTTCCGTTTGATAACATTAATTGTATTATTTGATTGAATATATCACAGATTGATGTTGGCAGGGTAGCATTGACAACAAGGGAGCACTGGACAGCTGTTTCGTTCTAGTGTGGAACTCCTCAGCAGTGCGCACCCAAGATTCCGCGCCAGGGTCTCCAGGTTGACGCGAACGCCTAACCATCTGCACCACTGGGTCGGCATCCAATCGTACAATTCGCACTTCCATCAATTTGTGATGTATATATATATATATATATATATTCGGCTACCGTAGAAACCGTATCGCGAACCGTATTATGCCAATAAGAACCCACGTATTTGTCTCATCTGACGAATTATGTGTGTGATCCTTCTGGTTCTCAATATGATTAATCCAAACGCTATCTCTGATACTTGTACTTCCGTCGGATACCACAACTTGTTTCTTTCTAGCCCACAACTATTCCAAAAGACTAGATTTGTAGGAAGATATGCATTATGATGCAAAAACGGAGATGAGACTGGTGAACAACATTTACATAAATGCATTGATTTTTATATCAATTAATTTACAGTGATTATTCATCAAGTGAAGTCATCAACATCTTATTAATACAATTAACGTTATCAAACGGAACTCAAGAGTATGACTCACATCAAATTTCTATTAATTTTATGAAAGTTTATAAATCAAGCTTATAAAAAATCAATGCAACTTCTTCCGCTTGATTAAATTAACAGTTGCAATTTTTGGGGATTATGAATCCCCAGCACCTCCTCCCCTGTTAGTAGCGCATTACTTTGGGATTCACTTGTAATCGCACTGTTTTCCGCCGGCATCAGTTGGAACTTCTTTTTGGTAATGATTTTGGTTCATGGGTCTTATCTATCTGCTTATCTTTGTAACTGGGCAAATTAAAAGTATCCAATAAAATGTCGATGGGCATTAATGTGTTCGTAATCGGTTCGGACACCTTTCTCTTGCGTAGTTGATTAGTGTCTCATCCATTTGTCTTTTCCCACGGTTACTTCATACAGCGCTGTCCTTTGCCTTCTTGTCACATATCCTTCTATCCATTTGTTCTGTTGATGCCGTAATCACGGACGAATACTGCCGTTCCAACTTCGAATCCTGGGGGATTTGTGTGAGTTATCGGGTGTCTCTATGGTAGCATGACGTAATGAGTTGTCTTCAACTTTAGGTTCATCAAGTCCTCGGCGGGTGATACCTTGTTAGGAGTAGTATCATTTGGTGTTGTGCGATAAACTAACAATTAGTTCTGTAGACTATCCAAAACTCCCTCCCCTTATGAATGTGTCGACAAAACGTTCAGCCTGTTCATCAGACTGTGGATAGTAGGGCGGTGAGCTTACGTGGTTGACTGTATGATGGCGACAGAATTTTTGAAATTGCTCCTACGTAAACCGTGACCCGTTATCTGATACCGATGTGTTCGGTGATCCGTGTCGAGAGAAAATCTGTGTCAGTATTTTCAAAGTTCCACTGGTAGGTACTGGCGCTACGGGGACAATTTCTGGCCATTTTGAATAAGCATCCACTAATACGAGACATGTGATACCATTTATTAGGCCAGCAAAATCCATATGCAAGCATGTTCATTGTTTTTCTAGTTGTGGCCAGCGTACCTGGTCTATTTTTTACCCTCTGGCAGCTAATTGATAATTATAACATTCTTTTACAAAGTTGGCGACGTGCTTGTCCATTTGCGGATAATAGGTGAAGCTTCGTGCAATGGATTTCATTTTCTGTTCCCCGGGATGTCTGATATGAAATTGACACAAGACCTTGGTTTTCAGACATTTTGGTATTACCACACGCTCACCAAACATTAGGCAGTCGTTGACAATGCAGAGACAGTCTCGTCGTTAAAAGAATTCTTGCTCATCATGTTCTTAGTTCTTCGGCGAATTGGTTGTGATAAATTGTTTAACCTTCTGAATCATGGGGTCATTGGGCGATGCTTGTTTAACATCATCCACGGTCACCGGCGACGCTCGAATGGCTCTAGATAAGTAAATTACAGTATAACCCTTAGTGGATAACGCGGCAATTACTGAATCTTCAGTGTTTGTTGGGTCTTTGCTTATCAATCGTGATAAAGCATCAGCTTGTCCAAACTCTTCTGTCCGACGATATTGTATTTCAAATTCATATCCTAGTAGGATTAATACCAATCTCTGCAAGCGGTTTGCTGTGTGTACTGGTACGCCGGACTTTGATCCAAACACTGTGAGTAGTGGTTTATGGTCTGTTAAAAGTGCAAATTTACGGCCATACACAAATTTGTGGAAACGTTGAACAGTAATACCAAAGCTAACGTTTCCTTTTCTGTTTGACTGTATTTTCTCTCTGCTTGGGTTAGTGCACGGGCAGAATGCATTATTGCTTTTTCTTTTCCATCAGGAAATACGTGGGATATAACTGCACCTATTCCATGACTTGAAGAGTCGGCCGCTACAATGATTTGAAATTTTGGATCGTAGTGCGTCAGTAGCATGTTAGAACTCAGTACAGACTTCAGTTTGTGAAAAGCTAAATTGCATTCCTTGGTCCAAGTCCATGGTATTTTCTTTCCGAGCAGGTGGTTTAGTGGATGGCGTATCTGATGTAATGATGGGCAAAAGCTGAGTAGTAAATAATCATTCCAAGGAAGAAAGGGACATATGTAGGTGCTGGCATTTGTTGAATAGTACGAATGTTTTACGGATCTAGTCGGCGTCCCCTTTCATCAAAAATGAATCCTCAGTACTTTACTGACCTCAAGAAAAATTGGCATTTTTTCACTGCTGAACCTGAACCAAATTTCTGAGATTAATTGTAGAACTACTTCAACTCGACTTCGAAGTTCTGCAGGAGATCTTCCGATAATCAAAATATCATCTAAATATGCTGCAACTCCTTTGATATCAGAAAGGATCGTGTCCAGCAGCTGTTTGAAAATACCTGCTGCAGTTTTTACCCTAAACGGCATTCGGTTGTATTGAAACAGACCACGGTGTGTATTTATTGTCAGAAGGTTTCGGGATTCGGGCTCAATTTCAACTTTCACGTATGCACCAGCAAGGTCGAGTTTTTCAAAATAACAACCACAGTTGAGGATAGTAAACAAATTATCTGGTGCTGGGAGAGGGTAGTGGTGTTCTTCTAAGTCTCTATTGAGACCTGTTGGGAAATCAGCAGAGATTCGTATAGATCCGTTAGGTTTTTGATAACAACAATAGGAGCTGCCCAGTTTGAGTAAGTAAACCGGGGTTATAACTCCTAGCTGCTGCAATTGAGTGAGTTCTCCATCAACTATTGCCAGGGATGCATAAGGAACAGGTCTTTTGGGTCTGAACACTGGTGATGCATCGGTATTTAGCCTTAGCGTCGCTTGCATGGTTTTACATTAACCCAGTTCCTGACTCGAAAACATCAGTAAATTTTAGTAGCAATTCATTTGAGTAGTTCATAGACTGAGCGGACTCAACGTGATTTCATATAGAGTTGAGACGTATATCTGCTAGATGAAGGCTATCAAACTAGTCTAGACCAAGGAGGTCTCAGTGGGAGTGATGTAGCATGTTCCGGTAAAATTTATATCATGAAATGGAGCAGAGCACTGGAACTGTCCCACTAATGGTAGCTTACCTCTACATGCAATTACTGCCTTCTGTTCGCCTCTCTGCATTCTGGGTTTTCCAAGGAAACTCCAAGTTTCCTGTGACAAGATTATTATGTCCAACACTGTATCTATCTGTAGGCGTAACGGCTGGTCGTTAATTTGTGGAGTGATGAATTTTCTTTCTCCAGGTCTCTTTATCTGGTAAGTTGCCAATAAGCCTAATGATTTAGCTGGACTACTAGCTTTAGCCTTGATTTTTGGACTGTTAAGTTTACGGTCCCTACAAAAGGGGCTCTTATGGCCAACTGCTTTACAACTGCAGCATAGATGGTGCTTAAATGAGTAAAACTTGACGAAACGCCATGCTCCACATTGCCAACATAGAGAGGGAAGAATTTTCACTGGTGGGGATGGAAGACTACGTTTCTTTGTTGACTATGATGGATGCATAGGGGCAGTTGGGTATTGTTTTGACGAAGTGGATGAACTGAGCCGCTGTGTTAGACAAATTGAATGAGTGTGGTATCCCGTTGTAAATTCACTATTCGTTGATATTCTCTTGTGATGTGGTTCAGTGTCACTTTTGGGTCTTGCTCCGGACAATTCAACAGTCTCATTCTAATGTCAGCGAATTTGGATGATTGGAGACTGCAGATGAATATCAATTATTTAAATTTGTTTCCCGCCATTGATTTTAATCGAATCGCTCTCATTCTCTATTCATAGTACCAACAGAAGTCAGAAAATTATCCGTTTCACTTATAATTAATTTTAAGCTACTGTACCGAGTATTAAACAATGAAGAGGTATCACCAAATTGTTGACTTGGTGACTTGCATGTCTCTTCAAATATCCTGTCCCTTGGATTTTGTGGTAATATGAGGTTACGGTATTTGTCCGATTCTGCTTGGCCAAATTTTCGAAGTAACAAGCGAACTTTCCAAGCATCATCCTGAGCAGCAAAATCAAATTTAAAGAGAACTTCATATCTACGGAACCAAGTGTCAAAAGCAATAATAGCATCAGGATCATAAATGAATTCCACTATACCGTTAGCAATCGCATCTACTGAAGGTACAGCACTGAAGGCAGGGACAGATGCTGTAGCGTTGGATACAGTCTTCGAGTCGACGAATAATTGCATTAATTTCATCTGTTGCTCCAACAGCATCTCCAATTTAGCTGAATCCATTTTTGCCAAGCCGTTGCGACTGATATGTCATCGGTTACAGTAGAGTCTGTTTGTTTTACGCCCATCGACAACTGTTATGACGCAAAGAAAATTGAACGGTTGAGAGGAGCATCTATTGGGTGTGCCTAGTCAATAAATTCGTATCTGCCCTATGCCCACTCACTACCAAGCCACAGATAGGAGAACAACACAATAGACCAACTAGACAGAATCAGAATCAAAACTAGATTATATTCCACACATTCCCTTATATATACATTAAACTAGACCACACATCAAACCAATCAAGAATCTAACATTAATACGGAACAAAGGAAATAGTGGTAGTGAATAAGGACAACTTATACACACCCAATTAATTGTAGTTTATAGTAAGAAACAATTTACTAAGAGTAAATATACTAAACAGGAGGATAGTAGGAGGAACATAACAATCATAGAAATGAAGTGTTTACACTACTCATAACCAAAATAATTGAAATAGTCCTCCAAAATACAGTTCTAAAAGTTCATCACTTTTCTTTAATTGCCATACATATCACTTAAATTTATGGGAAATCGGTAAAGCATACAACTTCTTATCTGACCAGGAAAATAAAATTTAGAAACTACCAAAGTGAAAACATTTACAAGTTGGATAACGTTCTGGAATTAATTAACTGGGGCCTCTTTATAAATGAATCGTTAGAAACCACTGTAGACGGCACTTGTTCTTATTTCAAGTATTGTCTTGATATCTTCTGTCCTAGTGAAACAATTTTCATAAGATTTGACCGACTTGTCTCTCCACATCTTAAACGACTGAGAGAAAAAGAAAATCACTACAAGAATAAAGAATATACTGAAGTTAGAAGGTTAAATGGCCCTATTTGTCAATAAATAAATCTTTTGAAGTCATTGTATGATAAAAAGCCACTTATTTATTTATGCCCGTTACCACTCACAGAGGAGCATAGACTGTTCACCAGTATTCTCCATTTTAACTCAGTCCTGAACAATCCTTTCCAGCTGTTTCAAGTTGCTGATCATCCTTTTGATATCTGCTTCCAATTCTCGACGCAGTGTGTCCTTTGGCTCTGCTCTTTTCCGTTCCCCAACAGGATTCCGAGTAAATGCTTGCTTGTCTGATGATTTCCTCAATGTATATCCTATCCATTTCCAACATCTTTTCCTAATTTCCTCTTCGGCTGTTGGAAGTTGGTTTGTTCTCTCCCATAGTAAGTTGTTGCTTATGGTTTCCGGCCAACAAACATTTAGTAAATTGAGCATAGAGTTGTTTATAAATACTTGTACCCGTCTGATGATGTTTGCAGTCATTCTCCAAGTTTCAGCTCCATACAGCAGAACTGTCTTCACGTTCGAATTGAAGAGTCTGACTTTGAGGTTAGCTGATATTTGTTTCGAGGCCCATATGTTTTTCAACAGTAGGAATGCTGCCCTTGCTTTGACAATTTTTGTCTTTACATCTGCATTGGACTCTCCTTGTTCATCGATGATGCTCCCCAAGTATGTGAAAGTATCTACTTCTTGCAGAGTTTCTCCGTCAAATTGAATTGGGTTAGTGCTCTCTGTGTTGTATTTGAGGATCTTGCTCTTTCCCTTATATATGTTTATGTCTACTGATGCTGAGGTTGCTGCTACATTGATTGTCTTCACTTGCATTTGATGGTGTGTGTTTGTGATAGAAGAGCGAGATCATCCGCGAAGTCCAAATCCCTGAACTGCATCCTACTTGTCCATTGAATTTCATGTTTATCCTCAGATTTGCAGGTATTCATGATCCAGTCAACCACTAAAGGAAAAGGAAAGTCGAGAGAAGGCAGCCTTGTCTGACTCCGGTCCTTACTGGGAATGCATTTGTCAATTGTCCTCCATGCACGATTTTGCACTGTGTTCCGACGTAGGAGTTCTGGATGATGTTGACGAGTTTCTCTGGTACACCGTAGTGTCGAAGAAGTTTCCATAGTGTTTTCCTGTTTACACTGTCAAATGCCTTCTCACTGTCTGTTGAAGTTGATGTACAGCGACGAGTTCCATTTAAATGATTGTTCAACGATGGTCCGTAGTGTTACGATTTGGTCCGTGCGCGATTGATCCTTAGGAAAACCAGCTTGTTGATCTGGGAATTCAGTACTCACTGAATATTTTCTTCTGTTCATCAACACTTAGTTGAAGACTTTCCCTGGTGCAGACATTAGCGTTATCCCTCTGTAGTTCTCACAGTTGCTCAAATCTCCTGTTTTTGGTATCTTGATAAGATGCCCTTCTTCCCAGACTGCCGGCACTTGTTCTTCTTCCCAGATCCTTTTGAATAAAACATGGAGTATCTCTGCTGTTACATTTGTGTCTGACTTGAGTGCTTCAGCTGGTATATTGTCAGGTCCTGCTGCTTTCTCACTTTTGATTTGTCTGATGGCCATCTTGATTTCTTCCATCGTTGGTGGAGTGACATCTATCGGAAGATCTGTAGGTGCTGCTTCGATGTCCGGTGGTTTCAGTGGAGCTGGCCTATTCAAGAATTCCTCACAGTGTTCTACCCACCTATTCTTTTGTTCAAAAATCTCAGCGAGTGTCTTGCCTTCTTTGCTCTTGACCGGTCGCTCTGGTTTACTGTGCTTATTTGCCAGTTTCTTTGTTGTCGTATAGCTGTTTCATATTTCCTTCTCTTGCAGCCTTCTCTGCTGTCGTTGCAAGGCCTTCGATGTATTTCCGTTTGTCGCCTCCAATGCTCTTCTTTACTTGCTTATTTGCTTTTATCTGTTCAGTTTGTGCCTTGATTTTCTCTGCTCTTGTTCGGCTGTTGTTGATTTCTATCTTCTTGTTCGTCATTTGTTGAATTTCGCTCAATGTCTCAGTGGAGATCCATTCCTAATAATGATGCTTCTTGCGGCCCAGAACCACCTGAAATGTTGACGTTAGTGTTTCTTTGATTCCTTTCCAGTTATCCTCCACAGTGGATTCCTCTTCATTCGGTAGATCTTGTAAGGCTTGGAACCTGTTGTTGAAAGCTATTTTGAATTCGTTGAGTTTGTCAGTGTTTCGGAGAAAGCCTGTATTGAACCGTTGTACTGCTGCCACTCCAGTTGTCCACTGTTCCTTTAGCTTCAGTTTCATTTTAGCAACCACCAGGTGGTGGTCTGAAGCTATGTCAGCTCCTCTCCTGGTTCTTACATCTTCCATTGATCTTCTAAATTTTTTATTGATACATATATGGTCGATGTGATTCTCTGTAGTATGATTCAGTGAGACCCATGTAGCCTTGTGTATGCGTTTGTGGGCGAATATTGTACCACCTATAACCAATTTGTTGAAGGCACATAGGTTCGTAAATCTTTCACCATTGTCATTTCTGTCTCTCAGTCCCTGTCGTTCCATAATTTCTTCATATCCAGTGTTGTCCATTCCGACTTTGGCGTTTAGATCCCCTATCACGATTGTCAAATCCTTTCCTCGACACTTTGATATAATTGATTGCAGACTATCATAAAATTGATCTTTGTCCTCTTCGTTGCCATCGTTGGTTCGTGCATAACATTGGATAATACTCATTGTAATCCCTTTCTTCATTGTTTTGAAAGATGCTTTGATGATCCTGAGTTCATGTGGTTCCCATCCCACAAGTGCATTACGTGCTTTTTGGACAGCATCAGAGCAACTCCTTGGGTGTGAGGAGCATTTTACTCTTCGTGGCCGGAGTATAGCAGCATCTCTTCCGAAGCCAATGTTTTCTGTCCAGCTTGAGTCCAATGGGTTTCGCTGATTCCGAGTATTGTCAAGTTGTATCTCTTCATTTCTGCATCTGTTTGATTTGTCTTCCCTCTCTCCTACATTGTTCGAACATTCCATGTACCTAAAAAAATTGTTGCTCTGGTTGTTAGAAGGGGGGGCATCGGCCTCATGACTTCCGAAGAATTTCGGCTTTCATCATGAGGCGTCATATATCCTTCCACTCCCAGGGCAGAGTTTAAATGGTTTAAATGGTTTATCTTGTTTAATCTGGTTAGCGTTTTTTTAGCAAGCTTGGGTCTTACGGGATGGGGGTGCTAGCCGCATGTCCAACCCTCCTCCTTCACATGGGCTTGGGACCGGCAGTAACCTTAGGAGAGCTACAGGCGGAGTTTGAAAAGCCACTAGCCTGTAAAAACCCCAATAATGTTTGGGAACTATTCAAAGAGCTTACATGTGCTAAACAGATTATGGAAAACATTTAAATGCCTGCTCGTTAAATGAGTCTTTTCTACGGTATAGATCTGATCAGATGCTCTTTGATTACTGTAAATCAAATAAATACTGCAGTCCCATATTTACAGAAATAGGAATCTTAGAATATCTTAGGGCGCTCGAAGCATCATGCCGTCCAAGAATCAGTGACATTCCGAACCTTTTTCTTTCATGAATGTGCTAATGTTGTGCATCAGCTACTGACTAGTATCTTTAACGAGTCTTTTTCTACAAATGTGATACCAAAAGCTTAAGAGAAGATAAAATTATCACCTATACTGCTAAAAGCGTCTTCTGTTAATAATGTCAAGTTTAGACCCATAACTATAACTTCTCCCTTTCTCAGTACTATAGAAAAACCTTTGCTACGTAAGCTGAAGCCAACAATGAAAGGACCCCCATTTTCGTCTCTCATTTTTCTTGAATGACTTGCACTCTTCTATGAAAAATACCTTGGTTAAGTATATAGATGATTTTACTATTCGTATGCCTGTTTTTCCTCCTTAAATTGTTGTGAAGAGAATTGTTTTTTAGCGAATGTTGAACGGTGGTCTAGTTTGAATCATCTTCAACTTAATCTTTCCAAATGTCGAACAGTCAGTCTCAGTCTGAGACATGAAAAAGGTCTGAATGCTCTTATGAATTCACACGACGTTTGTAAAATTGGAGACTAAAATTAGAACTGCACCAGTTATTACTTAACTTGATGTAACTTTTACTTATGACCTATTTTGGTCTTCGCATGTTTTGCTTATATCAAAGAGGGTTTTTCGTTTAATATACTATGCAAAGCGATTACGTAGTTCTGGTATTACCAAGTACTTATTATTGCAATTTGTCAGTTCCTGTATATTACCGATTATTTCATACTGTCCTTCATTTTCTTTTCTTGGACTTTTGAGAAAAGACGATGTTGTGTTGCGTAGAAAGATGTTAGTCAAGTGTGTGGTGAGAACGTCATTATGAACACGATTGCAGACAGACATTTTAAATCCTACAGACAGCCATCTTCATTCACATCTTTCACCTTGTAAATGTTCTGGAAGAACGTGACGCTACTACATTAGAATTAAAGCATGTAAAGAAAAGTATAAATGTTCCAATATTCCGTATTTAGCACATGCTTCATGTGATAAGAAATTTGTAAGAGTCAACTTACTTAGAAATCTGTGCTCTTAAAGTATAGATTATTATGTAATGCAAAGACCCCTGTTCCATATGTTACTGTAATCCAAATTTTTACACATAAATGCATACTGCCTTTATTATTTCTTTGTTTTTTTGTTGTCATTATATATATATATATATATATATATATATATATCATTTTTCAGATGTGCCCGTGGTAAAAGAGTAACTTGTTGAGTCACTGTATTTTGAAAATTCATATTGTACTAAACATACTACTGAATAAAGCTATTATCATTATTATTTGTGGCTAAATTATAGAGATCACTACAGAGGTTCTAATAAGAAACCTTGACCATATGTCAGCGATGTCGAGTTAAACAAATATCGTCAAAGACAATAGATGATGCTCATTTAATTGAATAAAGTGGAGAATGCGAACCCTTAGATGTCATTACAGTAGTTTGAAAGTTAAATAGTCACTTCAAGTACTAAAGCCCTGAATTGGATACCTGACTGACTCGCTGATGTGCTATGTTGAGGAATCCAGTTGTATAACAAAACATTCAATGCTTTTCGACTTTCAATGATCATCCAGTTAAAGTCTACTAGTCATGTAACAACACATCCATCAATTATTGTAAATTAATTTTATTAACTTCCTAAACACTGACTTCATATTTTTCTCTTTATTTCTACTTTAGAGAGAAAAATCTAATTATTAGCCTAGTTTCAACTGCATTATCTCATCAAAGTATGTATTTTGATACAAAACAATTTGGAGGTAATTTTCAAAAAACCAATTCAGAAATTCAATGCTCCAGAAGTGAAAAATTATCAAATAATGAAACAGTAAGTTTTAATTGTAATCATATTGACTGACTAATTAATATGCGGTTGGTTGATTAACAAAATATCGAGTTGATTACATAATCTAATTAAGCTTAAACAGCATACCATTTTATCCTAGTTACACTTAAAATCGTAAAGCATAAATCTTTTATTCTTTCCTAATATTATTTATTAATGGGGAAGAAGTATTTTCAATTATATAATGTAATTCCTAAAGGGATATTCATTAAATAAACTTGTCTACAATCCTAAAATAGTGACATTGGTAACGCGTGGCACAAAAAAGATTCCTATTTTTAATTAATACAATAATCTATTAAGTTAACGCAGATTTCATTTATATTCAGCATCGTTTGTAGTTGGATGACTTTATATTATCTTTATGTCAATTCTAAGAATTATCAAGTTAGAATTCAGAGATATTTTTCTCATATAGGGATTTATTGAATTAAAATAACCAGATACAGTTTTAATATTCTCATCAATAAACAACCACTACATTGCTTACACTGACCTACTATATAGCTTTGGATTTGTTCTGACTAGAATGAAAAATACGACTAATTTACTGATAAATTTCTACATGTAACTTTCCATTTCAAAACTCTAACTTTGATTAAAGCCTTCGAATATGGACTAAGAGACGATTCGTAAAACAAGTCTCTACGATAAGTAAGTACGATAATAGTAATTTAGTGTTTACTTTATAACTGACCATAATTTTGTTAATAAACAGATAAGTGAATAATATATACAGTAAAATAGCAATATGAAAGCTTATCCATATGATTACATAACATTTTTTCACACACAGTGGTTGGTAAGATCTCAGGTGCTTCACCACTCTACTCGACATTTCTCAATTGTCTGGTAAAGATCGCCCATCAATACATTAGTACCTAACACCATTTTAAAGTATATATTTGTGCAATGTTTGTGAAACTGGACAGATACCACTTGATTGACTTGACATAATGCCCCAGCGGTTGTTGTCGGTACTTTCATCAGCTAAACCAACTGCTAAATATATAATTTGCTTCAGAGTAAATTTTGATTTGTTGAAAATGATTCAATTCTAATTGATGGTTTACATAGGCGTGCATGACATTGAAATATGTATTTATTACGCTTAATTTCATATCCAACTTTACATATATTACGTCTTCCTTGGTATTCCTCTAACTGTGAGATAGGTTATTATTACCACCACCTGGATTCCGAAGAATGATCTCTAGCACCAGCATCATTATCTTCATTATGCTCCATTACTTCGAAAATTACTTCTCAGATCCCCTTGGTTTTTCACCATAGTTTAATTCCACGAAATTAAAGTTCTAACTTATCGTGAATGCATCATACTAACTTAAATGTAAATAGCACAAAGAAACAAATCGTATATTTAATGAAAACATAATTCGGTTGGTTATGCACTGAAGAAATAACTTACACTAAGCTGCGTAACGTCGAAAACACAGTTTGCCGATCATTTAGATATTACAATTTTACTATTATATCAGTATAATAAACAACCTACTGAATATTCAGATGATCTACCATTATCACATCAAACCTTAGTAGTAATAAACATGAATAATGTGTGTAATTAATATTCCTACTGTAATGCATTGTTTTCATTTAATAGATCTCTTCGTTTAAATTGTAAACAGAAATCTACAAAAATAATCATACTATTACATTAACAGATACAAAGGACTTCACCAAAATCAATAGAAGCTGTATTCAATTTCATTACACCAACAATTTATAAAACTTCTATAAATTCACTTAAATATCATTAACATAAATGTTGATTAAGCATGAACAACCTTCAGCACTCACTGAATTATCAATGAAGATACTCTATTCTATTGTACAATGAAAACAATAAACTATAATTTAAACAATATAAATGATTTTCTGTAAACATTTAGCAGTATCTTATAAGCTGATCACTTCAAAAATTCTTTAAATATCATGGGAAATAATTTACATAAGCTAATAAAAATATTCTATGTTTATCAGTTTAGTTATACAAATAAAATTAATTACATGCCTAGTTATATTTATCTTTTATTGTGACGTTTACAATCATTTACTTATAAATTCATCTTTCTTTTAGTGTATTAATGGAATGGAAGATAAGAATGTACAAAATTGTTGTACTACAATAGATCGTTTAGTAATAGGTGAAGTGGACAATGTCAGTGAAACACATAGCAGAGGTAAGTAATTAGGTGGATGCCTTTTGTCAGTTGTAAACATAAAATGAATTGAATTGAGATAGTTTGTAGAGATTGGTATTTTTGGTTGGTTAAATACGTCACAAACGGATTTTCATAGAGTATTATACTAGGACGAAAACTCTGTGCAGTGCTACTTTGTTTCTAGTGGTACCCTGTCAACATTAATATGCGACGAGTTCAATCAACTAAACTTAATACCATTCTCCACAAACCATCTCAATTCAATTAAAATAATCAGCTCATTAGTGACTAACTTCAGGATGCTCATGAAGCTCTAGTGATAGGTCGTGACAAGTGGAATTCAGACTTGTCAAGAGTCAGACAGTCAACACCAATGAGAATGGATGATCGTCAAATTATGTCACAAATTGATGGAAGTGGGAATCCTACCATTAGATGCCTGCCAATGGTACGGAGGGTTAGGTGTTCAACGACCTGAAGCCCCCGGAGCAGAATCTAGGGTGCACACTGCTGGAGAATCCTATACTGGGACGAAAACCCTGTCCAGTGCTACTTTGTTTCGAGTGGTACCCCACCAACATCAATTTGTGATGTATCGAATCAACTGTAAAATGAATTACTTATTAACAGTGTGACTTCAATTTAGACACTTTATTAGATGATAGTAAATATGGTTAATACTTTACCAACATGGTTGATTTTCGAAAGGCAAATTTCATCTAGGTTTCGGTGAAGTGACTGAATAATAAAATAAATCAATATATCAACTGAAATACTTTGTCCACTGGAATACAAGAATTTATAATACTTTACTCTCTGTTGTTCTCAATACAATAAAGAATTCAAACAACAAGGTTAAAGAGTAATCAGGAATGTTTACTCGTTGTAGATCATTGCTGTATTAAACCATTATGGATTTTTTTAAAAAGACGAGAAAGCATTTATGAATTCAATACCTTTTCAGAATATATATCGAAAGAATTAATAAACCTCCAGACTTAGAGGAAAATGATAACCAGTAAATCTCCATTCAAATGTGACCGACCTATAATTTCTGAACAGATGTAACTAATCAATCAATTAATAAATAACTGACCATATAGCAAATCTTACTGAAGAATAATTGATGTTAGTTCTAATGAATGATTAGGTTTATAAAAATATTTGTAAAATTCCAATGAGTAACAATTAAAATTTCTGACGTTTCGCGGATTATTGCAAATCGCTTCTTCAGAGAAATGAATAACCGGACTGAATTAAGACAAGACTAAATAATACAATGGAACAAATCAAAAACAAAATAAGTTCGTATAATCAAAATGCGAGTTTGATAGTGTTATGATGTCAAGTCATATGGGTCAAGGTGGTTTGATATGAGACATGTATGTAAATGTTAGTGTGATGTGAAAGGAAAATATGTGAATATGTCAGAATGAAATTGTATGTATGTTCATGTGTATGAAATTTGATGTACTTTAATTGTGGTCAGTTGGATAGAAAGTCCATGTTGAGTGGATAGAATGGCCTTCCCTTTTGTTAAATGCAGTTGGATTTAACAAAATGTGAAGCTCTTCAGCTATTCGTCTTTCCTTAAAATTGGAAAAACCTTTTTGAATAATTTGGGTATTTTTAATATCGATTTTATGGTTGTGGTTCAATGCTCAATTTATTTGAAATTATCAAATTTAAGTTTGGTAATAATCTATACAAATTGATTAGTAACCGAATCAAATTATCAAAGTGTGAGTGCCATTGGTACAATTATCGAATATTTAACAGACGCTGTTTACAGGACAACATCATTCCTAAATCATTACTTGTCAAGCCACTCAAACTTTCACGACTGTCTATTCAGGCTGCTCAACACGTATCACGCATCTTCTTTAGAGAACTTATTCACAAATGTACATTATTGCTGGAGAAATACCGAAAGCGTATCAATAATCTTGATGATTCAATAAAAAATCTAACTCCCATCGAATTACAGTCTCCTATTCTTAACCTTTTCAATGAAAGGGAAAATCACTATTTAAATTCATAAAAATTAAGACAAATTAGGAAATATGACAGAATTAAAGGGAAAATAGTAGAAAAGACAATTCCACCAGCAACTACACCGAAACTAACTAAATTAAGAAATGTCCATAATATCTCAAATAGAACTTTGGATAAGCATGAAATCGGATTACTCGAAAGAGGACTGAACTTTAATATTCACAGAAGGCCTCTCACCACGTTATAAATCGCACTAATTCTGGAGCCATTACTAGAAAATTTATTTGACAGAGAAGCTCGTATTTTAGGTCAAAGACATCTCACATTTTGACTAAACAAAAATATAATGTCATTAGACCAAGGGTTTAGCTCAGAGATGTAGATGACACATTTGTCGTTATCAAAAAAACTTCTCTTAGAGCTTTCTCAAAGTAATCAACACCCTGTCTTAGCATGTCATATTCACTTTAGAAAGTGAATATGAACACAATGAGTTACCATTTTTAGACTGCCTAGTCAAAAGAAATTTGAATGGAACTCTTAGTCTGAGAATTTATCGCAAACCCACACATTCGAATCAATACATCGTTATCAATTCAGCACACCCATTCAATGCAAAAATATCCCTGGCACTAAACTTGTTCAGAAGAGCCAATAAACTCATTACATCAGATGACAAGAAGTTTGAATACAAAAATGCAACCAGCATCTTACGATTTAATAATTTTCCAATGAATATTATTAAAAATTTACAAAAACGAAACGACCTATTACTAACTAATGGTAAGTCAATTGAAATATCATGGTTTGGTACAGCTGTTCTACCTTAGCGACATGACACAACAGAATGGATTGTAAAGAATTCTAAAACAACATGGAATTAGAACATTCCACTTGCCAATCACAATCCAAATGAATTCATACTAGTGAACTATCACATACTTACTTACGTCCGTCACCACTCACAGAGGAGCATAGGCCGTTCACCAGTATTCTCCATTCAACTCAGTCCTGAACAATCCTTTCCAGCTGTTCCAAGTTGCTGATCATCCTTTTGATATCTCCTTCCAATTCTCGACGCAATGTGTCCTTTGACTTTGCTCTTTTCCGTTCCTTAACAGGATTCCAAGTAAATGCTTGCCTTGTGATACCGTCTGATGATTTCCGCAATGTATATCCTATCCATTTCCAACATCTTCTCCTAATTTCCTCTTCGGCTGCTGGAAGTTGGTATGTCCTCTCCCATAGTAAGTTGTTGCTGATGGTTTCCGGCCAACAAACATTCAGTACCTTGCGTATAGAGTTGTTTATAAATACTTATGCCCTTCTGAGGATGTTTGCAGTAGCAGAACTGTCTTGACGTTCGAATTGAAGAGTCTGACTTTGAGGTTGGTTGACAGGTGTTTTGAGTCCCATATGTTTTTCAACTGCAGGAATGGTGCCCTGGCATTGCCAATCATTGCCTTTACACCTGAGTCGGACCCGCTTTGTTCATCGATGATACATCCCAGGAACGTGGAATTATCCACTTCTTCCGGAGTTTCTCCATCAAGTTCAAATGGGTTGGTGTTCCCTGTGTTGTATTTGAAGATCTTGCTCTTTCCCCTGTATATGTTCATGCCTACTGATGCTGAGGTTGCTGCTACGTTGATTGTCTTCACTTGCATTTGATGGTGTGTGCGTATGATAGAAGAGCGAGATCATCCACAAAGTCCAAATCACTGTGCTGCATCCTACTGGTCCATTCAATCCCGTGCATCCCCTCAGATGAGGAGGTCTTCGTGATCCAGTCAACCACTAGGAGGAAGAGAAAAGTCGAAAGTATGCATCCTTGTCTGACTCCGGTCCTTACTGGGAATGCATCTTTCGGCTGTCCTCCACGCACAATTTTCCACTGTGTTCCGTCGTATGAATTCTGGATGATGTTGACGAGTTTCTCTGGTTCGCCGTAGTGTCGGAGAAGTTTCCATAGTGTTTTCCTGTCTACACTGTCAAACGCCTTCTCACTGTTTATTGAAGTTGATGTGCAGTGATGAGTTCCACTCAATCGATTCTTCAACGATGATTTGTAGTATTGTGATTTGGTCTGTACACGACCGATCCTTATGGAAACCAGCCTGTTGATCTCGAAGTTGAGCATCCACTGAATCTTTCATTCTGTTCAGCAACATTGTGTTGAAGACTTTCCGTAACACTGACAGAAGTGTGATTCCTATGCGGTTTTCACATTTGCTCAAGTCTCCTTTCTCTGGTATTAGTGAACTACCACTGTATCCAGAAAAATCACTTGGAATGTATATATTGAAACAGAGACTGATAAGTTTCAGTCAATAACAAATCAGTGGAAGAGCACAAATACTTTCAAATTCAAAATTATCTGTTTTGTTTATCCTGGATTATTCTTAATTATAATTCAACAGAGATTTTTCCACTGTATATTGCATTAATTTTCCACTATGGAAAACTGAAATTAAAACATCAGTCAAAATAAATCTCAAAAAAAAGATCTTTTGAAATATCGAACAAAATAGCTTAACAATAATAAAAAGTAAGAATAAACAGTTAAGATAATAGATATCCATATCTGGTTGGAAAATGCTTATCAGATTTCTGTCATATTCGTTGTTAAACGAACTAAATGTATTTGTATTCATATCCAAAAGGATAGATTATTATTAATATATCGGGTTGGTTGTGATTGCTAGATTTAATGATAAAAAGGTTGATCAGTGGAGTTCAGCCACGTCAAGTGCAGTTCAGTTACCTGACAATTACGATCAGTGGGGTAGTCCAATATCGTGGTATGACTGATGATGGAGTACTATACCACTATTTATCAGCTTAGTGCTCAAGATGTTAAACTGTCGTAGTTTGACTTGGGCTCGATTACTAGTGTAATAGTGAGTATGCATTGCTGAGGAGTTACGTTTAAGAACTAACAGCTATATACTATTTCCTAATTTTCA